>CM038040.1:24176314-24926074 GCA_021397845.1 Areca catechu
TGTACTCGCCTCCATTATCTGACCTTAGGCACTTGCTTTTCTGTCCAAACTCATTTTTCACTAAACTTTTTCACTTCCTAAAAGTGTTAAACACATTAGATTTATTTTGCAGAAAATAAACCCATACCTTCCTAGTGGAATCGTCGATAAATGTCACATAATACTTTGAGCCTCCAAGGGATGCCACCGAGAGGGACCCCACACGTCGGTGTGAACTAGCTCCAACTCTTTCGATCTTGGTGCTCTATCTATCTTGATGAAGCTGACTCTCTTCTGCTTCCCAAGAACACAGTGCTCACAGAAACCAACATCCATCATCTTCAGACCAGCTAGCTTGTCCTTCTTCTGTAATACTTGCATTCCTTTTTGCCCCATATGACCCAAACAATAATACCACAACTCCGAGTCTGCCTATGCCAAAGCCACTGCGTCTTTCATGTTACCAGTCATGTAGAGGGTGCCTAACTTACTTTCATGTGCTATTACCATAGCACCCTTGGCGATTTTCCAGGAGCCACCAACAAAAGTTATGACGTAACCCTTCAAGTCTAGTTGCCCGACTGAGATCAAGTTTCTCTTTAAACCAAGGACATGTCTGACATTCTTCAGCTTCCAAACTGACTGATTCGACATCTTGATATAAACATCACCTCTCCCCATGATATCCAAAGGCTCATCATCTGCCAGATAAACCTTTTCGAAATTACCAGCTGTATAATTTCTTATGCATTCCATCTATAAGGTAGAGTGAAACGAAGCAACGGAGTCTACGATCCATGACTCCATCGGACTTTTCGTACTGAGAAACAAGGCATCTTCAGTATTCTCAATCATTGTATTAACTGACTCTTCCTTCTGTCCTTTGTTCTTCCTCGCCTAGCAATTTTTCCTGGTGTGCCCCTTCTTATCACAGTGCCAACAGCCATCACCCCTGGGTCTTGACTGGCTCCTCTGCTTCGATTTGGATCTCTCGTGGTTGTTGCTATGCTGTGCAGTCCTCCTTCTGCCTACTTGGATTGTCAAGGCAGATCTAGAGCTCCCACTAGCTTCTTTTCTCCTGATATCTTCACTGAGAATCATGTTCCGGACCTCTTCAAATTTTTACTTATTTGATCCGCAGGAACCGCTAACAGCTGTCACAGTTGTATCCCAGCTCTCAGGCAAAGATGATAAGAGAATCAAAGCATGGACTTCATCCTCAAAACTGATGTCGACAGAACTTAACTGACTGGAGGTCGAAGGCTTCTCATACATGTCGCACAGAGCCTTCATCAAACCTGTTGTTGTCTTCTCCTCCAGGATGTTGAATACGACATTCTTGGCCAACATCAGCCGAATAACTCCCAAAGCCTGGTGGTCCAGCAAATCCCAATCATTTTGCCACATATCGATAGGTTTTGTACCTAACATTAGTAGATGAAGCTTCTTCTGATACAAATAATCTTCTATCTACATCTTCCAAAAGCCGAAATCCTTCCCATCAAACCTGTCGATCTTAACTTTTCCTTCGTCTCCTGCCATTGCTCCTACTAAAACCTGGTGCTCTGATACCAATTGTTGTGGAACGGATCGTAGTGGAATACAAAATTCACAGGAAAAGAAAGGAAAACCTGGCAAAATAAATCACGGCACAAGCACAATACAAGGAATTACGTGATTCGAAGACTCCTGCTCCTACATACACGGCCGCACAAGAACAAATCTCCATCATTGAAAAGATTTATAGAAATTTTTACGGGATGCTCACCCCAGCCCTCAAACAAGAAAAGAAAAGAAGAAAACAAAAAAAATACTCCAAAAAATATCCCTCACTCGGAAATAATTTTTGATGGAAGATCTCTTGCCTCCTTACAGTTTTCTTTCTTTCTCTTATTTCTCTGCCTTTTTCTCTCTTGGAAAAGGTCTTCAGGGCTTCTATCACGCTCTGTGTCGATGCAGGCTGGCTCTTACGGCGGCTCTGTGTCCTTTAATATAAAGAACCATGAAAACAGGAGAAAACGTGACTCCTGGTCGCTGTAGAAGACCAAAATCATCCAAGAACTAATTCCAGCTATCCGATCGAAGATCAAGAGCTTATATCGTACCAAAAATAGTGCCAAATCATCCCAGATCAAGCCAAAACATGTTATAATCAACCTTAGCCATATGATCAGGCAATTGGACGGTCAGGATCGTGTAGAAACACTATGGATCACGGTGGACCGCGAGAAACCATGAGAGAAACCAGTGGGAAATGGGGGAAATGCCTAAGGACCACTGCCGCCTGGGCTGTGCCCATGCGCGCCCGCGCGCGCTGCGCGTGGGCCTGGGCCGTGCTATGCGAGCCCGCACTCTAGGTCGGGCTGCGCACCCGCGCTCTCGCCCGCACTGGCCGGGCCTGGGCTCCGTGCTCCCGCCTGTGCGTGCCTGGGCCGTGCGTGCGAGTCGGGTCGGGCCTGTCCCAATCTGACCGGTCCAAATTTTTTTGTTTCTTTTTTTTTTTTTTGGTTTTTTTTTGGGCTGGGCTTCTGGGCTACTGGATAAGGCTCCACGCCTAACATACTTGACCTTGGACCATCATGCAAGAGAATTTTTAAGTAACAATATTCCAATGATCGGTACAAAAGGCCAAATATCACCCAGGATAAAAAAGTAGTCATGTATGAACCAGGAATTATGTTGGATCAAGATTGAAATATGAATCTATCTTTGCTCCGAAGCTCATGTCCGCATGCGAAACAAAATTTACCCATTTAGCCTCTATCATAGAGGGGGTATCTTATCTAAATAATCAATAAAAATGTGTTAGAATATATAATAATTGAAGAAAGTATACAAAGAAAACAAAAAAATATATAACATTAGAGATAAAACTGCGATTATTGCTTCTAAGTCACCATATCTAGAGCTTGTAGCAATACATTTCATTAACTATGTAAAATATTTACTGAGAACTATGCAAAGAGATGAAGAATTTAGAGAGCTAAAATTTCACAAAACAGAAAAAGATCGAACCTTTATGAAACTACGGTTTCGATCCATGTTGAAAAAGCTATACTAGGCAAGATTGGACCTTTGACAACGATTTTAGAGAGGGGAGAATGATTTCTAGCAGGAAATCAGCATTTAAATTCAATAAAAAAAAAGAAAAGCAAAGTAACCAGATTTTTTTAAAAAATATTTAAGAATCTATTTGGATGATTGAATCCAATATTTCATAAAAATCATGAGTGTGGGCCCACATAATCACGTAATCTGGCTATGTTAGGCATATCTTTATAAATTCTCATGAAATATATGAGATTTTTATTGTTTATATAATATGAATATATATATATATATATATATATATATATATAAATTAATTTTCATGATATGTGTAACAGAATATCTTGGTATGATAAAATAAAATAGAATTTAGGAACAAACAAAGATTTGAAATTCTTGCTTGGAGGCGGATGGAACCATTGTCCTAAAAGAAATTCAGCTCCTTTCTCTTGCGAAGAATAACTGGACTTTTCACTCTCCTCCAGGGTACAATTCGGAACTTAACACTCCAACGTTCGCTGGTAGCATGATCTCGAACGAACGTCAATCAACCCTGTCATTAGTTCAAAATTATCTATTTATAAATCATAACAATTTTGATTAATTTGTTTGTATGATCTTTTAAAATTAATTTTACATGCTGTAGTATAGATTTTATGGAGATCTTTGATTAATTTTACACAACACAAAATTATAAAAATGATACTAGGGTTAATCAATTAAAAAATAATATATATATATATAAATATACAAAGTATATAAATTATAATAATGTACAAACAATTATATTAATATAGAACTATATGTATGCATTATACAAATATTTATGAGATCTTCATAGATTATTGTTTATATAATATGAATATATATAATTATATATTTTTAAAAAAATTAAAAATAATTTTATGGTGTGTAAAATAGAATATCTTGGTGTGACAAAATAAAATAGAATTTAGAAAATAAACAAAGGTTTGGAATCCTGCTTGAAAGACGTATGAAATCATTGTTCCAAAGAAGATCTGGCTTCCTTATCGTGCAAAGAACAATTAAATATCTTATTCTTTTCTAAGATACAACTTAAGAACTGATACTTCAACGTTTGCTAGTGGCACAATCTCGAATGAACGTCAATTAAGCCCGTTGTCAGTCCAAAATTATCAAATGAAAAATAATAATATTACTATAAAATGAGAGAGATCGAGAAATTTGAAAGAGGCTCTTGGAAATTTTTTTGGATTAGATAGAAATTAGAAAAAAAGGGGACCTATTTATAGGATCAAAATCCTGAAAAAAATTCAAATAAACCCCCTTATTAGCCATTAAGGTATTTAAAATAATAAATTAAAAATGTTAAAGAAAAGGAACAAAATACCTACACGTAGATCGGTATAGCTGTTTGTGCATGCTGTTCGTGTGAGAAGCGTTCGCGCACGCACTGATGGAGTGTCACGTCCCGAATCCAAATCTAGGATCGGCTACGCAACCGGCCGCACAACCCTAAATATCAACCTAGAGATCATGCCATGCCTAACCTTCAATTCAATACCCAAGCACTCAGGGATTAACACTTATACCCTAGCTCCTCACTGACTGATCCCAAAGCCCAATTGATTTTCCGGATCTACAACAAAAAGATAGAAAAACAGGGAGGTGAGTTATACAGGCTCAGTAAGTTATCAACACCTCTAATATACAACATAAATATGCCAATAAAAATCAACAAGCATAAACACATCATACAACAAGATGTCCATCAATATAATAATATATCCAGCAACATGATGCAAATATGTACACTTAATTTCAACCGACACTGACACGACTATGGATGGCCAATCATTTACTTTACTCTCATAGTCTCTCTGACTATAGCCACGATCGACCCGTGGCTCATCCCGAAAGAGACTAGATCCTGTCTCACATACCGCTCAACGATCATGTGCCAGCGATCGCCCCGCTGGAGGCCCACAAGGAAAACTAGCTCTGAGTATCACATGAGAAAACATGCATCCTCTGCATGTGCCTGCCACGCATGGCTAAAATAAGGTAACTAGCTCCTGTCTCACATACCGCTCAACGGTCATGTGCCAGTGATCGCCCCGCTGGAGGCCCACAAAGAGATTAGATCCTCATGTGATCATAGTCGGACTAGAGAGCACCCACACCGATACAATGCACCCCCACCAGCACAATGCATGCATCCAATGTAATCCAATACAAATTAAAATATATTACATGCATTTAATATTTCATAAATACATAACATATTTGGCATATAATATCAGAGATCAAGATAACTTACTGAAAAATATCCACTAACTATGCACAATTCAAACACTAGACCTGATCTTCCAAGGACAACGACGATCCCGACCAACAATTTAAACATATAATTAATTTCTATTTAATAAGACTAAAAAGAAACTATGTTATCATGGGGCACTCTCCTCAATCCAATTCCAATTCTGGTCCGAAATTTACCTTTCCTCCCTTTCTCTTCTCTTTCCTCTTTCTTTCTCCTCTCTCTCCTCTTCTCTCTCCTCTCACTTTCTTTCCTCGCCCACGATGATGGGGGACCTCGCGAGTGAGCCACCGACGGCAGCTTTAGCCACCGGGAACCACCCCGGCGATGGGCTCTCAGGTAGGTTTCTCTCTCTTTTTTTTTCTATTTTTTCTCTTTTCTTTTTCTTTTTTTTCCACGGAACTTAGGCCCCTTTTTTTTTCTTTCTTCACCCGAACTCCCATGCTCTCCTCCTCTCTCGACTTGACCGAGCTGGCCTCCCCACGGCTGTTGGGGGTGGCCACAGGAGACAGCCACTGAGAAAAGGCCCAACGAACCAGAGGCGGACCAGAGGGAAGACGAAGGCACGGCCACGGCAGCCCACGGCCCCAAAACTAACCCGAATCAATCCAAATAATTGGATTAAATTTTCTTAAACATTAAAAGTAAACTCACCGGGCCTCGACGGACTTTAGGATGCTCGCCAGAGAGGAGAACGAAGGCATGGGAGGAAGCTTGAAGGCTCGATTAGGTGGCGACGAAGGAGTTTTAAAACGATCCATCGATGGATTTCTCTGTCGTTTGGGAAGTAAACCTCATCGATCGGAGTTGTATCCCACCCTGACACGTCGCCGACCACCTCCCTCGTCCCTCATGACTCCTTCCTTCAAAACCTCCGGTGAAATCTCGGGCCGGATAAGGGAGAACCAACCTCTCCTGTTTCGGACGCGGACTCCCTTTTTCTTTTTCTTTTTTTTCTTCATTGGGCTGAAGTTGATTGTACTTGCTGACTTTGGCCCAAAATCGGTCTTCACATGAAGTTTTTGAAACTCCAAAATCTATGACAATTTTGAACCTAGCCATACAAATAGATCCTCGAAGAAAACCACCTAAAATTTTTATTTTAAACATAAACCGATGCACATAATTTTATCATTTGCTAGATCCCAATACAAGATGATTTTGGCATTAATCTTCCGATGCTCCTAGAATACTAAAAAGGTACTAATGATTATTTTAACATAAATATATGATGGAATACTTGCAAATTAGGTCCAGTATTCACACACACACACACAATATATATATATTGCTTACCCCTAATTAAAATGTCAATCAAGTGTAAACTATGCTTTTGAAAACAGACTCAATAACTGCTAAGACGGTAACCTGGTTAGTAGGGACTTAAACCCCTCATCCATTGATCATGGGTTCGAGAGTATGATCCTGCGGGTAACTCGATTAAATCCAGGATGTGCCCTGGAGCACGTGATCGGAGTAGAGTGCATTTTGGAGCACGTGACCGGGGTGGAGAGAGAGTGCACTACTTCGTTGGCTTAGCGGGGTCAGGCTGACGTACTCACCTATGATGGAGAGGGCAAGCAAAAAATATGGCCCGTATCGAACATGGTCCGGTAAGAATGGGCCTAGTGAGGGTAGCTACGACAGGATTTATCCCTTCTTTCCCTTTTATCTTATCAAAAAAAAAAACATAGACTTAATATATATTCTAATATCCCTTTCAAACAAATTCTAACCTTATCAAAAATTTCAATATCTCTATACTGTCTAAGTACAAAAAAATGAAGAACATCTCTATTGAAGCCTCTATATATATATATTGATAAAAAAAAGGGATGGGAGGAGGGAAAACCCCCGCTATAGCTGCCCCCACCGGACCGCCGCCCCGTCAGGCCATGTTTGATTCGGACAATAATTTTGTCGCGTACCCTCCCCATCCGAAGGTGAGTATGTTAGCCTGATCCCACTAAGCTGCCAGAGTGAAGTGCTATCCCTGCACCCAATCACGTGTCCCACGAATAAATCCTGGATTTAATCGAGTAACCCACAAGCTCAAGTCTCGAATCCATAATCTGGAAGATAAGAGTCAAAGCACCCACCAACTACGCTACCACCTTAGTGGTATTGAAGCCTATATATTAATATAGGACAAATCCAACACATTAAAACCCAACATCCAAATAATGCGGTCCATGTGGTTTATAGATCTAGCCTAAAGCTAAAGTCTAATTAAGCCACACAATTTAATTCAAAGTAGACTAAAAACTCAAGTTACACCTTTTGCATTTATCACCCCAGAGATACGTTATTCAATAAAACGCCATCCTTTTGTTGCATCTCGTGATAAGAGCCCAATAGGAGAGTGAGTGAGATAGATGCGGCAACCCTTAAAAGCTGTGAGCCACCACCACTCGCAGCATTCTACTTTTTTGGCCCCTGGCAGTTGACACCATACACGTAGACGTGCATGTCGTACTCCCTGCACTCTCCCGAGACCCACCCAAACATAATTAATTAAATTTATTTATTATTATTATTTTATATTAAGTAAATTACCGTAAAACTATAGCTGATCAGGTACCCGGATCCGATTTCCTCTTTTTCCCAATTTTAATTAATTTATTAATTATAGAATATGTAATTAGTTGATATAATTAACATATAAAATATAAATATATATAATTTTGGGTTGGGTTAGTATTATTATTATTTTTTTCAGGTTCTCTCGGACTTTTCAATTGGGCCTATATTTGCCCAGGCCTACTAAAGTTTGGACCAGGCTGGGGAGGCTGGGCGGGCCACCTGGTCTTGATCAGCTCCACTAAAATTCGTTGTAGCCATTTATTCCCCAGTCATCTCCGTACGCTTCAACCGCCGACAGCCGGTTAATCGGTGGCAGACCGGGCAACCCGACCGCACGTGCTCCGCGCCAGGCTCACCCCACCTCCTCCTGTGCGTCCTCTAGTGCGGGAACTGCACCACCCCTTTATTATTTAATTTAATACCCCCAACCATATATAATAATATTAAATACAACGAATAAAAAGAGAAGAAAAAGAAAAAACCCAACAAAAGCCCCTCTTTATTATTTAGTCCCTTGAGGAAGCCTTTGCACTCTCCCAAATCCACTCTCTCTCTCTCTCTGATCCATCCATCCTCCCAATCTCCTACTATGAGAATCCGGAGGAGACTTCCTCTCCCCCCCATCTCCTCTCCTTCTCCTCCTCCTCCTCCTCAAATCCCAGATCTATCTCCCTTTCAACTCCAACCGCCAAATAAAGGAGAGGAAACAAAAGAGAAGGGAGTTAGAGGAGGTGGAGGTGATGGATTGCACCCAGTTGGGGATCTACCAATAGAACCCCATGGATGGGTGATGGATCCCATTAATAGGGATCCATCCCCCTCTGGCCCTCATCCCACTATAGGGAGGAGCAAACAAGAGACGAACCCACCCTTCTTTCCTCCCACCCTCAGCCATGCCAGGGTAAGCCCATTTCCGTTCTCCCTTGTTCTCAACTGCACTGCTCTTCTATTTCTCTCCATCCATCAGATCCCTTCTTGCTTCTTTGTTCCTTGGTGGGTGCAATGTGGAGATTGGAGCAGCTCATCTTGATCTCATGGGTGGGCTCTCGGGGCTTTGGTTGCAGGTCTTGAAGGAGGTCAAGGAGGAGAAGGAGATGGTGGATTCCAACAAGAGATGGAACGCCCAAGTTAACAGTAACAACAGGTAGGTAAAAAGATACTCAAAATTCCCCACTCTCTTTCCCTTTTGGAAGTAGCTCCTCTCTCTCTCTCTCTCTCTCTCTCTCTCTCTCTCTCTCTCTCTCTCCCCCATTCCTTGCGGTAAAAAAGAGGAAAAGCATCCCAAGTTTTTGCTAATAGCATGCATGTCAGCTTGACCCATCATAACATCCCACCATCCCATCCATGCACCCATCCACACACTTGCACACATACACATCTGCATCTCTAGTTATTAGCTTCTCACTACAAACGTGTGGTAGTCCATTGCACAAGAGTTAAAAGAGTTGTGGATCGGGCCTTGGTGTAATAATAGGCTTTGAAGGAGACTGGAAATGTTCCTTGTGATGTGTTATGAGTTTAGTCCACTTTTGTTCCATTTCTGGGCATCTATTCACTTCCCCAGGATTGGGAGCAGCTCGAGTGCACCGGTCTCGGAGGAGGCGGCGCTCCTGCCAAAGAAGAAAGGAGGAGGTGGAGGAGGAGATGATGATAACGAGAATACTGGATGCGGGAGGCGAGAAAAGAAGCCGGTGGGAAAAGGGAAGACGCCGAAGTCAAAGGCAAGGGCCAAGGCTAGCAGTCAAGTAGAGAATAATTGCACTACTGTTAATGGTGGTGATAACAAGAGAGATGATGCTTTGATGGTGAATGGGAATAGTGTTGGATCTAATGGGAAGAAGAGGAGGAGCCCGGCGGTGCTGATGGAGGGTTCGAGGTGTAGCCGGGTAAATGGGAGGGGGTGGCGGTGCTGCCAGCAGACGCTCGTCGGATATTCCCTCTGCGAGCACCATCTGGGGAAGGGGAGGCTGAGGAGCATGAGCGGTGTCCGGGTCCAAGCTGGTGGTGGTAAGCCCAAGAAGAGCACCGAGGGCGGAGCTGATGGATTGGTAGCACTATTATCTTCTTCACCACAAGAAGAGGAGAAGGTGGCGATCGACGACAAGCAGTGCCCGGGAGTTGATAATGGAGAAGAAGATATGGACGAGGAGAAGCAGGTGAAGAAGAGGAGGAAGAAGATCGGGATGGTGAAGGCTCGAACCATCAGCAGTTTGCTCGACGAGACCAACCACTCATTGCAATCAGCACCATCACCATCATCACCACCACCCCCGCCACCACTGGAGCCAGCGCCGATGCAATCGGTCGATGAGGGTGAGACCATTGTGTGAGATGGAGCAATCGGAACTACTCTACTAGTTCTTCCTTCTTGCAGCAAGTTTGAAAACGTGGGAAAGTGGGTGCAGCTGGTGGTAGATACTGGTTCTAGACTTATAAGTGTGCTACATTTTATGTTGAATTCTTGGTTATTTGGTTCTTTTGGAGAGAAGAAGATGGTTTCCTTTCTGTGTGTGGGATTCTAATGTGCCTTGTGAACGATAGTGTAGTTTAGTTGACTTTGTTTCTTCCAAGCTCATTATTCTACTTTCTTTCGCTGGATTTAGGTAAGAAAGCATGCAAATGTTGTTGCACTCCCTCCTCTCTCCCTCTTTTTGTAATCCAGAAGTTGGAGACATGGTCTTTGTTTGGTGCAAGTTTAGCCATCATTATTATTATGATTTCTAGTTTCTCACTACTGTTAGTATATATTATCTCTATCATTAGTAGGAATATTAACATATTCTGGTGACGGCATGGTCTTGTGAGAAGGTCGTCATTTGTGAAGACCAAAGCATCTTTGTTAGCTGTAGGAGGTTGGTAATTTGGTGCAGAAAGGTGTGGGCTTGTGTTGTGGCGTTTTTACCCTTTTTTTGTTTAAGAACTCTCTTTTTTTCCCCTTTCTTCGGTTTTGGGGGAGGAGGGTCGGCAGATCTTACCTTTTGTGGGCACCAATTTGGGTGGCCGCAACCTTACTATTGGGGCCTAATTTATGTACACTTTTCTGAAATTTTTGGGTCCAGTTACCATGGTGAGTTCATAGCCTTACCTTTTGTACCTTGTGGGGTCCAAAAATGGGCTAGAAATTGTAAAGTTTGGGTACCTTGGGCTGAAATTGTTACTTTTTCTTGAAAGAGGAACAGGATTCCTCAGAGTTTAAGATCTTGGACTTAATTTTTAAAGTTATTTTTTTTTTATACATTAGACATCTTCAAGTGCGTTGGTTTGATTTGTTTATTACCAATATGGAGACTTCCCTTTGTGTTATTAGTTTAATTGTTTGTCAATTATCCGTATTCCGTACTTTTTTGGTAGAAGAGCAATGGGAATAGCACTACTCAATTTAATCTCCTAAGTCTTAATAAAGACATTATATTTATGCATTTACTAGTTTGATAAGCTGCTATATTTTTCTTGAGTATCCATTAGTAGTTTGTGGGTGATCAGATTAGCTATGTTAATTGTCAATTGCCGATATTTGGTTATAGGTTTCTGAGGTGATCTCACTGAAATATTTTTGTTTTCTTTTTTAAATTTATAAGTCAATTTGGATAGTTTGTAATTTGTCATTATATCTAAGTACTGTGGTCATGGTTGGCCATATGATTATTGATGATTTATTATAAATATTCAAGTTTAACCAACCATTCTCCTGCTTGATTATTGATGATTTATTATAAACAGAAAATTTCATCATTCTGATTTATGGAGACTAAAACATGCTTTCAAGGAACTCAGTCATAAAAATTTACATCGACATGGTCGGTGATACAAAAGCGCAATAAACCGTGCCAGAATAAAAGTTCAGACAAGTGGCACCTGGCAAGAACTCAATCTCTCTTATATCTGTGCTTCATCTTGGTAGGAGATCATGAAATTCAAATTGATTCTTTAACTTGAAGAATGAAGGATCTTGGGGGACAATATCTTCCACGGCGCATGGATAGATTTTTGCAGTAATTAGCTGAAATGATGACAAATGGATTTGATAGGAGAGTAGGTGCAAGATGGAAGGACAAAGATACATTGTTGATTGGATGGCAAAATAGCACTGGTGGAGGACATGTCTCTTTACTTCTAGTAGAATTGATGATCTTTGATTGGACTCTGAAATCTGACCTAACTCAACTTTACCAAGATTAATTAGGAACAACTAGGTGCATTTCAATTACAAACTATGTCTGGATGGAGCAATAATGACCCACATAAAGAAGAAAAGGTGGGTATTGGTTGGGTTGGATAATCTTCCACATTCATTATTATTTGAATATTATAGTCGACATCTTAGTATACTTTCATATGTTGTTAATTAAAGTCTCCAACTATAAAGAATGTTCTTAATAATATTAATCAAATAAAGTTTGTTCACATAATTGCACCTTGAAGGAGGAAAAATATAATCATGTAGAGTTTAGGGAGCTAGTCTTGTTACTAGCTAGATTGGGCTGGTATCCTATGGTTTAATAAGTCTCGCTCATCATATAGTTGCGAATTTGCGCATCCATGACCCACTAGATGGTGTTGGGTATGAAAAAGCCATGGAATTCTTTTGTGTACACTAGGACCTCTAACTATGAGTTTATGATGCTTGAAAGGTACTGAGGTGGAATCTTGTGTGTACTATATACAAATATATATGGTTTCTGGTTAACTGAATCAGCTCATCTTTCGGAAGATTCTCTTTCCATTTGATTCTTTAGTTAATTGTTCGTGATTAATTACTATAATTCTTTATAACAAGCAATAATTGCTTTCTTCTCTCTGTCTTGGCTAGTCTAAGAGATCTTGGTGTATTGCTTGCTAGATGCATTGACTTCATCTATATAATTTGTTAGAAATCTATACAAGTTAGTGCATGGACTCTAGATCGATCTATCCATGATGAAGGTCTTGGCCAATTCAGCAGGATAGAAGGCACCACATCATGTAGTGGAGATGACTATGGAGCCAACAGCCATTGTCCCTTCTCTCTTGTCAATCAGGTTATCGGTTTAAATGGAAGATTTTCTTTTATTGAAGTCATGAATTTTACATTGATATCCTAAAGGATCGATATTGCTGTTTTTAATATATATATATATATATATATATATATATATTAAAAAAGACTCAAAATTTGATGGATTATGTTTCTTCTTCTTGTTCTTCTAATTTCTTTGGTAGAAGAGGCATGCAGGTTGACTCTAGATATTTGCAAAATTAATTCATAGACTAAGCAAAATAGTTAATTTCATCTGCTATGTGCAACATAAAAGTCATTGCATGCATGGCTGTACTGATATTGACCTTTAAAAGACATTTTCTATATTATATTTTAATGGCAAGTTTTAAGGCCTCTGTTCCACAAACATGTCTCCAGTCCCATTCCTATCTGTAGCCTCTCAGAAAAACCACAACCACAAAAACTTTTTCTCATCTGCATCACAAATTCTTTGTAGATAAGCTATAGGTTTTGACACTTCCTTCAGCCATGTTGCATGTGTGTGCATAGCATCCCAAATTACTAAACAAAATACTAGTCAAAGTCATATCGTTAAAAAGCCATGCAAATGAAAAGTTGATCATGCCACAACCTTCTAAATAACCTCCTCTCCAAGCTTCCATCAACATCTGATATGACCCTACCTTTAATAACAGAAAAATATTTCTTTTTTGTGTGCACAATGGACTTCTTCTGTTTGTGTGGTGGCAGATAAGCATTAAAGCTTTGGAAATTATAATTAAGCAACCACACACAGAGAGAGAGAGAGAGAGGTAGAGTCTATTTGGCGTGACAACTACTCGGGAAAAAAGAGGAAGACCATAACGTAACAAAAGATTCAAATTTTGGTGTCCTCGTATGCTAACTTTTTTGCTTTGCCTTTGGTTTCTTTTAAGAAAAGTCCATGCAGCTGATGGCGATTTCCAAATGAATGTATCCATTTCTGCCCTGGCTATTTACGCCTATGCACTCACACTTATTTCTATTATGCTGCAAGACCCGGCCCTACGCCAGGGTGGACCACTTGCAGGCTATGAGCCAACCATTACCCCCACACATCCGGTCTGGTGCTTCCCCACGATAAGTGGTCTCGATTTTATGGAATCGATGGTCAAGGAATACGGCACCTCAATGTCTCGAAATAAAGGGTTCGGATTGTGATTGATTTTCTTTTATAATATCGACCATCAGATCATATCATGCATAGATCTCAAAGTACTTTGAATTCTTCCATCCATCCATCTATTCAGATATTGAAGCAATTATTATGCAATCCAATTATGGATTCATAAGAAGGATGGTGAATTCTTCTTCCGCATCAAAGATACCACCCCTGTCCCAGAATATTTTGGTTGAGATAATATCGGCTGTGGTTTATCCTAGTGATCAGACCCGGTTAGCAGGTTTAATTGATGCACTCTGTTTAAATTTATGACTGGATATTTGAAGTCATAGATCATAAACCAGAATTTTTTTTCCAGGTGTAAGAAGGTGGGCTTGTTAAAACCCTTCCACTGTTCATCATCCCTATTAAACTTCATTAACTCATTGGCTATTCAAGTTTGTCCAAATAATTTTTCATGCGTGTCTCAGCAAACCGGGGTTATATCTCATTTTGTATGTTTGTGTTTTACTTCAACTTCAAAACAAATTCTTTGCTTTCGGTCAGTTTTTCTTGCATATTTAGTACTGCACCACATTTCATATTTACAAATTACCTGATGACTTGATGTTACCTCTCCAATTCCATCTAATTAGACAAAAAATCTTCTTCATTGAAATTAAATAAGAAATTTCTTGATAATTGCTTGCGAAACCAATTTGGTATATAAGGAGTATGACTTCCACTTGGAGCTAGTGAGGTTTCAAGTAATACTTGTCCAAGTTGGAATTGAGATGGCATGAAGCTCGGTTTCATGGTAACCATCAATTCCACTTCGGCTCTTGTATGGAATTGCCTTCGTCAATCACGGACTTGGCATTTCCTCGAGCACTCTGTGTAGTATTTGAAAGCCTGGCTTATCCGTATTCGCCTTTTAGTCAACCTACCCGTCATGCCCTTTGATCGAAGATCTTGAGTCAGGAATGATCATCGTATATTCAGGAAGAATACTTTCTACAAACATACAGGACATTTTCTCATAATATCATAAAGCAATCAGAGAAATAAATAATTAATAAATCAAGTCCAAAATTTAATTAACTTAAATCAATTTTAATCCCTCACAAAATGTCACATCCCGAACCCAGCATCCGGTTCGGCCACGCGACCGGCTGCATGAACCTTGAACACGTTCTAGAGATCATGCAAGGCATTTTAAAAAAATTCATTATAACTTCAATTTCAAAGAATACTAGTATTCACATTTTATATAAGAATATCTAATGTAAAGAAAATAATATCACTCATATAATTACAAATTTGATCACTCTATAATCGTCCTATAAGTACCACAAACTCTCTATATTTTCATCCTTCTACTCGTGAATCCAATCCACCACTAAACTCGAATATTTTGTACGATTCTGAAAAGTAAGGAGAGTAGAGGGTATGAACTTTATAGACAGTAAGGATTCCATATAGTCACATTGATAGTAATATGATTTGAAAATAGAAAGGAAACAATGATAATATAAGGAATCGTAAAACATTATATCATCCAATTAAAATAACTTAATCGCTTTATACAATAAAACCCTTGGTAAAACCATGTTTCATTTTTTTATGTTCAGTTAAGTCATCATCTTCTTTAAAATTTTGGACTAATCACGGTCATGCCTCAATCCATGACTGGCAATCTCAGTGTCATACTTCAGCCTATGATTGGCAAGCTTATTGTCACACTTCAACCTGTGACGGGCAATCTTATTGTCACACTTTAGTCTGTGACTGGCAATCTCAATATTACACTTCAGCCTATGACTGGCAATCTCAATATCATACTTCAGACTATGACTGGCAAGTTCAGTAACTACGGTCCCGTGGCATGGCTACTCCAAACACTTCTTCTTGATTATCACCTTATCAAATTTCAAATATATTTTCAAATCATATTCTTTCAAAATTCTCAATAACCAGTATTACAATCCAAATCATCAAAATAATTATATTTGATATGAACATATCATACGAAAAAGAAAAATAGTAATACCGACAGTCATAAATGTCTATTATGCGAGACCAAAATATATAATGCATAAACAATCATGTATAGCAATGCTCATGTCCAAGAATCATGTAATGTAAAATATATTTATAAATAGATGATTATGTACAAAATCCTTATCTTTCTGGAGACAGATTTAACATGCTCGATATCAGTCTGCACCCAAATTCTCAATTTAGGTGCTATGAAACTCGTTTAATGCCCTCCTGTCTAAAAAATTATCCTCCTATAATAATAATTTTATTTTTAATATGAATAATTTTTTGGCACAACTACTATAAACCCAAAACTTTCTATCCAAACTTCATTAGCGATCCATCCGTTGATATCCTAACTTTATAAATTTTATAGGAGAGAAACTTTTAAATCTTTCTTTTTCAATATTTATTTATTTAACTTGCTCTTTCTTTTCTCTCTTTTCTTTTATCTCCCTCCTCTTTCTCTCTCCTCTTATCTCCCTCCTCTTTCTCTCTCCTTCTTTCTTTTCTCTCTTTCTTCTTCTCTCTCCTCTTTCACTTTATTCTTTCTCTCCTCTTCCTCTATCTTCTTCTCTCTCCTTCTCTCTCTCCTCTTATCTCCCTCCTCTTTCTCTCTCTTCCTCTCTCTTCTTTCTCCTCTCTCTCTTCTTCCTCTTCTCTTTCTTTCTTTCTCTTTTCTTTTTTTTCTTTTTCTTTTTCTTTTTTTTTTTCCATTCTTTTTCTTTTTCTTTTTTCTTTTCTTTTCTTTTTCTCTTCTTTTCTTTTCATTTTATTTTCTTCTCCTCTTCTTTTTCTTATTTCTCTTTTCTTCTTGGCCCCTAAACCCTTCCTATCTCCTCTCTTGATCCCCCATCCCTCGTCTCAAATGAATACCCCGAAAAAGCTCATTTGCCCCCCCACCCTTCCCTCCTCTCATGGATCTCCCCCACAGCCCACCGCCACCACTGCAGAACCTTTTGGATCCTCTTGCTACTGCTACAGTCATGGCGGTTGTCCTCTTCCTCATCATCACCTCCTTCAGCTCCCCTGCCTCTCGATTTGGGATCATTGTCGATGCTGGGAGTTTTGGGATGCAGATCCATGTCTTTCTTCGAGGAGTTAGAACGGGTGGGGATGTCACTAGCAGAGCTATTGGAGTTTGTGAAGGGGAGGGTGGCGAAGGATCAGTGGGGGAGGACGGACATTAGGCTAATGGTGACCACGGGCTTGAGGATGCTCCTTGTGGAAGTTAGGGAAGGTATATTGGAGTCCTGCAAGAGGGTCCTGAGGTCTTCTAGGTTCCATTTCCAAGACGATTGGGCCACTATGATGCCAGGTTCTGATGAAGGCATTTATGCTTGGGTTACTGCAAATTATGCCCTTGGTACTCTAGGAGGCAACCCTCAAAAATTCGATTCTAGCTCGATTTGGTCTTCTTTTCAAAGGATGAGAAGACTCCTATCAGGAGTCTTCTTCCTCTGGCTCGATCCTTTTTTTTAGGGTTATTTCACAAAATTCAATAATATTCAAGGATCTTACATTAAACTTCAATGAATCCTAATATCAAAATAAAGATATCAAATTTTGCTTCTAATGGCCATTTCATAATAAATTCTTAAATTGAGTTAGTTCTCTAAATATATAAAGTAGTAAAAATATAGACCGGTAATAAGCTAGATATATAGTAAGTAATGAACACTTTAGCTCGATAAATCCAAAAATAATAATATATTGAAAATAAGAATGTAGGATAACATTAATTCAAAATCTAATTTAATTCTATCAAAATATGATATAAATGAATTAAGTCATTTCAATTCATTTTCGTTCATAAATCAATTTCTAACTTTCAAAATATTTGATTCACCTCGACAACCATGAACTAAATCATAGGGCCATTGCATAAACCCCAATGGTAGGGTGTCGATATGTCAATGCATAATCTCCACTACCAGGGTATCGATATAACATGCATAATCCCTACTGGCAGGTTATCGATATAACGACATACAATCTTCACTGGTAGGATATCGATAGACCAACGTACAACATCCACTGATAGGGTATCAATACACTGGTGCACAATCCTCATTAGTAAGGTAACGATATACTAGTGCACAATCATCTCTGATAGAGTGTCAATATAGCAATGCACAATCCTCACTAGTAGGGTATCAATATACCGATGCGTAACCCCACAGCATGGTTTTAATACATAGTCAAGCTATAAATTAACATCCATCTCAAGTCCATATTTTAATCAAAAAATATACAAAACCATCCAAAATCAAAATTAATCAATTATAATTCATAATAGAATCGTTAACTTCAATAATGTCATGCCTCGACCTCAAATCCAAGTCGGATGCGCAACAAACGACAGTATGCCCTAAGGTTTATTTTTCTCTCGAACACACAAGGCCTGCATCATATCATAATTCCAGTAATAATTATCTAGCCAGGCATACGCGTAACACCTAAACCCTAGCTCCTCACTGATTGGTCCCAAAGCCCGATTGATCTTCCGGATCTGTAACAATAATATAGAAAAATAGGAGGGTGAGCTATACAGGCTCAGTAAGTTATCATCACCTCCAATATACAACATAAATATGCCAATAACAAACAAGTATAAACACATCAAATATCCAACATCAAAATAATATAACCAGTAATACTATGCAAATGTGTATACTTAAATACAACCAATATAACTATGGATGGCCAACCATTTACTTTATCCTCCTAGTCCCTCAGATTATGGCCATGATTCATCCGTGACTAGCCCCGAAAGAGACTAGATCTTGTATACACATACCGCTCATTGGTCATGCACCAGTGATAGCCCCACTGGAGGTCCAAAAGAAAAACTAGCTTTGAAATCACACGAAAAAACATGCATCTCCAGTATGTGCCAGCAACTGCCATGCATGGCTAAAACAAAGATAACTAGCTCTTGTATATACATACCACTTATCGGTCATGCGTCAGTGATAGCCCCACTGGAAGTCCAAAAGGAAACTGGATCATCGTATGATCATAGTCGGACTAGAGAGCATCCACACCAACACAATGCATGTAACCCAATGCAATCCAATGTAGATTAAAATATACTACATACATTTAATATTTTATAAATACATAACATATTTGGCATATAATACCAGAGGTCAAGATAACTTACCTGAAAAATTTTATAATGCCTAACTGAATCAACTCTGATACTGCTCTCTCGACAGGCTAGATGAAAATCCTGACAAGATCAGTTATATAATCAATTTCCTATCTAAGATAAACTAACATACGAAAAAAGTTCTTAGTTCGGATTGGGTCTTGGTCTAAATCCCAAAATAAACCAATTCAAATATTATCATTATTTCTGACATCTTTTTTTAATTTTTCATTTTCTCTTTTTCTCTCTCTTCCTCTCTCCTTTTCTCTCTCACCTTTCTCTCTCCTCTTCCTCTCTCTTCCTTCTCTCTCTCCTCTTTCTCTCTCTTCTTTCTCTCTCCTCCTTCTCTATCCTCTTCCTCTCTCTATTATTATTATTATATTTTTTTCTTTTCTCTTTTTCTTTTTTTTTCATGGAACATAGGCCTTTTTTTTCTCTCTCTTTCTTTCTTCTCTTCTCCCGAACCCATGCTTTCTCCCTCGACTCGACCAAAATGGCCTTCCCCCACGGCTGCCAGCGGTGACCATGGGAGGAGGTTGACGGGGAGGGCTTGATGGACCGGAGATGGATGGCGATGGCACGACCATTGGTGAGGTACGGTCCAAGCAATCCAAAACTAAGAAAAACATGATTAAATCCTCTCCTAAACAAATTAAATAAGGAAAAAAGGACTCACCAACGATTAAAGGGCTTTCCGCTGCTCACCTGAGAGGAGGAAGATAGCGGTGGAAGCTCGATCAGGACTTGCTTGGAGGCGGTGAGAGGGGGGTTTATAGCTTGGGTCTGGAGGAGATTAATCTTGTTTTTTCCATGGATAGGCTCGGTTGATCGAAAGTCCATCCCACTCCCGACAGTCCTCTAGCCATCTCCTCCCTCTCCACAGCATCTTTCTGAACCCTCCGGTGAAAAATTCGATCGACAAAGAGTGGAAGATGAGTCCTCTATTTTCTGTCCTCATCCCATTTTTTTTCTGAGTACCAAACTGAAGTCGGCAAGGGCTACCGACTTCAGCCCAAAACGGCCCAATTAACCTGGGCTTCACATTTTCCCCTCCTACAAAAAAATTTTGGCCTCGAAATTTAAAAAAAATCTAAGTCTTCCGAAACTCAAATATATGTAATCAAATACTCACATGTACCATTCTATCCATATTTAATAATCCCAATAAGAGCCTCCATTCTTCCATCATAATATATTTTAAATTAATCCTAATATCTTTAATCCACCACACTTTCGCTGCACACTCTGATATAAATTTTCAAATCAGCAAATATCTTTCAATATCCTAATTCTACCCTACTCTCACTAACAAAGGTAGCTAGATTTTAAACCTTTGCTTTGATACTACTAAATCTGTCATGCCCTGACCCCAAACCTTAGTCGAATGCGCAACAGACGGCCGTATGCCCTAAAGGTTTATTTTTCTCTCGGACACACAAGGCCAGCATCATATCATAATTCCAGCAATAATTATCTAGCTATGCATACGCGTAACATCTAAACCCTAGCTTCTCACTGATCAATCCCAAAGCTCGATTGATCTTCCGGATCTATAACAATAATATAAGAAAATAGGAGGATGAGCTATACAGGCTCAGTAAGTTATCATCACCTCCAATATACAACATAAATATGCCAATAACAAACAACAAGCATAAACACATCATACAACAGAATATCTAGCATCAAAATAATATAACCAGTAATACTATGCAAATGTGTATACTTAAATACAACCGACACGACTATGGATGACCAACCATTTACTTTACCCTCTTAGTGCCTCAGACTATGGTCATGATCGGCTCGTGACTAGTCCCGAAGGAGACTAGATCCTGTGTTCACATCCGCTCATTGATCATGCACCAGTGATAGTCTCACTGGAGGTTCAAAAGAAAAACTAGCTCTGAAATCACACGAGAAAACATGTATCCCCATCATGTGCCAGCAACTGCAACGCATGGCTAAAACAAAGGCAACTAGCTCTTGTGTATACATACTGCTTATCGGTCATGCATCGGTGTAGCCCCATTGGAGGTCTAAAAGGAGACTAGATTCTCGTGTGATCATAGTCGGACTAGAGAGCATCCACACTAATACAATGCATGCAACCCAATGCAATCCAATGTAGATTAAAATATACTACATATATTTAATATTTTATAAATACATAACATATTTGGCATATAATACCAGAGGTCAAGATAACTTACCTAAAAAATTTCATAATGCCTCGTTGAATCAACTCTGATACTGCTCTTTCGACTGGCTAGATGAAAATCTTGACAAAATCAATTATATAATCAACTTCCTATCTAAGATAAACTAACATGGAAAAACAGTTCTTAGTCCGGACTGGGTCTTGGCCTAAATCCCAAAATAAATCAATTCAAATCTTATCATTATTTTTGACATTTTTTTGAATTTCCATTTTCCCTTTTTCTCTCTCTTCCTCTCTCTCATTTTCTCTCTCATCTTTCTCTCTCCTCTTCCTCTCCCCTCTTTCTCTCTCTTCCTTCTCTCTCTCCCCTTCCCCTTTCCTCATTCTCTCTCTTCTTTCTCTCTCCTCCTTCTCTCTCATCTTCCTCTCTCCTCTTTCTCTTTCTATTATTATTATTTTATTTTTTTCCTCTTTTTTCTTTATTCTTCTTCTTTTTTTCACATAACAGAGGCTTTTTTTTCTCTCTTTCTTTCTTCTCCTCCCGAACCCATGCTTTCTCCCTCGACTTGACTGCACAGGCCTTCTCCCATGGCTGCCGACAGTGACTATGGGAGTAGGTTGACAGGAAGGGCTTGACGGACCGGAGATGGATGGCGACGGCACGGCCACCGACGAGGTACAGTCCAAGCAATCCAAAATCAAGAAAAACACGATTAAATCCTCTCCTAAATAAATTAAATAAGGACAAAAGAACTCACCGACAATTGAAGGGCTCTTCGCTGCTCACCGAAGAGGAGGAAGATAGTGGCGGAAGCTCGATCGGGGCTTGCTTGGAGGGAGGTTTTATAGCTTGGGTATGGAGAAGATTAATCTTGTTTTTTCCATGGATAGGCTTGGTTGATTGAGAGTCCATCCCTCTCCTGACGATCCTCTAGCCATCTCCTCCCTCTTCACGGCGTATTTCTGAACCCTCTAGCAAAAAATCTGGTCGACAAAGAGGGGAAGATGAGTCCTCTATTTTCTGTCCTCATCCCATTTTTTTCTGAGTACCGAACTGAAGTTGGCAAGGGCTGCCGATTTCAGCCCAAAATAGCCCAATTAACTTGGGCTTCACAGATAATATATCAAATAATATTCTATAATAAATTTAATAAATAAATATCATGTTTTATATTCATAAAACATAAATAATATGATTCAAAATGTAAGGATATAAATACTGTTGGCTCCACCCAGTGATTTTGATGAATAACAAAACATTGAGTACATGTTGTATACCAATATTTATTCTCAGCTATGAGTTTTCAGGAAGCAAGCATCTCAAATTCTCAAAAGTTTAAGTATCATGGCACGCCATGGCATGGAACATTTTTCATAATTTAGGATATCCTCTTCATGCAAAAAGGGCTTTTACATGTTCAATTTTTGATTGTTTATGTTCCATTTAAATTTTAAAATTAATGTTTATGTTTTTGGCTTAATTTGTACTTGATTATGAATTTTTCAAAGTCAAGTGTCGATACCTGGGAAGTCAAGTGTTGACACTTCAACATTTGGCATGTAGAAAAATTCCTTGGCATGCCAAGTGTAGATACCTAGAACTCAAGTGTCGACACCTGCAATTCAAGTATCGATACTAAGGTTTCCAAGTGTCGACTCAAAGTCTGAGAATTTTGAAAATACAGAACTTTGCCAATGAAGGGTTTTTGTGTCAAGTGTCGACACTTGAAAGTTCAAGTGTCGACACCTGACAGCCAAGTGTCGACACTTGAAGTCTGACAGCCATAACGGATCTATTTTTCTGACTTACAGAAATCACTTTTCAAGCTTCAAAAGGCTAGATTCGAGGCTCCAATGGTCACAAACCATTTTTTGGAAGTTTTTAGTTGTATTTAACCTTCACCAACCTCATTCAAAAGGAAGTGAAGTGTATTGAAGTCCATTGAAAACCAAAAAGCCAAGATTCTCTCAAGAACTTCACATGAAGAGCCATTTAAAATTTGATTCCCTGAAAAAGCTTACAAGCCCATCCTTACTTCATTCCAAAAGAAGAGTTTGAAGAATATTCCAAGGATGAGACAAGAGAAAGCATCATCTTGAGCTTCAAAACTTCTATTCTACTCTTGAAGAGAGTTTGTCTTAATTTTTGAAATTGTATATCTGCTTTTATCTTGTGATTTGACCTTGCTTTCAAGGGTGTCTTGAAAGAAGGTTGTTGTGGTTTGTTGGTAAGCCAAAGGGACAAAACCAACTAGGGTTAACTTGTGAGCCCAAAGACAAAACAAGTGTTGAGGTTTGTTGGTGAGCCTAGGTGACAAAACCAACATAGGTTTTGACTTGTGAGCCATTTGAAAAACAAGTCGGCTGTAATCTTGATTGGATTATAGTGGAATTCTCAAGGATGGCTTGGGGAGTGGATGTAGGTGCTAGGTTTGTACCAAACCACTATAAACATTGTGTTTGTGTGTGATTGCCTTCTCCCTTTCTTGCTCTTCGTTTATTACACTTTATTTACTGCTTTCCACTGCATTCAATCTAGTGCACTGAATTTATCACTCACAGAATACCACTAGACCTTCACATTATTGTTTTAAATTTTAAAAAAATCCAATTCCCCTCCCTCTTGGGCTCCATTTCTGGGCAACAAGTGGTATTAGAGCACCGGTACTCTCTTGTAGGTCCAAGGATCTCGAGTAAAAGATCATGGCAGTCCCAATAGAAATGGGTATTGTTGAAGGTCAAGCTTCAAACCGTCCCTCACTTTTTAATGGCACAAATTACACTTATTGAAAAACTCGCATGCGCATATTCATTCAAGTATTGGATTATAATCTTTGGAGAACAATCATAAAAGGTCATCATCAGCCTACTATAATGGTTAATGGCATTCTCACTCCAAAAATGGAAGATGATTGGGATGAGAATGACATTAAGCAAATAGAGCTTAATGCTAAGGCTATGAACTTATTGTTTTACTCTCTTGATCCAAGTGAATTCAATAGAATATCTAATTATCTTTCCGCCAAGGAGATTTGAGATACACTTGAGGGTACCCATGAGGGTACACACCAAGTGAAAATAACTAAGGTCAACATGCTCATTCATACTTATGAAATGTTTAGAATGGAACCTACTGAGTCTATTAGTGAGATGTATACTAGGTTCACAAATATTGTGGATGGCATAAGAAGCCTAGGAAAAGTTGTTTCTAATGGTGAACTTGTAAACAAACTTCTCAGGTCTCTACCGGCTTCTTAGGATGCAAAGGTGATTGCTATTGAAGAAGCCAATGATGTCAATACTCTTCCACTTGAACAATTGTTGGGCTCACTTATGACTTATGAGCTCTCCCTCAAACAAAAGAATATAGAAGTCGATAAAAAGAAGAAAGTGATCGCTTTCAAATCCACTACTAGAGAAGAATCAAGCGATGACTCCAAAGAAGATGATAAAGAAGATGAGACGACTCTAATGGCAAGAAAATTCAGAAGGTTCATGAGAAAGAAAAAGTTTAACTTCAAGAAGAAATCCCTGAAAGGTGAGCCAAGTAAAGAGAAAGAGAAGGAGCAGCCCACTTGCTTTGAATGCAAGAAACCAGGTCATTTTAAAGTGGACTGCCCTTTACTCAAGAAAAGCAGAAGAAAATTAAGAAAGAAGGCCATGATGGCAACCTGGAGTGATAGTGAGGACTCCAGCTCTGAGGAAGAACAGTAGGAAGTTACAAACTTCTGTCTGATGGCGGATCATGATAAGGTACAATCTAAAACTGAGAATGAATTTACATTTGATGAACTTCATGAAGTTTTTGATGAATTAGTTATAGAATTTCAAAAACTAAAGTCAAAACATAAAGATTTGAAAAGACAAAATTTGGAATTAGCCAAAGCAAATGATAAGTTTTCAAATGAAAATGACTACCTTCTTCTTCAAAATAAAAAATTAAATGATAAGATTTCAGTTCTTGAAAAGAAAAAAGAAGTTTTGAAAAAAAAAAGTCCTTCAGTTTCAGATGAAAATCTTTTAAAACAAAACAAAGAGATTTTGAATGAAAACAAAAAATATAAAGAAGAACTTGAAAAGTTAAAACCTTTTGTAGATAAATTTACTTACAGTTCTGAAAAGTTAAATATGCTTTTAAATAACCAAAGAGCTATTTTTGATAGAGCAGGTTTAGAGTTTAGAACTCATAAGAAACAAAAACTTTTCAAAAATTTTTTTGTACCTGCACCTTCATCCATTACTTGTTATGCATGTGATACTATAGGGCATAAATCTTATATGTACAATAAAAGAAGATTGAGTAACATTAAGAAAGTTTAGGTTCCAAAAGGAACCAAGGCCACTAACCTAAAAGGACCCAAGATGACTTGGGTACCTAAAGTCTCCACTTGATCTTTTTGCAGGTATGCCTTGTAACCAATAAGAAAAGAATGTGGTACCTTGATAGCGGTTGCTCAAGGCATATGACAGGAGATATGGAGCAGTTCTTATCACTCGATTATCAAAATGGTGGCAATGTGACTTTTGATGATAATGGAAAGGACAAAATTGTTGGTATTGGTAAAGTCCATATCACCCCCTCTTCTTACATTAATAATATTTTATATATTGATGGTTTGAAACATAACTTGCTTAGTATTAGTCAATTTTGCGATAATGATTTTAAAATTATTTTCGAATTTTCTATGTGCATTGTTTCTAGTTTAGATGACAATGGCATCAAGTTCATTGGTCATAGGCATGTCAATATTTATATGATTGATCTTGATAATCTTCCGGTTCAAAATGGTCAATGCTTGTGGCAATGGAAGCCAAGATCAATGAAACTAGTTGGCTTTGGCATCGTAGACTAGGACATGCTAGTATGCATTTGATTTCAAAACTTAGCAAAAAGAATTTAATAAAAGATTTGCCAAAACTTAGTTTTGAAAAAGACAAGATTTGTAGTGCATGTCAGCTTGGAAAACAAACCAAATCCTCTTTCAAATCAAAAGGAGTAATCTCTACATCTAGACCCTTAGAGTTGCTTCACTTGGATCTCTTTGGGCCAACTAGAACATCTAGTTTAGGAGGTAAGAAGTACGGTCTAGTCATTATAGATGATTTCTCATGATTTACATGGATCATGTTTTTAGCATACAAAGATGAAACGTTTTCAGAATTCATTAGATTTCATAAACATGTTTCAAATGAAAAAGGTGTTTCAATCATATCTTTGAGAAATGATCATGGAACCAAATTTGAAAATACTGATTTTGATAAATTTTGTATTGAAAATGGCATTAATCATAATTTTTCAGCACCTAGGACACCTCAACAAAATGGGGTGGTAGAAAGAAAAAATAGAACTCTTGAAGAAATGTCACGCACCATGCTTTGTGAAAATGACCTACCTAGATATTTTTGGACGGAAGCCATAAATACTGCATGCTATGTTTTAAATCAAGTTTTAATCCGACCGATTTTAAAGAAAACACCATATGAGCTTTAGAAGGGTAGAAAACCTTCAATTCATTATTTTTGTATTTTTGGATATCGTTGTTTCATCTTAAATAATGGTAAAGACAATTTAAGTAAATTTGATGCCAAGTCAGATGAGGATGTTTTCTAGGCTACTCTATATCTAGTAAGGCATACAGTGTCTTCAACAAAAGAACACTTGTTGTTGAAGAATCCATACATGTGGTATTTAATAAATCTGACCAGAAATCTTCTAGAAAAGAAGATGTGCTTTCTGATGAAACAGGTACTAAGAAAACTGAAAGTGTAAACAATAACGAAGAACCTACTAAAGAACAAGAAGATGATCAAAACACTGAAGGAGATCAAGCACAGGTGATGAAAATACATCTACTGTTGATCCACTACCAAAAGAATGGAGGTATGCTCATGGACACCCAAAAGAACTAATTATTGGTGATCCATCTAAAGGTGTAAGTACTCGATCATCCCTTAGAAATATCTGTGATTATTTATCTTTTGTTTCTCAAATTGAACCTAAAACTATCGAGGAAGTTGAATGTGATAGTAATTGGATAAATGCTATGCAAGATGAACTTAATCAATTCAAAAGAAATAATGTTTGGACATTAGTAGATAGGCCTTCAAATATTTCAATTATTGGCACAAAATGGGTTTTCTGAAATAAACTTGATGAAAATGGTATTGTTATAAGAAATAAGGCTAGGCTAGTTGTCAAAGGATACAATCAGGAGAAAGGGATATATTTTGATGAAACCTTTGCTCGTGTGGCTAGACTTAAGGCAATTAGGCTATTGTTGGCTTTTGCTTGCTTTATGAATTTTAAAGTGTTTCAAATAGATGTTAAAAGTGCCTTTTTAAATGGTTTTATTGAAGAAGAGGTTTATGTTGAACATCCGCCTGGTTTTAAAAATTTCGAATTTCCAAATCATGTTTTCAAATTTCATAAAGCTTTGTATGGTTTGAAACAAGCTCCTAGAGCTTGGTATGATCGTTTAAGTTCTTTTCTACTCAAAAATGACTTTGCTAGAGGTAATGTAGATAAAACTTTATTTTTGAAGAAAAAGAATGATGATCTTTTAGTAGTACAAATCTATGTAGATGATATCATATTTGGTGCTACTAACGAATCTCTTTGTCAAGAATTTGCAAAGTTAATGCATGGTGAGTTCGAGATGAGCATGATGAGAGAACTTAACTTCTTTCTCGGACTCCAAATAAAACAAACCAAAGAGGGAATCTTCATCAAGCAAGTGAAGTACACAAAATAAATACTCAAAAAGTTTGGGATGGAGAACACCAAGCCTTTAGGTACCCCTATAAGCTCTTCTTGTAGACTTGACAAGGATGAATTAGGTAAATCTATTGACCAAAATCTATATCGTGGCATAATCAGTTCATTGGTATATCTTACTGCCAGTAGGCCAAATATCATGTTTAGTGTATGTATGTGTGCTAGATATCAGTCTAATCCTAAAGAGTCTCATCTTTTGGCTGTTAAACATATTCTTAGATATCTATCTGGTACAATTGAAATTGGTTTATGGTACTATAGAGATTCTTCATTTGAATTAATTGCTTATTCTGATGCTGACTTTGCTGGATGTAAATTTGATCATAAAAGTACTAGTGGAACCTGTCAGTTTCTTGGAGTAAATTTGATCTCTTGGAGTAGCAAGAAACAAAATTCAGTTACTCTATCTACGGTGAAAGCCGAATATATAGCAGCTCGAAGCTATTGTGCTCAAATCCTTTGGATCAAACAACAACTCGAAGATTTTGGCATTAAACTAATTAAGACATCCATAAGATGTGACAATACTAGTGCAATCAATCTAACAAAGAATCCTGTGCAACATTCAAGAAGTAAACACATTGAAATAAGACATCATTTCATAAGAGATCATGTACAAAATTCTAATGTTTTACTTGAATTTGTGTGTAATGATGATCAATTAGCTGATGTGTTTACCAAACCATTGAGTGAAGAAATATTTTGTATGATTAGAAGAGAGCTAGGTATTATTGATCCATTCTCCTAGAACTCTCTCAAATTTCTTCTTACTCAATGTATTTTACTCAAAAATCACTTGTGTTTAGTCCCAAAAGCTTTTAAAAACTTCCTTGAATTTTTTGAAGATTTTTTTTTTTTTGGGATTTTCTTAGCCAAGTGTCGACACTTGGATTTTGTCAAGTGTCGACACTTGAGAAATCCTAAGTGTCGAGACTTGCGAGAAAAATCTGTTTTTAACGGCGGATAGAGGGTTTTGTATTTTGTCTTCCCTCACTTTCTCTCGAGCTCTAGTGGTCCCCCAAGCTCCCCTACATTCCAAATTAGCATTTCCCCCTTCTTTTGTCAACCAAAATCAGGTATTTCCCTCTCTCTCTTTCATTTTTGTTATTTTGGAACCGTGTAACCTAGGTTTAGGGTTTTCCATGCGATTTCAATGATGTTTAAACCAATTTTTTAATGTTTTCAGTCGAATGGAAGACTCCATTTGAAAGGAATCATGCTTGAATGCATTCCTTTTTTTTTTCTCATGGATTTTTGGTCGATTTCCCACTCATTCTGTCCGTTTTTCCTTAAAATCACTGTTGGATTGATTTTTGGCCGAAAAATCTTAGGGTTTTCATCTAAAATCTGGTTTTCCAAACTATTTATTGGATTTCTATTATTTTAGGAAGAATATTTGTGATGTTTTCTTCTCCATTAGTTTGGTATTTAAATCTAAAACCCTAATGTATTTTGATTTTAACCCAAAGAAAACCCAAATAATTAGATTATTTGTTTATGAAATATACGTTATATATTTTTTTAACCTAGATATGTTTTATCATTTTGGAAGTACTAATGTATTTCTAACCCAAATGCATTTTGTATGGATAAAATCCCTCGATTTCTTATGATTTTACCCTCGATTTCTTATGACAAAAGTATTTCATCCTCTATTTCCTGTATTTTACAACTTAAATTTGGTGAATCCCGTTTTTCAAAACTTGTTCTAGCTTTTCCTCTCATAGAAAGACATAGCCTCCTCTAACCTAATTGAAACCTCTAGGTTATTTAGGTTATTTATTTTCTTCCTTTCTTGTTCAGTTTGATTGAAATGGGTCCAAGAAAGAGATTAGCTGTTAGGAGACCTAGTCAGAGATCAGAGAGGATGACCAAGACTAGACATGATACAGGAGAGTCCAGTAGCTTAGTTGCCCCAGGTTCCCCTGCAGAGAGGATTGCAGGGAAGGCTGTAGCCTTTGGTCGATGGATTGACCTCGAGTTCTTTGACAGGCAGCATTTTCAGATTCGTCAGACCCTCACTGATGCGGGACTGGTACCCTTCTGCACCATGCAAGAGAGGTATTACCCCCACCTAGTGCGCAAGTTTTATGGCGCCATGGACTGCCGTCACTTGATGTGGAGGACATCTGTCCAGGGTGTTGAGATTCTTCTGACTGAGGAGCTTCTGAGTAGGGTTTGGGAGATTCCGCACCGGGGTATCAGTGTTTTCTCTGTGGAGGATAGAGAGGCTGCCTTTCGATGTATTCTTGAGTGCAAGGAAGTTCGCGGAGTGACGGTGGTCATCGCGAACTAGCTTTCAGTGGAGATGCACCTTCTGCATCATATCATGGCTCGGATACTGCTTCCGAAGACTGGGCGCTTCGACTTCATCACAGAGAGGGAGCTGATGCTCATGGTTTGTTTGACTCAGAGGACCCAGGTCGATATTCCATCTATGATGTTAGTGCAGATGAGAGATGCTGTGAGTCAGCATCGACACTGTTTGCCCTATGGTATGGGGTTGACCCGACTCTTTAGAGCATGTGGAGTATCTTTAGAGGGGGAGATCCCCAAGGAGATCTTGCACACGGATGTATACGATGAGAGATCACTTCACCGCATGGGCTACAGACTAGTAGCAGGCAGATGGGTCCGGAGGGAGTCTAGCCAGGAGCCAGATGAGGAGGACGAGATGCGAGAGGCAGAGGCAGGGTCATCAGGGCCAGTCAGTCCTCCTGCTTAGGCAGCTCATGCATCTGAAACAGAGCCTGCGACACCTTCTGCCACTCCTTCAGCTGCTCCTCCAGCATCTACTGGATTACATTTTGAGGAGTATTCTCGTCAGCAGTTCGCGGAGGTTAGAGGTGAGCTCATTAGTCTTGGAGTTCGAACGACTCAGCTATGGATTGAGATAGAGAGCCTTAGAGCTCATACAGCTTCAGAGCATGCTGAGATTCGTCAATCTATAGAGGCAGGATTTGCTCGCATCGAGGATATGCTTAGATCCCTGCTTCCTCCTATTGCTCCTGCTGATCCACCTGCTGGTGATGATGATGACGATGACCATCAGGATGACCCTAATGACACTATTGAGGGTGGTGACCGTACTGATGGGATTGAGGACAGAGCTACAGATGTTATTGATGACGACAGTGATAGTGACGATGGCACTGATGGATATGAGGTAGTCAGCCGAGAGCTGTAGTCTCCTGATGTTCCTCCCGCTGATGCGACTGGCACACCTGTCACCACTGATCTAGTCTTTGTCACTCCTGTTGAGACTCTACCCCCTCCCTTTACTAGAGCTTCTAGGTTTGTACCCCATTTTGGACCTTCCACTAGGACTCGGAGTCGTGGTATCTTGAAGACTCCTAGTGGTCTAGCCCATAGGTCTAGGGTTACAAGTCCTATTTCCTTTAAGATCCCATCTGATGAGGATTAGCCTCATAGATGTTTATTGTATTGTATGCTCTTTATGATTCATGTTGTTTATGATGTATGACTCTTGATATATTTTGTTTGTTTCGATTTTGCTGATGAGTCAGCAAGTTTTGTACTGAAAACACTACTTAACAGATATATATATTTCAGTTTGATGTTTACAAATTGTGATTCACTATAATTACTTTTGACAGCTTGATTGGTTACATTTACTTCATAGATATACTTTCTTTTTGGCTCTGATATCTTTCAACTCTGATACTCTACCACTTTTTATCTCCATGCTCGTTTTGAGGGAGAATTTACTCCCTTTTCTAATGATTGACAAAAGGGGGGAGTATGGTATAAATTGTTTGTATTTGCAAATTTTCCAATTTGATCTGATACCCAGAATAACATATTGCTTGTTCTGATTAGAATTATCTAATTAAGGGGGAGTATCTAATTGAGGGGGAGATTTATTCTTCCTAACTATAAAAATTGTGGCTTATATTAACTTACAATCATATTCATGAAATATCATATCTGAAATTTGAAAATTTATGCTGATTTACTCAAGGTTTTGTCATCATCAAAAAGAGAGAGATTGTTGGCTCCACTCAGTGATTTTGATGAATAACAAAACATTGAGTATATGTTGTATACTAATGTTTATTCTCAGCTATGAGTTTTCATGAAGTAAGCACCTCAAATTCTCAAAAGTTTAAGTATCATGGCACGCCATGGCACGGAGCATTTTTCGTAATTTAGGATATCATCTTCATGCAAAAAGGGCTTTTACATGTTCAATTTTTGATTGTTTATGTTCCATTTAAATTTTAAAATTAATGTTTGTGTTTTTGGCTTAATTTGCACTTGATTATGAATTTTTCAAAGTCAAGTATTGACACTTCAACATTTGGCACGCAGAAAAATCCCTTGGCATGCCAAGTGTCGACACCTGCAATTCAAGTATCAACACTTAGGTTTCCAAGTATCGACTCAAGGCCTGAGATTTTTGAAAATATAGAACTTTGTCAATAGAGGATTTTTGTGTCAAGTGTCGACACCTGTGCATCAAGTGTCGACACTTGAAAGTTCAAGTATCGATACTTAGAAATCAAGTATCGACACCTGACAGCTAAGTATCAACACCTGACAGCCAAGTGTCGCAACTTGAAGTCTGACAGCCCTAACAGATCTATATTTCTGACTTGCAGAAATCACTTTTCAAGCTTCAAACAGCTAGATTCGAGGCTCCAACGGTCACAAACCATTTTTTGAAAGTTTTTAGTTATATTTAACCTTCACCAATCTCATTCAAAAGAAAGTGACGTGTATTGAAGTCCATTGAAAGCCAAAAAGCCAAGATTCTCTTAAGAACTTTACATCAAGAGCCATTTAAAGTTTGATTCCCTGAAAAAGCTTACAAGCCCATCCTTACTTCATTCCAAAAGAAGAGTTTGAAGAATATTCCAAGAAGGAGATAAGAGAAAGCATCATCTTGAGCTTTAAAGCTTCTATTCTACTCTTGAAGAGAGTTTGTCTTAATTTTTGAAATTGTATATCTACTTTTATCTTGTGATTTGACCTTGCTTTCAAGGGTGTCTTGAAAGAAGGTTATTGTGGTTTGTTAGTAAGCCAAAGGGACAAAACCAACTAGGATTAACTTGTGAGCCCACAAAACAAGTGTTGAGGTTTGTTGGTGAGTCTAGGTGACAAAACTAACATAGGTTTTGACTTGTGAGCCTTTTGAAAAACAAGTCGGCTGTAATCTTAATTGGATTATAGTAGAATTCCTAAGGATGGCTTGGAAAGTGGATGTAGGTGCTAGATTTGTACCGAACCATTATAAACATTCTGTTTGTGTGTGATTGCCTTATCCCTTTCTTGCTCTTCATTTATTGCACTTCATTTACTGCTTTCCGTTGTATTCAATCTAGTACATTGAATTTATCACTCACAAAACATCACTAGACCTTCACATTATTGTTTTAAATTTTAAAAAGATCTAATTCACCACCCCTCTTGGGCTCAATTTCTGGACAACAAATACTATATAATTTATCGATAAATATAAAAAAGGTTACGTTATTTACCTCACACGTTTCAACAAATTCAAATAATTTTAGAAATTTATTTTTAAAATCTTTAATTAATAGATGATAAGACAATATTCCACTATTAGATATCTTCTTGTCGTGACAACTATACCCCTATTCAAAATTGAGCTTAATAATTAGAAAGAATATGAATATTTAATGAAGATAAGATTGTTGGGTAATTCAATGGTCGAGATCCGTCTGATTATAATAACTTTATTCGATCAATATCATACTAGAATATATAGATGGTTCAATAGAGATCATGCATGATTAAATCAATAGTATTTGATAAGAGTCAAGATGGGACTGATACACCACCCGATGATTAGAAATCGGTTCAATCAAGATAATTTTATCAAATCATAATTGAACTAGTATGTAGATGGTTCAAATAAAACTATGGATGATCAAATCTAATTGTACTCGGTCTGAATACGGTGAATATCGGTATGTTGTCCGATAATCATGAGTGAGGATCCTTTTCACTAGGGTTAGATCAAATTCATGAAAGAAGGCCATTCCTCAATCAAACAACCATAAAGATACAATAAAAAGAGAGAAACAATCTAGAAAGAGAAAGTGGGAGAAGTAAGTAAAGAGAGAGAAATACTCCCTCCTTTTTTTTTCTTTTCTTTTCTTTGTTTCTTTTCCTTTTTCCTTCTCTCCATTCCTTGGCAAAATAAGGGGCAAAGTCCCCCTGCTAGCAATGTCCATGGCCAATGGTGGCTGGGATCATGGCGGCATAGTTGAGTGCTCTGTAGTCGGTGTTGAAGATGGCCAAAGAAAAGGAAAGAAAATCGAAAGAAAACCAAGAATAACAAGGAACATATGATTCCTTTTCTTAAATAAATTTGTTGGTTTGCTTGCCCAAATCTGATCTCCATAGCTTAAGGAGGATGGGGAGGAGGAATAGTTAAAGGATTGAAGGACCCTTACTTCTTTTCCGGTGGTTTTTAGATGGTGATTATGATATGCTTTTGGAAAGAAAACTCTAGCAATCTTTTTCGTTTGGGGCTTGATCTTGGATGGGAAGATAGAGGAAACCCTTTTCTATTTAAATAGAGTTGTAGGGGAAGAGTTTGACTCCCTATTGGCATTGATCTCTGACTCAGATTAATAGTCTATCAAGGAAAAAGATTCTGGTTGGGAATCTTCTCAGTTTTTTTTGTCATGTTTTAAACTTTGTGCAGAGTCATTTTGGGCTCTTTTTGGTAGCTAGGCCAGTTAAGTGGACCGGCCGCCCTTTTGGACTAGGTTACCATACTACCACTTAGACTCTCAAACTAAAAACTCTCAGAAAGAGAAAAGTGCATACATGAGAGAAAGAGAATTAGAGAGAATGGAGAGTAGTATTCTACTAGAGCTCCTACAACTCTTTGCTTGATAGTTTGGCTAGTGAGAACTCTCTTTTATATGCTCTACTAGATACATCGATGATTATAATATATATATGCATCACGATTTAAATGGCTATAATTACTTTAGTCATTTTCATAAGAACCTAGAAAAATATGTAACTTTCTTATCATATTGTAAACTTCTAGACAAGTTCGCAAATCCCTAGCTTATTAAGCTTCTTTTTTTTGGATAAAACAGGCTACTCGTACAATCCTGGTATAAACATAACCAAAAAAATTAGAAAGCAAAATATCCTTGAATAGGCTAGGGGAGACTCCATGCTAGTTCAAAAGACTTTGCCAGAGTGCTGAGCCACAAAGGAGGCGACCCAATCAGCAGCAGAGTTTACTTTACGATAAACATGCTAGATGAAGAATGAATCCACCCTTCAAAGAAGAAGCAAGATATCTTGTAACAAAGGATATATAACAACTCCCCTGGCATAGGACTGAATCCATTCAAACATAGTAGAAGAGTTGCCCTCAATGATCAATCGATCAGCTCGCAAAGTGATTTTGGCATAGACATGTAAGAGTTTTTTCTAATTATGGACTACCATTAATTATTATTATTTATTTTATTTTGATAAAAATGGACTGATTATATGATCTAAGGTCATGTGTATTAGCCTAATGTTGTTAGTAATCATTGTATTTGGGTTATGAATATCTTATATTGGTTATTGTAGTTGGGACGGTATAGTATAAGCCTTAGCCCAACTTTGGCCCATGATGGGCAAGCTTGTTAGAGTTTTGTTTTATTACTAGGTCCCTTACCACTTTTACTATGTATATTGTAAGCTTAATTCTCATGGCTTATCCCATCGAATAGCCACCTGTTGAGAGAAAGTTGGAGAGGACTTAGCTGTTGATATTTGTGTGAGCATTAATGATTGAACATTTGAAAATCAATGATGCAAATAGGTATTCCTTCAATTTTATATTATTATTTTAGTATTCTAATAATCATCCATACGAAAAATCTTTTACATGTGGTATAAGAGCAGGCTATGCATAATTTGGAACCTTTTTCTTAAATTTGTTTTATGGAAAGGGATCAGAAGATTAAAAAAAATAGAGCTGGCGATTTTCATTACAGTGCCCTCCTCTCATTCGATGGATATGGAAGATGTCTAGGAAGGTCACGATTGTTCGGGTGGGAGGTTGGCGATGCCGACTGTCCTTATATATTCCTTCCATGGACATCTTTTAAAGATCAAACAAAGATCAAATAAAAAAGAGAGACCTATGACGGATGTTGGTGATTGTTCTCCTTTTCCTATCACCAATGATCAAGCAGGGATTGGCTGAAGAGAACTCTAGTGGCTGCCATTTGGGGTTTATGGCCTACGATGGCCAGTCCTCTCTCCCTTTTTTCCAATTGAGCAAAGGAGAACGGAAGAGGAGATCTACCACTAGATCCTTGATCTTTCTCTTTGAGTCACCAGGGAGCGACGGTGGTTGCCAACGAGGCCACGATGGGCTTGGCCATGATGGATCGATAGCTGCCTGGAGGGGGGGACTGGGAGTCATGACTGTTATACTGAAGAAAGAAAAATGATCATTTTCACTGGTAGTTTCCCTCCCTTAACCATCGACGAACTAAACACAGGTGTCTCGGGAGGTGTGTAGTCAATGAGTAGGGGCTCTAGTTGCCAACTAGGTGGAGATCAGGCGAGGAGGGGCACTGTCGCCTCCTCTACTTGATCGTGAAAGAAAGATGAAGAAGATGAATGTTAATAGGTTGGATTTAGATTTCAGGTTTCAACCCGTCAGAACCTAATCCATTAATTTAATTAGTTAACCCTTTAATCATTCAGATGAACTAAGTCACATTGGATCAGTGTTAATTGGATTAAGAAAATTTTATAATTTAGCCTCTATAAGTTTTAAACTATATATAGGTCCTTATAAAATTACAATTAGATGCTTGTTATAAAGTTATTGTAGTTGTTTAACAGAAAAGCCCATATAGTATCTATTATTTATGTTTCAATACTTTATTGTTGAATTTTTTGATAAAATCGTTTTAACTTATTTTTTTCATCTGTTTTGAATAATTTTTGAGCCATTGGACTCATAATGATTTGAAGAATATTTTAGTTAAGTTTTTCATGCATAATAAAATATTTAAATAAATTTATAAATTATTTATATATAATTTCACTCATTATTATATTTTTTAAATATAATTTTGTATAGTCTCAAAAGATCCAGAGTACTTTATGAATCTTGAATAATTGAGTTATTGAGGGCTAATTATTTTCACTCTTATTATATTTCAAAATTATATAAAGGTGTATCTATAACAGTTGACTTAAAGATGACTAATTAGATGTATCAAATTGACTGTTATATGTTGATTAACTTGAATTGCATAAAGACAGGAAATTCCACATCCAAAGATAAAAATAATCTCAGATTTTTGTAATCGTAGTTATTTAAACCACTAAAAATATAAATAATATAATGATTTACAATTTAAACATAAATTATGTATTCATGCCATAATTATTGTTCTTACTTATATATTTTATATTATTGTTGATTATAAAAATTTTCTTATTTATGATTTATGTAATGCATATGTTGGTATTGATTATTATATTTAGATTTACAATTAAATTAGTTACAATATGTATCATATGCTATAATTCTTTTTCAAAAATATTTTTTAGTTGTATAATAAATGTTATTGGTAAAAGTGACTATTAGAATGCAATGTTATATTGTTATATGATCAGTTGAAGTGCATGTTATTAAGTATCCCATTTTGAACTAGATTTTTTATGGTATATATGTGGTTAAAGTATGTTATTTTATATTTGTTTGGACACTTAATTTTTCATATAGAAAATTTTATGGGTTGGCATAAATATTTATCACTAAAGTAGTTTATTTATGTTAGTCCATAAAATTTTTCATCATAAGAAGGATATTTTCTAGTTATAACATATAATTGCTTATCCAAAAGGGATTGTTGTATTATAATTGAAAAAAGGTTGCATGGAGCATTGTGTTATGAGGGGGATAGGTTTATGAATACTAGGATCTTCATATAAAAAGCACTTATGCATGTTGCATATTCTGTCCAAAAAAAATATATGATATTATATTTTGACTCTTATTTATAATTAAAATATTATATTATATATATATTCATTGACTAATATTTTGCATTCATGCCATTCTTTTGATAAACAATCATTTTTGGTATTAATAATAACAATATTATTATTGAGATCTTAATTTAATCAAATTATAAAAGGTAGAGGTATATTGGACTTAAAAAATTTATCTGCTCAAAGAGAACAAAATTTTGAATACCTTATATTCTTATTATGTTGACATTTAGTTTTTTTAAAAAGAAATATATTGTGCTTAGAAAGTTTATCTATCCAAAGAGAATGGTGATATATTAGAAAGTTTTATGATGATACACTAGTGCTCTTATAGAAAATAGCTAATTATGTTTAAAATTTATTTATTTATATTTGTACCTCTAACATGATGTATCTATGTATAATCTTGATTGACTGTTTATTTATCTTGTGCCATTATAGAGGTCATGACTTGTTAATCTCTGATTGGAAAGTTTATAAATTTCGATGAATGGTGATTATCAAAGTAGCCCATTTACTAAGATTTACAAGATTTTTCTTTAATATATTTAGAAGGGTTTGAATAGTATTTTATATTGAAGAAAGATACCTTATATAGGTCACTTTCTTTTCAAAGAAAATTTATGAAATTACACCAAGAACTTTTATTACAATAATGCTTATATAAATTTTCTGGCATATACATTATGTATATTTCTCTATTGATTAACTATATAAAGGTTGTTTAATAGTTAGTATATTTATATTAATAGAGTTAATACTCTCATTATGACTATGACTAGAATATTCTGTAAAATATAGAAACTAAAATTATGCTAGTACTAAGTATGATAGTTTTGGATATTACATTATATAATGATCCTCCATTTTGGATGATTTATAAAAATATTTTAAAATAAAAATTACTTATAAAATGGTAGAGAGTGAATCATTTTGCCTGCAAAATATAAAAAAAAATTGATTTCATTCTTCATGTTATACCTAAGAAAGGTGATGTAATATAATTTTTTTGATTTTATTAATAAAAGGTATGTAGGATCAGATAAAAAAGAGGCTGGATAGCTAATGAATAATTAAATCAATACGAGGTATAATGGCATGAAGGTGTTAGGATTTATATTATAAAACTAGAGAGTCTTGCACCTAAACTTAGTATTTAGAGATCTTTATCTCTAATACGTTGGTTACTGATCATGTTTTTAGTTCTTGCTATCCAATTTAGTAAACTTAAAATCATATAAATGAGATAAATAATAATATTATCCTATTTTGTTCAAAAATTTTGATATTTTTGTGAATAGGATAAAAGTGTTGATATAGTGTATTAATCACACTTTAGGATCATTTGTCAAATATTTGCATAAGTATAAAATAGTTATTCAATACACAATTCCTGAAACTCCTAAGTAAAATGGTATGATTAAGAGACAAAATCATGCTCTTAAAAATATGATTTGATGTGTGATGAGTAAGCACAATTTGTTATGATATCTCTAGGGTGAGATCCTAAGAACTGCTATCTATATTTTGGATAAAGTTCTTGATAAGATAGTTATACAAGAACTTTTTGAGTTGAAGGTTGGTGAAAAGTCCAGTATTATTCAATTTTATGTTAATGATTGTCCTACAAAAGTTAAAGATTAATACTCCATCAGTGAATAAATTTGGATCTAAAATAATAAGTTATTTAATTGGTTATCCAAATAATTCTAAACGAATATAGATTCTACTAGACTAACAGGGATATAAAGAATATTGAATCAAATTATATCATGTTTATAGATTCTAATATGAATGATGTAGATGTTCTTATATTAGAATTATAACATTAGAGAAAAAATAAGTTATAATTCTTATTTTCCTTTTATTTATAAAAATATTATATTTTATTATGTTGGAAAGCAATTGGAGAGCAATATCATATATATGAACCAATTATAGTATCTCCATCGCTAGTTGATGTGGTACTAGTAAAGAAATCACATGATAGAAAAAAGAAACCTATCATTTTTTATGACAATTTAGTTTCTTAAGATATAAATAGCTGAAGGAGGTTTTATTTTTAAGTAAAGTATGAAAATAGAATCTTATAGCATTATATATATATATATATATAATATTTGTGGCATGTTGCAAAGTTATAATTTATTGTTTTGATTATGAGATTTTATCCAGGATCTTATAATTGTTAATTATATCTTAAAATATTTAAAATTTATTATAGTAATAGTACAGTTTGTATTCTTTTCAAGAAATAATAAATGTTTCCAGCGCTTCTACTTATGTAGAGATTAAATACGTGACAATTAGAAATTTTAGTCAAAAAAATATTTTGTAAAAATATATTGGTATAGAGTCAATGTTCATTGATCCTCTAATCAAATGATTAAGATTTATAGTTTTCATAAAACATATCAAGAATATGGATATTTTGAAATCTTTTGATTAATGAAAGTTTGATGTATTTTGAATTTATGTATTGACTTGATAGACAATTTTTATTCGCCATTGATTATTTTATTAATTGATAGATTTCAATCTAAGGAGATATAATTGTTGAGTGCATAGGTACAGAGTTCATGTTGGCCGATCCTCTAATCAAGGATTTAAGATTCATATGCTTTACAAAGTTTATTGAAAATATAAGCATGTTGAGTTCTTTTGATATGCTTGGTTAGTGAAAATAACTTTGTATTTGTGCTTTATTATAGACATTCTTTTCATTTTACATATCTATCATGAGTATTTATATATATTATTGATATAATAGTTAATGGTATATTTATATAATTCCTTTTGGCTATGAGTGTATTCTCTTGTCTAGATATCGAGTATCAGATATGTTGTGCTATCTCGTTATTGACACATTGTTGAGCATATGAAACATAATAGCTTGTTATTGAAACCATTAAAATCTCTCTTGCTTATTTTATATTCAAGTATATTGAAGAGAAACTGAAAGATCGACAATGAAAATAGTTTTTTTTTTTGGATCACTTTTGGATACAATTTTCTTGCTATACTGTTATATCAAGACTTATGTTAATAGTATTAATGATATTTGTAACCATAGATAGGTCTTGTATCAAATAAAGGATATAATGACTCCATGATTTGGCATGACTGATACTATTGAACCGAGTCAATTCCAAGGCTGTCTATAGATCATATTTTTCTTTAAAATCGTAGTCACGTTCCGTATTTTCTGTTGTTCAGCCTGGATTCATTTTTTTAAAAAATAAAATACTTTTAAAATTATAATTAATATTATCCAAGTAAATGAATATAAGAGTTTTTGTAATTATGGACTACAATTAATTATTATTTATTTATTTATTAAAAATGGATTGATTATACGATCTGTATTGATGAACATGTTTATTAGTTCAATATTATTAGTGATCCTTATTTTTGGATTATGAGCACCTTATATTGGTTAGTATGATTGGGATGGCACGGTATAGATCTTAGTCTAACTTTAGTCCGTGATGGAATGGTCTATTATGATTTTATTTTATCGGTTGTATTTGTCCATCTCTATGATATATATTGTGAGATTAGTTCTCATGACTTGTTCTATTAAATAGTCGCTTGTTGAGAGGAAGTTGGAAAGGACTTGGCCGTTGATATTTGCATGAGTATCGGTGATTAAAAATTTAAAAATTAATGACATAAATAGTTATTCCTTCAATTTTATTTTGATATTCTAAAAAACATGCATAAGACCATGATATTAAAAATTTCTTATAAAATGCCGGCAGTTCAAACAGTAAGTAACTATAACTTAGAATAGAGAATCCAAAAAGATGGTTGCCTTTAGCTATCATTAATTTCGAGTCAGAACTTTTAATAATAAAATCCACTTTTCTATTACTGTCCACCATATTATCATTAAAATTAATTTTAAAAAAACTAAAATAAAACATTCAAGATATACATCTCGTGGATCGCTCCATGAGCATTAAGCTTCGATGTGCACAAACATTGCACAAATGGTTCGACACTTCATGTCCCTCTGCACAAAAATAAATTTATAAAAGATCTGAGTCATCCGCCGCCGCTGCTGGGTGATTGCACGTCGAAATTAATAAACAGTTTCTCCAATCTCATCTGGCCTGCTCAAAGACCAACATAAAAAGAAACCCTTTTTTTTAAAAAAAAAAAAAAAAAAATTCTGGTTTCTTCCAGGAACTCCAATTAAATTCTAAATATATAATGAAATAGATCACGTTCATTTGGAATCACTGTAATGAAAAAGATCACAAGTCTCCACCAACTTATGGCAGGGAGTCGGTATGGTCAGAGACCTCTCATAGTTTCACAAGGTATAATTATAGCAAGACTTTGGACGTAAGCCAATAAATAAAAGCCATACCATGTAAACTCCAAGGGCACCTGAGTAAACTCCCATTTATGCCGTACAATATTAGCTGGAAATAGATTTGTTTTTGGACAGGAGGATAAGACGACACAAAGCTAGCAGCAAAGTGAGCTCGAATATGGCCAAATGGAAGCTGCGAAATACTCCCACGCCATGCTAATTGGCAGGGAGAGCCATGTCCTCCCACTGGAAGTTTGTATAAAATATTCAAATGGACCTCACAAGCCATTAGCCACCCTTTATTTTATGGTCTTTCTGCCAAAAGCCACACTTTTGTGGAACCAGTAAAAGTGGACTTTTTTTGATCTGTTCGTGTTTTGATTAATTAAGCACTCATATGAGAATCATGCAGTATGGGAAATTATCATCTTTTAGTTTTTTTTTTTTTTTTTTTAATAGAGGTTGAAGGTAATTAAAATTGGAAAGAAAAGAAAAATGAGAGGCATTAAGCCATTAAGGGAATATCCCCCGCCGTGATATAAAACCAAATTCCTTGTTATTTAACGAGAATAAGGGGCAGATATCTTACTTTGGAGGACATCTCCCTATTTATTTTGCAATCAAATACCACTATCATAAATAAATAAATAAGGCAAGGTACCATTAATTAGCATCACCATTATTTTAATTGGCAGCTTCAGTGACATTGAGCCTATAAGAAAGCCTTTCAAGCTTAGGAATCGTAACAGCGGTATTAGATTACATAACAATGACTTTGTACAAGCTGGCGCCGCCATTAAATAGTTATCTAATATTAACACTGTACCACCGTGAGCTAATTTAGCAGTTGCTAATAGATTTTAGCGTGCCCTTGGTTGCTGGTGGAAGGTCATATCTTGGCCTAGAAAATTGCCTCATATGTCTCGTTGTTTGTTATAGAGCCTCCTTTGATACCTTATCTTAAGTAAATTACTACATGTCACATCTACTACAATACCAGACCATGACCCCATTAAGTTCCCTGATGAAGAAGCAGCAAGACAACTGATTGACAGGTCCTTGACTCTATAAGGTCCTTCTGTATACATATTATCAGGCAATATGGTCTTTTAAAGGACATGAGAGAGAATATTTGTCCTTAGGAAGGAAAAGGAGAAAATTTTCATATTTTGAGGCCTAATGAATCTTGAGTCTCAACAATTTATCCTTAATCAGGCACATGTCACACTTCAGCTCGGTGTTTTGAATTCTAAGTATGCTTTGTTTAGTAGCTAAATCTCATAACATCATCAGGGATTATTTTTTTCAGTGGAACAACATGGGTGAAAGGTGGATCCATTTATTTTGTGATTTAGCACGTAATTGCACAAGATTGCATACAAAAAAATGAAGCACGCCGTAGAAGCCTTACCAAGATAGTTCATATCACCCTGGTTTAATTTGTTGACTAATTATGTGAAAGCTGTTGAGCTAATGCTCATGAACACAGTATATAGCAAGTGGTTTCAGATCCTCTCAAATATAAACCCTGTCCTGCTCGCTGTTTGGGTGATCGAACATGATGGAATCGATGTATGGCATGTACTAAGACCCCAAAAGCCATTAGGGGACAAATGATGCGAGCTTGAGCTTCCCGGGAATACTCCCCAACAGTTCGATTACTTTGCTTTGCTTAGGGTCAATTACGAAACAGGCCAAGCTCAAACCACAATTTAGTACTTGGATGACGAATGATTCGAGCTTCAAATAATTCCTTAAAATAAGTAAGTATGAGCTCTTACTTGACTCGAGTATTGGCTGATTGAAGTAATTCACAAGCCAAGCTTCAAGAGCCGAGTGCAATTAGGGTTTACCCCGATGGTCATACACCTCACCTCGGCAACCAGTGGTCAGGATTCAATTATTGGATGGTACTTCTAGACCCAGATAAATTAGAATGTAGGGAGAGAGAGAGAGAGATAGAGAGAGCCTTTAGAAAACCTTCTTGTCAGTCATTATATTGCATTTTGGGAGGATAAGCGAGAAAAACACGAGCTAATGGGAAGAATTTAATTTTGATTCAGACACTTTCTCTGGGGGCTGCTCCGATTCGTTGTTGTGAGCTGTAAAAGGGGCTCGGACCTGAAGAATCCAATGAAATTTCTTTCAAGTTAGCAGCAGCAAGAATGGTAATAAAGTGGTGGATCATCTAATGCAAAAGAACCATGAGCACCTGCAATGACTGATTTCAACAGTTCACCGTCCCTTTTCTCCTCTTAAAACTATGCAATAAAGCAGATATTTTTGGCATGCTAGGTCACTAAAAGGAACCCCATTCAACCATCCACATGTTGGGCAGTCCATGCTAGCTTTTCATGTTCCTTTTTATGCAATTAGTAGCACGCAACTTGCAGAAGTTCAGATAATAGAACTGCAGTATATTAATCCACATTTGAAAGAAGATATATTATAGGTGGATTACCAAGAGGACATCAATGCATCATAGCACTTCTCAATGTAACCTACAATCATAGGTTTGCTCATTCGTAATGATATATATGGTCAGCTACCCTCTGTTTTGAAGAGAATTTATGCTCAGCTTCTCAACCGCTGCAATTTTGGCTCCAACTGATATACACAGATCTGTAGTTTTTTATTTTATTTGATACTGCAACAGGTCATCATGGAATGAAATATTAATCTATCTACCTATTTCTAGAGATTAGCATGCACACGGTATGAACCCAGCTCAACTAGTTTTGCCAACTTGAACAAGCCTCCGTATTATATATATGAGCACACCAGAAAGCTAAAGGCATTCTAATTTCCTTGCACGTGAGGCATTCCCAGACCAAGATCAGAACTCCAATAGTGAAATAATCAAATACGATGAACCCTAACAAGATAAAACCCTTTACCCTATTCAACCGAGTCAAGCCCCCATTCCACATGTTCTTTAATCATGGAACACGTAGGGACAAAATATAGCTTCACAATCAAAGGCAAATGTGAACAATAGTTATTCTATCGACCACCTCTCCAATCCCATCTTCTTTATATATACACATCAAATAGTGATTGCACTAGGTTTTTTTACTTATGGTGAACTTGCATGCTCTTTAAACCTTTCAATAAAACAACTGACTAAAAAGCACCCACCCTCAGGGAAAACCATAAAACTAGAAAGAAAATCATCAATGCCTTTAAAATGATAATGGATTGGATCATTTGCCTGAACCAATAGCATGGTGTCACAAGTACAGGACCTTGTCATGATGTCAGAGTCCTTTGGTAAAAACTTGTTTATATATGGATTACATGTTGGACTCAAAAGTGTGAAATCTTCTTTTTGCTGAATCTGATCAATATGGTCGCCGAACATGAGAATTAGAATGAGTAGATCCTTTGTTGGAACTCTCATTCTGCTTTAGACGTCTCTGCCTGTATCTCCATGCTACCTGAATGCAGGTTGCAGCGATATTTCTCCAATAGGGTGATTCATACCTATTATTTAGATGGGAACAAGATGATCCTAATGCTTGAGTTTCAAAGAACTAAATTTATATGGCTCTACAGAATTCTGATTACCAGACTATAGCAGTACAATGTACAATGGAATTATCAATGGTGCTCTAGAAATTAAAAGAAACTCCAGGCAATAAAAGCAGAAATTGACAAAGAAAATTTTAAATATCATAAGCACCTGAGATAATTCTGAAAATTTTATCCTTGGTTATATGTAATATTTCATGGAAAAAACATTACAGTACTGCAAATAAAGAGTTGGAGTTCTACATGATGTATTAATCGACAAGCAATTGATAAAGAGAAGCAGCTCACAATGGATTGAGGGGGCCGAGAAAGAACGTAAAATATTAACCATGGAGGTTAACTTGTATGGTTTCTTTATGGAGTCCATTCCTCTTAGCTATAATTTTCTACCTCAAGTATTGCATTGCTCTAGCATCTTATGGCCACTCTTGCAACCATCTTCATAGCACTTTCCACAATCACAAAGTAACTCCAACTGCTAGAAGATAGTTTATTGATTTCTTTTTAAAAAGAGACTAAACTATATAATATTCATTGACTTTTGGATTTTTAAATCAGCCATCCTTTTTATTTGCAACAAAAGAGCTATTTTTAATTAACATATAGTGCTTGATTTTGATCAAGATCTTTTTCTAGAACTCTTGTACCCTACCTTCCCTAAGAGCCCCACTCCCGATTCAGTAAATTAGATACATGACATATAAAGGCCTTGCACCATGGTACATAATGATATGCCATTGTATGGAAAATGGTAAGTTATGGGATGGGCCAATATGTAACAATACATATCTATGCAGATTGGCACACATATGTACCATCTTGGCTACCGTGTAGCCCGGTATGTATGATTGACAAGGATAGTGAACCAATATTAATGATTTTTGTGCATATGACAACCACATTGTTTTCTTCAAACTTAACAACCACAATGACTCAACTAATGGAATATACATTGCATTACATATTAGGTAGGTTGAAAGGACTATAGCAAGGAACTTGGAACCGGTATCGGGCCCCGTACCGGTCACCGACTGGTATGGTATGGTACCGTACCATACCATACTGTACCGGCCCCACAAAATCTTAAAAAAACTCCTTCCATCCCTATCAAAAAATTGTTTAACCTGAATCGGGCACGAACCGGACCCGAACCGGGCCGAACCAAGCCCGAACCAGGCCGAACCAGGCGGTACGGTATGGTACGGTACAGTATAGTATCGTACCATACGGAATATAATTTTTTAACGGTCCGAAGTACCGGACCATTTTTTTTATATATGAATCGAACCGACTCTTGGCCGGTACGGTATGGTACGTCCCATACCGGGTGGTACGGGACAGTACCGTAAACCATGGACTATAGTATTATACCATGAAATTAATTTTTTTTTCTTTTGCAAAGACCTATTCTCAACTTAGACACTAATGTTCAGCATTGACATCAACTTTGTCCGGAGAAAACTTTTAACCAGAAACCCTTAGGACTAGGCTTTCCAAAATTGGTCTTACTATAAAGAAAATATTATCTCGGACTCGGAGAATGTTCTATAGTTAGAAACCCTAAAGTCACAAACTGTACCTTGCTTCAATCAATTCCACCAAATGAAATTTCTATCAAAAAGAAAAAAGAATAATAGATGATAAAAAAAAAAAGAAGGCCAGGTTCAGCATGAAGATATTTCTCCAACATTCATTCCATTAAGCAAGATTATACTTTCCAGATGTATATAAAAATAGATGTATGTATGGTAGGGCTGTCAAACAACAAGCTGTTTGTGAGCCAGCTTGTGCTCAGCTAAAAATTCAGCTTGCTTGATTTGCAAATGAGCCAAGCTAGAGCTAGGTTGAGTTTGTTCAATTTGGCTTGATTAAACCTTAAATAAGAGCATGTAAAATACTTTATACAACATTACAATTATTTTTATTATTTTCTATATAAAAATTAATATTTATTATTGAATTAATTCAATTTGTAAAAATATGATGCATTTTTAACTATACAATTCAAATATAACCAGAATAATAAATCTCTAAATGAACTGTTTGTGAACAGCTTGTGTTGGGCCAAAATTAAACAAGATAACTTGAGTTTAGCTTGATTACAAACTACGTGAAGCTAGAGTTATTCCTGACTAGCTCAAGCTTGGCTCATTTATACCCCTCTCAATGAGATAAGGTTCACTGGTTATTTCATTTCTAATATTTTAAATTGTTTATTTCATTCAATTACCAAAATCTTCATCATTATTTTAGTGAATTTCCGATGACCATAAAAGTGACATATATTGAGTTTCAGAAACACTCAACACTAATCACACATAACGAGATTTATGATGCAATTTGTGTTATGCAATATCGAAGACAATGGTGCAGATCATGCTTACCTAATCGCTCCTTGCACACGTGGGTGCCGCAGGAATCGGGAAAACAATGTAGTGACTTCTTCCAAGTCAACAGCTCGAAGTGCAAATGCCTCAACATTAGTTAGACACTTAACAGTCCTGTTTGAAAACAAACGCTGTCCTGGAAACCTGATTCTGCCACCCTCTGCAAATGGAAAAATCTTTGAACACATTTACCATGCATCAGAACAAGATGTGTGCTATGTGATACGACATGATTTTCTTTCCTTTGCTTTGTCCAAATAGCCCACTCCTTGGCTTAGTTTATGAATTTTCTCTTTACACTCTACTAACAGTAACTTGTTAGCTGTTTGTTTTACCAATTAGAGACAGATTACAGGTGAATGACTGGCAGATTCTATATTAATAATAAAATTGCTTTCTTCTAGTAATGTGCTAATCATCTATGCAAAACACTAAATATTTACACGAATTTCCATAATATTATCCTAAAGTTTTCGGAGAAGCTTATCTAATGCCTTCTCAAGGACAAAACTAATTGAAAATGGTAACCAACAAAACAAGTGCTAACTAATATCGGACCTTCTAAATCTAGGATTGGGTTATATGCCTAGATAGGAATTTTTGAATGCCATGCAGTATTTGCCAATGGAGATTGGTGTACAATTTGTACCTCTATTCACCGAAGAGTGTTCAAGATACCATGTGAGGAGCTCCTCGCCACATACATCTCCTTCTGATAAAGGAGCTATATTTCCATCTGTTCCAATGCTCTCCAATTTACCCCTCACTATGAAAACCATCTTTTCAATAGGACGTCCCTGATAAAGTATATGACTTCCTCTAATGTATAACTTTTGCCTTAATTTTTCACAAACAGCATCAAAGAGGGGCTCATCCATCAGGGAAAATATCCGAACCTGCAAATCAGCAAATCTTAGAGTCTTAACAAAACTATGATATCAGAAAGCAACAATTGAATGAAGCCAGCATTTATATTTTGCTTGGTGATGTGCATCACTACATTAAACTGATCTTTTGCTTCAATTTGATCTTTTGCTCCACAGTTTAGACCAATAATATATTGTTAGAGTACTAGTATATGTAAATTGGGTCACCGATGCCAGAGATATTACACTATTAAGTTTTTGGAATTTAAAAGCAGATCACTAGAGTTCAGGCAGAAGTCTGTAATAGTGCATGGATGTCGCAGAACATACATGTTCATTACGATGTGGAGTTGCATATAGGGCTGGAACTAGGCCGGCCCAAAGCCTATTGGGCTGGCCTAGTCCAAAATTGGATCAGGTTTCGGATCATATTTTAAGAATTTTCGGACGAATCTGGGCATCCCTTTGGTCCAAAAATTAAATGGACTCTATTTTACAGCCTGAAGTCTAGCCCGATATGTTTAAAATTTGGTCTGAAACCCGAACCGATTTCAAGTTTATTGAGCTGGCCCAGCCCAGTTCCAGGCAATGGGCTTTGGGCCGGCCCAGTTCACCCCTAGTTGCATATCTCCATTCATATATGTGAGACCAGAAATGGATTGAATTATACTGGGCATGGATTGTTTTAGCATTTCTGAGTATGGGTCCATATGAGCACCCTTTAGGGTGATATGCTAATCATAGGGTGTGTTATGTGCATCCTTTAGTGTGATATGCTAATCATAGGGTGCGTTTGCCATTGAGTGTCTGAAGCTTCATGTCGTAATAAGTTAAGGAGTTAACTCTTTCACTTGCTTGTCTAGTTTTGTGGGACAAGCATTTATAAGAATCCAATAATCCATGACCCAGAACATAGAAGTGACCCTAAATGAGCTGGGTCTCATCCTTGAATCAAATTCAGTAAGGATCATAAAATCTAATGGCGCAGCATTTTTTTGATATTCTCTGCTTTACCCAAGAAAGAAGAGTAATCACCATGGAAACCTCAAAGGAAAGAATAAACTTCATGGTGATTACTCACTTGTGATGGTAAATATGATAGTAGAAACAAATCCCAACTACAAGGTGCGACATTAAACAGACCTGGTAAACCTGTTATTGCAGAACATTACATTTTTAATTCTCAGCTGCACTAGATCATCCATTTCCATTAAATAATAGAAAATTAAACCATAATGACACTAAGGAAGAATATAGAACAGAGGAAGAGGGAGAGGGAGGAGAGGGGGGCGAGGAGAGAGGGAGTTTTCTGAATCCTTGGAGGGCCACCATGGATGGGGAGATAGAAAGACATATAGAGAGGAAGAGAATGATAGAAACCCTGAGGGGGAGGGGGGAGAGAGAGGGAATGGGAGGGATGGAGAGAGATGGAGAGGGAGGAGGGAGAGAGGAAGGAGATGGCAAGACTTACCTGGGAGCAATGGTGATGGTTGGCGAGGGTGAGACGAGCATGGAACCCTCGCAAGCAAGCGAATGAGTAAAGCTCAGGGCTCAAGAGGGCTTTTGAAGCCAAATAAAGATGCAACTTTATAAAACAAGACCGAACCAACCCGAGCTGCTGAATCATTCCAAGCCGGCTTTGGTACTATTTAGTACAGGCTCAACAGCCTAGTTCGGGCTGATTTGGCAATCAAAGGTTCCATGTTTGAAGAAATGAATTGATATGTTATTATGATGTTGAGAGTTAATTCCCCCTACTTATTCCTAAAAATCAATGATAATTACTACTTACAACAAAAAGATGCCTATGAGAACACTGCACCAGTTGATACAATACAATCATAGACATCTTATTAATTGAACTTCCACTCTATCTGATAGATTTATTGTATTTGTGTTTGTTAAGCAAGTATAATTTTAATTATCATAGGTCACACATGCATAGAAGATATGAATTACACATCTCAAGATATTACAATTTTTCTCAAAGAAATTGCATTCAATGCCTAAACATTGAATGGTCCTATCATAACAATACATGTCAGACATATGATAACAAGAACTAGTTATCGATAAAGTGACATAAGACTAATTGTCACAGCTATAAAATGGTCAAATCTCATATTTGGAGACTCACTTTATTTAGAAACTTAAAGAAATGACGTCGTATTTCCCTTTGTAGGTCCTCCGGTAGATTTTCTAATAGCTGTATTTCATTTACACCTCGAGTAGCAGCCCAACTAAACCTTTCAGCTTGTCTTACTTGCCTAAATCATCATGTAATTTGGGTGAATATCAGCACCAAAAATGAAACTTCAGGTATCAATAACGAGCACATGCAGAAAGTCATCAGATTTGAACAATAACAAGCACATAATAGTAATAAAACTACATGACTAAGATTCAATCCATGTAAATGATTATAATGTCTGGATGATCATGCACTATGTTAACCAAATTATTTAGTGCAATCCAATTCATAAACAAGGTGGACTCAGATAAAATATAATATGATGTGGATTCAACTGAATAACTCAAGAGATATTCCAATAGATATTTCCTATTTTAATCACCACTATACAGTGATAAAGTTCTCAGAGCAGTGAAAACAAATTGTTATGATTTCCATACAGACTTATGTAATTGGGTTGGCTAAGTGGTTGGTTTTGGAAAACACTTAACAAATTGTAATGGTCACAGCATTATCATAGTCAAGACATTTTTTATATACTATACTTTGCCTATAGGTGCTTTCCAAGTCTATGGCGACTTGATGAGTCTCTCCCAGTTTGCATGATCATAGACAGCATAACCAATAAGGTAGGTTTTCCTTCCCACAAATTGCTCCCATTTTTCATCACAAATTCCTCCTCATGGAAAAGCTCACCAACTATAAGGTCAAAATAAAGAGTTGACACAACATCGAGATATAGATGTAAAAGCTTCTTGAGATTAGGATGTGTATTTTCTCATGAAACAAGACTTGCAGGTTAAGTACAGTATATCTTTAATTCACTTGTAATCTTACAAGTGAATTAGCATTGGTTAAGTACAATATATCTTGCATGTTAAGACTAGTTACATTGATACCAAGATCAATTCTGGAACCTTCATGTCAGAGTTTCGAATTAGCATTCCAGAAGAAAAACAATTTAGAAGATCACCATCAATTAAACGATCAGATTCAATCTCCTAGAGAATGTCTTAGGTACATTTGGAGTTCTCATCCTGTCTAGTAGTCGCCGTAACATAATTCATGCTCTAAGAGCCCCAACTAAAAGGTCCAAAACAAACAATTGTGACCAGGCCAGCCAAATTCAAATTCAAGGAAATATCTACCGCAAGGTTTATTGTGCCAATACCAAAGCCCACATTGGTTAAGTGGTGACACAATCTAATACACCCTTGTGCCGTTCCATACTAGGTCCAAACTGACATATGTAAGAGGGAGGAGAGAGAAGGAAAGAGAGGAAGAGGGGGACGAGGGGGAAGGAGAGGGAGACAGAAAGAGGGCCATTAGGATCATCAGAGGCTTGCCTCACCTGATGGAGGGCTAGAACCTTGCTCCTGATCGAATAGGGGATTCGATCCCTATTTCATTTTTTATTTTAAAGATTTCACTTGACCGCACTTGGTGTTGCCAACGTCACCTAAAATCTTCAAAATGAAAAAAAATGAAATAGGGACCGAAGCCCTTGTTTCGATCAGGAGTGCGAAGTCCCTCCTCTGGCCCTCCATTAGGCATGGCAGGCCTCTGAAGGCCCTCTTTGCCTCTCCTTCTCTCCCCTCCTCTCTCTCTTTCCTCTATTTCCTTCTCCCTCTCTCCCTCTGCCAGTTTCTCATTTCAGTTGTCAGAACCATCCCAGTCTACCATCGCACAGCTCGGTATGCCTCAAACCAGCAATTTGGGATGGTTTTGCAATCATTGATTTGTGATACCTAGGCCCAATAGCCCAACCAATGGCAAGAGCAAGGCCCAAAGGCCTGCTCCCTCTTTCCTATCGAGGCAGATCTCTTTGACACGAAAGACTTCTCCATGGATTCTACCATAAGCTAGGAAACCCTAGCCTCCCCTCTATATAAAGGACACTAAATCCCCTTCTAGCCTCTAATCGCCGACCACCATTGCTCCCCCTACTCTCTTTCTCCCGTTTAAGTTCATGGCTTCCCATTATTATGCCCACCAGAAATTGAATTCGGAGATGCCACCGGAGCCAAGATAAGGTCCCGATCCCACCTCCTCTCTCTCTTTTCCTTCCTCCCATGGCCTTTGGCACCGTCGCTTGCCACTGGATTGCCGGAAAACCATGCAAAAGGCAAATCCTTGTTTTTTCTGGCATTTTTCTCCCTCTTTCCGGCCACCAACATTGCTATCCCTTGAAGCTGAACCCATGGTCATGTACCTTGGCCTCCCTATGACCTTTCACGGTGAGGCCTCGATCGCCTATTTTTTTACCCTCTTTCATGATTTTGTTATTAGCTGACTACTTATCCCACTATCCCCTACTCCACCACTAATCGCCTGTTGCTGGTCCTCCAGCCACCAGCTACCACCCCTTCCTGTTTGGCTAAAGAAAGAAGAATAATGAAAGAAAAAGAAAAAAAATGAGAGAGAAGACTAGCTCTCTTTCTCTCTCTTGTACCTCTCTCTCCTCTCTAGAGTTTCTCCCTGTACCCTTTCTTTCTTGTTAGGATATGGTGCGCAGTGGAATGCCGGAAAAGTTCGTAGAAGAAATGAAAAAGAAAGCTTGAAAAACAAATAAAAATACAAGCACAAGCAACACACAGGGATTACGTGATTCGAAGCCTCTTGCTCCTACGTCCACGGCCGCACAGGATCAAATCTTTACTATGAAGAAGTACAGGAGTTATTACAACAAGAAACCCTCTCTAGATGCAAACCCCAGTCCAATAAGAAGAAAGAAGAAAGAACAAAACAATACAAGAGAAATCCTTGCCCTCCCTTACCTTTCTCCCTCTTCTCCTTGTTTTCTCTCTTGGAAAATCCTTGGACAACTCTTCTGTGTTGCAAAAACCTCTCCCTGGCCCTTTGTTCTTCCTCTGAAACAGCCCTCGGCATCCCCTGTTGAAAAGAGGACGAAAACTAGTCCAAACCACGTCCAAATCCGGTCAAAGAGCCCCTGATCAAGCCTGATCTCACTCGGGATCAACCTCAGCCGTCGAATTGTCGATCCGACAGTCCAAAACCCCCAGAAATGCCCATGGACTGTGTGAAACATGCGCGGTCCACGATGAGCCATGCAAAATGCAGGGTAAACACCCCTACGCATGACCGCCTCCAGCTGGGTTGAGCCCGCACGTGCTCACGCGCCAGGCCGAGCCCGTGCGCCCGCGCGCCTAAGCCACGCACGTGGGTCTGGCCGGGTCCGGTCTAGTGGGCCAAGGAGCAATTTTTTTTCTTTTCTTTTTACTTGGGGGCTTTCTGGGCTCTCCTTGGGTGGATACGACTCCACACCCAACAACTCTCCCGCTTGGACACTTAAACACCCAATCATGCATCCACCGAAACATCAAAAGTAAACTTTCAAAGAAAAATAAAAATAGATCAGTATTTGTGCAGCACCCCTAATCAACTAGCTCCGGAGGCCAATTGAGATCATGCATAGCCCCAATTTCTCTGCAGTGACTATCTTCGTTAGCATATCTACCGAATTCTTTGATCCTTGGATCTTTTCTAGTGACAGACATCCATCTTCAAGCAATGCCCTAATAAAATGGTACCTTAGCTATATGTGCTTCGTTTTTGCATCGAACATCGAGTTCTTCGTCTTTGCATGGAACATCGAGTTCTTCGTCTTTGTATGGAACATCGAGTTCTTCGTCGGATGGATAACACTCTGACTGTCACAAAAACAAAACACTGTAGCTCTGCTCTCTATCCAACTCTGTCAGCAACTTCTGCAACTAAATCATCTCTTTGCTGGCTTCTGTGATTGCAACATACTTCGCCTCGATGGTAGATATAGCCACGATCTTCTGCAACTACGACCCAGCTCACCGCTATCCCGTCAATGGTGTACACGTACCCTATCGTGCTCCTTCTAGTATCGGCATCACTGCCTATATCTGCATCAACATAATCCTGTAAAGTATGACTACCTCTCTGGTAACATAGGCCGACATCCTTGGTATCTTTCAGATATCTTAGGATCCACTTAACAACTTTCCAATGTTACTTGCCCGGATTTGCCATGTACCTACTCACAGCTCCCACTGCATGTGCAATATCGGGTCTCGTGCAAACCATCGCATACATCAAGCAGTCGACCGCTGAAGCATATGGAACCCTGGCCATTGTTTTCAGCTCATCATCAACCTTGGGTGACTTTTCCTTCGAAAGCTTAAAGTGCATGATCAAAGATGTTTTCACAGGCTTTGCATTTGCCATGTTGAACATGTCTAGCACCTTTTCAATGTATTTACTCTAAACCAGCTTCAGTGTACTTGCCGCCGTCTCTTTCAATCCTCGACCTAAGTATCTGCTTTGTTGTGCCCATGTCCTTCATTGCAAATTCTCTTGACAGCTCCGTCTTCCATCTTTCGATCTCCTACATGCTCGGTCTAGCTATCAGCATATCATCAACATACAAGAGTAGAATGATGAAACTGCCATTAAACAACCTGTAGTAACATCATGATCTTTCTGGCACCTTGCAAAACCACTTAGTCATGAATCTATCAAACCTTTTGTACCATAATCGGGGGGTCTGGTTCAAACCATACAAGCTCTTCTTCAGCTTGCATACCAAGTTTTCTTTATCATGGACTATAAAGCCAACCGGTTGCTACATATAAATATCCTCATCTATCTCACCATGCATGAAAGCAGTAATAACATCAAGTTGTTCTAAGTATAAATTTTCATGAGCTACTATACTTAGAATAACCCTTATTGTAGAGAGCTTAACAACAGGAGAAGATCTCAGTATAATCAATACCTTCTTTCTGTTGGAAGCCTTTCACAACCAACCTTGCCTTGTACCTCTTGCTACCATTGTACTATTCCTTGATCTTGTAGACCCACTTGTGCAGTGCTTTCTTTCCTTCTGGTAGTGTGCTAAGCTCTCATGTCTCGTTCTTCACCAAGGACTGCATCCCATCTTTCATCGCTAGCTCCCACTTGACCGAATCTTCACTGTCCATGGCTTCATCAAAGCACTCAGGCTCCCCTCCATTTATCAACAGTAGGTAATGCAATGAGGGTGAATACCTTACACGTGGTTTCGGGGTCCTTATGGATCTTCTCAACTGAGATGTCTCTAGCTCAGGTTCAGGATCTCTTGCTTCCTCGTCAATGTTCTTCTCCGTGATCTCTTCCAACTCTACTTGTTCTTTTCTTATCTGCCTGTCCTGCTCTATTTGGAACACTCTGGTCCTTGTATAGGCTTCTTTCATTGAACACCACGTCCTTGCTCCTGATGATCTTCCTGTCCTCACTCCAAAGCTCATAACCGAACTCATCAATGCCATACCCAATGAAGAAGCACCTTTTGACTTTGCATCAAGCTTGTCTCTCTTCTCTGCATTGACGTGTATGTAGGAGACACAGTCGAAGACCTTCAGATAAGATAAGCTTGCTGACTTCCCTATCCACTCTTCTTCTGGTAGCTTGTACTCGAGGGGGACTGAGAGACTCCTATTGATCAGATAGGTAGCAGTGCTAACTGCCTCAGTCTAAAACATCTTGGACAATCCAGCATGGAGCCTCATGCTCCTGGCTCTTTTGTTCAAGGTCCTGTTCATGTGCTCAGCTACCCCGTTCTGTTATGGCGTACTTGGAATCATCTTTTCCATCTTGATTCCATTGGTTTTGTAGAACTCCTTGAACTCGGTGTTGTCGTACTTGTCTCCATTGTCCGATCTCAAGCACTTTATCTTCTATCCAGACTCATTCTCCACCAGGCTTTTCTACTTCCTGAAAGTGTCAAATACATCAGATTTATTTTATAAAAAATAAATCCATACTTTTCTGGTGGAGTCGTCGATGAAGGTCACATAATATCGCGAAGCTCCAAAGGATACAACCGAGGAGGGACCCCACATATTGGTGTGCACAAGGTCCAGCTTTCTTGATCTTGGTATCCTGCCAATCTTGGAGAAGTTGACTCTCTTCTGCTTTCCAAGAACATAATTCTCGTAGAAACCAATATCTATCATTTTCAAACCCGGTAGCTTGTCCTTCTTCAGCAATACTTGCATTCCTTTTTCGCCCATGTGACCCAGCCTGTAGTGCCACAACTCTGAGTCTGCCTGTGCCAGTATCACTCATCTCTAGTATTACTAGTCATATATAGGGTACCCAACTTACTTCCTCGTGATATCACCATCGCCCCTTTGGTGATCTTCCAAGAACCACCAACGAAAGTTGTAATGTATCTCTCTGAGTCCAACTGCCCGACTGATATCAAGTTTTTCCTCAATCCTGGAACATGTCTGACATTCTTGATCTTCCAAACTGATTGATCTGGCATCTTAATGTGTATATCACCCTTTTTCACAATATCCAAAGGCTCATCATCTGCAAGATAGACCTTTCCGAAGCTCCAGCAATGTAGTTGTGCATAGACTCTTTCTGTGAGGTAGACTGAAATGAAGCTTCGGAGTCTAAGATCTAAGACTCCATCGGACTGTCTACACTGAGAACCAATGCATCTTTAATTATCTTGGTCACTGTATTGACTGACTCTTCATTCTGTCCCTTGATCTTCCTTGCCCAGCAGTTCTTTCTGGTGTGCCCCTTCTTGCCATAGTGCCAACAGCCATCACCTTTCGATCTTGACTGGCTCCTCTGCTTGGACTTGGATCTCTCGCAGCCTTTGTTGTACTGTATAGTTCTTCCTCTACCTTCTTAAGTGACCAAGGTGGAGCCAGAGTTCTCTTTGGTTTCTTTCCTTCTGATATCTTCACTGAGAATCAGATTCCAGACCTCTTCAAATTTCAGCTTGCTTGAGCCGCACGAACTACTCACCGCTGTCACAATTGCACCCCAGCTCTCGGGCAAAGAAGATAACAGGATTAGGGCATGAACTTTATCCTCGAAGCTAATGTCAACTGAACTCAACTGACTAGTGATTAAATTAAATTCATTGATATGATCGATTATGGATGCACCTTCGCTCATCTTTAAGTTGAACAGACGATGCATGAGATAAACCTTGTTGGAGGCCGAAGGTTTCTCGTACATGTTGGATAGTGCCTGCATCAATCCAGCTATCGTCTTCTCCTCCAGGATGTTGAACACGACGTTCCTGGCCAACGTCAGACGGATGACTCCCAAAACCTGGCGGTCCAGTAAATCCCAGTCCGCTTGTGACATCTCGACGGATTTTTTTTCCAGTAGCGATAGGTAAAGCTTTTTCTGGTATAGATAATCCTCGATCTATATCTTCCAGAATCCGAAGTCTTTCCCATCAAATTTATCGATCTTGACTTTTCCTTCATCTCCTGCCATCGCTCCCACTCAAACCCGGTGCTCTGATACCAATTGTTAGGATGTGGTACGGAGTGGATGCCGGAAAAGTTCGCAGAAGAAATGAAAAAGATAGCTTGAAAAATAAATAAAAATATAAGCATAAGCAATACACAGGGATTACGTGGTTCAAAGCCTCTTGCTCCTACATCCACAGTTGCACAGGATCAAATCTCCACTATGAAGAAGTACAGGAAGTTATTACAACAAAAAACCCTCTCTGGATCAAACCCTAGCCCAATAAGAAGAAAGAACAAAACAATACAGGAGAAACCTTTGTCCTCCCTCTACCTCTCTCTCTTTCCCTTGTTTTCTCTTTTGGAAAACTCTTGGACAACTCTTCTGGGTTGCAAAAACCTCTCCCTGGCCCTCTGTTCTTCCTCTAAAACAGCCTTTGGCATCCCCTGTTGAAAAGAGGACAAAAACCAGTCCAGACCACGTCCAAATATGAGTCAAAGAATCCCTGATCAAGCCTGATCTCATCCAGGATCAACCTCAGCCATCGAATCAACGATTCAACGGTCCAAAATCCCCAAAATGCCCGTAGATCGCGTGAAATGTGCACGGTCCATGGTGAGCCCCGCGAAACGCAGGGGAAATGCCCTTGCGCATGACCGCCTTAGCTAGGTCGAGCCCACGTGCGCGTGCCCGCGCGTGGGCCTAGGTCGCGCGCCTAGGCCGCGTGCGTGGTCTGGGTCGGGTCCGATCTGGTAGGCCAAGGAGCAATTTTTTTTCTTTTCTTTTCACTTGGGCTTTGGGCTTTCTGGGCTCTCCTTGGATGGATACGGCTCCACACCCAACATCTCTCTCTATTTGAGCCATGGACTTTAATAGAGGGTCCTATGCTCCTCTACTATGATCCAAGAATTTTTTTAGAAAAGAGACTCGTAATTGCCTTGATATTCATGCATATGTCAGATCCCCTATTTTCTAAGTTTTTTCCATGTTTAATGCTAGCTGATTATCGCAATCAATTATCCAATGCTTGCCGATCCTCAGCTAGGCCCTCTGCCATGATTCCTGTAGGATCTGATATGAATTTCTTCCTTTGAAAGAGACGAGAACTCTCTCTTCCTCTCTATCTTATTATCTCTCTTCATCCACTCTCTCTAAAAAGATCTATGAATCATAGTATGAGTTCTATCTTCCTTTCTCGTAGACCCATGTTGATCCTCGACTAGGTTCTAAACTGTCCTGGTGCTTAAGTAGCTTGTCAAGCTAATCACCCCAATCTTAATTTAAAATCCATTATTGATGAACCTTATTGATCAATCTGGTCCTTGATGCAATTCATACTTCATGATTCCTCGGTCGTGTCATGTAGATCTGATCCATCCGATTATCAAACTGATCTCCTAACCAATAGTCTCCTTTCTTGTTATTTAAATAATTTGAGTTTATTGAATAAGAAGTGTTATGCTTTAAATATATTAAATAAGACTAGGAGATTTGCCTAGCGAAGTCTAAAGATCTAGGGCGGATGAGGTAAGTAAATATTACGCTCCTCGTTTATTTGAATTACCATATTTTAATGCATATAATCTATTATTATCGATGAATTCATGTTTTTTTCATAAAATAAAGGATCAGCATATGTCTATGAAAAATTCATGCTTTATTATGAAAATTGATTTCATGAATATCTTTAATGAAAAAGACATTTATGAAGCATGGATTAAATTATGCCATGTAGTGTTTTCTATCTATATACATGTATATTTGAAGAAAAGATATAAGAATTTCAGAGGCTCTCAGATAACTATAAACAAATCCCTATAATTGGAAAGGTCAATACCCAAAGCTAGTATTCATAAGAAACATGGCCCTGTCAATGGGTATAAAGTTGGTACATTAAACAAGAACTATGTTGATTAAAAATCATGACTCTATCATGAGTACAAAGTGACCATAGCATTGTTTTGAAATATGACACGAATACATAATATGAAAGATTATGAATTTTATGGCAATTCATGTTTATGAAATGTTCATGATTTATGCATGCATGACTGGTTTTTTGAATTGCTTTATTTTATAATGATGCATTGTTCATATAAAAACTTATGCTTGATCCAATAAGTGTAGGTTTTACTTCTTGAGCTTGTGCAACTTATACTTTTTCCTTCTCTTTTTTAGAGGAATAGAATTACTAGGGATGAAGAGTGGTTCGAGCTTTGGAGATCATGTTAGCAAGATGATTTTATAGCAGAGTTTAACCATCTAATTGATTGTAAATTTATAATTGGTGACTTTCTGAATTTTAACGTTGAGTTTTGATATTTTATTCAGATTTAGCCGCTCAGAACTGGTATTATTTAATTATTTAATGGATGATGGTTTGATCTTTTACTTTTTTCTAAGATTATGAACGATCGGCTTCGTATTAATGTAGGTTGTATTCTTTGGTAGTATGGTTGTGTTTTGTCTTGAATTTGGGGTGTGACATGATCTACCCCTTCTATTACCTTACAGCTACTTTTACTCATCCCCTCTTCCTCTTTATTTGCATATTTAAACCATTTCCCAGTTTACATGGATAGTTGTGCACAATTTATTTGATAATGCATCATGGCAATCCCTTCATTTATATTACCTTCTTCTCATAACTACTTGCCACTTTCTCCTATCCTTTACCAATCTTCATCCTTCACTTATTCTATTATTCAGTAATTTGTGTCCTTTTCTCTTACTGCATCTCAACTTTATTTGTTTCTTAAGATGTTTTATAGCAGTCAGTTTTCAGATATCATAGAGGCATTCACATGACAATGACATGAGATCAGATGAAAATAAACCATGGCATTTGATCTAGTATTGTAATTTGGCAACTGCGATGAATTGATTTATTGCATCAAATTGACAAGACCAGACCTAAATTGTTCAACAGAGGTGTTCAGGGTGCATCAATCATCCAAGCATGGCAGCTTGACAATTAATTGTCTTATCCTTTCTCTTGTTCTTTATTGTATCCTTAAGGTTGCGGCAATCTACAATGTTCAGTGCTTCTTGGTGTTGAGGATGTGCTCAAGTACTTCATCTTGTTCCTCGTCTGATGCTACTTCAGTTTGATCTACTATCATTATGTTTGTTATCATGGTGGTGTATCTCATTTAGCATGCATCATTTCATTAAGGTAAACAATTAATTAGTAGAAAACAAGATCTGGTACAAGTCCTATGCTCCGGTATTCATCGTCCCATTCTTATCACCTTCAATAATAACAAACTGCTTAGTAAAGAGATCAGACAATGAATAAGGCTTTGGATATATGCTGGAAGGCCCTTTGTCGTGACAGGTGATGAGATAAGGGATATGAGGGTGACCCTTCAGATTTACTTTTGCTGAAAAGGGTGACCATTTAGACTTGGTCCCTTGATATTATGAATAGGTTAGATACAAATGTCAAGTGTTTCGCATGCAAAAGAAATATTTATACTAGTAATACAACTTTATATGTGCATATTGCCATATTTAAAGTATTTGGATAAAATATAATAATCTCATAAGTATATTTAACGATGCTAGCATGAAGTGTTCTCAAGTCAGATTTATTAGTGGACACAAGAACACAGTATACAGCATAGTGTCCTCATGGCAAGTGATGAAATTTTTTGATTAAATGAACGAGTGAACAAAAAATAGGGCCAGCATAATGCTTAAACATCATGAAGCACAATATTGCCATGTGGAGATTCATTACAAATTTTCAATCAAACAAAAGATGCCAGCAAATAGATATATATATGATGGTAAATAATAGGTTCAATGAAACTGAGTAAATATTTTCATAACTTAGTATGGAGATTGATGTACAAGAGATGAAATCGGATATTCAAAGCTATTCTTGTTACAAACCTCCTCAAATCTTCTGGCAAACGACGATGGCTCATCCATCGTTCAACATCACGTCCTCTAAGCTGCATTTCAAGTTTCCTTGTAAAACAAAGAGCTAGAATCAAATGAAGGTACATTGCAGGTTTTATAATATCTGATGAGCTTTTATGAAATTCCAAAAAGAATAGAATCTTCTACTAAGTTGGAACAAAGAAGAAGTTTCCCTGTGATGCAAAAAGGGATCCAATAAGGAAAAAGAAAAGGTTTGTTATCTGCTATATAAATCAGAATATTTGGTTAGCCAATCTATCTCATGTCCCAAGAAATTTATTGGTAACCAGCAGGTGCAGTATGTACTGTGGTAAGAAGGGAGTACAAAGTCAGCACCTACCAGGTTAAATGAGCACCAACACACAAAAAAGGAGATGGTACCATGCGGCACGAGATCAGTATGGGTAGGTACAGGATCTGCCAGAGAACTATTGTGAGGGGCACGATGTACCCATCCCTAGCTGATATAGTACATATAGAGCACTACGGGGCAGTATGAGTGGCACATTGCTGCTTGAGTAAACATTACCATAGGATAAAAATATAGGTAAAAAATCCATGGTGCTATTCGGTGAGCATTTTTACATCTACACATACGTTCAAACTTCATTTTCCTAACTACAGCTAGATGCCTGAAGTCAGATACACATGCCTGCTTACGTACATACACTACTGCACACATGCACACATAAATAGAGTGATGGAATTGATGGATGCTTATATTATGTTGCAAAAATTGTGATATTTAATGGGGAACAAAATCGCCCAAAAACTGACATGTCAAAGGGCTTATTATAGTACAACTTGTAAGAAGCAGTGAAGTTCGTAATCCTACTAATGAGTTGCACCATTCACAGGTATTAAAAACAAGAAAAAGAGCTTCAGTAAGATGAGTTATAAGCACATAATTTGCATACCTTCTTCCAAGAGCCTGGAGAAAGTTCTGCATATTTCCAATAAGCAATGCAAATAACAAAAGCCCCAATCCAATGATGGCCATGGTGAACAGAACTTCCCACACAAAATAACTTGGAGTTTGGTTACCAGCTAAAGTACTGATTTGCTAGGGCACAACAATATTTAAACGGTAAGGAAAAATTACCAAAGTATGTGCAAAATGCCCATAAGATTTGCAAGAAATAGCATACAAAGTTTTTCTAATTGTTTTGATAAGCATTCAAATACAAGCTAAACAGAGAATAATCAAAGTCGCAAATTTACATGAATGATAGCCACAGTGAATAAGAAAATCCACTAAAAATAAATTGGACTATGGTTACCAGCTGAAGTGCTAATTTGCTATGGCATTGACATAACACTTAAACAAAGGTATAATGATTATATTAAATAATTTGTAGAAAAGACTAAAGATTGCAAGAAAGAAGGTGATAAATGCAACAGCTTTTCTGTTTATATTTCAACTCATTCAAAATTCAAACTAAAATAAATAGAACAAAAACTTCAGGTTTCAATTTACATAAATGGATGCAATATCATGTATTTCAAAACAAGGAAGAAAGTTACACACTGCAGATTTCTTTACTGTTATCATGTGATGTGTCACTGTGCTTTACATGAATTTAAAGTCTCTCGAGCAAGCAAAATCTATGAGCCTCACAAACTAAAATTCAAAAATATTAAGCAAGTATTAACCATCCTAATGGTCTTCCCTATAAATTCTACATCAAGGGCTACCACCTCCATCATTGCAAGACCCTTACAAATTCTATCAATGTTTTGTACATATCTTCTTTTTAACTTTTCTAACCTTACACATGAATCTGAACCTCTTCTGATCAGACCTCTCTTTGGTCTTCATTTTGCATGGCCATACCATATCATCTGTTACCCATGTTTCACCTTCCACGAGTGCAATAACTAGACCTCCTCAAGTATCCTTCCAAAATATCCTTCAGTTTCCTTCCAACTCTCTCTTCTAGGAAGTGCAGAAACTTCAAGTTGCATGCCATGTCTGTATCATACATGAATCAGGTACCAGCACTCATGTATACTTCTAGGTTACATACAGGATACTTATTTTAGGTAACATATTTTTTAAAAAATAAAAATGCATTCCAAAAACTTCCTAGATACAATTTAGATGCTTTCCCAATACCTCTAGGAATGAGGGTAAGTGAATTTTTTTTTCAATTTTTTAAATGCATGTTAATATTTTAATGTGAACGGTCAATGTTGCAGTTTGTAATGTTGATATTGTAACATAAAGCAGGATACACCATTTTGGTACTAGGCCCCATACTGGTGCCACCTTGTTATTGTGCCAGTACACTTAGTATGGGGGCTGGTTCGGTGCACCGAGTGTTGATACAACCCCTGTACTGTGTACTGAGGGTCCAAGCATTGGAGTGCTAACCAAATAATGGATTTGTGGACGTTGATGCTATTGCATAAAAGAATCCTTTAATCATATCATTATCCTGCATGGCTGCACCCCAAGCTGGATGAAGGGCACAAGTAGAAACCCTGTTGCACCACAAAGTACTATAGGTATGGTAACAAAATTCTAGAACAATATAGAAGGGTGCATTATTTAATAGGCTATACTGATCATACACACTAGTTCAGGCCCATGCTTGATCATTCATTGGATACAATAACATTCAGCAGGACAGGTTGACATGCCTCAGGTCTTCATTAGTCAAAACAACTGAGGTCTGAAGCAAAATTTAGAACAAATGCTTTAATTAAAAACACTCCAACTCCAAAGTAAATTCTAAGGCTCATTTCAGCATTTGATTTATTGCTTATAGGTGGGAGCATTTTCAGTTTCCAGTGGGCATTCGATTAATCTTCAGAAAAATATTGTCTTGCTTGTCATTTGAACATTTTGTCCAAAGAAGATACATCAATCCATTCAATGGAGTTAAAAAAGGCATAAAATGATTTTGAGGGACAGTTGGCTTCCCAAATAATTCACAAACTCGATGAATTCTAAAAATAACCTGAACAAATGGACATCCATTCATATTCATTTTTTTGCACAAGGTGATGATCAAACAAATACACTTGAAAATAGTTATCTTTGTTAATAAAATCTCTATTTCAAAAATACAAATTCAAAGATAATATTACTGAAAAGGTGACCCATTGCACAAGGCTCTAACCATTGCAAGGTCTTGGGAGGGTTGGATGTATGCAGCCTTACCCCAACATATGGAGAGGCCTAAAATAATAATGAGAAAAGATATTACTGTTTTATAAAATAATTATCACCAAAATTTTTTTATCATGTTTGTAGCAAGGGAAGGGCTTATATAGTGGTATGTTTGGCATTAGAATGTAAAAATAATATTGATCAAAATGGAAGCCTCCAAAAAGTATGAATATATTTTATTTGATTACCTAGTAATTTCTAGTAACTGTAGCTCAAGTGGCAAGCAGTTGTTTATTTGTACAATCTTAACTTAATAGTTTATTTAATTATTTTAGAGATAAAAGTTTACTTTGTAAAATTTTAAATGAATATGATTAGGTTTCTATGATTAAAAATTTCAAATAGTATGAGTTTAATTATTTAAGTCTATAAGTCACATAGATGATTCACAATTACATTGAAGGAAGTATGGAATCTACAATTTACCAAGATAGCAAAGTGCTGGGACAAAGGATCCTAGCATAAGGAGATTCACCTGATGTTTTTGTATAAACTCTCTCTAGAGGAATAGAAGGTAACCTTAAAAATTTATAATGCCTGCAAAAATCACTATTATTTGGGTAATTGGGTCCAATGCAGCATGTTGCATTGCTTGCTCTGATTGTTGGGGAATGAGAAATGCAAACATTTAGATGGTAACTAAGAATTAAGACTTAAAGAGTTTAAGACTACTAGGAAATGAAAGAAAGGAATTTGTTGCATATTTGTCTGGCATGTATGGTGCATCCAAGAGAAATTTCATCTCAAAATAATTTCCAGAGAATAGTTAAATATATTGTGAATTTGTGATAGCAGTATTATTTAGAAGGCAAGTAGACAGAATGGAATGGAGTACCTGAAATCCCCAAAAAAAGGAATATATATATCGTTTAACAATATTGTGGTTTGTTGTCAATGAGACAGCTTGTTGATAAATGCCATATTGAAAATGGCCATTCTTGTCAAAGCAATCACTAGAATTCAAATCATTCAACCAATCTTGATGAATCTGTTCACTAATATTCCTGTGTCCACAATCTATAAGCGATGAACATTTTGGAGCAAGAGAAGTGGAATTGCAGGCCACCCTTAGACATTGATTTACCCTCTGAAACAAAATGAAAACAAAAATTAAAATGTATCAATTACCACCATGACACCAGAAGATAGTTACAAATATCACCGTATGCATATAATATAACAGCTGACTAATAGTTGAACGAAGATACCATGGTAAATTAATAAAAAGAAACTAAACATTAAGCATCCTAGCATCAAATATAGGAACCCGTAAAACAAGGTAAGTTCATAGATAAACCAGATCAAAGAACGCTGATTTAAAAGTTGGTTTTAAAGAACTTAAAGAGAGGAAATTTGATGTCTCAGTCTCGTCACGTAAAATGCATGATAAAGTTTGAGAGAGAAGCTCTTATAAATTATAGAAGTAACACCAGGCCAAAAACACTGGGAAATTAATAAAGATACAACTTGGAAATAAAATCATAGGTTGTATATGAATTTTTAGAAAGTGATTTGTAAAACCATAGACGGATAGCTTGAAGTTTCACTAGTTCCTTCCTAATATCTGAAATGGAAACTGAAATTTTACATTTTCAGTTGAAGTGATCTGTAAACAGCACAGGTTTCTGACAGAGAAAAGTCTAGGGAAACAATGAATTCTATATCAGACAACATTAACTTATAAAATAAGAAAGACAATAATTTTCTGCCTATCCAATGCAAAGCATCTTAAGCATCAATGCAGAGTGCAAACCATGTCATTATGTTGCACGGTGCAGGTTTGGAGTCTCAGACTGATACATCAGGGACCATGACAGTAAGGTAACATACTGAGATACAAAAACTTGTCAGTACCAAAACAGCAAGTGTGGAATGCAATACCATGTTTTTGGCACGGTACCGTACAGAAAGGTGTATCAGGAATTCAATATGGTAAGGCACAGCAAAGATGGTATGGCACTTCAATCCATGATGATGATGGTTAGCCACTTAGCCAGACTAAATTTAAGGATGCTGCTGCATCCTTCTAATCATATCTTACATAGCAAATCTTGTTAAGTTGACCAATGCAACTCAGGTACCAATATCAGAAATGAACCATAAGAAAACATAATGAAATCAAATATTTTATTTCATATTTTAAGTTGCAATGCTATCAAAAGTTCATATCATCAAAAATATTGTACATGTTAAAGCCTCATAATATCGACCTCAAAAATCGTAGAATCTTGCCCTCAGTTGGAAGAAAGATCACCTTTTGTGTTTGCAACAGCCTTTAGTAAATTATATATTCATTACGCTTAGTCCAGGTAGTCTATAAAATAAGATTGTAAACACTTCTACTAATAGTACAAAGCACACTTAAGTACTTGAATCACAGATTGCTTTCTTCACAACCTTGAATGATAAACAAAAGAACTCATGTTGTTCTTCCAAAACAACTTTTTTGGTTTAAAAAAAGGACTATCCAAGTGCTATACTAACCATGCCTCATATAATATAAACCTTTCATAAAGTTTAACAAAGATGATGCACCATGCTAAGGAATAGGTAATTGCTGCATACCTGTAAACCAAAGAGGTACCAACACGAACCAACAACATGACTAGCCAACATAAACATAAGAAGATTAATAACGAAGTTAGACCAAGCTGACTCAAAAATAAAGCCACTTGCAGACTGCCCAGCAAGCAAGGGAACAAATCTAACAATTCTTGGGGCATACTGAAGAAGAACTGTGGCACGTAAAAGATTTTTTGCATAGTTTGCTGCTGATGATCCCACATATTTTGGTATGACTAGTAATATCATTACCTGCATAAAAGATAAAATGAAGAGACCTTTGGTAAGGACACACAAGAAGATTAAGGGACTGCTGGATGCTACAAAACGGATATCCAAATCTTATTTTTCTGCATTATGCTTTTAAAAAGAAAACTCCAATAAAGATAATCCTGCATCAATGTTCTTCCTGAAAGCATCACAGAAACTGTTGGCTATAAACAAAATCCACATATGACATGAACGAGAGCAATTATTGTCACGCCCCGAAACCAGCACCGAGATCGGCTATGCGACCGGCCGCACAAATCCTAGATATCATCCTAGACATCATGCTAGGTCTAAGTACATGAGATTCTCATCATTTTCAGAAATTAAATTAAATTAATCAAACATCATTAAAATAATTTAACAATAACTAAATAATCAACTCGTTCAATTTATGATCACTAAATGAACAACTTGTTCGTTACATGGGTATCAGAAATAGAACTAAATAATCTAAAAATTCTGGTACTCAGTCTCACGCTTGACCTGGCCTTTGTTATACATCCTGCGATTCTGAAAAAAATAGAGTAGGGAGTGAGCTTTACAGCCCAGTAAGGATTTTATACAATCACACCAATAATAATACAGTTTGAAAATAACAAGAAAATAATAGTATATCATGTCATGCAACCAAAACAACTCAATTGTCATATATAACAAAATCTTTGATAAAGTCATGTTTCCTTTTTATGTTCCAATTTAGTCATCCTTTTTCTTTAGGGTTCTGGGCTAACTACAGTCATGCTTCAGCCCATGACTGGCAATCTCAGTATCACACTTCAGTGACTGGCAAGCTCATTATCACACTTCAGCCTGTGATGGGCAATCTTATTGTCATACTTCAGCCTGTGTTGCAATCTCAGTGTCACACTTCAGCCTGTAACTGGCAATTTTATTATCACACTTCAGCTTATGACTAACAATTTCATTGTCATACTTCAGCTTGTGACTGGCAATCTCAGTAATCACGATCCCATGGTATGGCTAGTCCAAACACCTCATTCTCTTGATTAACACTTTATCAATTCACATCATGTTATCAAGTCATGTCATTTCAACATTTTTAATAACCGGCATCACAATCCAAATCATCCAAAAAATAATTTTGTTTGGTTGAACATAACATACAGAAACATAAATAATGATAATGCCGGCGATCACAAATATCCATCATAAGTAATCGAAATGTATAATGTATAAACCAAGGTTCCCGGTACCGGTGGCCGGTCGGTACGGTAATCGAAATATATAATGTATAAACCAAGGTTCCTGGTTCCGGGACCCGTACCGGTGGCCGACAGGTATGGTACGGTACCGATACCGTACCATACCGACATGCGGTATGACGGGGCGTGCCGGTATGAACCGGCATGCCCATATTTTTTTGGTGGATTTTGGTTGATGGTTTTTCGGTTTTTAAGGTTTTTATTTTGTTGTTTTAGGGTTTAGGATTTAGTGTTTAGGACCTTTAGGGTTTGGAATTTAGAGTTTAGAATTAAAGACTTCAATGTTTAGGATTTAGGATTTAAAAAATGCTAATACATTAATTCTAATTGAAAAAAGATATAAAATGATAATTAAACTAAGATTATCAGCAATTAATGAAAGTGAAAGATGACATATAAAAATAATTACATATCAATGTCTAGAATCGGGTAGATATCGATGTCCATAAATATAGGGATCATTTATATACTATGTAGGAAGATCAGTATATCCCTCTAACCAGGCACCATGATACACCTCTAAGGTCATCCCAGGAGGTGTGCGTGATAGATCATAATTCATCGCAGATTTCTCGTTGATGTCCTGACTCTGAAAGCTATCCAAAGATTGATGATATGGCAGTGCAGAGGCCCATCCAAATATACCAGTAGCAAAATCAGATCCATAAGATGCTCTGGGCTTCATGGGATAATAATCACTAGAAGATGACGTCTCAGATGCACCATATGGACTATATGGACCAGAAGCTGCTGGTAGCTGTAGGTAAGAGGATCCTGAATATAAGGATGACCCTGATACATCCATGGATCCTACTCCATGTACAAAAGCTGCAGTTGCATCGTATCCCGAACGACCTCGCGAAGCCCGTTGCCTATATGGAATCGTATCACCATAGGGTCTACCAGATGGTACTCCATGATCTGTATCCTGTGTGGCATGGCTAAACTGCAACTTCCCAGTGAATCGAATATGAATAGGTGACCGCGACTCCAGTTCTCCGACCCCTTCCTGATCACTAGATCCTCCACTATCTGAAGAAGCACTATCACCACTCTCTGGTATCTGAATCTAAATGGACTGAGTGCTCCGATGGAGGTGCAACTGCCTTTCCTTTTCCTTTATCTCCGAACCGAATAGATGGCAGGAAGGGATGATGTACTGTATCTGTTGGAGTCCTGTGAGGAATATGGCTTGTTGTCCATTGTCCAGCATCCACCCCAGCCTCACTAGCTCAAAACTGGCTGGTCGAGGAGGCGATCCTGGCTCATCAAGCTCTGGCTCCTACTGCTGACTCATGACCCACCCAATCATTGGATCTTCATCCTCATCAACATATGAACTTGCAATGGGATCGGGTTATTTCAATTCTACTTCCTCTTGAATGCACTTTAGCCTCAACCTTAAATTATAGTGTACATACACAAGATCGTTGAGGCGTTTCTGTTTCAGACGGTTCCTTTGCTTGGAGTGGATAAGGCCAAATATAGACCAGTTGCGCTCACATCCACTGGATGACACCGTCTGGGAAAGGATCTTGACTGCAAGAACCTTCAGATTTTTTGCGGATCCACCAAAATGCACCCATCATTCAGCTGCAAAAGACATTACATCATTTAGAATTTTAGATTCGACAAAATAAAAAATTCAATCCTAATATAATATTACACTTACTCCTTAGTAGCACCTACCAAGATTTATCTTTGATTTACTTTTGATTGCTACAGTAGATCCAAATGAATCTATGCCCTTCCTAAAAAATTGTCTGCCAGAAAAAGTTTTGTTATCATGTGCTACTTGTTGAAATTAATGCTAAGAAAAATCATTCAACAATTTCAACCTAACTTCTTCTAGGCACATAGCACAGCATCTAGATCAGGCTCCATTTTATATAAAGCATTGCATAAGACAGACATAAGCTCTTTATCCATAGCAATGTCCGGTATGGAGTACTGGAATCACGGATTTAGATAGTAAACTGCACATATATTTTAAGAATTAGTCAAGCATACTTGTACAAATCTAATTAAATTTAAATTTTTAAGGACTTCATAAATTATAGCGTACCTGCTAGATGTAAATCCAAACTCATTTGATAACTCCATCGTCCATCAATAATCCGGATATACTCAGATGCATGTGATGGATCTGCCTCCTGGATCTTTTCCTTTGTCCTTTGCATCATGAAATACAAGAAGCCCATCTGAGCATACCTCTCAAAGTTCACAACGCGAAGTATCTTATATAGAGGCTTGATAGCCTCCACTATCCTCTCAGCCCACTACCAGAATGTCTGTATCGTCACTAAATTTTTCACATTGCTTCCCTCAATATTTGTCCTAGCATATCTGCTCTGCTGCCACTCCTGACTAACAAATATCTGACGCAGCTCTGCTTTCTTGCCAAGAAGACAAGCAAGTACTATGTAATTAGTAGCAAACCATGTGACCCCTGGTCATAATATTTCCCTCCCTGTAAAGCTCCTCATCAATGATAAGACCCATGTATGGTTATATATAAATCCGGTGATAGACTGTGCTAGCTTAACAATCTTCTGCACCCTGCAGATTTTTTCAATATCCATCTCCATGAGGTCTATACAATATGCAGAACAAGGGATCCAGAAAATATGCAGTCGCCGCTGCATCAAGATCTGCCCCTGTGGTCCTGTACTGTGATCCATTATCAATAATGACCTGCACGACGTTATGCTCTCCCACCTGATCAATCACCTTCTCCATCAATCTAAGATATAACTGGCGTTGTGCACATAATCTGAAGCATCAACAGACTTTTGAAAAAAAATCTTTCCATCATAATAAGTCAAGAAATTGACGATGCTCCATCTAGTAGGACCAGTCCAACCATCACACATCACTGTCAATCCATACACTGGCCACTTGCTCTGATAGGAGGATATCCATCCTTCTTGTTCCTCCTTATTACTGTCCAGAAGCTGACCATAGATATCCCTCGATCTTGAAGGATCTACGCACCTGCACCAGCGCCTGTATAAATGAAATAGCAGAGCGATAATATAGATTGTCTGCTGCATGCACCAGGATATGACTGAAATAAAACTAGGAGGAGATGGCCCACCACATATCCTTCTTCTTATCTTTTTCAGCATTGTGTCAATCCTCTGTTGCTTGGAATCTCTACTAGAAAAGGCATATGGATCGACATCATGGATAGTGGCTCCTGTTGGAACGTCCCTGGAAGACTTCTTTCTACTGCCAAATGCTCCCAACATGGATGCAATATGGCTGGTGCCTCTCCTGAAGAGCTCTCAAACTAAGGAGGTCCTCTTAAATTATCTCAGACTCTCCTGCAATACTAGCAGAACCGGATCCCGATCCTGACTCAAAAGTTGATGGCCCAAATCGCTGTCTTTGCCTGATCGTCTCCTCTAGCTGCCTTTGCTCATACAAACTCGCCTAAATAGCAGTCTCCATATGTGCCTCCTCATCAGAAGGAATAGATGCTCCCTCTGACTCCCTGGAGTAACAAGAAGGTGGTTCTACAGCTTTGCGGTCCACATCTGCCTTCTCTTGGCTGTTCTTTCCTTCCTAGCTTTGAAATCAGCAAGGTATTTCTTCATCAACTGACGGACCTCCTGTGGATACTATCGGCATGTAGATACATCAAGATAGCCGCCAGCCAAGTGCTGCTTCAACCTTGTTATCCCCATCTTTGAATTCGGTATTGCATCATTTACACCTCCAGTGATGTCGATCCGAGAGCATCTCTCCATGCAACCAACCAATGTCGTGCTCCGGATCATTCTTTCTCCTCGATGGATCTATATTTAAATATTTAAATTGCATATAAGATCAATAATAATATTTATTAATTAATACTTTATTAACCTAATTTTTTAAATTTTAATTATTTTTTAATTTTTTAATTTAAAAATTTAGAAAATAAAAAATTATAAAAAAATTTGATCTTGGATTCATGTAAGATTCTATCATACATCCTACATATATTTTTTTAAAACCCTCGAAATATATTAAAAGTTTTTTTTCAATTTAAAATCTAGAGCACTATTCATAAGATGCATCAAAACTTGGATAAATCGACATAAAATTTATAATGAAAATAGCTTACGATCCCCAGATTAACAATTTATAATTATAATTTTTTTACTAATTATTTTTTATTAATTTTTTAATTTGAAATTAATTTTTAATTTAAAATATTATATACTTAACAAAAAATCAAGATCTTAGTACCATTATGTAGATCTACCATACTCTAAAATCATAGCCAACAAAAAAATTTGATAGTATTTTTTCTTAATTTTCTATTTTGCATGGATTTTAACAAAAAAAGAGAGGGAAAGAGGGGAAAGGAAAGCTATACATACCTTGATTTTAGCTTCCTCTTTTAATTTCTGGACATCTGATTTTCTTGAAATGGAGGAAAAATCACCGATCGGGTCATCATTCAATCGAGGGAAAAACACACAAAGAGCTCTCAGGAGCTCTCTATTGATTAAAAACCAAAAGGCCAACAGGCCAATAGATTCGCCCCCACACCATCCCCATATGGCTACAGTAGCCATCAGGGGAAAAACCAAAAAAAAGGGTTCGAACCGAACCGAATCGGTCCTGAATCGAGCGATTCGGCATTGTTTCGACCGGTTCAAGTCTGGTTCGGCCCGGTTTTACACAGGTTCAGACCGATATAAGTATTTTTTAAAATTTTTTAAAGACCAGAAACCATTTTTAAAGGCCGAACCGTGCCGGCCGGCCACCGGTCCGGTTCGGTACGCCCTGAACCGGCCGGTTCTGCACGCCCTGAACCGGCCGGTTCGGCAATCCCTTCGGCAATATAATATAAACAATCATGCATGCCAATGTTCATGTTCAAGGATCAAATCATGCTATGTAAAATATATTTATAAACTGGTGATCATCCAGAAATCCTTACCTTACTAGAGACAAACTAAATATACCCGATATCAATCCATATCCGAAACTCGCTCATGCCCTTCTGCTCAGAAGGTTGTTTTCCTACAATAATAATTTTAATATTAATAAATAATTCTATAACAATTATAAATCCAAAATCTTCTACTCAAATTTTATCGGTGGTCCTCCCGCTGATACCCTTCACAAATTTCCTGAGAGAGGAACTTTTTAACCTCCCCTTTCAAAATTTATTTATTTATCTCTTTTTCTCCTTTCTCTTCTCTCTCCTCTTTCTCTCTCTCTCTTTCTCTCTCTTCTCCTCTTCTCTCTCTTCTTCCTTTTCTTTTTCTTTTCTTTTCTCTTTCTTTTTCTTCTTTTTCTTTTTCTTTCTTTTTTTCTTTTCTTTTTCTCTTTTTTTTTTTCTTCTCTCTTTTCTTTTCTTCCCCTCTCCTCTTCTTCCACTAGGCAAAACAGGGGACTCCTACTCCCCCCGTTCTCCCCTCCCCCAAAATCTCGAGGTTCTTGGCTAGGCTGCGGTCTACAGTGGCTCAGCCTCCAGTCCTAATCCGGCATCCATCGGCGGCGGCGGCGGAGAGCTAAGGTAACAGTTCCTTTCCCCTTTTTTTCATGGGTTACTCCGGCAATTTTTGGCCGGAGACAAGTGAGGCTATGGGGAGGAGAAGATTAGGAAGAGGGAGGAGGGTCGAGCATGCCTCGACCTCCGATGATGCCCGCTACTCCAGTACTGGTGAGCACGATGACGGTCGTCCGAAGCAAGGAAAAATTAAGGGAATAAGCTGCACGAGGGGAAGGCTTCTTCGATGGTGGAGATTCGTGGAGGGGGTTCCTTCTTATAGCCGGAGAGCTCCGATTCCGATTGGGTTTCCACTTCGTTTAGGAGGAGATCCCATCGGGAGTCTTCTTCCCTTTTTTTTGACCGAATATTACATTCTCCCCTCTTAAGATAATTTCGTCCTTAAAATTAACGTATCTAAAGTTCAAAGAATTGTGGATACTTGTCTCTCATTTCAGTCTCAAGCTCCCAGGTAGCCTCTCTTTCGCTGTGGTTGCTTCATTGCACCTTTACGTACGATATAGTCCGATGTCGTAACACTTGATCCTTCTTGTCGATGATCCGTATGGAACCTCCTCATAGGTCAGATCTTCATGAAGATGCAATGGCTTGTACCAAGGTTCCCGGTATCGGTACCGGGTGCCGTACCGGTGACCGGCCGGTACCGGTTTGGTACCGAACCGTACCGTGCCGCCACACGGTACGGCAAGGCGTGCCGGTCCAAACCGGTACGGCCAAAATTTGTTTTTTTTTTTTTTTTTTTTTTTTTTTTGTAATTTTAAGATTTTTATTTTAATTTTTAAGGGTTTAGGGTTTAGGGTTTAGGATTTATTTTTTAAGGGTTTAGCCGTTTAGGATTTAAGGTTTAGGCCGGTTTAGGATTTAGAGTTTAGGATGGCGTACCGCTTTAGGGTTTAGGACTAAATACTAATATTTAGGACTATTTTCAATTGAAATTTAAAAAAATGATAATTAAACTAAGATTATCAGCAATTAATAAAAGTAAAATGTGGCATAAACATATAATTACATACCAATGTCTAGAATCGGGTAGAGTGACGATATCCATAAATATAAGGATCATGTATGTACTCTGTAGGAAATTCGGCATGTCCCTCCTGCCAGGCAGCATGATACTCCTCTAAGCTCATCCTAGGAGGTATGCGTGATGGGTCATAATTAATCGCAGATCCCTCTCTGATGTCCCGACTCTAAGAGCTGTCCAGAGACTGACGATATGGCAGTACAGGTGCAGGGAGAATCCAAATATACCAGCGACAAAATCAGATGCATAACATGCTCCGGGATAATAACCACTGGATGTTGATATCTCGGATACACCATATGAATCATATGGACCATAAGCTACCGGTAGCTGCAGATAAAGGATCCTGAATATGAGGATGATCCAGATACATCCAAGGATCCTACTCCATGTGCAAGATCTGCAGCTGTATCGTGTCCCGAACGACCACGCGGAGCCCGTCGCCTATATGGAATCGTATCACGAGGTCTATCAGATAGTGCTCCATGATCTTTATCCTGCGTGGCATGGAAAAACTGCGACTTCCCAGTGAATCGAATATGACTAGATGGCTGCGACTCCTGTCCTCCTGCCCTTCCCTAATCACTAGATCCTCCACTATCTGAAGTACTATCATCACTGTCTCTGGTATCTGAATCTGAGTGGACTGAGTGCTCCGATGGAGGTGCAACTGCCTTTCCTTTTCCTCTATCTCCAGATCTACTAAATGGTGGGGACGGACGATGTGCTGTATCTGCTGGAGCCCTGCGAGAAATATGACTTGTTGCCCATTGTCCAGCATCCACCCCAGCCTTACTAGCTACAAAACTGGCTGATCGAGGAGGCAATCCTGGCTCATCAAGCTCTGGCTGCTGCTGCTGATCCATGACCCACCCAATCATTAGATCTTCATCCTCATCAATATATGAACTTGCAGTGGGATCAAAATATTTCAATTCTACTTCTTCCAGAATACATTTTAGCCTCTACCTTAAATTATAGTGTACATACACAAGATCGTTGAGGCATTTTTGTTTCAGACGGTTCCTCTGTTTGGAGTGGATAAGACCAAATATAGACCAGTTGCGCTCACATCCACTGGAGGACACCGTCTGAGAGAGGATCTTCACTGCAAAAACCTTTAAATTTTTAGCATATCCACCAAAATGCACCAACCATTCAGCTGCAAAAGACATTACATCATTTAGAATTTTAGATTTGGCAAAATAAAAAATTTAATCCTAATATAATATTAGACTTACTCCTTAGTAGTACCTACCAGGATTCATCTTTGATTTACTTCTGACCGCTGCAGTGGATCCAAATGAATCTGTGCCCTCCCTAAAAAATCTCGTCTGTCAGAAAAAAATTTGTTAGCTTGTTGAAATTAATGCTATTAAAAATCATTCAATAATTTCAACCTAACTTACTTCTTCAAGGCACATAGCAGCGATATCTGGATCGGAATCCATTTTATATATAACATTGCGCAGGGCAGACATAAGATCCTCGTCCATGGCAATGTCCAGTATGGAGTACTGAAATCTCGGATTTAGATAGTAAGCTGCACATATATTTTAAGAATCAGTCAAGCATACTTGTATGAATCTAATTGAAACTTAATTTTTAGGGACTACATAAAATACTACGTGCCTGCTAGATGCAAATCTGAACTCATTTGATAACTCCACCGTCCATCAATGATCCGGATATACTCATATGCATGTAATGGATCTGCCTCCTGGATCTTTTTCTTTGCCCTTTGCATCATGAAATATAAGAAGCCCAACTAAGCATACCTCTCGGAGTCCATGGCACAAAGTACCTCATATAGAGGCCTGATAGCCTCCACTACCCTCTCAGCCCGCTGCCAGAATGTTTGTCTCGTCACTAAATTCTCCACATTGCTTCCCTCAGTATTTGCCCTGGCATATCTGCTCTCCTGCCAGTCCTGACTGACAAACATCTGACGCAGCTCTGCTTTCCTGTTAAGAAGACTATCAAGTACAATGTAGTTAGTTGCAAACCGTGTGACCCAAGGTCTCAATATTTTCCCTCCTGTAAAGCTCCTCATCAATGATAAGACCCATGTATGGTTATATATAAATTTGGTGATAGACTGTGCTAGCTCAACAATCTTCTGCACCCTGCGAATTTTACCAATATCCATCAAAATGAGGTCTATACAATGTGCAGCACAAGGGGTCCAGAAAATATGCAGCCGCCGCTCCATCAAGATCTGCCCTGCGATCCTGTACTGTGGTCCATTATCAGTGATTACCTGCACGACATTATGCTCTCCCACCTGATCAATCACCTCCTCCATCAATCTAAGGATATAACTGGTGTCGTGCACCTGATTTGAAGCATCAATAAACTTCTGAAAAAAAGTCTTCCCATTACAATAAGTCAAAAAATTGATGATGCTCCGTCTAGTAAGACCAGTCCAACCATCACACATCACCGTCAATCCATACACATGCCACTTGTTCTGATATGAGGATATCCATCCTTCTAGCTCCTCCTTATTGCTGTCCAGAAGATGACCATAGATATCCCTCGATGCTGGAGGATCTACACCTGCACCAGCAGCCTGTATAGATAAATAGCAGAGCGATAATAAGGATTGTCTGCTGCATGGGCTGGGATATAACTGAAATGAAACCAGGAGGAGATGGCCCGCCACATATCCTTTTTCTTATCCTTTTTCAGCATTGTGTCAATCCTTTATTGCTTGGAATCTCTACTGGAAAATGCATGTGGATCGACATCATGGATAGTGGCTCCCTCTGGAATGTCCCTGGGCCTGGAAGACTTCCTTCTACTGCCAAATGCTCCCAACATAGATGCAATACGACCAGTGCCTCTCCTAACGGGCTCTCTGACTAAGGAGGTCCTCCTAAACTGTCTCAGACTCTCCTGGAGCACTAGCAGAAGCGGATCTCGATCCTGACTCAAAAGCTGATCGCCCGAATCGCTGTCTCTGCCTAGCTACCTCTTCCTGCTGCCTTTGCTGATACAAGCTCGCCTGAATAGCAGCCTCCATCTGTGCCTCTTCATCAGAAGGAATAGATGCTTCCTCTGACTCCCTGGAGTGATAAAAAGGTGGTTCTACGGCTCTGCGGTCCACCTCTGCCTTCTTCTTTACTGCTCTTTCCTTCCCAGCTTTAAACTCAGCAAAGTGTTTCATCAACTGACGGACCTCCTGTGGACACTGTCGGCATGCAGTTACATCAGGATAGCCGCCAGCCAAATGCTACTTCAACCTTGTTACCCCCATCTTTGAATTCGGTATTGCACCATTTACATCTCTAGTGATGCCGATCCAAGAGCATCTCTCCATGTAACCAGCCAATGTCCCGCTCCGGATCCTTCTTCCTCCTTGATGGATCCATACCTGAATATTTAAATTATATATAAAGTCAATAATAATCTTTATTAATTAATAGTTTATTAACCTAATTTTTAAAATTTATTTTTTTAAAATTTTTTGTATTTAAAAAATTCAAAAAAATAAAGAAAAATAAAAAAAATTTAAAATTTTAGATTCATGTAGGATTCCATCATACATGCTACATATATTTTTTTAAGATCCTAAAAATGCATTAAAAGTGAATTTTTTTTCAATTTAAGACCTACGGGCACTATTCATGAGATGCACAAAACTTGAATAAATCGACATGAAATTTATAGTGAGAGTAGCTTACAAGCCCTAGATTAATAATTTATAATTACAATTTTTTTTCTAATTATTTTTTTAAATTAATTTATTAATCTGAAATTAATTTTTAATTTAAAAAATTATATACTTAACAAAAAATAAGATTTTAGTATCATTGTTTAGATCTATCCTAGATCTACCACATACTCTAAAATCATTGCCAACAAATAAATTTTGACAGCATTTCTTCTTAATTTTCTAATTTGCACGGATTTTAACAAAATTTAACGCTACGAAATACGAAAATACGGCAAAAGAAATGTATACGGACCTTGATTCTAGCTTCCCCTTGCAGGTTGGAATGGCTTTAAATTGATCCATGAATTTTTTTTTTATCGTCTTTCCTTCCACGGTGTTGCAGCAGAGAGGCACAGAGAGCTCATTTTCTCATCTTAAAACCTAAGCTAATCCCCCCTCTGTGAAGTCACATGGCTACAGTGCCATGTGACAAAAACAAAAACACAAAGCCCCACATGCCCCCTCCCACGGTACCGCGCCGAACCGTGCCAAACCAGCCAGTTTGGGCCCATTTCGGCCGGTTCGACTCCGGTTCGGGCCCGATTCGGTGCAATACCTATTTTTTTTTTGGTTTTGTAGGTGGGTGTGCCGTTTTTTGAAGCCGAACCATGCCGGCCGGCCGGCGGTCCGGTTCGGTACGCCTCGAACCGGCCGGTTCGGCACAGTTCGGGAAACCTTGGCTTGTACTATACTGCATGGCTCAGGTCTGCAATATACCTTTATAGCATTAATACATGAAATACATTATACACACTTGATAAGGCTGGTGATAGTACTAGTCAGTAGGCCACCTCCCAGACCTTATCCAAAATCTCAAATGGACTCACATATCTCGGACTCAATTTGCCTCGCATTCCGAACCTCATCATGCCTTGAATAGGAGAAACTCAAAAAAACGTGGTCGCCTACTTGAAATTCCAGCTCCCTCCTTTTGTCAGTATAGCTTTTCTATCTGCCCTGAGCTGTACATAGCCATTCTCTGATCACTTGTACCTTGTCCATAGTTTGCTGCACTATCTCTGGATTTAATAACTTTCTTTCTCCTACATCATCCCAGCAAATAGGAGATCTATACTTCCTGTCATATAATGCTTCAAAATATGCCATCTAGATGCTGACTTGATAACTATTATTGTAAGCAAATTCTATCAATGAGAAGTGACTGTCCATCGAGGTCCATGACACAAGCTCTTAGCATATCTTCTAAAATTTGGATAGTTCGTTCTAATTGTCCATCAGTTTGGAAATGAAATGTCATACTAAAATTTAATTTAGTTCCAAGGACTTTGTGAAGGCTCTTCCAAGATTGTGAAACAAATCTGTTGTTCTGATCCGATACTACATTAGCTGAAATTTCATGCAATCTTATGATCTATTCTATGTACAAGCTTCCTAATCTTTCCAAAAAGAGGCCGACTCGTAAGGATAAAAAATTGGCTGATTTTGTCAATCAATCTATAATCACCCATACTGCATTATTACCTTTAGGGGTTTTGGACAAACCCGTCACAAAGTCCATGGTAATATGTTTCCATTTTCACTGAGGGATCATGAGGGATTGCAGCGGCCCAGCGGGTCTTTGATGCTCGGCTTTTACCTATTGACACACCAAGTATTGAGCTAGATACCGTGCTATATCATTTTTCATACCATGCCACCAAAAGTTTTCTTTTAAATCTCGGTACATCTTTGTACCTCCTGGGTGCATCATATAAGATGAACTATGCGCCTCTTCTAAAATCTCATTCTTTAATTCTGGAATTCTAGGAACACAATATGCTACCAAATCTCAAGATATCATCGGCATATATACAGAATTCAGACTGGGCACCAGACTCTACTATTTCCCTAATCCTCTGTAGTTCTAGATCCTCTTTTTGAGCTAATTTAATTCTTTCAATCAGGGTAGGCTATACCATAATATTAGCTAGTTAAATTTCAGACTCATGCAATCGTACTTCAATCTTAGATCTCTCCAAATTCAATATGATATACTTTTGATTAGTAAGTAAAGCTACTAACTTACTTGAAAACTTCATACTTAAAGCATGTGTTACAACATTTGCCTTTCCTGGATGGTAATTGATGGTCAAGTCAATCCTTTAGTAACTCCAACCATCTTCTTTGTCTTAAGTTCAGCTCCTTCTGGATAAAGATGTATTTTAAGCTTTTGTGATCCATGAAAATCTCATTGTGCCCACCATACAAATAATGCCGCCATATCTTCAAAGCAAAAATCATAGTTGCTAGTTCCAAATTATAAATAGGATAGTTCGACTCATATTGGCTTCAATTGCCTAGAGGCATGGCTCACTCTCCCGTTTTGCATTAGGACACAACCAAGACCCTTACGAGATGCATCGCTAGATATAATGAAATCACCTATTTCGATAGGAACCAGGATTTGCGGTACCGTCCCGTACCACTCGGTACGAGACGTACCGTACCGACCAAGAGCTGGTATGGTTCATCTATAAAAAATGATCCGGCCTCCGGACGATTGAAAAAATAAAAAAATTATATTTCATACCAGTATGGTATGGTACGGTACCGTAAAGGTTGTACTAATCGATTTGGTTGGTTTAGCTCGGTTCGGGTCCGGTTCAATGATCCTTGCTTGAGAGGGGGAGGAAAATATTTTTTTCCTCAAATTTTCAAGGGCCGTACATGTACCAATACGGTACGGTACCATACCGATTGTTGACCGATACGGGTTCTAGTACCGTTCAGCAATCCTTGGTAGGAACAGTTAGCACTGGGGCTGTTACCATCTTTTTAATTCTTGAAAACTTTGTTCACATTCATCTGTCCATTCAAATTTCACTTGCTTTTGAGTCAGGCAAATTAGAGGCACAGCAATAAGAGAAAATCCTTTTATAAATCTTCAATAATATCCCATCATTTCCAGAAAACTGCGAATTTCAGATACATTAGTAGGTCTTTCCCAATTTACTACATCCTCAACATTCTGTGGATCAAAGGAAACACCTTCTTTAAAGATGAATGTCCGATAAAGAACTCTGTCCAACCAAAACTCATACTTTTGTAACTTGGCATGCAACTTCTTCTTAAGTATTTGTAATACTATTCTTAGGTGTTCTTCATGTGCTTGTAAGCTTCTTGAATAAATTAGTATGTTATTGATGAATACCACTACAAATTGAACCAAGTAGGGCTTGAACACCCGATTCATGAGGTCCATGAAAGCTGCAGGTGCATTCATCAGACTGAAGGGCATGACCAGGAACTTATAATATCTATATCTGGTTCTAAAGACTGTCTTAAGCACATCCACAACCCTTATCTTTAATTGATAATAGCCAAAATGAAGATTAATTTTTGAAAATACTTGTGCTCCTTATAGTTGATCGAACAAATCATCAATCCTCGATAAAGGATATTTATTCCGTACTATCATCTTGTTTAACTCCCGATAGTCTATACCAAGGATCGCTGAACCGGTACCGGGGCCCGTACCGATACCGATCAGCGATCAGTATGGTAGGGTACGGTTAGTACCGTATCGTACCGGCAAGTATATCGGGCTTACAAAATTGAGAAAAAACTCTCTTCCTCCCCCCTCTCAAGCAAAAATTGTTGAACCAAATATGAACCAGACCCGAACCGAACCAAGGCCGAACCGGGCGGTACCGGGCGATACGGGATGGTACTGCAAACCCTGGTCTATACAAAGCTGAAAACTACCATCCTTCTTCACAAATAATACCGGAGTATCCTAGGGAGACACGTTAGGTCTGATAAATCTTTTATCTAGCAACTCTTGCAATTGCTCCTTAAGCTCTTTTAATTCAACCGAAGCCATTCTATATGAAGCTTTGGAGATGGCTCCAATGCCAAGTATGAGATTAATGGAGAACTCCATTTCTCTATCAGGAGATAAACCTAGCAGGTTATTTAGGAAGACCTCTAGAAACTCTTTCACAATAGAAATGTCTTCTAATTTGAGCTTTTTTTGTTGTGTATCTATCACTGCCGCTAGAAACCCTTCACAACCTTTTCTAAGGAGTCGTTTGGCATTAAAAGTTGAGATCACCCTCTGCTGAGAGGTTAACTTGCTACCCACAAATTCGAACTCTAACTGGCCAGAAATCCAAAATTTTACTATCTTCTCAAAGTAGTCGATGGAAGCATGATATGCCGCTAACCAATCCATTCCAAGGATTACATCAAATCAAAGTCCATATCTAGGATTTCAAATCTGCTTCCGTCTCCCTACCTTTGATGCCTAATTTGCAATTCTTGCATATTAGATTAACTAGAATGACATCTCTACTTGGTGCGCAAATACAAAGATCGATTTCTAGAGATACCGGAAACAACTCTTTGTTTTCCCTAACCATACTAGCTGATATAAAAGAACGTATAGCACCAGCATCAAACAAAATATAAACACTATTGGATGATAATCTAATCATACCTGTCACCACCAAATTAGAAGCATTGGCATCTTGCTGTGTGAGTGCATATACCCATCCTTGGGTTCTCGGCTTCTGTTGATCTCCTTCTTGTTGATGTTCATCTTGAGGTGCTCGGTTAGCAGGGGTTCCTTGGAAAGCTTAAGGTGCTTGGTACAGTGTCTCCTTTCTATTGCGGTACATAATAGCCTTGTGATCCTCCTTGCCATAATTGTAATATTTTTCTCCTGGCCATGTGCAGTCTCACTGATAGTGGGGCCCACCATACTTATAATACTTTTGACATCATTCTTTTGTTGAACCCTATCATTTGAAGGAACATTGTCAAACTTCCTAGTCTTTGCACTAGTGTTCTTATTATGTTGACCTTGATGTCCTCCTGATCTGGACCTCTTCTTCAAAGCTTTATTTCTTTTTGCTTGAGCAATATCCAAACCTCTTTCTATTATCAATGCTTTGTCGATGATCTCTTTATAAGTGGGAAGCTCGAAAGCAGTCACCTGTTGTTGGATTCGACTTCTAAATCCATTCACAAAAATTCTAGCCCGTATCCCATCATCCGCTGTCAGTATCAGAGCATACTGGACAATTCTTCAAACTTTATGGCATATTGGACAACTGTCATACTACCATGCTTCAGGCGGTCGAACTCTCGGAATTCTTGAATTTAAATACTCTGAGGGAAGTACCTCTTATAAAAGACCCTCCTAAAACTTTTCTAAGTAAAAGGTACATCATTTGGTCCTAGCTTCCCCAGCTCCATATCTTACCAATCGGTTGCCTCATCTTGTAGCATGAAGGTAGCAAGATTAACTCTTTCTTTTATTGGACATCGTAAGGCCTGGAACACTTTCTCTATCGCTTTCAGCCAACCCTCAACTTTCATAGGGTTAGAAGTTTTCTTGAATATCTATGAAGCATACTTTTTGAAGTCTATCAGGGTTATTTGGTGCTCTTGCTGGACCCAATTCCCGACTATCGCTGAGAAGTTGTTGTTGCTGCTATAGTAGTTGCTGCATAAACGGTTGTTATTACAGCATGAGTTGTTGCTGCTATTGTTGCGCCTCTATTATCCTTACCATATCCATTCTAGCAGTGGCTTGTTGTTGCACCAGTAGTTGCATAAGCTAAGAGGCCAACTTCGTCCCAAGCTAAACTCAAGTCCATCCGAGATTCTCGTTTCTATTGTCCCAATCTCCGGAGTACCGTCATGAGGTTGTGCAGTGGTTCCTGCCGGTGCATACCACTATCTGGTAAGACTCCAGCATCTTCTTGCTGAATCAAGGGCTCCCAAGCATTTAAGCAATCCGCAAATCTTGTGGGCCTCCTATCAAGTCCACGTCCGTCTCCACGTACCATGGGATCCTATACCAATCATTGTAATTATTCATATATCACCTAAGTATACATGAATATATTACGTTATCCTGTCCCAACCCAATGATCGACCCTCTTTATGTGAACTTGCACCCTAGGATCCTACAACTTAGGCTTTGATACCATTCTATCATGCCACGAACACAGCATCGAGATCGGCTATGTGACCGACCGCATAAACCAGGATTTGGGTACCATCCCGTACCGCTCGGTATGGGGCGTACCGCATCGTACTGGCCAAGCCAGTACAGTTCATCTATAAAAAACGGTATGGCCTCCAGACCGTTGAAAAAAATAAAAAAATTATATTCCATACTGGTACGGTATGGTACCATACTGGTACGGTATGGTACCATACCGATGCATACCGCCTGGTTCAGTCTTGTTCGGGCTCGGTTTGGCTCGGTTCGGGTCCGATTCAGGTCCGGTTCAATAATTCTTGCTCGAGAGGGGGAGGAAGATAGTTTTTTCTCAAATTTTCAAGGCCGGTACCGTACCGGTACCATATCAGCTGTTGACCGGTACGAGTCGCGGTACTAGTTGGTTCGGCGATCCTTGGCACAAATCCTAGGTATCATCCTAGAGATCATGCTAGGCCTAAGTACACGAGATTCTCACCATTTTTAAAAATTAAATTTAATTAACCAAACATCATTAAAATAATTTAATAATAACTAAATAATCAACTCATTCAATTCATGATCACTAAATGATCAACTTGTTCGTTACATGGATATGAGAAATAGAACTGACTAAACAATCTAAAAATTATGATACTCATCTCACGCTCGACTTGACCCTTACCATGCATCCTGCGACTCTGAAAAAATAAAAATATGAAGAGAGCTTTACAGTCCAATAAGGATTCCATACAATCACACCAATAATAATACAGCTTGAAAATAACAAGAAAATAATAGTATATCATGTCATGCAACCAAAACATCTCAATTGTCATATATAACAAAATCTTTGATAAAATCATGTTTCCTTTTTATGTTTCAATTTAGTCATCCTTCTTCTTTAGGCTTCTGGACTAATCACGATCATGCTTCAGTCCATGACTGGAAATCTCAGTGTCACACCTCAGTCTGTGACCGACAAACTCATTGTCACACTTTAGCCTGTGATGGACAATCTCATTATCACACTTCAACCTCTGACTGACAATCTCAATGTCACACTTCAACCTGTGACTGACAATCTCATTATCACATTTTAGCCTGTAACTGGTAATCTCAGTAACCACGATCCTATGTCATGGCTAGTCCAAACATCTCATTATCTTGATTATCACTTTATCAATTCACATCATGTTGTCAAGTCATGTCATTTTAAGATTTTCAATAACCAGCATCACAATCCAAATCATCCAAAAATAATTTTATTTGGATGAACATAACATACAAAAACATAAATAATGATAACACCGGCGATCACAAATGTCCATCGTGAATAATCGAAATATATAATGCATAACAATCATGCATGCCAATGCTCATCCAAGGGTCAAATCATGCCATATAAAATATGTTTATAAACTGATGATCGTGTCCAGAAATCCTTACCTCACTAGAGACAAACTAAATACACCCATTACCCAATATCAGTCTATACCTGGAACTCACTCAACGCCCTTCTGCTCAGAAGACTGTCTTCCTACAATAATAATTTTTATATTAATAAATAATTCTATAGCAATTATAAGTCCAAAACTTTCTACCAGAAGTTTATCAGTGGTTCACCCGCTGATACCCTTCATAAATTTTCTGAGAAAAACTTTTTCACCTACCCTTTCAATATTTATTTATTTGTCTCTTTTTCTCCTCTTTATCTTCTCTCTCCTCTTTCTCTCTCTTCTTTCTCTCTCCTCTCTCTCTTCTTTCTCTCCTCTTCTCTCATCTTCCTTTTCTTTTTCTTTTCTTTTCTCTTTCTTTTTCTTCTTTTTCTTTTCTTTCTCTTTTTTTATCTTTTTCTCCTTTCTTTTCTTCTCTCTTCTTTTCTTTTCTTCCCCCTCCTCTTCTTTCGCTTGGTCGAATAGGGCACTCCTGCTCCCCCCGTTCTCCCCCTCCCCCAAAATCCCGAGGTTCTCACTGGACAAGGGTTGGCTGGGCTGCGGTCTATGGCGGCTCGACCTCCAATCCTGATCCAGCATCCATCAACGGCGGCGGTGGAGAGCTAAGGTAATGTTCCTTTCCCTTTTTTTTCATGGGTTACTCCGGCAATTGCCGGCTGGAGATGAGTGAGGCCATGGAGAGGAGACTGGGGAGATGGAGGAGGGTCGGGCATACCTCAACCTCCAGTGATGCCCGCTGCTCCAGTACCGATAAGCACGATGACGGTCGTCCAAAGCAAGGGAAAATCAAGGAAATAAACTGCATGAGGGGAAGGCTTCTTCGGTGGTGGGAATTCATGGAGGGGGTTCCTTCTTATAACCGGAGAGCTCTGACTCTGGTTGGGTTTCCACTTCATTTAGGAGAAAGAGAAGACTCCCATCGGGAGTTTTCTTCGCCCCCCTTTTTTTTGACCGGATATTACAATTATAAAATAAAAATCCTTGTGAGAATAAATTAAATGGAGAAACTTAGAAGTCAAATTAAAGTGCACAACTAACAAACTCAAAGTTGAAACCTAAAGCCACATTAATTTACTGTGTTCATTACTGGTCTCTATATAATAGTTTAGGCTCATGTTTGATGTCATCAACTTACTATAATAGCAAAAAGCAAAAGTAAAAGGAATTACTATTAGAGAGGTAAGGATCAGTGACTTTAAATCCTCTGTAAATCCTTTGTACTTTTAGAATGGCACATCATTTTCCATTACTTCAATATTAGTTTATCAAAGTTTATTCTTTATACCAAGCTGCAATAGAGCCACTAGCACATTTAAAGTTGAGAATAATTTTCTCATCTTATATATAATTTTACCAAGGTTTGCTGAACCTCCTTGAGCCATCCAGTTCAGGACATGCAAAACCATACTAGTGGTCTACTGGGACAATTCAATGTTCGAAACGAGAAATTGGTGACCAAGGGGATAGGGAGAAGGAAAGAGAGGAAGAGAGAGGGGGAAGGGAAGAAGATGGAGAGGAAAAGAGGGCCTTCGGAGATTGCCGGATAGCTAAGCTTGCTGTGCTGCTGCTGAGCTCGATAGAAGCCAAAGGAGGGCAGCGGGAGGGAAGGACATGGAGAGGAAGAGAAAGCCATTAGAGACCTCCGGAGGGCTGGTGAGGCTGCCGTTTCATTTCCAAGGACGGTGAAGTCAAAGGAGGGGCTCCACCCTCCCAATCGAAACAAAGGCTTTGGCCCTTATTTTGTGTTTTTTTGGATTTATTGAGTGAAGTCAGGAAGTATCTTTTATATTTTTTGGCCCCTATTCTTTTTTTTTTAATTTCAACTTCACTATTTTTTGCAACTTCAATTGAAAATCCCAAAAAAAATATAAAAAAATACCAAAAAAAAAAAAAAACAAGGGCTGAAGCCCCTGTTCGATCAAAAGGACCCCTCCTCCGGTCTTCATTGGCCTCAGCAGCCTCAACGACAGCCTCGTCTCCCTCTCCCTCTCCTTCCCTCCCTCCGCCCTCCCTTGTCTTCCACCAAACCTGGCAACGATGCGGCAAGCTAGTTGCCCTCCAACAACCTCCATAGCCCCTCTCTCCTTCTCCCTCTCCCTCTCCTCTCCTTCCCCCCCTCTTCCTCTCTCATTTTCCCTCTACCCTCTCTCTGTGTCGGTTTCGGCCCGATAAAGAATGGCAAGGGGGCATATCAAATCGTACCACTGGCCGATCAATCCAAGCTCCGGTATTGGCATGGTAAAAGTTGAATTTTTCTATCACTAAAATCTGTGATGCTATGTGATATTGGTTCTTACAGGTGACAGAATGTGGGTGTGTATTTAGGAATCAGATTATTCTCATCCCAAATCTTAACACATAGGAGCTCAACATAAAAGGATCCAAAAGTTGGGTGGGAGTACAGAGATTTCTTCTATTTGCAACCATGTTAGTACTTCTACAGTAAGCTTTTAAGTTTGAAATTTTAGGATTTATTAACACAACTAAACCTTTTCAAGCATGCTTATAGACATATAAGGGTTAAAATAAGATGGCCATAAAACCAAGGACCAAGAGTAAAATGCCAATTAGTAGGGAGTGGGGACTTACCTATAAATTGTAAGCAGTCCAAGAATGAGATGTTAGTTTTGCTCTTTTAAAAATGGCATCATGTGAAGTGCATGTGATGAGCCTAATAAATGGCAACCCTAGTCCCCTTCCATCTCTCCTTATGCCGGCACCTTGTTTCTCCTCCATTACACATACTCCATTATGATCTCTTCACCTGCATTCCAACTTACCACAGTCCACATCATCCACAAGAACCAGGCCACTGACTCCACTCTAGTCAATTAGGTGTCCCCCAGTATTGTCTTTCCTCTTTCCTTTTAGATCTCTACTCCCCATCTCTCCTACATCTGACTTGCCAGTCCACAGCCAGATTGCTCGGTGTCATATTGGACAGCTAGACTTATCTCTGGCACCCATATCTGGTACCCATGACATGCCATGCTAACAAGGTACATCAGGGTAAAGCTATGAGTCCAGGAATCCTAGAAGCAATGACAAGTAAAAGCACCAAAATTTTGATTTGCTTAATAAAATTTGAACCCCTAAGTGGTTGCCTACCAAAAATTTAATTTGCTTAATTAGATTTACATCCATAAGAGGATGTCCTCTATGTATACTAAGGCTATAGAAATTCACCCCATAAGCAAGGTTTTAAATCACGTGGGATGGAGGTGTCCCGGTATCTCCATGGAACAGGATGCCTTGCTATCCTGTCCCTTCCCATCCCAGTAGATATCCACTTTCTCTCTCCCCTTCTTCTTTCATTTCTTTCTTTCCTTTTTGATTTCCTTCATTCTTGCCATTCTTTTTCTTCTATCTTCCTCTCTTTCCTTTCATTTTTATTCTTGTTCTTATCCCTTCCTTTCTTTTTTTTTTTTTTTCTTTTTTCTTCTTTCTTTTTCCTTTCTTCCTTCTTTCCTTCTATCCTTCCTTTCTTTCTCTTCTCCCTTCATTCCTTTTATTTTTCTTCTTCTTCTTTCCTTTCACCTTTTATGTTTCATCTTCCTTTCTTTCTTTCCTTTTTTTTTTCTCTACCCATAAGGATGGGTTTTGGAGTCCTGACCCCATCTTGATCTCGCTTTTTCTTAGGAACGAGATAGGATAGCTGGGACACCCCCATCCTACCAGAAAGTAAAACCCTGCTCATAAGTCATATCCCCTTCTACCTCTCACAAACACACCATCCACTTGCGATGATACTTGCACCAATTCACGCATTCTAGTACTTTTTTAAATTTATTTTAGATTTTTTGAATTTAAAAATATTAAAATTTTAAAATTATGAAAAATTAAATTGACCTTATATCTACGTAGAATTCTACCATGAATGCTACAAATATAGTATGGCACCCAAGATCAGTTTAGGAAACCTTGCCTAGGCCTCCCTTACATTTATTTTGTTTTTGGCTAGCCTAGCTTGAGCTATGCTCAAAAGTCAAAACCATTAGTAGTGTCCTTGGAATTGGGTTGCCCAACTCGAGATAGGCCCATTAGTAGCCTTAACCCCATAACTTTAGCTATCATTTGAGCTTATCTGTGTTGTTATTAATGTTACCTAAGTAATGTTCATATGCACACAATGCAAACATAAAAGGAATGTTAAGATAAATATTTAGAATGACTTATGATGCTAAATTTCAATAGTTTTACTGTAAAGCATGTCTATTTGTTCAAATCATGTCCAAAATCTAGTACAGAACAATTAAAGTAGCTTATATTTAAATAAAAAAATAAAAAACCAGAATATTAGTGTAAGGTGGGCATGAATGCCTAAAATGGAACAAGATACTATTCTTCTGTCCTTGATCGAATGTCCATGGTGCAAGAAGGATATGACATCACAATATTACAAGGTTATCGATTTTTTTAATTTTTGGATGTCAAACTTGCATAGCAGAACACTAGTCAAAGCTACAAATATATGTCGGAATAAATATTGTGCTATCATATGACACCTAGAAACTTCAAAGTACTTCCTTTAACCTTGCATGGAACATCATGCCAACATTTTAGATGTAATGAGCTTTAACAGACTAGTTGGATCCTACTGCATAAGAATCACACAGTCAATAAAATTTAATAGTCAATATACACGTATGACCTTCAAAAGAGAGTAAGAGACCATGCATGATTTATTGTCCAATTCAATCATCAGACTGAGATGTGTTACAATTTGAATTATCTCAACTCACATAAAATTTCATTTGAAATTTTATAGTCAAAAAAGGGATAAAACATACAAAAATGAAAACTAATGGGCAAGAAGAGATAAGAGGGAGAAGGATGAAGAGAAGAATCCAAAACTGGTCTCTCTTTGAGGCCCTGCAAACAGATCTATATTCAAGATTCAAATGGTCTAATGGGCATATACATTAGCAATACTATTTGCACTTTTATTTGAAAAAATTATAAGAAAAGACAAATGACAAATAAAAGAAATTCATACCTGAGGAAGTGGCAACACAACAAACACATCGAATACGAAGTAACCATGAAGATAATTAAGTGCAATTTTTTTTGGTTGATCAACTAAATCTCCAGCACCCACCACCCTGGATTCAGGCGCAACATATGCCAGTCTGAACTGTAGAAGATAAACTAAATGTATCATTACGGTAAATTGCTGTAATTTAAGCATTTTATATTTGATGACAAGTTTTAATTCAAGTAATTGACCCAAACCTCTATCTATAAGGATAAATAATAACAAGCAGTTTCTCTAATTATACCCTATGTCCAATGGACTAAGAATCGGATGCTTTCAAACATGGTTCACCAAACTGCCCTAAATCGGGTGGTTCCAAGCATGCTAAACCAAGGATCGCTGAACCGGTACCGGAAGCCATACCGATCAGCGGTCGGTATGGTACGGTACGGTCAGCAGCTAGTATACTAAACCAAGGATCGCTGAACCAGTACCGAGAGCCGTACCGGTCAGCGGCTGGTATGGTACGGTACGGTCCATACCGTACCATACCAGCATACGTACCGGGATTAAAAAAATAAGAAAAAATGGCTCTCCTCCCCTCTCAAGCAAGAAATGCCAAACCAAAATTGAACCAGACCCGAACCGAGCCAAACCGAGACCGTATTGAGCTGAACCGGACGGTACATACCGGTATGGAAATTATTTTTTTTATTTTTTTAACGGTCCGGCATCCGGACCGTTTTATAGGGGTGAACTGTACCGGCTAGCTGCCGATACGGTTCGGTACACCCCGTACCGAGCGGTACGGGACGTACCGCATTCCTTGTACTAAACTATATCAACAGCCTACCAGTTTGGTTCGAGTGTTCAAGTCAGAGCACGGGTGAAAATGGAGGGAGGGAGAAGGAAAGGGAAGGAGAAAAAGGGGGGAGGGAAAGGCTGGTGGTGGTCCACTGAGGCCACCAGAGGGCTGCCAAGGGAGAGGCGGCGGTGGCTATTGAAGCTCCCAAATGATCGGATTCCCCTTGGCCTCCATTGGTTCAAAATTAAGGCGACCTACCCCTCTTTCATAATGCTTAATTTTTTTTCTTTCGCAATGCATAGTGAAGTAGGCAATCCTATTTCTGTCTTTATTGTGCATCGTGAAAAGAAAAAAATAAACACAATGAACTAGGGGTGGGTCACCCTTGTTAAGACCCCAGCAAAGGCCGTGGGGGGAGAATCTGGCCATTCGGGACCTTAATAACCCTTCGGTGGCCACAGCCGGCCTCCTCACCACCTCCTCCTCCTGTTTCTCTCAGTCCCTCTCTCTCTCTATTCTCATCTCTTCAAAGGAGGGTGGAGCTCTAAATGCCTCTACAACCCTCTGGCAGCCAATGCCAACATCATTGCCAGCCTCCCTTACCTCTTCCCCTTCCTCTCTCTCTTCCTCTTTGACTCTCAATGTCCTCTGCTTTCTTTGCCATGTTAGTTTAGTCCCAATATGGCCTAGTACAGGGAAATACCAAACCATATAGCTGGCCAGCCAGCATGGGTTCCAATTCTAGTTCTGTAGACCATGCTATTTGTTTCAAATATCTAAGAATTTCGGTAACAAGTCCAATTGTCCAAGTAATATACCAATATCCATGTTCAAATGTCTAAAGGAAAGAACCATGCAAAGTCACTAGAGCTTGTTAAAAAACAAACCAAGCAGTATTTGAAGAATTGTAAATATCACGCAGAAGAATCTCCTTTAAAAGGATTTGGACCCAAATGTGAAACTACTAGAAGTAGATGGAAACACAACTATAGCTAGCAAAGTGAATGGCAACAAGTTGGATGCCATAACTGCCATGGTAATAAAAAAAAAATCCTATAAATCTAAAAAATTGAGCAAACTTATCTAGAACTATAACTAGGGTTTACAGTACCGTCTTGAACCGTTTGGTTCAGGACGTACCATACCGTACCAGTCAAGAATCAGTATGGTTCAGTTCTAAAAAATGGTTCGGAATTCGAACCATAAAAATTGGCCTGAACCAGACCGTACGGATCGGTTCAGTACAGTATAGTATGGGTCAGGTCAGACCGGTACGGCCTGGTTCAGTCCGATTCGGGCTCGGTTCAGGTCCGGTTCAGCGATCCTTACTTGAGAGGGGGAGGAAGATAGTTTTTTCTCAATTCACCAAGACCGGTACATGTACCAGTATGGTATGGCACAGTAATAGTATGATACCGTACCATACCGGTCACTGACCGGTACAGATCCCGGTACCGGTTCAGCGATTCTTGACTAGAACTATTGGCCAAAGAAAATGGATATGGTTTGAATCAAGGTGAAGATTTAAGGAGAGCCAAAATTGTGTCAAAAATTATGATAAAGCTCCCAAGTTCCCAACGCAAGTATGTGTTAATGTTTTAGACCTGATAGAAAAGCTAGATCTGAAAAGCATATTCAAGCAATGTATTAAATATGTCAACTAGGAGAGTATTAAACCAAAGATACCAGTTAAAGAAAACAAGTTTGACATAACTGCTGTTTAATATAGTTTAGTCAGAAATTTCAATTTGGCCCAATTAGACAGAAAATGTCTAGCAGAACAGCTGGCCTCATTCTGATAAGCCAACAACCTATTTGAAAGAAACAATATATATAACCAAACTACATCATGACTAGCAAAACTGCAAAAGGGTACCCGAATACTAAAATAAAAATCAAATATTAGAGACTTCTGTGAGTTCTGTCTATATCCTCAAGAAGTGAAATAACGATGCGTTTCCTAGCCTATGAAAAGGACTGATAAACTATAATAAATTTTAATATATCTTGTAAATTATGCAAAATGGCATGCTCTTGTAAATGTTTGAGCCTATAAACAGCAAGAGAGGCTACTACAAGGAGCTTTGAATGTAGGGAAACACCCATAATTTTCACTTTTCAAAGTCATTGTAATGCTTGTTAGGATATCATGTAATGATCATATATTATCAATAAAATTTACTTTTTCAAGCTGCATTGTTTACATTCAAATTCTTTAGTCTAAGGGCCATTGGTGGGATTCATACCTCACCAATCATTTAATGTGATAGAGAGTAGAGACAGAAGGAGAATATGTATGAATCTTTATTGATCCATACCATATTAAAAAGCACAAGTTAGAGCCTTTGTTTCTATCATTTTGGCCCCTAATGATCATATATTATCAATAAACTTTACTTTTTCAAGCTGCATTGTTTACATTCAAATTTTTTAGTCTAAGGGCCATTGGTGGGATCCATACCTCACCAATCATTTAATGTGATAAAGACAGAAGGAGAATTCAACTTCTAATTTCTATTGCAGACTCTATGTACTTATTATATATGAATCTTTATTGAAACATACCATATTAAAAAGCACAAGTTAGAGCCTTTGTTTCTATCATTTTGGCCCTTGGGGGAATTTGAGATATTTCTATATTAAAGCTTTACTATTTTCTTGTTAATTTCATGGGTAAATTGGCAAAATACCTAGCCCCAATGGCATGCATGATCTCCTCTGCCATTCAGCCCACCATGACTCTTCTGCCACACATGGAGAAAACAGATTCGACTGGATCCCATGTGATCAACTTGCACCACTCTCTCTCTCACTCTCCATGCACTCCCTGATCCTTCCTAGCAGAAATGCACTCTCTCTCTCTCTCATGCATATACACAGACAGACTCCTACTCCCCTATGTAATCGTTCAGAACTTCAGATTGTTCAATCACAAAATGGTAGGATTTTTTATTTTCCAATTAAACATGCACTACACATAAATTCAGGGCTGTATATAAGTGCACACCTATATGTTCATCGAAAGATACAAACAACATGAAGACTATAACATATGCACAAAGATAATACATCCACATAAAGATTGCACACATTGAGATTATGAAATCTTACTAAGTGTAACATTGATGCATTTGCTGAGTTACTGTCATGTGATTTCATGTTTTTGGATTTGGTTATTGGTTCTCAATTTGCTTATTTGTAAAGAACCTTTTTCCTTGAGCAAACAAGATTTGACTTGCTAGTGGGCTGATTGGGCGGTGCACACATTTGGGGAGGCTAACCCGAATTAATTCGAATCTCGATTACATGGTCACTGCTAGCATCGTCATTTATATTTCATATATATACCATAAACCAAGTGGATACATGGCAAAACATTTAGGTAAATTAGTTTGTGATAAGAGAGAAAAAGGATTTATATCAAACACATAAAACTTTTTGCAATAAAAGATCCATATAAATAAATAGATATTAATGGAAGTTAACAATGAAAAGAAAATGATCTGATGGATCATATGAGTTGGACTAGGATATGATTTATAAGAAAATATTTTTAAAAAACATTTTGTGCAATTTAAGTAATAGGACTATCTTAATCAAGAATCGCTAAACAGGTACCGAGATCCGTACCGGTCAATGACCAGTACGGTATGGTACAGTACCGTACCGCCCTCTATACCGGGCTTAAAAAATTAAAAAAAAACTTTCTTCCTCTCCCCTCTCAAGCAAGAATCTTGAATCAAACCTGAATCAGACCCGAACTGAGCCAAACCGAGCCCGAATCGGGCACGGAAAATATTTTTTTTAATTTTTTTTCAACGATCCGGAGGCCGGACCGTTTTTTGGAGGCGAACCATACCGGCTCTTGGCTAGTACGGTATGGTACGTCCCGTACCGAGCGGTACGGGATGGTACCGCGAACCCTGATCTTAATATTACGAGTCTAATATCAATAATATTTCTTAATGATCAAAAGAACAACTCGACAAAGAATGGGTGACACAAAAAGAAACCACTTTGAACTACTCAACAGAGAATGGGTGACACAAAAAGAAACTACTCTTACTCGCTAGCCTTTGCCTGAATCTGAAAATTTTATTAGTAGAAAGCTAATTATGATATAACAAAGCTGAAGTCAAAGTTTATAGTATGACTGTTGGTCATGTCAAAATTCGTCTGTGAACTTATTCATATTACCAATTTAAAAGTCAAAGGGACGATACAATAAAACTTGAACAAGAATCTAAACAGTCAGTACTGTTAACATGATGCATTATTTTTTTTTAATAACATCATTATTGCAAAAAGTACTGAAAATAGAAAATTATAAGTATACCTTCTGATGTTCACAAAATGAATTCCATTTGAGTCTTGATTAAAGAACAATCTAGTTATTTAACTCTAAAAATAGATTTCAAGGATAACAAAACAATAAGGGTTTTTGATAACATGTGCTTCAGTGTGTGAAATGTTAAAACCATTGTGCAGACAATTTTGTCCAGTAATGAGGCCCATGACAGTTTATATTGGAATAGATAAACAGGCCTCTTGGTTGACCAAATCCTACTAAAATATATTGATGCTTTAACATTGAAAGGTAACAGTTTTTGGCACTTCATCTCAATTTACAAATAGCATTGCTTCCTAGGGAGGAGTTTCCAAAAGGAACTTAGTTTTAATAGGTGTGTGAACAAACATGTTATAAAGCAACCAATAAACACACTCCCCCAAACTCCTAGATGTGATTCATGAACGTGCATGCAGTTTACCTGAAGAAGCATGTGTAATAGATAAATGAAATCAGTCACACTTCTTACAACTGCCAATGCAGTTGCAAAGGACCAGTTCAGGACCATGCACTTGTTCTCCTGCATTTGAGAGAAAATAACAGAAGATGAATATAAATATAAATTGGGAAGAAAAATAAGGCAGAAGGATGAAATTCATGTAGAGATTGTAAAAGGTGGAAAACTAAACTACATCATAGAAGTCATGCCAAATATAACTCCTGGAATTAATTCAAAAGAGTTATACAGAAAGGATCAAAGTTTGCAACCTGTCATGATAATCACATATACAACAAGAAACAAAGAAACTCAGATCTAAGAAAAACTTCCTGTCATGATAATCACATATACAACAAGAAACAATCAGATCTAAGAAAAACTTACTTTTAAATTTTTGTGCAGATTAGACTCCCATTAGCATTTTCTACAAGAAAGTACACTGATAGAATGACAAAGGATTGGAGCATCCTAAAAAGGCCAGTATCACTCTATGATGCCTTCTTAGTGAACTCCTAGATAACCAAGAAAACATCTATGATGTATATAATTTACCTCAAGAGGTGGATAAGGCATCACAGAGGTAACACAACCACATAATACATAAGAAAACATCAAGTCCTCCATAACATTCTGCATTAATTTTCTACAATATATTATCAATCCTAGAATATCTCATTGCATGTCATAGTCAATCAAATGCATTCACTCAGTCTCATATGCTAGCCAATCAGATGCATTTGCTCTAGCCAATCAGATGAATTGGCTGGCCCAAACATTCCAGCCAATATTTATGAAGTACTTACAGCTATCATCAGTTAAAATGAAAATCGGGAGAAAGGTGAGTAAGAGCACATCAAGAAAAAGAAACTTTTTGCCAAAAATATGAAGGAAAACTATAATTCTCAAGCAAAAAGGACATGCTTAAGGAAGCATAGCGAGCGACATTAAGACAACCAGCTACTAATAACAACAATAACCAGCATTGAGAAATCATTGAGAAAGAACACTATTGCCCAGTGGACTACTCAGCCACAAAATGCTGTACAATGTGGGCTTCAAAATGAGCTCAAATAACTTTATGACTAACCAACAATGATTAGAAGTTCTTGAAGCCTCCAGAACTCATAAGTAGAGCTTGATCAATTTACAAATGGTAAAGGTGCCGTGTTAGTCACTTTCAACAACTGCCTAGCAAGTAACAATAACAGATTTACAGTCTAAAAAATGGTGAAGTAACAAATCATTGAGAAAGAACACTATTGGCCTGTGGACTACTCAGCCACAAAATGCTTTACAATGTGGGCTTCAAAATGAGCTCAAATAACTTTATGACTAATCAACAATGATTAGAAGTTCTTGAAGCCTGCAGAACTCAGTATTACAGCTTGAGAATTTTACAAATGGTAAATGTGTTAGCAGGGATCGCCGAACCGTGCCAAACCGGCCGGTTCGGGGCGTACCAAACCGGACCGGTGGCTGGCCGGCACGATTCGGCCTTTAAAAACGGTTCCCTGCCTTTAAAAAATTTTTAAAAAAAAAATTTGTACCAGACCGAACCGGTGTAGAATCGGGCCGAACCGGACCTGAACTAGTCGAAACCATGCCGAACCGCTCGGTTCGGCTGGTTCGGGACCGGTTCGGTCTGGTTCGAACCGTTTTATTTTTGGTTTTTCCCTAATGGCTACTGTAGCCATGTAGGGGTGGGGTGGGGGGAATCTGTTGGCCTTTTAACAAAACCAATAGAGAGCTCCTCTCTGTGTGTTCTTCCTTTGACTCAACAACGGCCCGAACGGCGATTTTTCCTCCATTTCAAGAAAATCAGACGTCCAGAAATTGAAGAAGAAGGTAGAATCAAGGTATGTATAGCTTTCCTTTCCCCTCTTTCCCTCTCCCCTCTCTTTTTTTTATTGAAATCCATTCAATATAAAAAATTAAGAGAAAATGCTGTCAAATTTTTTTTGTTGGCTATGATTTTAGAGTATGTGGTAGATCTAGAATAGATCTACACAATGATAGTAAGATCTTAATTTTTTGTTAAGCATATAATTTTTAAAATTAAAAATTAATCTTGGATTAAAAAATTAATTAAAAAAATAATTAGTAAAAAAATTTATAATTATAAATTATTAATTTGAGGCTTGTAAGCTACTCTCACTATACATTTTATGTTGATTTATCCAAGTTTTGATGTGTCTTATGAATAGTGCTTCAGGTCTTAAATTGAAGAAAATTTGGTTTTTAATGCATTTCGAGGGTCTTAAAAATATATATATAGCATATATGATAGAATTCTACATAAATCTAAGATCAAAATTTTAATTTTTTTTTTAATTTTTTAAATTAAAAAATTTATAAAAAATATTAATTTTAAAAATTAGATTAATAAAGTATTAATTAATAAATATTATTATTGATCTTATATGTAATTTAAATATTCGGGTATGGATCTATTGAGAAGGAAGAAGGATCCGAAGTGCGACATTGGTTGGTTGCATGGAGAGATGCTCTCTGGTCGGCATCACTGGAGGTATAAATAGTACAATACCGAATTCAGAGATGGAGGTAACAAGGTTGAAGCAGCACTTGACTGGCGACTATCCCGATGTATCTGCATGCTGACAATATCCACATTAGGTCCATCAGTTGATGAAGAAACATTTTACTGATTTCAAAGCTGGAAAGAAAAGGACAGCAAAGAAGAAGGCAGAGGTGGACCACAGAGCCGTAGAACCACATTCTTATTACTCCAGGGAGTCAGAGAGAGCATCTGTTCCTTCTGATGAGGAGGCACAGATGGAGGCCACTATTCAGGCGAGCTTGTATGAGCAGAGGCAGCTAGAGGAGACGGCTAGGCATAGATAGCAATTTGGGCCATCAACTTTTGAGTCGGGATCGGGATCCGATTCTGCGAATATTGCAGGAGAGTCTGAGACAGTTTAGGAAGAACTCAGTCAAAGAGCCCGTCAAGAGAGGCACCAGCCATATTGCATCCATGTTGAAAGCATTTGGCAGTAGAAGGAAGTCTTCCAAGAACATTCCAGCATGAGCCACTATCTATGATATCGATCCATATGCTTTTCCCAACAAGATTCCAAGCAACAAAAGATTGACACAATGCTGAAAAAGGATAAGAAGGATATGTGACGGGCCATCTCCTCCTGGTTTCACTTCAGTCATATCCCAGTGCATACAACAGACAATCCATATTATCGCTCTACTATTTCATCTATACAGATTGCTGGTGCATGTGTAGATCCTCCAGGATCGAGGGATACTATGGTTAGCTTCTGGACAGCAATAAGGAGCTAGAATGATGGATATCCTCCTATCAGAGCAAGTGGCCCATATATGGATTGGTAGTGATGTGTGATGGTTGGACTGGTCCTACTAGACGAAGCATCGTCAATTTCTTGACTTATTATGATGGAAAGACTTTTTTCAGAAGTCTGTTGATGCTTCAGATCAGGTACACGATGCCAGTTATATCCTCAGATTGATGGAAGAGGTGATTGATCAGGTAGGAAAGCATAATGTCGTGTAGGTCATCACAGATAATGGACCACAGTACAGGGCTGCAGAGCAGATCTTGATGCAGCGGCGATCGCATATTTTCTAGACCCCTTGTGCTACACATTGTATAGACCTCATATTGATAGATATTGAAACAATCCGCAGGGTGCAAAAGATTGTTGAGCTAGCACAGTCTATTATCAGACTTATATATAACCATACATAGATCTTATCATTGATGAGAAGCTTTACAGGGAGAAATATTGAGACCATGGATCACACGGTTTGCTATTAATTACATAGTACTTGATAGTCTTCTTGGCAAGAAAGCAGAGCTGCGTCAGATATTTGTCAGTCAGGAATGGCAGTAGAGCAGATATGCCAGCGCAAATACTGAGAGAAGCAATATAGAAAGATTAGTGACGAGACAGACATTCTGGCAGTGGGCTGAAAGAATAGTAGAGGCTATCAAGCCTTTATATGAGGTACTTCACATCGTGGACTCTGAGAGGTATGCTCAGATAGGCTTTTTGTATTTCATGATGCAAAGGACAAAGAAAAAGATCCACGAGACAGATCTATCACATACATCTAAATATATTCGGATCATTGATGAACAATGGAGTTATCAAATGAGTTCGGATTTATATCTAGCAGGTATGCAGTAATTTATGAAATCCCTAAAAATTTAAATTCAATTAGATTTATACAAGTACGCTTGACTAATTCTTAAAATATATGTGCAGCTTACTATCTGAATCCGAGATTCCAATACTCCATACCGGGCATTGCCATGGATGAAGAGCTTATGTCTGCCCTATGCAATGTTATATATAAGATGGAACCTGATCCAGATATCGCTGCTATGTGCCTAGAAGAAATAAGTTAAGTTGAAATTATTTAATGATTTTTATTAGCATTAATTTCAACATGTAGCACATGATAACAAAACTTTTTTGTAGTAGACATTTTTTTAAGAAGGGCACAGATTCATTTGGATCTACTGTAGCAATCAGAAGTAAATCAAAGATGAATCTTGATAGGTACTATAAGGAGTAAGTATAATATTATATTATGATTGAATTTTTTATTTTGCCGAATCTAAAATTCTAAATGATGTAATGTCTTTTGCAGCTAAATGGTGAGTGCATTTTGGTGGATCTGCAAAAAAATTTGAAGGTTCTTGCAGTCAAGATCCTCTTCCAAATGGTGTCATCCAGTGGATGTGAGCGCAACTGATCTACAGTTGGCCTTATCCACTCCAAGCAAAAGAACCGTCTGAAATAGAAACACCTCAACGATTTTGTGTATGTATACTATAATTTAAGGTTGAGGCTAAAGTGCATTCAGGAGGAAGTAGAATTGAAATACCTCGATCCCACTGCAAGTTCATATATTGATGAAGATGAAGATCCAATGATTGGATGGGTCATGAGTCAGCAGCAGGAGCCAGAGCTTGATAAGCCAGGATCGCCTCCTCGACCAGCCAGTTTTGTAGCTGGCGAGGCTGGGATGGATGCTGGACAATGGGCAACAAGCCATATTCCTCACAGAGCTCCAGCAGATACAGCACATCATCCCTCCCTGCCATCTATTCAGTTTGGAGAGAGAAAAAAAGGAAAGGTAGTTGCACCTCCATCGGAGCACTCAGTCCATTCAATTCAGATAGCAAAGAGAGTGGTAATAGTGCTTCTTCAGATAGTGGAGGATCTAGTGATCAAGGAGGGGCCAAAGGACAGGAGTCGCAGCCACCTATCCATATTCGATTCACTGGAGAGTCGCAGTTTAGCCATGCCATACAGGTTACAGATCATGGAGTACCATCTGGTAGACCCCGTGGTGATACGATTCCATATAGGTGATGGGCTCCGCAAGATCGTTCGAGACACGATGCAGCTGCAGCTCTTGCACGTGGAGTAGGATCCATGGATGTATTAGGGTCATCCTTATATTCAGGATCCTCTTACCCGCAGCTACCAGCAACTTCTGGTCCATATGGTCCATATGGTGCATCCGAGACGTCATCTTCCAGTAGTTATTATCCATGTAGCTCGGAGCATCTTATGGATATGATTTTGCTGTTGGTATATTTGGATAGGCTCCTACACTGCCATATCATCAGTCTCTAGATAGCTCTCAGAGTCGGGATATCAGCGAGGAATCTACGATGAGTTATGATCCATTACGCATACCTCCTGGGATGACCTTAAAGGAGTATCATGCTGTTTGGCTGAAGGGATATACTGATCTTCCTACAGAGTATATAAATGATCCCTATATTTATGGACATCGACACTCTACCCGATTCTAGACATTGGTATGTAATTGTATTTATATGTTACCTTTCACTTTCATTAATTGCTGATAATCTTAGTTTAATTATCATTTTATATCTTATTTCAATTAGAATTAATATATTAGCATTTTTTAAATCCTAAACCTTGAAGTCTTCAATCCTAAACTCTAAATTCCAAAACCTAAAGGTCCTAAACACTAAATCCTAAACCCTAAACCTTAAAAAAAAAAAAAAAAATCTTAAAAACCCAAAATCCATCACCAAAATCCAAAAAACAAAAAAAAATGGGCATGACGGTTCATACAAGCACGCCCAGCCATACCGCGTGTCGGTACGGTATGGTACCGTACCGTATCGACCGGCCACCAGTACGAGTCCCGGTACCGGTACCGGGATCCTTGGGTGTTAGTCACTTTCAAGTTTCAACAACTCCTCTGCAAATGGGTGTAAGAATTCTAGGTTCATATACATTCAAATTGCACTTACAATTTTGCAAGGGCAAAATGACCAAATACTCACTATCATGCATTCATGCATGTTTTGTTAAGACAGACAAAAGATTACAACAATTAGATGCAACAGAAGCCTTGAAATGAAAAGCAAAAAATTGTCAAATTTTATATTACAAGCCAATAATGCACAAAGTGCCAGATGGTCCATCCTTCCTCCCTTCTTAATGAACTTTTGGGTCCCATTCCAAAATCTCCTGAGGTTCCATGTAACCCATTTACCAAACTTGATAAGGGTGAAATTGTCAAGTACTCAAGTCACACTTTTAGGCATCACCTAAGCCAATCGAAGGAGCTAAGACCACTCCAACATTAGGCAAAAATAAATAACTAACCTTCCCTAAGAGTTTCACAATGGTTCGAGCTTTTCAGAGCACTTGGAAGGCCTCAATCCTGCTAGACACAACTAAGCACTAAATTAACATCCAGCAAATCAAAGGTTATTACACCAATTTATTCCTCGTCCAAGGTTCCTCGGTTCCTCCCTTCATATGGTATATGTAGGGCAATGGCTCACATTGGCACACTAGGATACAAGTCCTAGCCTTGCTCATACAGGTGGTGAAAACCTTCTCTTCTATGATATCAAAGGAGGATAACTTTACTTTTACTTGATATTCAAATGGCAAACACACTTGATCACCATAAGTTATAACAGAATGTAGTGGTAATGATCACAACCTTGGCATTTCAATATGATTCAAAAAACCATATATAACAAACTAGATGGCAATAATAACTCTTAATAAGACACCAAGATTTTGAAAGATGAAAATTGAGAAGCCAGTATTAGTGTATCTGTCAATCCACTAATGGCAAAATAGTCCAAATGTCCAATAATCATGAATTAGGCCCTTCCTTGATGACCCATCATTTTCTCTCACATCCATTAGATTCAGCATGTTATCCGACACATACATTTTGAAACTTACACAACAAGGTTCACATAATTACCAACATGCAAGTTGGTCAAATAACTAAAAGCTTGCCCAAGATAATTGAAGCCTGAAATCTCAGCTGAAATGGATCTGAAGCAACTCGAATGTTGATATTCTGGATTAAATCCAACAGACTGGAGTCCAATTTTGGCAAGTTCAGACAGTTCTTCCAGCTGAAACTAACATATAAGGTTAAAAACCTCATTTTTAGGTTTTATCCTGATTTCATTTAGTCAATCTCACTCTAAGTAATAATTCAAGCCTAATGGAACCATTTTTTTAATAAAATCAAACTCTAACTTTTGATTTTTTAAGGGATAAAAAGCACATTAGAATTATGTTGCGAAGTTTGAGGGAAATGTTAACTTCTAGAAAAATCTAATTTATATACATGTTTCAATTTTACATCAACTAAACAAGACAGTTGGCAGGGTTTTAGGTGAGAATTCATCAGGCCAACAGGCCAATATGCACCATGCCAGGCTACTGTTAACACTAGGCACAGGGTGCAAAACTGTGCATGCTTTTATTGTTCACTACTTCATTGTATGGAGTCAGACTGCAAATGCTTTTACAGTTCATCACCAAACAAAAATGATGGAACTTTAGTTGTATTATACAAGTATCAAGCAAAAGCATAAGTTGCAAAATTTTATTATAGTGAAGGACAATATAATCATGAGAACAGAAACCCACCAGTCACAGAAGCAACAAAACAACTGCCAGTATAATTAATATACTGAAAAATATTTAGTAGGAAACAGCTGCATTTATTTAAGGTGGCATGAAGGACAAAGCATACCTTCTGTACAGAGAGAAGGAAGAAGAACAATGGATCCACAAATATTGCAATCAAGCAGGATATAACAAAGAATTTGTTCCACCGTTGAACAACCTTTGTGTGTGGATTCATGATTGGAAAATATGAACTTAGACATGAAATTGATTTCTTTGCCCATCCATCAGCTTCCCCATAAAGAATGTTACGAAGCTGCATACAATGACAAACAACAAAAATGTACTTCAAAGAAAGTATATGACAAATGCACCCAACACTTTGTTAATGTGATTATATACACAAGCCTGTAGACAGCATGACTACAAATTTATTGGATAATTGAATTTAAAGCAATTATATGACTTCCCAAGGTGCAAGCACATTGACAACAACAACAATAATAATAATATAAGCATATGTTTAACATTTTATGTAAAATCATCTATTGAAAGCCAATGGTTCCACAAAATAATGATTATGATAGTAAATCCGCATAAAGCTACAAATTTGGAAAATTAACTTGACAAATGACAAATATGCCACAAGCATAGCTAGCAGATCTGAACCAAACATTGACCTGATCAAGGAGTTGAGAGACACTTGGTCACTGGTCAAATAATGCATCAACCTTAGCCCACAGACATTAAAAAATTTAAATAGTTAAAATTAATTATAATACTTTTATATAATGTGATGTGGACCTCAGACCAACTGTAATGTTGCTACATTATGACTTTGGTGTCATTGGTTCAAAAATATAACAAACAGCCTTTCCACATGCGGAGGCAAGGCTGCATACATTTGACCCTCCTAGGACTCCACAGTGGCAGGAGTCTTGTGGACTAGGAAGCCTTTTTACTTAGATATTATGTATGATAAATATATAAAAATTATTGATATTTTTTTTATTTTAAATGCTAAATATTAAAAACTATCAAAAAAATTGGAATGATTACATTTAACATTTCAGTAAAAAGGTTAAAAAAATGATAATTGAGCAAAGCAACATAATCTACCTAAACTCACTACAATTCATAAGGTCCAGCATGTTATCTAGCTTGTATTGACAAATACATAAGTTCATTATAAGTTATATCTTCATTGTGTCTCAAAGGATACAAGAGTCGCTATGTCAAAATTGATCAAGGGTTCAAACCTCATACAAGAAATGGGTTTATACTTCCCCTACCAACATATACTTGAGATTTCTAGGAACAAAATGGCGTACCCTGTTACTTGAATCCACTAGATCTAGTCGGCTGAGCGAAACTCAACCACATCTACCAGGTTTCAGTGGTTCGGTCAGTTTCTTGTTTGAGCCCAACTACAGATCTGTTTCAAGCCCTAAAAGCCGGTTGTCATAAACCATCCAGAAAACTACAGTAAGACTGCCAAATATCTAAGTACAACGACATGGTATATATGTATGTGTGTGTATGTATGTCTGTATATGTACATATGTATGTATATATACACACATCTACATACATATGTATATGTATGTGTGGTGCACGCAACTATATATGCATACATTTATACGTGCCTTTGTGCAAACATATAGACATGTGTTTGCATTTTTTAATGCTAATTCAAAAAAATTAAAAGAAAAAAAAAGAAACTTAAACTGATGGATGGATACTTTTTTTGCATTTGAAACATAATGACATTTTGCATCAAATATTCATATAACTGTGATAACGTTATATTAAAAATACAATTACACTTTGCTTAAAATGTGCCCATAATATTTGTAGTTCTATATTAAAAAATAAGGACACTTTGCTTGAAAGTGTCCAAAAACTATAAAAACTTAGGTATACTTCACTTAAAGAGTCCAGCACTTAAAACAAGTTCACTACATTATACTTTAAAAAAATGCCAAGCATCAGACACTCTTTGCTAACATCAGCAGAACCCTTCAAACTAGAGTGTCCAACCATGTTGTGTGCAGTCCTGCCATGTCAAAGTGTAGAAGTGTCGATACTCCTAGACATCTTTAAAACAGAGTATCCAGGTAACATAGATTACAACAACCTCTTCATTCACACATGGGTGCAGGCAAAAACCTAAAACTCATGTTGACTCAAAACTCCACTCTAATTCTTTTGAAGATATGATTTTAAAAGGTTAACCAGTGAGACCCTGGCTGTATTCGTTACTAACATATAATGATAATATCACTTCATACCTATGCCAATGCTCAAGGTTAAAGCAAATTGTCAGCTTACCACTAGGAACACATTGTTGGCAAATGTTAGTCTGCAACACAACTTTTCTTTAAATTTGTCATAAATCAACCATCTTATATAAAAAAAGAGTGAAAAAAGGTTGGTCATGTAGAAGCTTATTTCAATAGATCAAATTAACATAAAAGAAAATAATTGTTTGAAGATTTGAACTCTTAAACATCAAAGTTGATATGCCAGGAAGCATTACCCACCTACAAACAGTCACATACAATTTTCTAGAATTTGTGGGAGGGCCTACATCAGGTTAATTACCATCACATAAATGTTATCAAATACTTTCTTGAGCATCCTTAATTTTTGAAGTGTGCTCAAGAACCTATCCTATCTTGCCGGAGAAGGCCTTGATAGTTTTAGCTGATGTTCTTGAAAAGATTTTATGAAAGTTCCATTTATTTAAATGAAAACCATATTTCCATAGAAATTCCATCTCTAATCAATAATCATGGTGCACGCTTTTATTTGTTGAATTAAGTAATTGATACTTATTTTTCTATAATTCTTTATTGATTCTAAAATAGCACTCGATGTGATTCACTCTTATTGTCAGCAATAATCATCCACAGATAGTTCTTATGAAGGGAGCTTAACTCGAGTATTAGTCATTATTCCATTTGCAATAGGCATAAAAACTACAGTTCATCACAACTCATGCAGGTAAGCCGTGGTAATTGGAAAATCCAGATGCTAACCTTGAAAAAAAACTAATTTATATTGCTGGTAGTTACATTCTTCAAACACACCTCAACGTTCCATCAATATACACTAGCTACCATTCTTTTGTAGCATGTGAAAGTTGCCTTTTAATCTCTATAACATACTCCATTTAAGTGCATAGATATACAACCTCTTATTTTCTGTGAGCATTCTCTTCCACATTTCAGAGCAGAAGATAATATGGATAAGTAACCTTCACTATGCAAACCCAACTTAATTTTAAGTAATTCTTATCATTTTCATTTTAAAGTTGTTGCCAGATATGATTTATATTGTTTTCTCAGAAAATTGGCATTTGAAATAAACATTTCACAAGTAGTTACATGGACCATGTTACTGTAGGATTTTGTCACTTATAGCCGTCTCTTTTTTGTGCACAGGTACATATAAAAACTCAAGTTGGCAGTATATATATGCCTTGACTCTTGAGACATTATTATAGCACAGCAACAGCATATGTATATGTATATGTGTGTGAGCACAATTCATGTAAAAATATATAAATGCACATATCTGTATGTGTCAATATGTGCACGTCTATGCACATATCTTTGTAATACATACTAGCAATGTAAATATTGAATATTATTCAAGTACCATAATGACTTCACCAGATCAGTGAAACAAAAACAACTAAAAGAAAACTAAAGCAAATGTTGTTAAAAGGGAAAAGCACCTTACTATCACGAGAAAGTACTGAGCTTTTATAAAAACTCCTTTTGGTTTTATAAGCTGCAGGACAATCAGTGCAGTCAGGGTTATTGCATAACCCAAGAGGCCCAGACTTCAACAAATACTCATTTTTTTCGACATGGTTATTGTCTGACCAGTCATTTTGACCCATTACTGCTGGCATGACAGAGTGTACTTTGGCACATAGCTTGTCATGTTTAAGCCAAGGAACCTCATCTACCTTCTGATTGCTATATAAAGGACCACTTGCATGTGCAAAATGTGTCCTTTGGATGCGCAAAGGACCAGTATGAGATACTAAAAAATCTTCACTTTCACAGGAGACATTTGAGGGCATAGACATTGATGCACTCCTAGCAGTGAATTTCTTTAGCTCAATATCTTTTGACAGCATGGGGATGTGATCTTTGTCTTGGTTAGCCATTTATAAAAGAAGTAGACCTGCAACAGAGAGCATAAATATAATGCATCAAATAAACAAAAGTCGGTTAAAGATCTTATTTGTAAATTTTTATATCTTTCAATGTTGAAGGTTTAAGAGCATTTCATTCATTTATTGCAACTTATTTTTTGAGTTTTGGCCTCCTTTACTGAGCCTTATTTGTAACAGCTGCCTAGATGATCAACCCCACTCAGAGGCAAATTCATCTTCAATTCAATTTATGGTGTATAATCTAAATATTGTAATTGAAAGGGGAGTAAGACCTGGATTACAGTCTTAGTTCCTCTTCCTTGTTCTCGTTCTATTTCCATTTGTTTTTTACCTCTTCCTCTCTCTGTTCTTTTTTATTCTCTCCTTTCTCCTCTTCTTTTTCTGCTCATCCTACTGTCTTGACCTCAGACAGCATGGAGTAAATGCCCTTGCTTATCAAAGTTATTATTGTTGTATATTGTCAGAAAGCCCTCAATAAGCCATATACAGCCCATGGGTCATTGCCCAACATACATATCACAAACGATATGTTACAAGGCTAAAAAGTGATACGAATGAGTCACTACTTTTAGGATGTTTAATATCATCATTTTCTTAGGTGTTAATGAATTATGGTTCCTTCCACGGTTTTTTGGTAAATCAACATATTTATTATTCAATAAGGCTTTGAAATGTGAATCATCTTGCAATGTTCAGGATCATAACATAGAATTATTTTCAACCAGAAGTAATGCTATGAATTTTTCCCATTACCAAGGTTACTATAATTAATTTAAGAGTTTTACCCGATGCAAAGAGGATTAGTTCGTAGCAGGGTTTTCCGGACCGTGCCGAACCGGCCGGTTCGGGGCGTACCGAACCGGACTGGTGGCCGACCAGCACGGTTCGGCCATAAAAAATGGCACGGTCCAATTAAAAATCAAAAAAAAAATATTACCGCACCGAACCGGTCGAAACGGGCCCGAACCGGCCGGTTCGGCCCAGTTCGGCCCGGTTCGGGTCAGTACGGCTGGGAGGGGACAGGTGGGGCAATTTTTTTTTGATTTGTCACATGGCTACTATAGCCATGTGACTTTTGGGAGGGGGGCTGCTTTGCTTTTTAAGTGAGGAAGAGGTACGAGCTCTCTGCTGCAGATCCGTGGAAGGAAAAACAAAGAAAAAAAAATTTCTCGATCAATTTCAACCCAATCGAACCTGCTAAAGTCGAAGAGGAAGCTAAAATCAAGGCACGTATACCTTTCTTTTTCCGTATTTTCCTCTTTCGTATCGTTATTTTTTGTTAAAATCCCTGCAAAATAGAAAATTAAGAAGAAATGCTATCAAAATTTATTTGTTGGCTATGATTTTAGAGTATGTGGTAGATCTAGGATAGATCTATACAATGATACTAAAATCTTGATTTTTTGTTAAGTATATAATTTTTTAAATTAAAAATTAATTTCGGATTAATAAATTAATTAAATAATAATAATTAGAAAAAAAACTATAATTGTAAATTATTAATCTAGAACTCGTAAGCTACTCTCACTATAAATTTCATGTCGATTTATTCAAGTTTTGTACATCTCATGAATAGTGCCCGTAGGTCTTAAATTGAAAAAAAATTGACTTTAATGCATTTTTAGGATCTTAAAAAAATATATGTAGCATGTATAATGGAATCCTACATGAATCTAAAATTTAAAATTTTTTATTTTTCTTTATTTTTTAAATTTTTTAAATAAAAAAGTATAAAAAATAAATTAAATTTTAAAAATTAGGTTAATAAAGTGTTAATTAATAAACATTATTATTGACCTTATATGTAATTTAAATATTCAGGTATGGATCCATCAAGGAGGAAGAAGGATCCGGAGCGGGACATTGGCTGATTACATGGAGAGATGCTCTCGGGTCAGCATCACTGAAGGTGTAAATGGTGCAATACCGAATTCAAAGGTGGAAGGGTAATAAGGTTAAAGCAGCACTTGGCGGGCGGCTATCCTGATGTATCTGCATGCCGACAGTGTCCAAAGGAGGTCCGTTAGTTGATGAAGAAATACTTTGCTGATTTAAAGCTGGAAAGGAAAGAGCAGCAAAGAAGAAGACAGAGATGGACCGCAGAGCCGTAGAACCACCTTCTTATTACTCTAGGGAGTCAGAGAGAGCATATATTCGTTCTGATGAGGAGGCACAAATGGAGGCTACTATTCAGGTGAGCTTGTATGAGCAGAGACAACAGGAGAAGGCAGCCAGGTATAGACAGCGATTCGGGCCATCAACATTTGAGTCAGGATCGGGATCCACTTCTGCTAATGCTCCAGAAGAGTCTGAGATACACTTTAGGAGGACCTCCTCAGTCAGAGAGCCCGTCAGGAGAGGCACCGGCTATATTGCATCCATGTTGGGAGCATTTGCAGTAGGAGGAAGTCTTCGAGGGACATTCCAGAGGAAGCCATTATCCATGATGTCGATCCACATGCATTTTCCAGTAGAGATTCCAAGCAACAGAGGATTGACACAATGCTGAAAAAGGATAAGAAAAATATGTGACGGGCCATCTCCTTCTAGTTTCATTTCAGTCATATCCCAATCCATGCAGCAGACAATCCATATTATCGCTCTGCTATTTCATCTATACAGGCTGCTGGTGCAGGTATAGATCATCATCGAGGAATATCTATGGTCATCTTCTAGACAACAATAAGGAGAAGCTAGAAGGATGGATATCCTCATATTAGAGCAAGTGGCCCGTATATGGATTGACGGTGATGTGTGATGGTTGGACTGGTTCTATTAGACGGAGTATCATCAATTTCTTGACTTATTATGATGGGAAGACTTTTTTCCAGAAGTCTATTGATGCTTCGATCAGGTGCACGACGCCAGTTATATCCTCAGATTGATGGAGGAGGTGATTGATCAGGTAGGAGAGCATAATATCGTGCAGGTCATCACTGATAATGGACCACAGTAAAGGGCCGCAGGGCAATCTTGATGGAGCGGCGACCGCATATTTTCTAAACCCCTTGTGCTGCACATTGTATAGACCTCATGTTGATGGATATTGAAAAAATCCGCAGGATGCAGAAGATTGTTGATCTAGCACAGTCTATCACCAGATTTATATATAACCATACATAGGTCTTATCATTGATGAGGAGCTTTACAGGGAAGAAAATATTGAGACCGGGGGTCACATGGTTTACTACTAATTACATTGCACTTTATAGTCTTCTTGGCAAGAAAGCAGAGCTGCGTCAGATGTTTGTCAGTCAGGACTGGCAGCAGAGCAGATATGCTAGGATAAATACTGAGAGAAGCAATGTGAAAGATTTAGTAACTAGACAGACATTCTGGCAGCGGGCTGAGAGGGTAGTGGAGGCTATCAAGCCTCTATATGAGGTACTTCGTGTTGTGGACTCCGAGAGGTATGCTCAGATGGGCTTCTTATATTTCAGAATGTAGAGGGCAAAGGAAAAGATCCAGGAGGCAGATCCATCACATGCATCTGAATATATCCGGATCATTGATGGACGGTGAAGTTATCAAATGAGTTCAAATTTGCATCTAGCAGGTACGTAGTAATTTATGAAGTCCCTAAAAATTAAGTTTCAATTAGATTCATACAAGTACGCTTGACTAATTCTTAAAATATATGTGCAGCTTACTATCTAAATCTGAGATTTCAGTACTCCGTACCGGACATTGCCATGGATGAGGATCTTGTGTCTGCCCTATACAATGTTATATATAAGATGAAGCCCGATCCAGATATCGCTGCTATGTGCCTTGAAGAAGTAAGTTAGGTTGAAATTATTGAATGATTTTTAAGAGCATTAATTTCAACAATCTAACAAATTTTTTTCTGGCAGACAATTTTTTAAGAGGGCATAGATTCATTTGGATCCACTGTAGCGGTCAGAAGTAAATCAAAGATGAATCCTGGTAGATACTACTAAGGAGTAAGTCTAATATTATATCAGGATTAAATTTTTTATTTTGACAAATCTAAAATTCTAAATGATGTAATGTCTTTTGCAGCTGAATGGTGGATGCATTTTGGTGGATCTGCTAAAAATTTGAAGGTTCTTGCAGTGAAGATCCTCTCTCAGACGGTATCATCCAGTGGATGTGAGCGCAACTGGTCTACATTTGGTCTTATTCATTTCAAGCAAGGAACCGTCTAAAACAAAAACGCATCAACGATCTTGTGTATGTATCCTATAATTTAAGGTTGAGGCTAAAATGTATTCAGGAAGAAGTAAATTGAAATATCCCAATCCCACTGCAAGTTCATATGTTGATGAGAGAAGATTCAATGATTGGGTGGGTCATGGGTCAGCAGCAGACCCAGAGCTTGATGAGCCAGGATCGTCTCCTCGACCAGCCAGTTTTGTAGCTAGTGAGGCTGGAATGGATGCTGGACAATGGGCAACAAGTCATATTCCTCACAGGGCTCCAGCAAGTACAGCACATCGTCCCTTCCCACCATCTAGTAGATCCAGAGATAGAGAAAAGGAAAGGCAGTTGCACCTCCATCGGAGCACTCAATCCACTCAGATTCAGATACCAGAGACAGTGATAATAGTACTTCAGATAATGGAGGATCTAGTGATCAGGGAGAGGCAGGAGGACAGGAGTCGCAGCTACCTATTCATATTCGATTCACTGGGGAGTCGCAGTTTAGCCATGCCATACAGAATACAGATCATGGATTACCATCAGATAGATCCCGTGGTGATACGATTCCATATAGGCGACGAGCTTCGCGTGGTCGTTCGAAATACGATACAGCTGCTGCTCTTGCACGTGGAGTAGGATCTATGGATGTATCTGGATCATCCTCATATTCAGGATCCTCTTATCTACAGCTACCGGCAGCTTCTGGTCCATATGATCCATATGGTACATTTGAGATGTCAACATCCAGAGGTTATTATCCCATGCAGCCCGGAGCATCTTATGAATCTGATTTTGCTGCTGGTATATTTGGATGGGCCCCTGCACTGCCATATCATCAGTCTATGGACAACTCTCAGAGTCGGGACATCAGAGAGGGATCTGTGATTAGTTATGATCCATCACGCATACCTCCTGGGATGAGCTTGGAAGAGTATCATGCTGCATGGCAAGAGGGACATGTCGAATTTTCTATAGAGTACATACATGATCTCTATATTTATGGACATCGTCACTCTACCCGATTCTAGACATTGGTATGTAATTATATGTTTATACTACATTTCACTTTCATTAATTACTGATAATCTTAGTTTAATTATCTTTTTTTTTTTTAATTGAAAATAGTCCTAAATATTAATATTTAGTCCTAAACCCTAAACCGGTACGCCACCCTAAACCCTAAACCCTAAATCCTTAAAAAATAAAATAAAAACCTTAAAATTACAAAAAACATCAAAAAAAATCAAAAAAAAAATTGGACGTACCGATTTGAATCGGTACACCATGCCGTACCGTGCGTCGGCACTGTACAGTACCGTACCGGTACCGGCCGGCCACCGGTACGACTCCCGGTACCGGTACCAGGAACCTTGGTTCATAGAATTATCCTTCTGTATTAAGTAATTTCAAGATGATGCATATCGCAGATTCAATGGCTGACAACTTGTAATAATTAAAAATATGCAGAAAGCAATGAATACTCTGCTAAATTAAGACGGGACATAACCAATGTGTTTAAACACCAATTGATTGCAAAAGTAAAAAAATAGAACATAACCAATGTGTTTACACCAAACTTGAAGATCATATTCAGTTCTCTGCAATATTTCTCCATCTTTTCCTGGCAACTGAAGTGCCTTTCCCACTTTTTGTATAGTGTTTGTTCCTTCTAAATCACCACTACCCTCCAGCTCCTTGGAATCAACAACTTTCAAGGGTAACACCTCATCTTTCATCTCAGCCGAGTCTACTGCTTTCCCAGAGTAACCATCAAATTATGCAGTATTATTTTCTTTAATACAACCTATCTCTTGCTCCATCTTTGCAGAATTCTGATGCAGCTCATCAGAAACGGTCCTCTCACGTTGTTTACTATCATCTGCCATAACCTCATCAGAAACATTTGTATCTTTCTGTTTCATGCTATCATAATTCTCCTAGCATATTAAGCCAACAATTTTTCTATTTTGACTTGAAAAAGCACTCATGGGATTAACTAATCTTTTCATGTAAGGCTGGAGATTTATTATGCAATTACCCATCACTTTCTCTTCAAGTCTGAGAGCACTAGGTGATTTATCTTCATTATCCTTTTTTTTAAGTATCTAGGGAGGCACATAAGAAGCTTTGTGGACATATCGTCGCACTCTTCTAATACAAGTATCATAATGGTCTCCATCAAATTAAAAATATTTCCTGAATGATATGACCTTAGGTATGCAGGAAATAGCAAAACATCTCAAGAATCTGAGTATCGCATTCAAGATCCAACATCAAACACAATCGGACCTTGACAATACTTTTAAGAATTAAAGTCCTCTTGTAACATGAGTGACCAGATATCTCATCCAATTTCTCACAGACTTCAACAATCTTTTGAAATATCTCATTCATTAAATCATCATCATATGAAACATCTGGAGCTGTTATTCTTGTGATTTTATTAATGCACGAGGCCACAGTGACTTTCATATCTATATGTGAATGTCCTAATAACTCTTTAGCAACCATGACCTTGATTGCGAGACGAAGCACGTTGGATATTGAATCAGATGATGATTGTTTCACTCAAGGATCAATGAAGCAGTACCGGGACCCATACTGATCATTAATCGGTACCGGATCTCGTGAAATTAAGAAAAATCTTTCCTTCCCCATGGCTACATTATTTGACCTGAACCAGATCCGAACTGGACTGAACTGGACTGAATCAGGCAAAATGCACTAGTACGGTACCGTACCATATCGGTGCAATATAGAATTTTTGAGCTATCCAGGATTTTGGACCATTTTTTATGACCGAATCGTACTAGTTCTTGGCCGGTAGTCCAGTATGATTCAGGATGGTTTCGAAAATCTTGATTTCACTCTTACTAAAAGACTCTTAGTTTGATCAAGAAGAGAGTTCATCGATAGCGGACGGAGGAGAGGCAAGCCAGTTCCCAATCTCCTGAAGCCGGTCTTCCAGCTTCATCCACGTGGACATCATTCTTCCAAGCTTAAGATCACCGGCACTCCAAGCTCTCCGAAATATTAGGATATCGGAATCCTAGAATTATCCAATAATTTTAAAAAAATCCAAATTTTAATAAAAGGATCGTATCTTTTACGAGACGATCTCAAAAACTTTCGAGCTATTGCTTGCAAGCCGAAGATAAGGTAAGAACTTCAAGATTTTTTTCTTTTTTTTGGGCCTGTGAAATGGGTCTGTAGACCACAAGATCTACAGCAATGCTGTGGACTGCAATACCTCAAAAAGGGGGGAAGGGGGTTGATATTTTCTTCTTCTACTTCTACTTCTGGTCCTCTTGTCCCTCCCGGTGAGAGGCTTTGGCATCTGGTGACAGGGGAGGTGGCTCCGGCGAAGCGCGACAGCTCCAACGATGATGAAGATGGCTTGGCAGTAATGGAGCACCCAAGCACAGGGCGGGATGATGGCAAAGATAGGGATGGGGCCGAACGGTGGTGAAGTAGGTGGGGAAGGCAGCAAGGGCGAAGATAGGGACAGCTCCGACGAAGATAATGACGGCGAAGGTGGAGGGGAAGGTGGCGAGGCCAAAGGCCAATGGCAACGAATGGCGATGGGGATGGCTCCGACAGAGCTCTCTCTTCATCTAGCGAAGCCCTCTCATCATCCTCGATGCCGGCGGACGAGAGGAAGAGATGGAGGACACGGGAGAGGGCCAGATGGTTGGGGACGGCCGAGGCCTTAAGGTGGAAGATGGTGGTCTTAGCAAACAGGGAGAAGGAAAGGAGGCAGCTGTAGGCGCGGCAGTCGCGGTCAGGGTCCTGGTCGTGCTAGCAATGGTTGGTTGGGACAGCCCAATTTCTTAGGGCCTCAATCCGGTAGGAGGCTTGGAACGGCTGAAGAAGGAAACTTGTTTTTCCTTGTTTTCTTCCGTGCTCACAAGTCTCGATCGGGTAGAGGTTTGCAGCGGCCAAACAGGGGAACAATACAATGCAATGGTTAGCAATCGTAGTTTGCCCTGATACCAATTAATGCAGGATATGACAAAAAGAAGAATAAAATAAAAATTAAAAAAATTAAATAATTCTGATATTCAATTTCAACATTCAAGTCTGATCTTTTTTATATAATTGGAGTTCTTAAATAAAGCAACAAATCATATCCGAACAGAAATCAAATTATTAAGTCCTAATAAAATTAAAAATTTTAATAAAGATAACAATGAAAATAAAGAAAATCCTAAAATAAAAGAAACCTTAAATAAAGAAAATCCTAAATAAACTCTCCTAAAATAGAATTAGGATTAGAATTCTCAAAGCACATGATGTTTCCTTCTACTGATGTAAATTTCCTGCTTCCCATCATATCCTCATTGGTAATCTAGATGAGGTCAAGAAAACCACTGACAGATTACATCTATAACATGATCAACTCAGAATTAATAAGAAGACATAAACAGATAACCTATAGCATCCAATTGCCCAACCTGCAGTATCACATCAATGTGCCGTTTTAAACAACATGAGAAAAATTATATCACACCGAGGAAAAAATCCAGTGCAGGAGTACTCATGCACGGAAAAGAGATTTTTTCATTGAAAAAAAGGTGTTTTCCTTGGCAAGAGAAGATATAAAGAATCAAGATAAAATGGTTAAATTTGTTCATCCCACAGCAGAAATGTTGCATCAGAAGACCATAAAATCCTCAACAAAGTATATCGAAGAAAAGAAAAACCCAAACAAGATTTATCATATAATTCAGGCCCTGAGCAGGTGTATTCCACCAAAACACATAAAAACCCCCAGAAAGATGCTTTCTGGATTAAAAATACCATCAAAAAATTCATTTCTCTAACCACAAGATTAGTTGCAACAAACAGTCTATACCTGGCACTAAAACCACCAACCCGCTAACAATCTAAAACAGGAATGTGCGATGTGGGACTCCCAATCAATTCCTTCAATCCCCCATCAATCTAGAGAACAAAAGTAGCAGCTGTTAGGGCTAAAAAATAAAGAAAAACTCAAGGGGGCTACGGACCTTATGGTTGTCCACTGGATGGCAACTTCACCTTTGAGTTCTTGGCGAAGCCGCAACTTCACTGCCTCCCCCGAAGACCGGCAGGTGGGAGCTGGAGGAGAAGACGTCCGGGGGAAGCTTCGTCGTTCGGTCATCGATGACTACAACGCTGCAACTTGACTTTTTCCCGGAGTCTTTTCCCATAACGGAATGCGTCCACGCTTCGGCCAGATGCCGAGTCAGTCTCCAGGTCTTCGCTAGAAGGCTTGTTCAAAATCTTTCTTACGTAGAAAAAAAAAATGGTCGGAATAAATATCGCCCTGTTTTCTAGGATCCACTGAGGTCAGTGGAAGGATTAAGGTCGGGTTATTTCCCAGGAAATAGCGCGCCGCCTGGTAAAGGTGTCAAAATGGACCAGCCCGGACCGGCGCCAGCCCACGTGATCTAAACATATATGAGCCGAAGAGTAATTCTTTGGGGAGTAATTCTTTATGCACCATGTACGTACAGCAAATAGGACCTGCATCGTACATTTTTATTGATTCAAATAAATTTATTATAATATGATGGGATAAAAATTAAATGATTAGTATTAATTAAAATTTTCGTCCAGACTAAAATACCCTTACGACAACCTAGTTCAAAAGCTACAATACCCCAGTTCAAAATCTACGATATCTTGGTTTAAAAAATGACATGAAACAGTATTACGACATCCTAGTTCAAAATCTACAATATCATAGTTCAAAACCTACGACATCCTGGTTCAAAAATTACCAGAAACAGTATTACGATATCCTAGTTCAAAACTTACGACATCCTGGTTCAAAACCTACGACATCCTGGTTCAAAAATAACTAGAAACAGTATTACGACATCCTAGTTCAAAACTTACGACACTCTAGTTCAAAACCTACGACACCCTGGTTCAAAAAAGATCTGAAACAGTATTACGACATCTTAGTTCAAAACCTATGACACCCTGGTTCAAAAATGATCTGAAATAGTATTACGACACCCTAGTTCAAAATCTACGACATCCAGTTCAAAACCTACGATATCCTAATTCAAAAATGATCTGAAATAGTATTACGACACCCTAGTTCAAAAGCTACGACACTCTAGTTCAAAACCTACGACACCCCTGAAGAAAATATAAATTAAAACCTGAAACAGTATTTTGACACCCTAGTTCAAAACCTATGACACCCCTACAGAAAAATATAAATTAAAACCTGAAACAGTATTACGACACCCTAGTTCAAAAGCTACAACACCCTAGTTCAAAACCTACAACACCAATACAGAAAATATAAATTAAAATCTGAAACAGTATCATGACACTTTACGACATCCTAGTTCAAAAGCTACGACACCCTAATTCAAAATCTACGGCACCCTAGTTCAAAATCTACGGCACCCTAATTCAAGGGATTGGAGGGAAGGGTATTTTGGTACAGATGAAAATTTCAAATAAAAACTGAATGATAATTAATGCTAGTCACGCTCAGCTTCCATCCCGTAATGCTATGGTAGATACATTTGGACCAATAAGAAAACGCGGTGCGAGCCACGTTGGATTTACTGCACTGCACGCGGTGCACAAAGACTTTTCCATTCTTTGTGCATTGTGTATGGTGCAGCAAATTCAGCCTGGCCTGCATTGCACGTTTCTATTGGTCCAATTGTATTCACAATAGCATAATGGGATAGGATATGGCACGACAGGACGAGGGGTATAACAGGTTTTAAGTTAAGCATGACTAGCATTAATTAGGATTCAGCTTTTATTTGAAATATTTATCTAGTCCCTTTCCCTCCGGCCCCTTTTTTCTCGCCATCTTGCTTGGATTTATGGAAATGTTTCGGTCTGAAACATGCTCTGGTTTTTGTCCAAGAAATCAATAAAGGTTGAAGAAGAATCTCCCTCGCTTTAAAATCTGCTCTGAGAGTTCTGTTGCAGAAATCAACTTTCAAATATAAATACTAGCTTCTTCTTCTATCTGAAAAAATACTCTATTTTGGTCCGAGATTGGAATAAGGCATTGAAGACTTCCTTTGTTTTGATCCGAGGTTGGAATAAGCTATCGAAGAGTTCTTCTATATGTTCAAGATAAAATGTCATCTCCAACAGGAAGTAAAACATCTTTTTTAGTTTTCTTTTTATAGTTTCTTTATTACACCAACTATTTTGGTAGTTAGAGAAAGTTAATGGCACTCTGGGAGTCATAACTCAGTCCACAGGTTATAGGTATTCCTAGTAGGAGGGGATAATAAATATAGTTTAAGTTTTTATATAGGGATGTCGTAAGTTTATAACTAGAATGTCGTAGTATTTGAACTGTAGTATCGTAATACTATTTTAGCATATATTTGTGAACTTTTTGCATCCATGTCATGTTATGACATTCTAGGAGTCATAACTCAGTCCAAAAGTGATAGGTTCTCCAGGTAGTAGGGATTAGTATATTTAGTTTCATGTTTCATGATCGGGTGTCGTAATCTTTTAACCAGGGTATCGTAACTTCTGAACTAGGATGTCGTAACTTGAAAACTCTTTTTTTTGAAATATTCTTTCTTCCTAATTTTTTTATCACAATCCAACAATCTTATTCAAGCCAATGCATGGTTGAAAAATTCTATAATGGATGATAAAAGCTTTCATTTTCTATTTTGTACCAAGTTATTTATGTTTCGATGTTTTTGATACCCAAGTTTTCCTAGAAGTATTTTACTATATTGTGGGTATCATATATCATCAATACATACCGAAATACTTCTGTTACGGAGGATCAAAATATTCGGTTTAAGTTTTTGTATAGGGATATCGTAGGTTTATAATTAGGGTATCGTAGTATTTGAATTGAGATGCCGCAATACTGTTTCAGCATATATTTGTGAACTTTTCGCATCCATGTCATGTTATGACATCCTAGGAGTCATAACTCAGTCCAAAAGTGATAGGTTTTCCCGGTAGTAGGGGTTAGTATATTTCATTTCATGTTTCATGATCGGGTGTCGTAATCTTTTAACTAGGGTGTCGTAACTTTTGAACTAGGGTGTCATAACTTGAAAACCCTTTTTTTTGAAATCGTTTTTCATCCTGGTCTTTTTATCACAATCCAACAATCTTATTCAAGCCAATGCGCGGTTGAAATATCCAATAATGGAGGATAAAAGCTTTCATTTTCTGTTTTGTAACGAATTATTCATGTTTCGATGTTTTTGATACCCAAGTTTTTCCAGAAGCATTTTACTATATTATAGATATCATATATCATCAATGCATACCAAAACACTTATGTTACGGAGGATCAAAACATCCGGTTTAAGTTTTTGTACAAGGATGTCGTAGGTTTATAACTAAGGTGTCGTAGTATTTGAACTGGGATATCGTAATACTGTTTCAGCATATATTTGTGAACTTTTTGCATATATATCATGTTATAACATCCTAGGAGTCATAACTCAGTCCACAAGTGATAAGTTCTCCCGGTAATAGGAGTTAGTATATTTAGTTTCATGTTTCATGATTGGGTGTCGTAATCTTTTAACTAGGATTTCGTAACTTCTGAACTACAGTGTCATAACTTGAAAACTCATTTTTTTTGAAATCTTTTTTCTTCCTAGTCTTTTTATCACAATCCAACAATCTTATTCAAGCCAATGCATTGTTGAAATGTCCCATGACGGAGGATAAAAGCTTTCATTTTCTGTTTTATACCGAGTTGTTCATGTTTCGATGTTTTTGATACCTAAGTTTTCTTTGAAGTATTTTACTATATTGTGGGTATCATATATCATTAATACATATCGAAATACTTCTGTTACGGAGAATCAAAACATCCGATTTAAGTTTTTGTATAGGGATGTCGTAGGTTTATAACTAGGATGTCGTAGTGTTTGAACTGGGATGTCGTAATACTATTTAAGCATATATTTGTGAACTTTTTACATCCATATCATGTTATGACATCCTAGGAGTCATAACTCAGTCCACAAGTGATAGGTTCTCCAGGTAGTAGGGGTTAGTATATTTAGTTTAATATTTCATAATCGGGTATCGTAATTTTTTAATTAAGGTGTCATAAGTTTAAATTTTTGTTTTTAGAAATAATTGGTTCTATGCCCGTATTATTGCACTGTCGTGCCATATTCTATCCAATGCATAACTCATTATTTATTATATTGCAGATAAAATGTCATCTAAAACTATGTATATCAATATTTATGATTTTTTATACAGATATTTCTACATATGGCATTGAAATTAGAAATCTGGAAAAAATTCAATATGATCATTTGATGAGGTTGCTGATGTTGTTCAGAAGAATGCACCTTCTCCTATCATCCCGATCACAGAAAACGAGTCTGTTGATCCTAAATTGGTATGGAGTTCAATACTGCAAATGATTTATACAATTTATACAATGGATATGCAAAGAGAGTAGGTTTTGGAATTACAACAGTGTGTAGTAGGTCCAACAACAACAAAAAAATATGACCTGGCATGTTGGAGGCAAGGAAAATCTAGAAAAATCGATAACTCCATGAATCCTAGGGATATTGGCAAAATTGATTGTAAGGCTTAGATAAAAGTAAGACTAAATTCTAAAAATGGTAAGTGGATATTGGTTGATATTTTCCTAGAACATAACTATGAGCTTTCCATATCATCAGATGGTTATCTACGGTCCCATAGGAGGATCAGCACACCAGAAAAGGTAGAGATCAGTAATTTACATGCCTTGAATATTTTCACATGTCAAATATACTCTGCCATGGCTAGAAGGAAAGGGGATAGAAGATAATTAAATTTCATAGAAAATGATGCTCATAATTTTATCTGTCGAAAACGTCAGAGTCAGCTGAAAGAAGGAGATGCACAGTCAATGGTAATCCATTTCACACAAATGCAAGTAAAAAATCCAAATTTCTTTTATACTTTTGACTTGAGTGATAATGGACAGCTCAGGACTATCTTCTAGATCCATCCTAGGTCAAGATGGCAAGCACTTACTTTAGTGATGTACTGACCTTTGACTCAACCTATTTGATAAATATATATTAAATACCCTTTTATCTATTTATCGGAGTCAACCATCATGGACAGTCCATATTGCTTGGTTGCGCATTGTTATCAGATGAGATGACTGAGACATTTAAATGGATATTCCAATCATGGCTGGATGCAAATGGTGGTCAACCACCTAATGCTATTATAACTGACCAAGATAAGGCAATCGAGCTATAGTTAGGGATGTTTTTCTTAATGCACGACATAGATTTTATCTTTGGCATATTTTGAAAAGATTCCTGAAAAGATTGGTCATATTTGTATTGTAAATTCCAAATTTATGGTTGAGTTTGAAGAGACAATATATGATTCAGTTACCATAGTATCTTTCGAGAAAAGATGGGCACATCTAATAAAAAATATGTAGAATGCAAGGCCATATATTGGTTAAATGATATATATAAATGTCGAAATAAATGGGTTCCAGTTTATCTTAAAGATATATTTTTTGCAGGTTTGTTAGTCATTATGAATGATTAATGTTCATTTTTTAAATTTTCAACAAACTTTTTATCTTATATGCTTCTATTTTTGAATATTTATAAATAGGGATGTCAACTTCATAAATGAGTGAGAGCATCAATCACTTCTTTGATGGATTTATAAACTCGAAGGCTACGCTCAAGGAATTAATCGATAAGTACGAAAATGCCTTGGAGAAAAGATATGGAGCATAAAATGAGGAAGACAATAAAACATTGCAAACAAGTGCTTTTATAAAGACATCCTCTCCTTTTGATAGGCAAGCAGTAGGAAAATATACAATGTGCATATTCAAAAAATTTAGAATGAGGTCCTTGAAATGGCTGCATCAAATGCCAGATTAGTTAAAGAAGTTGATAATCATGATGTATTTTCTGTTAAATCATTTGAAAGGATTGAAGTTAATGGAATAAATAAGGAGATTATTAAAAATTACGATGTTTCATATGACAAATCTTTGGAGAATGTTAAATGCCAGTGTGGATCCTTTGAGTACAAGGGTTACTTGTGTAGGCATGCCTTATTGGTTCTTCATCAAAGCGACATATTTCGTATCCTAGATAAGTACTTCTTGAATAAATGGTGCAAGGACATGAAATATCTATTCGACGATCTCGAATGCAACACTCAATTTTGTGATAAAAGCATGCGAAAATCATGGCACACACTCAAGAAATTATTTAAATTTAGATGTCTTATTTTAAGTTTACATTAACCTATCATATGTCATGAAATCCTAATACAAATATTATGTTTTATTGATCATATATATGCTTTGATGAGTCATCGGATGATGAAGCTTGCAGAGATAGCCTCCATGTATGAAGATGCATTGAATTTGGTTATTCAGAAGAGCTGTTGATGCTAATTGTACAGCTAAACAAAGTAGAGAACTAATCCAAAATCCTAACTAACTTACTATGAAAGGTCGTCCACGAGAGAATAGAATTAAGAGTGGAGTCCAAAATAAATCAAAGAGATCAAGAAAAAATATGGATAAGGCTTCCATTGACACTCCTGTGCAAAATAAAAGAAGAGGTAGTACTAGCAAAAGACAGACTTCCCATATTATAATGGAAGTACCAAAAACAGTAATTGAACCCACCGTACCTTCTTTGAATCCTTTTTTAGATGAATTTGATGCTTATGTATGCAGTCGACTAACACAGGATATGATATAAAATGCTGAATTGTGGTATAGTCCTATATATGTACAGTCCTATGTTTATTTAGATTATAGGAAGAAATTTCAAACATGATGTATTGGACATGTTATATAATTTACTTATTTTCAAATATAAATTTTAATACTACTTTAAGTGGCCAAAAACTAAAATAGTCCCAGCTGCTTAAAGATCAATAAAAAATACTGAAATAATATTACAACATCCTAGTTCAAAATCTATGACATCCTAGTTCAAAAACTATAACAATGTAGAAAATATAAGATAAAACGATTATAATCCCTCCTACCTGTGGTACATGTCATCATTGCCTTGGTTATTGACTCCCAGATTATCAAAAATAGCCCCGATTATTTAAAGATCAATCAAAAATGCTGAAATAATATTACGACACTCTAGTTCAAAAGCTACGACATCTTAGTTCAAAACCTACGACATCCTAATTCAAAAACTATGATAATATAGAAAATATAAGATAAAACGATTCTAATCCTTCCTACCTATGGTACATGTCATCATTGACTTAGTTATTGACTCCCAGATTATCAAAAATAGCCTCAGTTGCTTAAAGATCAATCAAAATGCTGAAACAATATTACGACACTCTAGTTCAAAATCTATGATACCCTAGTTCAAAACCTATGATATCCTAGTTCAAAACCTACGACACCCTAGTTTAAATGCTACAACATCCAAGTATAAATACTATGACACCCTGTCAAGAAACATAACATTCCTTTATATCATCATCACAGCAATAAAAAATTCCAGAATACTGTTTCAATGAATTACATAAAAGTACATATAATAAGACAATAATATTCAAAACAATACTGGTTGAATGAATTACAGAATTTTTCTTTGAGAATGATGCTTAAATTATAAACTTCAAGTGAGTTACAAATTTGTGTAACATATTACAGAAGTGAATGAATCAAAAAGAAAGAGTACATAACAAATAATTTGCTTTTACAGGCTAATTTTTAACATCACTTTCAATCTTTTGATTCAGACTCTCTCTCAAAATTTTTGCTGCTAACTGGCGACGATACACGCTAATATCTTTTTCTATGAACTTTCAAGTATCAGGCCTATCCCTGCGAGCAATAAAATACATGTATTTCAAGCAAAATAAATCGCAGTCCAGTGATCCTGCAGCTTGGGAAGGGCATTCACTAATCTCTCGCATGGACCATTTGGATACCTCGATATTATCACAGAATATATGGAACATTGGACCTAGTATCTTGTGACACTTTCTTGCATTTGTCTTGTACTTGGAATTGCATTTTATTGAATTCAGATGCATCAAAATCTTTTCTTGTATGTCAATTACTACCAGGTGCCAGTGGGAATTGTCCGAGTTTATGATAGTGAAGAGAAATCGAAATTTCTTCTTATCTACATCACTGACTCCATCAAAAATCATATTTCTTGCGGTTCCAGCAAGTTCATAATCCGGTGATGCTGATGTTAGGCATATGCCAGAGGTCATTACAGGTACAACTATACTCTTATGATATCTTTCTGCATTCTCAGTCCAGTTCTTTGTAATGAACTCCTACCCGGCATCAATTATCTGTCAATACAATATAAACTGATTAATTATAAGTAACTTGATTTCATAAAATTTTAAAAATGAATATAATAATTATTAGAAAATATATCATAACATATATAAAGATTAAGAACAAAACGATGTAATACTCCATTACTTACAACACAACTATCATGTCATTGTTTATCAGATCAAAAAAAATTTTCCTAGTGATAGTGCCTTCGAATTTATCGTTGTAGATGGCATCTCTGAAATTAATAAACACGAATGTTGACCCCTGGAATGATTTTGATGATTACAAAACATTGGAGTTTGTATGCTTTACTAATTCTTTCAATCATCCAAGAAGTTTTGCAGGAAGTATTTATCTTTATATCAGTTGGTTTTCTATCTAGTTGGAATATATTCCAGTATTGTATGAACTCATGTACATTTCAAATTGTAAAGCCCTAATTTTTCATCCATGTAATCTTATAACAAGGGCTAAGAATTAGTAAAAAATGAGTTTAAGAAGGTTAGACATGTGTGGTAAGCTCTTTGAACTGATTAGAAGACCTACTCTTGTTGGAATCATGATTTAAAGAAGTTTGAAAAAATTTAAAAGCTTAAGAAGAATTTTTGCAAGAGCCGACTCCTATTCTGGCATGGCACGAAGATTTCAAAGTTTCAGAAGTTTGAGTCAACTCAAGCCTTAAGAGCCGACTCGACCAGAACTTATATTTTTTCAGCCCAAAAGAGTCGACTCGACCATAATTTATGTTTTGGGTGATTGAGACCTCGAGCTGACTCAAGCCCAGAAGAGCCGACTCGCCAGAGTTTATGTTGTTGGTGACTAAGACTTCAAGCCGACTTAGCCTTGAAGAGCTGACTCCTTCAAAATTTGTTTTTGCATTGTCTGAGACTTCGAGCCGACTCGAGTGACGGGTTCTGGCTTGCAACGGCTAGTTGCTGAAACAGTTTTTTTGAATTCCAAAAGTCCTCCAACGACTATTTTCCAGTTCCCTGGGTCCTACATCGACTAGTTTTGCTTGAAAACTATAAAAGAGAGTATTTATGAACGATAAAACAATTTTTCATCAATTATTCATTGATTATTCTTGGAAGTTAAGGAGCATTCAAGTTGATTTCAAGTCTTTCATCAACCAACTTCAAGTAAGCATTTAAGAAAGGATTCAAATCTTCACCAACTAATCTTCATTCTTGATTCCAACCTTTTGAGGAAGTTAAGAAGCAGCTTGAAGAGTATTCAAGAGCATTTAAAGCTAGGCTTCAATTTGATCTTCATCGGCAACTATCAAACAAATTTGGTTTGTTGTAAAGTTGCTTTTTTTTCCATTTGATATATCTTGTTTTTCTCTCTAAGAACAGCAAGGGGCTGTGTCCTGAGAGTGTGTTGCGTTTCTTTGATGAGCCCGGTTCTAAAAATCAAAGAGAGTTAGGTTCTTGGTTAGCCTGTATTAAAACCAAGTATGGGTTTTCTTTGATGATCCCGTATTAAAACCAAAGTATAGAGATTTGGATTTTGAGCATGTTAAAACAATCCAACTGTATTCCAGTGGGGGATATAGTGGAAATCTCAAGTGGTGCTTGGGTAGTGGACGTAGGAGCGGGTTGCTCTGAACCACTCTAAATCTCTTGTGTTTGTGATTGCCTTGATTGTGTTTAATTGTTTGCTTCCGCATTGCATTACTCATCACAACACTAAAAGGATTTTAAATTGCACATACTTGCTAAAGTTTTTATAATCCCAATTCACCCCCTTCTTAGGAAGTCACCTGGGCAACAATGAAGGATATTATATATTCTCGACTATAAATTAGCATACATATTAGAGAAAATAGATATAACTTACGAGTTCATCTTTTCTTTCAAAAATGTGTTGATCAAATTTTTATCATCTTTAATTTGAAAATTTAAATTTGATTCCTCGGGCTGAGATGTGCCCACTATCTTCATCTTTTTTTTGATGGCCTGTTTCGAAAGCAGAATCAACTATGATTTGGGAGGCCTTCCGCAGTCTAGGTTCGTTTTTACCCTCTTGATAAGTGAAGGAATCTGGATTTTTTTTTTTTTTCCCTCAGCTTCCTCACTTACAAGGATATCCTTTAATTTTTCATCAATAATTTCTTCCACCTCGATCTCAGTATCTTCTCCCTTCTCCTCTTTATGCCCTTCTTTATTGGCATTGGTACATTTATTTACTAATGAACTAATGAGAGTTTCAACTATCATAAGCTTCTTCTTTATCTCTTCAACTTCAGCCTTCACTTATGCACAACTTGCACAACTTTTTTTTTTTTCGGAGGATGCTGCTGTTACTGTTTCTTCAGTGAGAAGCCATTGTTCCATTATCATAGGCTCAATAGCTCCCTCCACCTGCAAGCCAAGAACAATAACAAAATAACTATATATTAATTATAATGATATATTGTTCATTAATATTATAATAAAAAAATATTTTTATTTACCAACTCATGAGGCTTCAAGTTTATAAGTTCAACAATCTTTATCTTCACCTGGCTATCATACCATTTTAACAGCCTAGGCAATTTATTTGGATATGCTAGGGCTCTCAAGGTACTATGCTAAATTAACCAAACATGTACATAATAATCATGTATGTTAAATATATGGAAGATTTAAAATAAAGCAATTATACTTTTGCTATATATTAATGATACTTACTAACAGAACAGTTGTGCACCTATACAGGGTTGGCTGCCTCCTAACCTTGTCACTTCTCTTGATTAGGACTGGCTCCTAGGATCTCAAGCAAAAAACAGCATCTGGGAGAGACATAAGAGTCAACTCCCTTATTGTGGAAGCTCAATCTATTTGACCCAACTGGGATAAATCATCCAAGTAAGGGATGATAAATCTTGGACAAGATTGATTTGACTTTGGATACAAGAATGTTACGAACATATATGCAATCCATAATCTCACAGTGTCCTCGACATCCTCTTGTAAATTTGATGAATGAAGTTGGGCAATTAACTTCTCCAGCCCCTTATTTTGCAGATTTAATTCTCTTCCAAATCGTCTGAATAACCGACCCTTCTTAACTTGATCTTCCATTTCAATCTTCTTTCCATGGCATGGCAGACCCAAAATCAGGGCCAGGTCTTCGACAATGAATATAAGTTCCTTGCTACAAAAAATAAACTTGTCTCCTCCCTTGTAGCATCTAATAATTTTAGTTAGTAGACGCCCATCAACAATAAATGATTGCATCTCTACGAACGCATTGAAAGGAGTCTTTCGGATTATTTCTAAATGATAACTTGAAAAACCCATCTTCAAAACTTATTCAACATACATTGCTAGCTTACAATAGTTTTTAAACAATTATGAAGCCTTTAATCTAGGCAGCCGAACCACTGCAAGATCACCTGAAATATAAGTATAATATAAATATAAGTTAAGCAATAAATTATAAACAAAAATCTTTATGATATTCTAGGAGTCATAAAACAAGCCACGGTTGCCATGTATTAGAGGTAGAGGGATTAAAAACTTCTTTTTCATAATTTCTGCATGGATGTCGTAGGTTTTAAACTAGGATCTCATAGTTTTTGAACTATAATATCGTAATACTATTTTGGCTATTTTGATTAATGTTACAGCATCCGTGGCAATTTTATGACACCCTGGAAGTCATAAAACAAGCCACGGTTGCCATGTATTAGAGGTAGAGGGATTAAAATTTTTTTTTCATAATTTCTGCATGGGTGTCGTAGATTTTGAACTTGGATATCGTAGATTTCGAACTAGGATATCGTAATACTGTTTTGATCATTTTGATTAATGTTACAGCATTCGTGATAATTTTATGACATCCTGGAAGTCATAAAATAAGCCACGGTTGCCATGTATTAAAGGTAGAGGAATTAAAATTTTTTTTTCATAATTTCTGCATGGATGTCGTAGGTTTTGAACTAGGATGTCATAGATTTTGAATTAGGATATCGTAATACTGTTTTGGCCATTTTGATTAATATTACAGCATCCGTGATAATTTTATAACATCTTGAGAGTCATAAAATAAGCCACGGTTGCTATGTATTAGAGGTAGAGGGGTTAAAAACTTCTTTTTTATAATTTATGTATGGGTGTCGTAGGTTTTGAACTAGGATGTCATAGATTTTGAACTAGAGTATCGTAATACTATTTTGGCCATTTTAATTAATGTTACAGCATCCATGGCAATTTTATGATACCTGGAAGTCATAAAATAAGCCATGGTTGCCATGTTTAGAGGTAGAGGGGTTAAAAACTTCTTTTTCATAATTTTTGCATGGGTGTCATAGGTTTTGAATTAGGGTATCGTAATACTGTTTTAGCCATTTTGATTAATATTACAGTATCCATGGCAATTTTATGACACCCTGGGAGTCATAAAATAAGCCACGGTTGCCATGTATTAGAGATAGGGAGTTAAAAACTTCTTTTTCATAATTTCTACATGGATGTCATAGGTTTTGAACTAGGGTGTCGTAGGTTTTGAACTAATGTATCATAATATCTGAACTACGGTATCATGATTTTATACTATGAAGACTTAATATTTTTTAAAAAATTATTGTGACATCCCTCTGTAGAGATAAATTTCAAAGATTGATATTAAAATAGTAAAATAGAAATTACGACACCTTAGTTCAAAATCTACGACATCTTAATTCAAAACCTACGACACCCTTGTTCAAAACCTGGGATATCCTAGTTAAAAAGCTCTGACTCCTATGCAGAAATTGTAAAAAAAAGGTTCACACGCCAAATGTCAACTCCAAGCAGGAATCAAAAATTTTTCTTACATGTTTTTGCTTCTGTAGCATCCTTTGGGACGGATCTTAAAGGGATCTCATCACCTCCTGAATAAATAACAATTACAGTGCTTCCTTCCTCCATCTGCATTTCCTTCTTGTGTTGTTTTCGTGTTCGTCGTCTACGTTGAAAGAAGAAACCACTTGTCTCCATTTTTCCAAGATTCTGAAGGCATATTAAATGTTGAAAGAAGATCACCAACGGTTTCTCGACCACCAAAGATGTCAAAAACACAAAATGGAAGTATCTGGGATATCCAAAAATAATGGACAAACTTTGGAATAGGGCTTCGTAGTGCAAATGGATTTTTTTTCCTGTTTGTAGAATAAGAACCGTTTTTCGCATCATAACCTATATCGAAAATGATAAGGGTAGAATGGTCATTTTGCTGGTTTGAAAAGACTGCAGGGTGGTTGTTAGACATTAGAATAATAAAAATTAACCCAACTTTATTTGATTAAAATTGATACTTTTTATGATACTTTGCAGGAATTGACTCCATAAACGTGTAGATCTTAATTTTAGGAGTCCAACGTCGCAAACGAAATGTAATTCGGACTTTGAACGGGCATGAAATGGATTTTAGAAGATTTTAACACGAATTTCAGAGCTGCACGATTTTTGGAGCATTATCTTAAAACTTTTAATGGCTCATGGTGGACCGGCTCAATGGTCCACCGCACGAACCGCCAGTCCACGACAGCCATTGCTGCCGGTCCACGGGCAGAGCCGTGGACCACCGAGCTCCGTTTACTCCGAAACTTGACGGAGAGCTTCCCCCGGCGCCGCCCAAGCTACCGCCGACCTCGTTGCCAGTCGGAGAAGCCCCCGTTCGGTCGGAATGTCGTCCGCCCATGGCCACGCCACCCAACCTGCAGCCACCGTCTGCCCAGCCGCGAGCCACCTTCGTCGCAGCGCCGTCTGCCCAGCCGCGAGCAACCTGCTGTCATGTCCGCCCCTCCGCCGTTCGCTGCAGCCACCTCCGCCCAACCCGTAGCCATCGCCAGCTGCCGTTCCGGCTTTGCCGCGAGCCACCGTCTGCCCAACCGTCGTCCGCTATTCCTTCCATGGCCTGTTGCTTCCTCTTCCGCATCACCGCCCACGGCCACGTCTGCCCAGCTGTCTTCGCCCAGCCGTCATCTCCGTTTCCAAGCTCCTGAAGGTGCTTGTCACCGTCCTTGCTGTTCAGACCGGAATGTCCAAGGAAGCATCGGAACGAGAAGAGATGTCGGACGATGCTAGATGGACGCGGGATTGTGCAATAGAATTTTTGAGTTTGATTTTTGAGATGGGGATGATCGTAAAAAAATATTAGATAAGGAGATAGCACAGAGTTTGAAAATCAGATTGAGATGAGAAAATCACCGTGCTTTCCACACGGACCTGACACGGTATTTTTCATCTATAAATACCTTGGTGATTCTCTTCTACAAGGGAGGAATTTTGGGAGAGGTTCCACTTGTTGTCCGTAGTTCTAGTTCCTGTTGCTGTCACAGAGAGTCAGAGTCGGATAAAAAAGGGAAAAAAGGACCTTTGTTCCCTTACTTTTCTTTTATTTTCTCTGTACCCCAATTTTTTATGCAATAAATATTTATTTACTTCATATTAATCCATGATTGTTTATTTTTATTTTGAAGTAATGCTGGAGTCATGTTGGATTAGCATTTAAGGTAAGTCGAAGTGAATTAATTTTGACTGACCTATACCTAAGGGATGGGCCGTGATCCACGGGTACGGGCCGTACTCTTGAGATAGGTCATATCTGAATTATTTTCATGAATTTATTATTTGCATCTATTTCTTGCATTAGTTCTAGTTTATTTTAATTTATTTTAAATCAAAAGAAAATTCTTTTTCAAAATAACTTCAAAGTCTCTGTGGGATCGACCCTTACTCCCGCTATTCTATCCTTTAGAGTAGTGGAATTAAGGTTCTAAATCGGTGCATTGCGACACGCATTAGATTTTTGGCACCATTGCCGGGGACTTTCGGCGTTATTCTGAAAAAAAAATAATCAACAATCCAAAAATCCACAAAAAAAAAAAACAATTTTCAAGATTTTACATTCAAATTTCAAAAAAAAAAAAAATTTAAATTCCAATCTTGAGTGCCCTGACATAAGGTTGCCCTGGCATAACTGGAAGGTTATGTTGAATGGTTGTCCTAGGGTACAAAAAGGTTGAACAAAAAAATTTTTTAGATTCACTTAGGTAAATTTACTTTTTTTTGCAAAACCAAAAAAATATATATATATTATCCGGACATTTCATAATTTATTAAGATCAGAGACTTAATCATCAAAATTAAAAAAAAATTAAGTTTAATTTTGTTTGTTTATAACTTTTTGGATACCTTAGTTGTTGCATTTCATAATTTCATAATATACTTAAGGGCACAACCCATTAATCAGATAAGGTGGGGAGATCAATACCCTTTCTTAGCCCACAAATCATCAATCCAGCATCTGCATTGACCCAAGCCTTTAATTTTAAAATTAATTAGATGTCAACCCTAAGGATTTCGAGCTCAATAGGACAAAGAAACCCTAGAGTTGGACCGGGTTCAGATCATTTAATTCCTTGGTGTCTAAGGAAAGTGGTTCAGGGACTAGAGCCCGAAGGGAGGTGAGTTGGTTCCGCTTACCTGGCCAATTTTTAATTGGTGTCTAAGGCAAGCAATAAGGGAACCTTCACCAACCTTACACTTACCTGGCCAAGTCAGTTAATTGATCTTGGGCTTGGAGTGCTCGAAGGTAACCTTGGATCAGTTAGGAGCTGTCTAGATTCAGGTTAACCCTAGGATAGTGATTTTGATTTGTTTCACTTGTTTTTTTTTTTAAAAAAAAAATTAATTAAATTAACTCTCTTCTCTCTAGCTTAGGACTCTCTTAGGAACTTCTCCTTTAGACCTCTTCTCATTCTTCCACTTTTCAATTAGAAAAAAAAAAAAAAATCTTTGATTGTTGTTTCCTTTAGGAGGGAGGGTGTATGTTAGTGTATTTTAGGCGTCGACTTCGAGAACCTAAACATATATCCCTAGATCCGAAAATCGAAAGCTCCAGTAGAGCAACCAGCCCAGGTACTATGGATCCTAATCAAGGAATTGACCCTCCGCTGAAGGAGTTATTCACTCCTTCAAAATACACTTATTCACCTTGTATCCAAGTACCCCCTGTAGATGCCGTCCAGTAAGAAATCAAGTCCAGTGTGATTCAGATGTTACCCTCTTTTTACGGACTTGCGACTGAAGATCCATATAAACATTTAGATAAATTTCTAGAAATCTGTTCCACTGTTAAGATACAAAATTTCTCCGATGATGCTTTAAGGCTTAGGTTATTCCCTTTTTCCCTGAAAGATAAAGCCAAATATTGGTTGAATTCCCTAGACACTGTGACAATTTCAACTTGGGATCAACTTCAGAGGGAGTTCCTTAAGAAATATTTTCCCATAGAAAAGACGAATCAAATTAGAAAAGCCATTACTAGTTTTTCCCAATTAGATGGAGAAATGTTTCATGAAACCTGGGAGAGATTGAAAGAGCTAATTAGAAAATGTCCTCACCATGCCATACCCAAATGGCAATTAGTCCAGTGCTTCTATGACAGTTTGTCAGAAAGGCACCGGCAAATGGTGGATGCCTCATGTGGAGGAACGTTCATGCTTAAAAATGAACATGAGGCATGGTAGTTGTTTGAAACCTTAAGTGAAAATTCTCTACATCATATGTTAGCTGCCCATAGAGATCCTCCCACAGGACCTGTAGAACCCAAGAGAGGAGGTATGTATGAAGTTGGTCGTGCTGTAGACATCTACAGCAAGGTTGATGAACTATCTCAGAAGCTCGACCAACTTTTGCAAGCTGGAAATAATTCCTCCTCATCTCATCATACTCATGAAGTCTATATTATCTGCTCGAGTTCCACCCATACCTTAGGTGATTGTCCATCAGCTTACCAATTTCCTGAGCTTCTTCAGGAGCAAGCTCATCAAGCTCAAACCCGAATGGCTCCTAGACTAGGAAACGATCCTTATTCAAACACATACAATCCCGGCTGGCACAATCACCTGAATTTTTCTTGGAAACCCCAACCCGGAATCAATTCATCCGTTAGGCCCAACTATCAGGAGACCAAATTTCAAAGCATGCCATTTCCACAGTATCAAAATGCTCCACAGCCTCCACAACCTCCGCCAAGCGATCTTGATCCTTCCTTTCAAGAGAAGATCCTTCAAACTTTGAAGGAGGGGCTGAACATGAATACCCAAATCCTTCACTCCCATACCCAATCCATTGCCAAGCTAGAGACTCAGATAGGTCAGCTAGCTACAGCTTTCAATCGGAGAGAAGAAGGTAAGTTGCCTAGCCAGTCCATTATCAATCCCAAAGGTCAATATATGGCTGAGAGCTCCACTGGACCTGAAAATTTTTCTGAACACGCTAAATCTGTTATAACCTTAAGAAGTGGAAAAATATTGAACCAGCCTAACCTGACCCAAGAAGTAGAGGTGGCTAAGCCAGAGAAAAAGAATGAAGAGGAGAAGGAATCCATTGGTCAAGCACCTGTACCTAAGGCTCCATTCCTTAGTGCTTTGGAATCACCTTTACCATTGGATAAGAAAAATTTGAAAATGAATGAGATGCTTGAATTATTCAAGCAAGTCCAAATAAATTTACCTCTCCTCGATGCCATCAAGCAAGTTCCGGCTTATGCCAAATTTCTTAAGAATTTGTGCACTCAAAAATGAAAATCTAAGGCATATATCCCTAAGAAAATCCTCTTAACTGAGCAAGCCAGCTCAGTTTTTCAGCAGATAGCTCCACCCAAACTCAAAGACCCAGGTACCCCAATTATCTCTTGTGTCATAGGGGACCTCACAATCAAGAAAGCCTTGTTAGATTTAGGTGCGAGTGTAAACCTTCTCCCAGGCTCAGTGTATGATCTGTTTAAATTCGGAGAATTAAAACCCACGACGGTGACTTTACAATTAGCTGATTGATCGATCAAGCCACCCCGTGGAATGCTCGAGGATGTGTTGGTAAAAGTAGATGAGTTCTACTTCCCGGTAGATTTTCTTGTTTTGGACATGGAATCTAGCGGTAACCCTAGTCAGATACCCATCATTCTTGGAAGACCTTTCCTAGCTACCGCTAATGCTTGCATAAATTGCAGAACAGGGGTTATGGATGTTTCTTTTGAGAATAAGAAAATGCGGTTGAATGTTTTTAACGCATGCCAAGGACCACCCTCTTATGATCATAACGAAGTAAACATGATTGAAGAAGTAGTAAATAGGAATCTTCCTGTGTTGCTTGATTCGGATCCCTTGCAAGCATGTTTGACACATTTTGGAACTGACGATTTTGATGTTGATGAATATACAAATGAAGTGAATGCTTTGTTAGAGCCACCCAAGTTTAGCACCATTCCTCTTTGGACTGTGAAATATGAATCATTACCGACTCAATCAAGCCCTTTAGTGCCATCCTTAAAAGCACCACCCAATCTGGAATTGAAGCCTCTTCCTGACAAGTTGAAGTATTCTTTTCTTGGATCGAATGATACCCTTCCGATAATCATTGCATCTATTTTGACCTCTGATCAGGAACAAAAATTGATGGATGTACTCAGGGAACATAAAGAGGCAATAGGATGGACAATAGCTGATCTTAAGGGAATTGACCCTTTTATTTGCATGCACCATATTCACTATGAAGCAGAAGCTAAACCACATAGGGACATACAACGGAGGCTAAATCCAAACATGCGGGAAATTGTTAAAAAAGAAGTGGTTAAATGGTTGGATGCCGGCATTATTTACCCAATTTTGGATAGCCAATGGATCAGTCCAACTCAGGTAGTACCTAAAAAGTCAGGAATTACTGTCATTCAAAATGAAAAGGGCGAGTCAATTTCTACCCGAGCAACCACTAGTTGGAGAGTGTGTATAGATTACTGGAAACTGAATGCTGTTACTAGGAAAGATCATTTCCCTCTGCCTTTTATTGATCAAATTCTAGAGCGACTAGCAGGGCAGAGTTTCTTTTATTTTCTGGATGGATATTCAGGATACAACCAGGTTCCAGTATTTCCTGCAGACCAAGAAAAGATCACCTTTACTTGCCCTTTTGGAACGTTTGCATTCAGGCGCATGCCTTTTGGTCTCCGTAATGCACCAGCCACCTTTCAACGATGTATGTTGGCCTTATTCTCCGATATGGTTGGTCATTTCCTTGAAGTGTTTATGGATGATTTTCTATCTTTGGATCTTCATTTGAGGACTGTCTCCATAATTTGGCTAAGGTATTGAAACGCTGTATAGAAACCAACTTAGTCTTAAGTTGGGAAAAGAGCCATTTTATGGTTCGTGAGGGAATTGTACTCGGACACATTGTTTCTGAGTGAGGGATTGAGGTTGACAAAGCTAAGGTAGAATTAATCTCGAAATTACCTCCCCCGACCTCGGTTAGGCAAGTACGATCCTTCCTTGGCCATGCTGGTTTTTATAGACGATTCATCAAGGATTTTAGCAAAATCTCTTGACCATTGTGTGATTTACTTGCCAAAGACAAGTCCTTTGATTTTAGTAAAGAATGTTTGGCCACTTTTGACATTCTTCGAACTGCTTTGACCACTGCACCTATCATCAAGCCTCTAGATTGGATTCTGCCATTTGAAATCATGTGTGATGCTTCTGATTATGCTGTAGGAGCTGTTTTAGGACAGAAGCTCAATAGGGAACCCCATGTAATTTACTATGCTAGTAAAACTCTTTCAGATGTACAAATGAACTATACCACTACTGAAAAAGAGTTACTAGCAGTTGTATTCATCCTAGAAAAATTTTGATCATATTTATTAGGGTCTAAGGTCCTAGTTTACTCTGATCTTGCTGCATTAAAACATCTACTATCCAAAAAGGATGCAAAGCCTAGACTGATTCGATGGATCCTTTTGTTACAGGAATTTGACTTAGAAATTTTGGATAAGAAAGGTTCCGAAAATATGGTAGCAGATCACATTTCTAGGATCTTAGTAGAATACAACAAGAAAATTATTGGAGATAGGTTTCCTGATGAGCAGCTATTCTCAATTTCTTCTACCAGCAATCTCTCATGGTTTGCCCATATTGTGAATTATCTGGTAACAGGGCAAGTTCCTCCATACTGGTCACAACAAGAAAAAGATAGGTTCTTTTCGCAAATCAAATATTACTTTTGGGAGGAACCTGAATTGTTTAAATACTGTTCAGATCAAGTGATCAGGCGATGTGTCCCTGAGAGTGAATTCAAGAGTATACTCAATTTTTGTCATTCTCTTGCATGTGGGGGACACTTTAGTGGGAAAAAAACTGCAGCAAAGGTGCTGCAAAGTAGATTTTATTGGCCAACTCTATTTAAAGATGCACATGAATTTGGCCGTAATTGTCTCAAGTGTCAACAAAGGGGGAATATTTCACGAAAAGATATGATGCCCCTAAACTCCATTTTAGCTGTTGAAATTTTTGATGTATGGGATATTGACTTTATGGGACCATTTCCTCTTTCTTTTGGATTTGAGTACATTTTAGTAGCAGTGGATTATGTTTCGAAATGGATTGAAGCTGTGGCAACTCGAACTAATGATCACAAAGTTGTAATCAAGTTCATTCAGCATAATATCTTTAGTCGGTTTAGGTGCCCAAGGGCCATTATTAGTGATGGGGGTGCGCATTTCACAAATAGACACTTTGAAGGACTGATGAAAAAGTATGGAATTACCCATAAAGTAGCCACACCATATCATCCCCAGACTAGTGGTCAGGTTAAAGTTTCGAATAGAGAGATCAAGCACATTCTTGAGAAAACGGTAAGACCCGATAGGAAAGATTGGTCAGAATGTTTGGATGACGCTTTATGGGCTTATCGAACTGCTTTCAAGACCCCTCTAGGAATGTCTCTGTACCGTTTAGTATTTGGAAAGGCTTGTCACCTACCTGTTGAATTGGAACACCGTGCATTTTGGGCTATCAAGCAATTTAATTTTGACATGAAGAATGCAGGTTCCCATAGAAAACTTCAGTTAAGTGAGTTGAAAGAGTTACGAAGTGAGGCTTACGAGAGTTCGAAAATTTACAAGGCTCGAACAAAGGCTTATCATGACAAATTCATTAGTAGAAAATTATTTGAGCCTAATCAAAAAGTGTGGCTCTACAACTCTAGGTTACGTCTTTTTCCCGGAAAACTCCGCGCACGATGGGATGGACCTTTTGTAGTAACTCAAGTATTTTTCCATGGAGCTGTTGAACTTAAGGATCCTAAGCAAGGGAATGTTTTTAAGGTGAATGGCCAGCGTTTGAAACCGTATATTGAAGGAATCAGTGATGGAGAAGTTGTTGAAACTCTTGATCTTGAACACCCAATGTTGCTATGAAGATCAACTTAGTCTGGCTGAAGACTATAAACTTAGCGCTCCTGGGAGGCAGCCCAGCTCTTTCCTTAGTTCTTGCTTTAAGTTCATATTTTAACTTCTAGTTCTTTGTTTTTAAAATAAATGGAGTAATAAAAGAAGATTGCGGGAACATGATGATTCAAGGACATCAATTCCATACCCTACCAGGTTGTATCCTTCTTTGCCATTATGTTTTTAGTATACTCTTCCATTAGGGACAATGGAAATTAAGTTGGGGGGTGAGGTAATCTAATTAATTAAATCAAATCCTCGAGTAAAATTTTAATCAGTTTTTGTGTACGAAAATTTGTCTCGAATTGAAAATAATCAAGCTCACTAAATGAGGAGTGATTAATGGTTTAGAAAATTTTAGAGATACTGAGGGATGATTTATCAAGAAAACTCTATAAGTGGTAGAGTGTAGTCCATAAAATTTTAGAAGAGTAATTTCAGACCCTTCGGTCTATTGATCTTAATAATGAATCTTACTTATTTTAGTATAGGCATTATAAAAAGTCCCCAGTTAAAAAATTCCTGAGGTTAATAAAGATTTTTAGCATCTCTCACTGAGTAATCGGGCCTCTTTGCCTAAGTAAGCATTATTGTTCGCGTCAAAAGATGGGGATGTAACGAAATCTTTCGCAGAGTTAGTCTTGACTTAGCCTTTTTGACTCGAGTCAGTAAGCCTAAGGGGTGTTTTACACCTAATGCCCTAAAGCCAACTGGTTTCGGAGTCATTGGCTTAAAGCCCACTACAAGGATTAATTAGAAAGCAAGGTGTCAGGACATTGCACTGACTTTACATTTAAAAAAAAAAAAAAAGAGAAAAAATAGGGACTAAATAAATATTGCACCAAAACCAAAGTAAGTTGGAAGATTTAGAGAGTAAATAGAAAGTTGGGATAAGAAAAAAAAAACTCTTAAAACTCCTATGGACTTTATTCTACTACTAAATGGGTGGAATTTGTAATTCAATGAAGTACCTTTTTAATAGCCTAACCAGGTATCCTTTGATTTTAAGGTTAGTATGATAATTTTCATTTCATGGACCATCTTAATACATAAGACTTATTCATTTCCTTTACTCGAGGACGAGCAAAATTTAAGTTGGGGGGTGTGTTAGACATTAGAATAATGAAAATTAACCCAACTTTATTTGATTAAAATTGATACTTTTTGTGATACTTTGCAGGAATTAACTCCATAAACATGTAGATCTTGATTTTAGGAGTCCAACGTCGCAAACGGAATGTAATTCGGACTTTGAACGGGCCTGAAATGGATTTTAGAAGATTTTAACATGGATTTCAGAGCTGCATGGTTTTTGAAGCATTACCTTAAAACTTTTAATGGCTCACGGTGGACCGGCTCAATGGTCCACTGCACGAACCGCCGGTCCATGGCAGCCATTGCTGCCGGTCCGCGGGCAGAGCCGTGGACCATCGAGCTCCGTTTACTCCGAAACTTGACAGAGAGCTTCCCCCGGCGCCGCCCAAGCTATCGCCGACCTCGTTGCCGGTCGGAGAAGCCCCCGTTCGACCGGAAAAAATGGCCGAAATGCCATCCACCCACGGCCACGCCGCCCAACTTGCAGCCACCGTCTGCCCAGCCGCGAGCCACCTTCGCCGTAGCGCCGTCTGCCCAGCCGCGAGCAACCTGCTGCCGTGTCCGCCCCTTCGCCGTCCGCTGCAGCCGCCTCCACCCAACCCGCAGCTGCCGCCAACTGCCGTTCCGGCTTTGCTGCGAGCCACCGTCTGCCCAGCCACCGTCCGCTATTCCTTCCACGGCCTGTTGCTTCCTCTTCCGCATCACCGCCCATGGCCACGTCTGCCCAGCTATCTTCACCTAGCCGTCACCTCCGTTTCCAAGCTCCTGAAGCTGCTTGTCACCGTCCTTGCTGTTCAGACCGGGATGTCCAAGGAAGCATCGGAACGAGAAGAGATGTTGGACGACGCTGGATGGATGCGGGATTGTGCGATAGAATTTTTGAGTTTGATTTTTGAGATGGGGATGATCGTAAAAATCAGATAAGGAGATAGCGCAGAGTTTGAAAATCAGATTGAGATGAAGAAATCACCGCGCTTTCCATACGGACCCGACACGGTATTTTTCATCTATAAATATCTCGGTGATTCTCTTCTGCAGGGGAGGAATTTTGGGGGAGGTTCCACTTGTTGTCCGTAGTTCCAGTTCCTGTTGCTGTCACAGAGAGTCAGAGTCGGATAAAAAAGGGAGAAAGGGACCCTTGTTCCCTTACTTTTCTTTTATTTTCTCTGTACCCCAATTTTTTATGCAATAAATATTTATTTGCTTCATATTAATCCATGATTATTTATTTTTATTTGAAGTAATGCTGGAGTCATGTTGGATTAGCGTTTAAGGTAAGTCGAAGTGAATTAATTTTGACTGACCTATACCTAAGGGACGGGCCGTGATCCACGGGTACGGGTCGTACTCTTGAGATAGGTCATATCTGAATTATTTTCATGAATTTATTATTTGCATCTATTTCTTGCATTAGTTCTAGTTTATTTTAATTTATTTTAAATCAAAAGAAAATTCTTTTTTAAAATAACCCCAAAGTCTCTGTGGGATCGACCCTTACTCCCGCTATTTTATCCTTTAGAGTAGTGGAATTAAGGTTCTAAATCGGTGCATTGCGACACGCATCAGTGGTGTCTTCAGATTATGAAATCGCAGAGATTCGTCCCATCCCGTCATGCCACCATGGATATAATTGGACCAATAGAAGCGTGCGATGCAGGCCACGCTGGATTTGTTGCACCGCACGTGGTGCACAAAAAAATACTCATGAGCTGAATCAGGCTCGATGTCATTTAATAAATAGATTAAAAAATTATAACCAGGCCCAAGCTATGTGGAGCATGGATTAGGACCGAGCCAGCCCATCAAAATTTTAAAAAAAAAAAAAAAAGAGAAGAGGTAAGTAGCTTAGTGACCCCATCTCGAGCTTCTTCCTCATTGTCTATATCTAGCTACTCGTCAGTACCATGGCCAAAGGGTATAAGGAGGTGGTCGGAGTTAGAACGGAAGCCAGAGTCCCGGAGCAGGCCGGAGTCGTGGGAGGCTGAGTTGGAGTTAGGGTTACAAAGTGAAGATTGAGAGGCAAAGGTGAAGGGGCCAAGAAATGAGGTTGAAGGGTATGGAGGAGACCAGAGTTGTGAGAGGAGGCTGGAGGCGAAGTTAAAGACCATCCTCCTCTTCCACCCCTCTCCCTTTCTTCACTCAAAGATGCCAAACGAGCATGGCAGCTAGCCATGGCGATAGGAAGCAAGAGCCCACACATTGCCATCCTCCCAAGCCCCAACAAAAGCCACCTCATCCCCCTCGCCGAGCTTGCTAAGCACCTTGTCCTCCACCATGGCTTCAACAACACCTTCATCACCTTCTCTGACTTCTCCCCAGTGCAAGATGCCTTCCTCAACTCCCTTCCCCTGGACTTTCATCCCTCTCACTCCCCAACATCCCCCTCGACGACCTCCCAGCCGATTTAGGCAGCAACACCCGCCTTTGCCACATTATTGCCTACTCGTCCTCCTCCACCCAGCCTCTCCGATATAAGGAACCAATCTAAAGAAGAGTAATTCTTTGTCCACTAGGGGCATTGTAGAAAAAATACATTGTCAATATGATTAAGCCATGTAAGGGCTATATAAGCCCCACTTTTAATGTGCATTTATGATGCAACTTTATCTTTCGTTAATAATTTTGAATGATGAAAATACTCTTCCCTTATAAAAAAATTATGATACCAATTAGCTCGGATTATGATACCCCATGCTGGAGTTATGACATCCTTATATCATAAGATTGAGGGATATTTTCATCATTGAAAAAAGTTCAAATTTTTTTTAATGACAAAAAACCCTCGGCCTTATGATATATTGTAAATAGAATTATGATATCCTATTCATAAAGGGATGTCATAAGGAAAGGACATTTTTGTAACTCAAAATTTTTAATAAAAAATAAATTACAAGCATTAAATGCATGTTTGAATGATGAAAATGCCCTCCTCTGATAATATCCCTTTGTAAATATGGTATTATAACCCTGTTCACATGATATCATAAGGTAGAGGGTATTTTTATCATAATTTTTTTTTTAAAATTTTTTTCAATGATAAAAATATCCCTCGACCTTATGATACATGGATATATAATCCAAGCCATGGGATTTATAACACAAGCCATGGGATATCATAATTTTTTTAATAAAGGAGTATTTTCGTCATTCAAAATTTTTAATGAAAAGGCAAAACTACAAGCATTAAATGCATGTGAAAAGCGGGGTTTACACGATCCAATTAAATTATGCGATGTATTTTTTTTCTCCTAGGCATGGTGTACAAAGACTTTCTTTTTGAAGAATGAAGATGAATTGAAGCCTTTGCTCCCACCAAGCTAGCCTGGCCTAAACCAATTTGGCCAATGGGTTGTAGGGGCTGAGCCAAAAAGTATGATTACATTAATGGACCATAATTTCTCAACCTGTTCCGGTCTATTTATAGGGCTAAATGGGTTGGTCCATGGGCTACAGCTCATTTTGGGAACTTTACTGCCTGACTTAACATCACATGCACATGCCATTCGAGCAAAAGTAAAATAATTTTTAGAAAAAAATAAATATGCTTTACCTATACATACATACATATATATACATACATAATATATACAGATATACATATATATATATATACATATATATATATATATACATATATATATATATACAGATATATATATATATACATATATATATATATACATATATATATATATATAATATATATATATATATATATATATTGTATATATATATATATAAAAGAGAGAGAGAGAGTAAGAGAGATAGGCTAGAATTTGATCAATTGGATCTAGAATCAGATTCGGTTAGGTCAAAATTGAAAAATAAGAGTCATGGATGATCCAAGCAATTAGATATGATCTATTATCTCAAAATTATTCGTATATCAAAAATTATATGATTTGGTGGACTTCTAGCCAATACATTGAGAGATCAAAAAATGCATCTAATTTAATTTTACATAAATTGTTCATTTTTTAACTACTTGATGCATATGCTGGGGATCTCAAAATCATATAATTTTTAGTATACTAGAAGTTTTGAAATAGTAGATTCATATCCAATAATTTGAATCATTGATGTAGGATCTTCATTATAGAGTTTTGACTTAACAGATTTAAGTTCAAATCGAGGCATCCAATTCTAACCTGGATATATATATATATATAATAATAAAATGTATTTAATTAATACTTTATAAAAATAAGATTAAATTAATTATTTGCAACATGATAATATGTGGTTCCTACAAAATTTTTAGTCGTGAATTTATCAGTAATCCTGTTATGGCCGTAATGATGACGTGGCCGGGCTCAGATTCCGTCGGGTAAGATCGAGCCACGTGGAGGTTTCTTCAGCCGAGTCAGCCTCGGCTCCCGCGCTACCGAGGTCGAGCTCGGCCCTTGCCCCCCCAGGCTACCTCGCCAGGTGATATCCCGAGACGTTACCGCCCTCGCCGAAGTCGAGTTCGGCACAGGGCTCCCCCTGCCACCTCGCAAGGTGTCAACCCAGGAGGGGTCCAACTCGACCGAGGGTCGGCTACTCCCCGCTCCCTCACCAGGTGGCGCCCATAGACGGTCCCACCAAGACCGAGGTCGAGCCGGGCCCTTCGCTCCTTCACCAGGTGGCCCCAGGAGACGGGTCCACCTCGGCCGAAGCCAAGCGTCCTCCTGCCACCTCGCCAGGTGTCCACCCAGGAGGGGTCCACCTCGGCCGAGGTCGGCTGCTCCTTCGCTCCTTCGCCAGGCGGCCCCCGGAGACGGGTCCACCTCGGCCGAAGCCAAGCGTCCTCTGCCACCTCGCCAGGTGTCCACCCAGGAGGGGTCCACCTCGGCCGAGGTCGGTTGCTCCCTCGCTCCTTCGCCAGGTGGCCCCCGGAGACGGGTCCACCTCGGCCGAGGTCAGGCCGCCCGTACGGAGAAGGTCCCGAAGAGCGGAGGCAAGGTTTTTAGGTTGGCCCTCGAGCCGTGCGCACCACAGACGGTGCCCCGTACAGATGGCGGTGGCACGCGAAACACCACTTACATCGGCCCGACAGGTCCTGTAGTCGAGAGACGCGGTTCTGACAAAACAGGCCCATCAACGGACAGTGCCGGCACTTAGGAAGGAGAGCGCCCTCACTGGGCCTGAGGTCTGACGGCCGCCCTGCCGGTGCCACCCCCCTTTTTTCTTTACCCTTTCCCCGCTGGGCTCGGCGAACGAGGTTGGAAAGCCGCCTGGCCCTCAAAACTAAAAAGGGAAAGCGAAAAGGATGGAAAGGGGAGCCTCCCAAGAGCAGAAGACAGGCAGGCAGCGGAAGGAGATAAAAGGAAGGAAGTTGGAGGCGACCAGGTAAGCGGGGACGAGTAAGAAACAGCGGCCAAAAAGCCCGCTCCGAGAGTAAGATCGAGGGTCCCGAGAGGGGATCGCTTGGCGTGAGCTCGCAAGGAGGCCCGGCGGGTTTCTGGTCCCTACAGCACCCTTCTTGCTAGTAAATTCTCTGAGTCTGGGATTCCTTCAGGGGCCCGTCTTGGAGAATCTGTTCCTTCTCGCCGTCTACTAACTTGACCGTCGGAGCTCCCTCGCGGGATCCCCGGCCAGGGTCTTCTGACCCTCTCTTGCAGGTTCCCTCTGCCGGGAGGCCCCAGGAGCAAGGCGGTCTGGTGGGATCGGCGGATCCGAGGCACGGGCGCGGCGGCGAGATCGGCAACAAATCCAAATAAATAATATCAAATATTTAAAATATGTGTCATCGATATTCAATAAATATTTATCATTCTTCACTAAATGTTTATCCCATATATGCATTTAGATCCCGAGGTAAAAGTTGTTTGAAAATTGAAATATATATTGCTTTCAAAAGCATTTGAAAATAAAAAATAAAATAAAAAAACTTTTAAATAAAATTTATAGAAAATATGGACAAGTTTGACAAGATGTGAACTTGAGCTAAAAAAAACCGGCTAAAGAGAGTATAATTAAAGGATTTGCAACTATTATGTTCTCTTGCCTACATTTATGAGGTTCCAAGCCTTCTTGGCGATGTTGTATGTTTTCCTTGCATGATGTTATGTTCCTTCTTTTTTATCCACTTCACTTTCTAGTATTTAGCAACATGTCTTAGTATCTTGGACTATGTTTCATTATTATTGTGGTACTAGCTGCATTAATACCATTTATCGGGAAATTTCTTGTATAGATATAGATCTCCATTTTCAAGATCGTGATGATGCCGCAAGAAATGAAAGAAGATAAAAATAAAAGACAATCAATTAGGCATGCAAGGTTTTACTATGAAAACATAAAATTAGAACTCTCACTCCTAATCCCATATAATTTTCTCAACAAGAAATCCCAATTCCCTCGTAAAAACTCTCAACTCTGAAGGAGACCTTCTAGCTCCTATAAGCTTCATCTGCCATTACTACATCTCTTGGAAATTCTCTAAATCCTCATACCTAATTCCTGGCTACCTGCCACCTCTTTTATAGCCTCTGGTGTGAAGAGTATCTCAACAAGAGTCTCCTAGTTCAAAACACATCCAAAAGGAGTCCTATTCCTCTCCCAACTCTCGTTTGATCTCAAAACTGTTCCTAGCCTCCTAATCGGCATTGCTTGTGCCGCAAATCATGCAAATCAAGCCCAAATCGGAGTCAAAATCAAAGCCAACCATTAGATCATGCCTAAAAACGTGTGTGACACTCGATCGCACAACAAATGCACATAGACCACAAAAATCTCTCGTAGACCATGATTCCCACTCCATGGGCTGTATCACACCTTTGTGGACTGAGTGGTCCACCATGGACCGCGATAAAGGGGCAAAAAACTAGCATTGGGCCATGCATGGACCATGTACTAGGTGTGTGCATGTTACCTAGGCCCGGGCTGTGCACCCATGTGCGAGGCCGCACTGGCTTGGGTAGTGCACACTTATAGGCCATGCCTGACATGCAGGCTGGCTTGCTGGATCCTTCTCACGGGTTTGTGTGGCTATTTCTTGCGAGCTTCTACCTGGATTCTGTTATGGGCTTCTTTCAGTCTGAATCGAGGCACAAATCTCAACAATCTTAATCTCGACTCAACATTTGGCCTCTATCTGATTTTGAGAGTTCATGAAGGATCTCGCCCCCATGCCCTGGAATAAATGCCTACAGCTTATGGATAGGCAAACATGGGAGTCGAGCCAGGCTGCCCGATTCCATCTCCATCACATGATTTGCTCTGCCTAACCTGAGACCTACTCGAGAAAATCTTCTATGGTAATAGAAACTTTACCATGCGACATCACATGTCATCCTTCAAGTCATCTCATGCTTGATCTACCTATTTTCAGAGCTCCACCTCACATCGGGCTCCTATTTGCACCAAGAGCTCTACCTCGTACTAAACTTCCTGTCAAGAGATAATGTCCTCCATACTTCTTTTCCTACAAGATGACCATACTATCATGGATAACATTTAGGATTCCATTACCGGCTCTCCACTGTAGCTGTTTGAATTCAGTTTGCTAGGTAAAATTATATTTCTACGAAAATTGGGTATATAGCGAATCTCGTTCAATTTCTTCACTATCCCATCATATGCCTTCAAGCTGACTTATTATGATGTCCTTGATCTTACAATTAGATTTATCTAGCAAATGGATAGAATCCTCTATACTCTCTAAAGAGTCTAACAGCTCCTCTATATAATAAATATAATATGGACATGCATAATCTAAAATCACTACTGGAAAGAATGAGATATCTCATCAGATACCATGAGTGCATCTTCGTAGTTTCCATCATTATCGCTATCCTCGACCACCATCGCAGTAGCATTCGCCCAATTCTTGAGCTACGGGTAATTTCTGATTTGATACCCTAGCTTGTTGCACTAGTAGCATTTGATCTTGCTCGTCCTTCGACCTGGACTATCCACCTCGCGGTCTTCTGTCACTCTGCCTTCTGCCACCAGCTTCTCCAAAAATTGTCAATGCTGAGTTCCTGTCTAAACTTGAAGCTTGATTCTTTATTTAAGAATCTCATTCTAGAGTACCACCGAGTTGATCTCATCTATCTTGATGGTACTTTTCCTACTAGAAAAGTAGTCACCAAGAACTCGAAAAAGTATGGTAGTAACGATAGCAAGACCAACACCTGGTCTTCTCTTCAACCTTTTCACATACTGAGAAGATCGTGAGGATCCTCTAAAAGTTACTCAGGTGCTCTGCACGCTTTGTCTGATCATCCATAGTGATATAACTGCTTCCAAATAAAGAACATGTTGGTGAGGAACTTTTTTATATACAACTTCTTAAGCTTCACCCATAGCACTATTAGAGAAGTCTCGCTCAGCATATAGATCACCACATCATTTGTCAGGTACAAGTGATTGTACTCACCACATGCATCTGGAGTCATTTCCAACTCTTGTCCTCTATGGCGATCGGTCTCTTATCGCATATGAGAGTGTCGATCAACCCTTGCTAGATGAGCACATCTTTCACCCTCGCTTGTCAGAGAGAAAAGTGCTCTTCCCATCGAACCGGTTGATCTCAATCTTGATTATGCCTGTCTTCTTCATCTTCTTAAATCTCAATCAATATAGGCAACTCGGGCAATCGGCTCTAATACCAATTATTATGGTTCTAATTATACTTATACCACTTATTGAAAAAATCTCTTGTATAGAATACGGGTCTCTTTTTTCAAGATTGCAATATCGGTGTTGATGCCATAAGAGAATGAAAAAGATAAAAATAAAAGAGAATCAATTGGACATGCAAAGTTTCACTATGAGAAAATAAATACTTACAAGATTAAAACTTTCACTCTCAATCCTGTATAATTCTCTTGACAAGAAATCCCAAATCCCTCTAAAAATCCTCAACTCTTAAAGAAACCCTCTAGCCCCTACAGACTTCTTCTATCATTGCCACACCTCCTAGAAATCCTCTGGATCCTCATACCTGATCCTTGACCACGTGCCCCTCTTTTATAGCCTTTAGCATGAAGAGTATCTTAACATGAGTCTCCTGGTTCAAACCACATCTAAAACGGAGTCTAATTCCTCTTCCAACTATCATTTGACCACAAAACTACTCCTGGTTGCCCAATCGGCATTTATCGTGTTGCAAATTATGTGGATCAAGCCTAAACGGAGTCAGAATCAATGCTAGCTACTGGATTGTACCTAGGAATGCGCATGACTGCTCAATCGGGCAATAGATGTGTGTAGACCATGAAAATCCCCCGTAAATCATAATTCCTATTCCATGGACCAAATCACACCTTTGTAGACGAGCAGTCCACCATGGATCGTGATAAAGGGACAAAAAAATGGTGTTAGGCTGTGCATAGATCGCGTGCTAAGCACGTGTAATAACCTGGCCAAAAAAAAGGCTAAGGAAGAAAACTCCCGACGGGAATCTTCTAAACGGAACTAAATCCAATCGAATTTGAACCTCTTGGCTATAAGAAGAACCCCTCCCTTCCATGAATCCCCATCGCTGGAGAAACCCTCCTCCTCGTGCCATTCTTTTCTTGATTTCCCCTTTCCTTGCTTCGAATGACCCTCATCGGGCCACCAAATTTTAGCTCGACAGTTACCAAGAAAGACAAGGTGAGGCTTCGATCCGGCTTCCTCCTCCTCTCCCCTTCTTTGCATGGCCTTAGACATTGTTGCTGGCCACGATTCCATCAAAAAATCTAAGAAGATCAAATTCCCTTTTTTTTTTTTTTCTAAACGGAACTAAAATCCAATCGAATTTGAACCTCTTTGGCTATAAGAAGAACCCCTCCCTTCCATGAATCCCCATCGCTGGAGAACCCTCCTCCTCGTGCCATTTCTTTTCTTGATTTCCCCTTTCCTTGCTTCGAATGACCCTCATCGGGCCCACAAATTTTAGCTCGACAGTTACCAAGAAAAGACAAGGTGAGGCTTCGATCCGGCTTCCTCCTCCTCTCCCCTTCCTTTGCATGGCCTTAGACATTGTTGCTGGCCACGATTCCATCAAAAAATCTAAGAAGATCAAATTCCCTATTTTTTTTCTTTTCTCCCTTGATTCCACATTGTTGGTCGCCGTCGAATGCCGGACCATGGCCTTGTGGCTATGCCACCATGGATCATAGCTCTGACCAAACAATTTTCCGATGAGATCCTTAGAATTTTAGGAGGAGAATGGGAGCACAGGTCTCCTATTCGGGTTGAGCGGTATTCGGGTTGAGCGGAAGAAGAAGAGAGAAGAAGAATAAAAGAAGAAGAGAAGAAAAGAAAAAGAAAACAAGAAAAGGAATAGGAAGAAAAAAGAAAATAAAAAAAATAAATCTCTCCTCCCTCTTCCCTCTCTCTAGTTTATCTCTTAAGAATATTTTCTCTCTTTACTTTCTTTCTTTAAAATCTTCTCTCTCTAAAGTTTCTCTCTTCTAGGGATTGGGAGGTTGTAAAGTTGGGATCAGAGATCGGTCGATAAACCATTGATGAATCCTGATAAAGGATTTAAATCTATAATTGCTAAACCATTGAATTATTTTAATATTAGGATTGATTCTACAGGAGGATAATTTTTCGGGTAGGAGGATGTCAAGCGACTCCCTTAGTACCTAGGTTGAAGATCTGAGTACGGATTGGCATATGGTATATTAAATCTGTCACCAGTAGAAATAAGGATTTCTAGATACTATCCTCAGCTAATAAATATAATTTACATGGAATGATCTTGATTCTTAGACATGAATATTAGCATGCATGATTATTTAGTATTATATATTTTAATTTTTCATGATGGATATGTGTAATTGCCAATATTACTATTTATATTTTTGTATGATATATTCTTATCAAATATGATATTTTTGGATGATTGGATTGTCATACAAGTTATTAGAAATTTTGAAAAGAAATGATTGATAACATGTTTGAGATTGATGAAATAATAATCAAGAATAATTGATGTTTAGACTAGCTATGCCACGGACAGGACCATGGTTATTGAGATTGCCAGACACAGCTGAAGCATGACAATGAATTGCCAATCACAGGCTAAAGTATGATACTAAGATTTCCAGTTATGAATTGAAGCATGATCGTGATTAATTCAAAACTTTAAAGAAAACTGATGATTAAGCTGGAATATAAAAATAAATATGGTTTTTATTATATGTGGCGGTTAAGTTGTTTTAATTGCATGACATGATATTTTATAGTTTCTTATTCTATTATTGTTTTTTATTTTCAAATCAAATTATTATTGATGTGAGTGTATGAATCCTTACTGGGCTGTAAAGTTATACCTCCTACTTTTTTTTCTTCTCAGAGTTGTATTGGATATCCAAGCTTAGCGATGGATTAGATTCGTGGTGAAATAATGAATAGATAGAGAGTTATTAATATAATCAGATGATGAAGGATGATTGAAATTGTAAATATATAGGTTGTATTATTTTCTTTACATTAGATATTCTTTTTTGAATTGTGATCAATAATATTCTTGAAAATTAAATGTAATGGATTTTTTAAGACCTTGTATAATTCTAAGATATTCTAGGATTCACGGGTAATGGGCCATGCATGCCTGGGCTGCCATCCGTGCATAGCTGCATGTTGGGCCACCCTGGCCTGGGTTGCATGGGCCTACGGGCTACACCTGCCTATGGGCCAGCCTGCTGGATCCTTTTCATGAGTGTTTTCTGTAAGCTTCTCACCTGAATTTTGTTCTAAACTTCTTCCCGACCGAATTGAAGCGCTAAACCTCAATGAGCAACACGTCTCAGTATCTTGGATTATGTTTCACTGTTCTATCTTTTAACCTTTCTCGTCAAACGACAATGATATTTTGTGCTGCTGCTTATCTCTGTGAGGTTATGCTGATATATACTCTTGTTCTTCTGCCATATATTTGACATTCTATCGGGCTTCTCTTCATTGCCATACTTCTTTGTGGCTGCCAGTATTTTATTCTCTGTTCTATCTATAATAGATATATATTGTCCCGTACCTCATATTTTGTATTCTTATATATACTGTTTAAGCTTTGCCTTTTGTTTGGACCTGATGTCTTTTGCGGTTCTATATGTATGCAAACATTTTCTTATCTTCTATACTACAACTATACTCCTTTTTCTTACAAAAAAAAAAGAAAAAAAGGATGAGTGACTAAGAGGGTTGTCTAAGGGACTGTAACGAGGGAATATATATATATAATATATTCAAATTTATCTACGAAGGACTTCGAACAACCAAACCAACAATTTGATTGTGGAAAAAATAATTTTTTTTTTTATTCAGTTCATTTCTTGGCCATTTATAGCTCGTTTACATGAAGACCATCAAAAGGGAGCATTTACATCAAGCAATAATAATTTAGATTACTTCCATGCGATATTATGGCATGGAAAAAAAAAATGTGAACAAAAAAATAAAGTGGTGTGGCATTGAAAAAAATGATAATCATGCAGGCGGTGCAGAAAAGGAAGGCAAAAGCACGTAGCGAAGCGAAAGATGAGGCCAATAAGAAAGCCATGTTTTCCAAACCTTGTAAGCAAGCAAAAGGACCTGGGATTTTACCATCTTGGAACTAAAGCCACCATAGTTTGGATCGTCAATCTGAGGTAAGCAACCAAAACCTGACAATGTTGTTACTCTGGGGAGGCAGACTCTGGTGAGGGACAAAGGAAAGGCCCTAAAGAGTGGACCCAGTCTCTCTCACCCCAGTGGCTCAACAAGAAAGGTTGAAGCAAATACTATTGATAGGGTCATCATTCACATTGCCAACCTTTTATTGGGAATGTCTACATCACAATGCTGCCTAAAGACTTGTCAGTGGTGATGGCTGTCCAAGACTTTTTGAGTATGAACCATGGCTTAATCTCAAACGTCGAGCGAGAAGAGGTCGTCTAATGGGCGCTTCCTAATTTGGCTTTGGGAGTGGACTCATCGGGTTCCCTTGAGGCTTGCTTCTCTCGGCCTCTACATGGACAGTCGGAATGAGTCGACTTATGCGTGCAAATTTGGATAATGGGGAACTTGTCGTGACCACATATGACGCCAAACTACAAATGGCAAATAACCGGCATCGATATGGTTGTCAGGCATCTGAATTAGGGCTGGTAATCTAATATCCGACATGCTAACCCGATGTACATCCAACCAGCTTTGGGTTCGGGATTGTATAAATGATTCGAGTCATAAATATATCAATCCACGATGGTTGGATTTCAGGTTTAGACAATATATTTAGCGCTTCTTTTGACCTATTTAATAGTTGAACTCAAGGCACTTAATATGTTTGAGACTTGCTCGACCTGTTAAGATCTCTTTAAATGTTTAACTTGATTCAACTATTTATTAAAGAAGTTATATGGGCCAGATCGGATTATTTGTTAAATAAAAAAGGTTGTGTACAAGTTTGGAATTTTAATAGTTTAATAAACATATCATGTTTAAATTGATAGATTTTTATTTGACCTGCAACTGCCATGATCTCATCTGATTGCTGCCCTTGTTGTAATTACTACGAAGTTATTACAGTATCATAGCATTTGTTATTTTAAATTTTTAAATCATCATCACCTTTACAGCTCTTCTACTTTAAGATAATATTATGTTACAAGGATGCCAACCGCTGAAGTTAGGTTGGTAAATTTATTTAATTGTGAACAAACAAGACTTCCAACAATCTTAATTATTTAAAAAGTAACCTTTTGGGAGAACGAGGTAGGTTCGCTTTCTCGTGCAACCATTACTATCAATCTTGAAGCATGCGATTCATTTACTAAACGAAAAAACCATTATATATATATAATATTACTATATAATATGCTATTATAGTATATTATATATACTATATAAATATATAGCGGGTGCAAGGATTCAATGCCCCAGATCTTGTTTGGACACTCCTGTATCAATGACTGGAATGTTACCATAGGGCTTGGTGGATGGACCCAAAACTCCTTGAAATTCATGGATTGGGCTAAGACGGCCAGCAAAATAAAATTAGATTAATTCAAAAAATTATTGGAATGGACCGACCCGAATCCTAGGATTAAAAAAAAAAAAAAAAAAAAAAAACAGCCGAGATTTTTTTCTCCATATGGGATTCAGATAGGGCTAATTCAATATTTTTGGATTATTATAATTATAGACCTAATCCAGTCTTACTTAGTTGCTTATCTTAGCCCAACCCATGAATCTCAAAACATTTTGGATCTAGATATCCAAACAGACCCTACAAGGCACCCGCTATTAAGAAATCCACAAAACACAAAAAAAAGATATCTGATGCCTACTGATAATGGCTTGGATCATTTGAACCAATATCATGGTATCACAATTAGAGCTTGTCATGATGTCAGAGCCCTTGGTTTGACTTGTATATATATATATATATATATGGATTCCATAGTTTGGACTTGTAGTGTGAATCTACTTTGCCAGATCTGATGAATATTGCCGCCAACATGAGAATTAGAATGAGTAGATCTCTGTTGGAACTTTCATTCCGCTTTACATCTCTGCCTGTATCTCCATGCTACTTGAATGCGGGTTGCAGCAATATTTCTCCAATAGGGTGATTCATACCTATTATTTTGATCAGAACAAGATCTTTATTCTTGAGTTTCAAAGAAATAAATTTATATGGTTTTACAGAATTCTGATTACTGGAGTACAATGTACTACAAAATTATCAATGATGCTCTATAAATTAAAACAAACTCCAGGCAATAAAATAGGAAAGTTGATAGAAGGAAAATTTTGAATATCTTAAGCACCTAAGATAGATCTGAAAATCTTATCCTTGGTTGTTTGTAATATGTCATAGGAAAGACATTTCAGTACTGCAAATAAAGTACTTGAGTTCTACAAGATTTACTTATCAACAAGCAAATAATAAAGAGAGTCAGCTCATAATGGATTGAGGAGGCTAAGAAAGAATGCAAAATTAACTATGGAGGTTGACTTGTATCCATATGAAGTCCATTCCTCTTTAGCTATAATTTTCTACTTACCTCGTGTTGCATTGCTCTAGAATCTCATTGCCACTCTCACAGGTCACACCCTCTTCATAGCACTTTCCGCAATCACAAAGTAACTAACTGATAGAAGACATGTTAGTGATTTTTTTACTAGAATCCCCTCCCAATTCAGTAATTAGGTGCATGGCATGTACAGGCTTTGCACCATGCTACATAAAAATGATAAGCTATTGCATGGGAAATGGTATGGGCCAATTTGTAACAATACATATCTATGTAGACAGGCAAACATATGTACCATATTGGCTACCATGTAGCCTGGGTATGTACCATTGATACTGAATACAGTGAGCCAATATTTAAGATTTTCGTGCATATAACAAGCACATTGTTTTCTTCAAACTTAACAACCATGTTTTGACTCAATTAATGGAATACAAGCTGCATTACGTGTTAGGTTTTCTGCAAGGTTATGTGCGTTGGAATCAAAATTCTCTTTTGCAAAGATCTACTCTCAGCTTACCACACTATGTTCACAATTGACATCAATTTTCTGGAGAAAACTTCAAACCAAAACCCTAGGCAGCTTTCAAAATTAGTCTTACTACAAAGAAAATATTATCTCTGAGAATGTTCTATAGTTAGAAACCCTAAATTACAAACTGTACCTCGCTTCAATCAATTCCACAACCAAAATTTCTAGTGAAAGAAAACAGAACACTAGATGAAAAAAATGAGGACCAGATTCAGCATGAGGATATTTCTCCAACATTAATTAAGCAAGATAATACTGTCCATAAAATATAAATGTATTTGCGGTAGAGCGGTCAAACAAGCTGTTTGAGAGACAGCTTGTGGTCAGCTCAAAATTCAGCTTGCTTGATTTGCAAATGAAACAGGCTAGAGCTAGGTTTGCACTTGTTCAATTTGGCTTGATTAAACTGGAAATATGAGCATGTAAAATATTTTATAATATATTAAAATCATTTTTTATTATTTCCAATATAAAAAATAAATAAGTAATATTGAATTAATATGATTTTATTAAAAAAATCAACGTATTTTCAAAATTTAAATATAATCAGATATACATCTCTTAAACAAACTGTTTGTGAACAACTCGTGTTTGGCAAAATCAAATGACTAACTTGACTTTTGCTTGATGACAAATAATTGAGGCTTGAGTATGCCTGACTAGCTCAAGCTTGGCTCAATTATACTCTCTCAATGAGATAAGATTCATCAGTTATTCTTATTTCGAATATTTCAAATTTGCTTATTTCATTCAATTACAAAATTTTCATCATTATTTTAGTGAATTCCAATGACTATAAAACTGATAGCTATTGAGTTTCAAAAACACTCAATACTAATCACACATGACAAGATTTATGATGCAATTTGTGTAATGTAATATCAAAGACAATGGTGCAGATCATGCTTACCTAATCGCTCCTTGCACACGTGGATTCCGTAGATATCGGGAAAATAATGTAGTGACTTCTTCCAACTCAGCAGCTCGAAGGGCAAATGCCTCAACATTAGTTAGACACTTAACAGTTCTGTTTGAAAACAAACGCTGTCCTGAAAACCTGATTCTGCCACCCTCTGCAAAAGAATTTTTTTGACACATTTAACATGCATTAGAGCGCGACATGTGCTATGTGATACATCATGATTTTTTTTTTCCTTTGCTTTGTCCATATTGCCCGCTCCTTTGCTTAGTTTAATGAACTTTCTCTTTACACTCTACTAACAGTAACTTTTTATCTTGTTGTTTTCCAATCAAGAAACAGATTACAGGCGAATAACTGCAATTCTACATTAAAAAAACATTTGTCATCTTCTAGTAATGTTCTAATCAAGATTTTTGAACCAGTATCGAGACTGTTCTGGCCAACTGCAGTACAAATCGGTATGGCCTGTACCTGGCCGATTGGCACAAACCGATACAACAATGAAGGGATAACTGGGAAGGAGAAAAGAGAGAGAAGAAGAGAGGTAGAAAGAGGGGGAGCGAAATGCGGCTGCCGCCGCCGTCACCGTCGTTGGAGGCAGAGAATAACTGGCAATTCTACATTAAAAAAAAAATTGTCATCTTCTAGTAATGTTCTAATCAAGATTTGGAACCAGTATCGGAGACTGTTCTGGCCAACTGGCAGTACAAATCGGTATGGCCTGTACCTGTACAACAATGAAGGGATAAACTGGGAAGGAAAAAAGAAGAGAAGAAGAGAGGTAGAAAGAGGGGGGAGCGAAATGGCGGCTGCCGCCGCCGTCACCGTCGTTGGAGGGCCGGCAATAGCCTGCCGAGGTTGCTGGAGGGCCATAAAGGCCTCCCCGGCTCCGTGTCATCCAATAAGGTTTTTGATTGAGGAAAATAGAAGAAAAGCAAAGGTACCGGATGGCCGGGAAGGCACCAGAGATGGTGGCCGAAAAATCGCTAAGGATTGCCGTGGGCGTCGGGCGATGGAAGCTGTAGTAGTCGAACAAGGACGAGAAGCTATTGTTCATCATCCTTTTTTCTAAAAAACAATGATGACAATGAAGTTTGCAATGGGTTTGCCAGCAAATCCATTGCTAGCTTCACTGTTCTTTTTTTTTAAAAAAAAAGATGAACAAGAGCTTCTTATCCTTGTTTCCGAACCCACACGAGGCCGCAAGAGCTTTTCCATCGCCCAGCGGCCATAGCAACCCCCGGTGGCTTTCTAACAACCTCTTCGGTGGCTCTCTAACACCCTCTCCGGTGCCTTTCCTACACTCCGATATCCTCCGCTCCCCCTCTCTCTATATCTCTTAATTCAAAGTTAATAGGGGTATTCCATTTTCTACACCGGAACCATCCCCGCTTGGTTCGAAACATCCCGAATTGGCTAATTCGTTTGGTTTCAAAAACCCTGGTGCTAATTATCTATGCAAAACATTAAATATTTACACAAATTTGTGTAATATTATCCTAAAGAGTTTTGAGAAGCTGATCTAATGCCTTCTCAAGGACAAAACTAATTGAAAATGGTAGCCAGCAAACAGGTGCTAACCAATATGTACCTCTTAATCTAGGATTGGGTTATATATGCCTATACAGGAATTTCTGAATGCCATGCAGTATTTGCCAATGGAGTTTGATGTACAATTCATACCTCTATTCACTGAAGAGTGTTCAAGATACCATGTGAGGAGCTCCTCACCACATACATCTCCTTCTGATAAAGGAGCTACATTTCCGTCTGCTCCAATGCTCTCCAATTTACCCCTTACTATGAAAACCATCTTTTCAACAGGACCTCCCTGATAAAGAATATCACTTCCTCTAGTGTATAACTTTTGCCTTAATTTTCACAAACAGCATCAAAGAGGGGTCATCCATCAGGGAAAATATCCGAACCTGCAAATCAGCAAATATGTGATTCTTAACAAAACTATGATATTAAAAACTAGAAGACTCATCAGCATTTATATTTGCTTGGTAATGTGCATAATACAGTCAATTGATCTTTTGCTTCAATTTGATATTAGTCCACAGCTCAGACCAAGTAATATCTTGTTAGAGTACTAGTATATGTAAATAGGGACACTAACGCCAGAGATACCGCCACAATATTATTGTTTGGTATCTAAAAGCAGATCGCTAGAGTTCAGGCAGTAGCCTGCAGTAGTTCGCTAGAGTTCAGGCAGTAGCCTGCAGTAGTTCATGTATGTTGCAGAAAATACACGTTCATTATGATGTAGAGTTGCATACCTCCATTTGTATAGTGAGACCAAAATAGATTGAATTAAATTGGGAATGGGATCAATGGGATTGTTTCAAGAATACCTTTAGTGTGATGTCATCATAGGGTGTGTTTGCCATTGTCTGAAGTTTCATGTTGTAATGAGTTGAGGAATTAACACTTCACTTATGTAGTTTTGTGGGACAAGCATTGTAAGAATCCTAAATCTAGACACAATCTAATGAAGCAGATCTCATCCTTGCATCAAATTCAGTTAGGACATAAAATATAATGAAGCGACATTTCTCTATATTCTTTGCTTTGCCCAAGAAAGAAGAAAAAGCTGGTCACCATCCGTACTCAAAGGCAGTAACCTTCACATGATTGCCCACTTGTAATGTATATGACATATATTTGGCCAAAATATATGGTAGAAACAAATCCGGACTACAAGGAGATGTTAAATAGGCCTAGCAAACCTGTTTGATGAACCAGCAATTTGAATTCTCATCTGCCCTAGATCATCTGTCCATTAATTAATGGAAACTTAAATCAGAAGGATACTACGGTATAGAACAAGTTATAAATAACAGGAAAAAAAAAATAAAAAAAAGAGGTGATACCTTACATTAAATGAACAAGAGTGAGAAAGCTCCTTATCCTAGATTTCAGAGAAATAGCACAGAAATAGGGTAAAAAATGCACTCCTCTAAGTTTAACCGACATTCTTTCTGTGTTTAGTAGTTGCTCTCAAATGTTAAAGAGAAACAAAAATAAAATAGGAGAAAAAATAATGTTCCTCTGTTCAAAGCTGAGCCTCTTCTTAATACGCAAAAGCCAAAACATACCCAAATTGACATTATCCTAATTAGCAAAATTTGAACCAACTCCTGTCTAAAATCTCCATATTACCAGTCTATAATATATACCTCAATCCAACCATCCCATTCTAACTTAATCTCTTCTCTCTAGCAGTGTGAGTAGGGGTGGTTCAGGTTGCCACCACTTAAGTCTAAACGAACCAATAAAATATGCACCTAATCATACTTGACCAAACAAAAAACTTAACCGGCAAACTCAAACTCAGTGTAAGAGCCAAACTGAACCCAATACAGTAAAAGAGTTGCATTAGGTTAGGCTGGGTTGAGAATGACTATAGGAGTGCTATCAAGTGAGGTCAGGTCCAGCTATCACCTAACCCAAATCTGACTGTTGGGAGTTTCATCCTACATTTGAATCCATTCGCTATCCATCCAAGAACTGGGTAGGTTTGGGTTTAGGTAGGATCAAGTTGGACTAAAGATTGAGTCCAAGTTGGATATGGGTTGTCAAGTTGCTCAACATACTCACATGCATCTCCCTATCCAAAATTTCAAAGAGAAGCCAAAGAAAATAGGGAGAAAAATGTTGTCATCCCTCAAAACAAGTCCCTTTATGCTAAAAAAATATCAAAAATTCAAATAAAAACAAAAAATAAAGAAGAAACCATCCTTCTTCCCATTTGGACATAGCCTCTCCTTCATATTGAATTGACTGGAGATTGTTTGGGTTATCCCCAATCTGATCTGATTTGAAATCACCTGATCAACAAAATTTGAATGCAACTAGAGTTAGAAAATAAAGAAGAAAAACCATCCTTTGTCCCATTTGAACATGAGCCTCTCCTTCATAGTGAATTTAGTGGAGATTGTTTGGATTATCCCCAATCTGATTGATTTGAAATCAACCTGATCAACAAAATTTGAACGCATCTAGAGTTAGATATCTATATATAAGCCTATTAAATGTGTAGTATAGTATAACTAAACACAAAATTCCTAATCTCGATACAAGGTTTGTTGACTCAAAACAGGACCCTGTGCTGATTGGCTGGTGGTACAAGCCGGTTACGGACTGAACCAACATGGAAACGAGGAAACCGGAGGAAAAGAGAGAGAAAGGGGGATAGGACGGAGAGGGAGGGCCACCGAGGCCTCCGAGCCTTTGCGTCCTCCACAAGAGATGACTCACAAAGAGAGATAGAGAAGAGGGGAGGGAAAGAAAAGGAAGGAGGGGAAGGTAGCGGCGAGGGTGCGGCGAGGGTGTTGGAGGGCTGCCGCCTGGCTGCTGTGGATGCCAAATGGTGGAACGCAGCCCACAGCATGCTAGATTCACCGTGCATTGGGTTTTTTAAAAAAACCCATGAAACGAGAACGGGTCACCTGAAACTACATTACCGTCATCCGGAGGCCACAATGGCCAGCCGGCAGCCCTTCAGCGCCCTCCCTACAACCTTCCCCTCCCTCCTTTTCTTTCCCTTCCCCCTCACTATCTCTCTTTGAGCTGTCTCTCGCAAAGGACACAAAGGCCGAAGGCCTTGGTGGCCCTCGGGCGACCAATGCTAGCCTCCATCTCCTTCCCTCCCTCATCTCTCTCTATCTTCCTCTCTCTTCCCTCGTCCGTTGTGGCCAGCCGAATCGAAAGGCTGAACCACGCCGGTTTACCACCAGTATGGCTTGACACATCCCGAACTGCCCAGCTCGGGCCAGTCAGCAACCTTGTCTTAATCTGACATGACCAATCATGAAACCGATTGGTAAAATCTAAAGCACCAATGAGTCCAAAATCTTTATATAAGCCTATTATGTATTATGTATATATAGGACATATATTACCCTAAAAAAAGATTGAAGGAAAGAAGTCTTCCTATTCCAAAATTTAAAAAAATAAAAAAATGAAAATTAAAAAAAAAAGAAATCCTCCAACTCAAACTTGATGCCATCCTTACATGACCAAGAAAATATGAAACCTAGCCAAGCCTGAATATACAATTTATTTCTTAAATTCCTTGTCCCTTTACTCCATACCACACCAATCAATGATCAATGATACATGATCTAACTACCCTAGATTTATCAATAGTGTATGTTCTCATATTTTACTCCAAGACAATTAGCACTTATGATGTTATCAAATAAATTCTTATTTACTTCCATTTTATTTATGTTTCTATAAATCAAATAACTCAATGCCTATTTTTCTTAATTTTTATTTCTATATTTAATATTTCTTGGTTGTATCATGCCAACTTAAATATGTGCTTAACTTGTTCATATCAATTTTCCAAACACAATTTCAAATTACTTTACATGTTTCCATGTTTGAAGAAATGAATTAATATGTTATTATGCTATTGAGAGTTATTTCCCCCTACTTATTTTTTTAAAAAATAATAAAACTAATTACAACAAAAAGGTGCTTGTGGACACTTTACTATCTGATACAATCATAGACATCATCTAATTGAAATTCCATTCCCTCTGATATATTTATTGTATTTGTTGCTTGTTAAGCAAGAAAAGGACAATTTTAATTATCATAGGCCATGCATACATAGAAGATAAGAATTACCATCTCAAGATATTATAAATTTCCCAAGAAATTGCATTAAGTGCCTAGACATTTATGGTAGTCCACGTGAATGGTCCTATGACGACAATACAAGTCAGACATATAAGAACAAGAACTAGTTATCAATAAAGCGACATAAACTTATTGTCACTACAATAAATGGGTCACATCTCATGTTTGGAAACTCACTTTATTGAGAAACTTAAAGAAATGGCGTCGTATTTCTCTTTGTAGGTCCTCCGGTAGATTCTCTAGTAGCTCTTCTTCATTTACACCTCGAGTAGCTGCCCAACTAAACCTCTCTGCTTGTCTTACTTGCCTAAATCATCATGTAATTTGGGTTAATATCACCACCAAAAACATGCAGAAAATTGCTAAAGTTGAACAATAAGAAACAAAGGTAGGACAACTAAATGACAAAGGTTCAATCCAAATAAATGATTATGATGTCTGGATGGTCACACACTATGTTAACCTAATTATTTACTGCAATTAATTCATAAACAAGGTGGACTCAAATAAAATAAAATATTATATGGATTCGGCATGAGTAACTAAATACACATTCTAATGAATATTTCCTATTTCAATCACAACTATAAACTAATAAAGTGCTCAGAACAGTGACAAAAAAATTTGTTATGATTTCCGAACAGATTATGTAATTAGGTTGGCTAAGTGATCACAGCATTATCATAGTCATAACATTTTTTTGACATACTAAAGTTTGCCCTCATCTTTGTACAGGCACTTTCCAAGTCTAAGGCAACTTTAAGGGTCTCTCCCACTTTGCATGAGCATAGATAGCATAACCAAGAAGGTAGGTTTTCCTTCCCAAAAATAGCTCCCATGTTTCACGACAAATTTCATCCCTGATGGGAAAACTCATCAACCAGAAGATCAAAATAAAGAGTTGATGCAAGGTCAAGTAATAGATGCAAAAGTCTCTTGAAATTAGGATCTGCATTGTCTCAAGAAATAAGACTTGCAAGCACAATACATCTTTAATTGATTTGTAATCTTACAATCACAATCATCTAATATCTTCCCTGGTTACTACGATACCAAGATCAGTTCATTGCTTGGAACCTTCCTGTCAAAGCTTTAAATTAGCATTCCACGAGGTAAAAAAAAAAAATTTAGATGTAATACCCTGCCCCAAAATGAACTGGGTCTGGTCCATTTGACCGGCCCAAAAGCAAAGTTCAGGCCAAGACCAAAATAAATAATAAATAAATAAATAATAATGCATGTGCACTGCACATGGTTGATGAGAGACAGACTCATGATGAGAATCATCACTATCCTAATTTCCTCCATTTTAAGTTTGATTTCCATTGAGAATCCAACACCAAAAGGACCTTGAAGACCTCAATTCATTCTCTATTTAAACCAATCTGTGTTTCCTCCATCCTCCAATGGTCCTCATGGCTGATCATCCCATCATTTCTTTCTTGTTTTTATCTCAAACAAAGGCTACCTCCATCACCGTGTTTGCCAGAGGAAGGCCATGGAAGCATTGCTAGAATGAGGTAACAGCCTCTAATCTTCCAATTATACTTTCTTTCAATCTTCTTCGATCCTAAGATCTTTGATTTTGGCCAATTATTGCTGGATGTTCCTTCAAAAATCAAGCCTCTGATTTCCCCTGTTGTTCCATGAAATTTTATGGATTTTCCAATGCCGATTGTTGTCACTGAACACCGGGAAGGAAACCTCCGACTGCACCTTTGTGACCCCAGCCAATGGAAGCCATAGCCGCCGCCGGCAAGGGGCCCTATTGTTCCAAAAAAGGGGGGAAACAGAGTCCACTATTCTGCCAAAAAAAAAAAGGGAAAAAGCAATAAAGTTTCTCTTCTTGTTCTCCCTCTTCTCTCTTCCCCACTCTCTCTCCAATTTCTCTCTCTACAAAGCTTCTCTCTCTACCATGCCTATTGCCTCTCTATCGTGTCTTTTTTCTTGGGATTGGTGAATCTAGAGGATCTATCTTCCATGATCAAAATAATCCTAGCCCGATTTTCATCTTGAAGGATCTAATCTGTGAGGCATTCGTAATTACCGGTTCAATCCTATGTAGGGTTCCAGTTTAGAATTTTTGTTTTTAATTAGTTAGGGCTTAAATTGATGCAAAAATATATTTTGAATAATAAGTTCTGAAAGACCCTTTCATGATTGGTTGAATCTATCCATTCATTATTTCTACAAAAGTAAATAATGAACCATCTTTCCAAGATATTTTATTTAAATAATTTTATTTTGAAAGCAAGTAAATTAGTTATTGATTTATGTGTGAATTATGACTATATTTTGAATGTAGAGTAACTTGAAATTTTGAGATTTTGAAAATTATGTTTTATTGATTTATTTTGGAATATGCATATATGTTAACAGGAATTATGATATATGTTATCCTGCAAAAGTGTTTTCATATGGGATTTGAACTCTCAACCTAACTATGTCTGGACCTGCCAATAGGGGTCATGCATTGGTCTTAGTGGATCCTGCCAATGGGGTTTATGCATTGATTTTAGTGGACCCTACCAATCGAGGTTATGCATTGATTTTCTGAACCCGCCAATAGGGTTTATGCATTAGTGTTCTGGCAGCACTTTGATTATTATTGAGCTTATTGTTTCTATTCTGACTTTGCCATAGGAAAAAAGTGTGGTCATAGTTAAAGGCCAATGAGTTATATGTAATTTATTCTGAATCAGATTTATGATTATGTATTTATATGAATATTTAAATGAATTTGATTTGCAAAAATGAGCATGAATAATGTTCCTATAGTTATTCATGGCAATTATTTTTGAATATATATCGTATAATAATATCCGAAATGTCTAGTTGAGATATTCATTACTTACTAGGCTATCGAGCTTATTATCTCTTATTCCTTTTCAGACTCAGATACTTAATTGCAGATGTGGGTATTGCTTGGGAGTGAGATCAGAGGCAAGATTTGGCAGTATCAACATAGCTGGATTTAGATTTTTTATTATTATTATTTTTAAAATTTTTAGTGGAGATTTATTTGATGTAAGATTTTTAAATTTGGTTATATGTTGGATTAGTTAATTAATTGAATTTTAACTTTTAGTTATTTAAATTAATTTCACTATGATGCATTGATATTATGCCAGGAATACCTTGCATGCTTGTGGAGAAAGTTCTCCATGAGCATGCAGCAATTGCCACGACCTTTGGCTCCCAATCTCGAATCGGGGGTGTGATACTAGAAGACCAATTAAATGATCATATTCAATCACCCAATAATATCTTAGACAAAGATTCAAGTCTTGGCGGGACGTCCCACAAGACACTAGGACAAGGTACCATCCTATGTGTCGAGACAGGATATCCTGCTAGCATCCCAGCATCCTGATCGAGATGTCTTGAGATATCCCCTATCCCAAGTATTGGGACAAGATGGGACGGCGGTGCATCTCATTCCATAAAAAAAACAAGACAGCCTTATCCCATTGGATTTAAAACCTTTGTCTTAGGTGCTTTTCAAGTTCCCATCTTGTCCGTGGTCATTGGAATATAATTCATGCTTTAAGTGCACCAACCAACCAAAAGCTCCAAAACAAACAATTGTGACCAGGTCAGCCGAATTCAAGTTCAAGGTAAAATCTACCCCTTCTATTACCTTACAGCCATTTTCCCTCATCTCCCCTTCCTTTTGAATTACATATTTCCTGCCTCTTCTAAACCATTTTCCACTTTACATGGCAAGTTGTGCACAATTTATTTGATAATGCATAATGGCAATCCCTTCATCAATATTACCTTCTTCTCTTAACTACTACCTGTCACTTTCTCCAATCTTTTACCAACAATTTACATCATTCATTTTTTCTGTTAGTCAGTAATTTGTGCCCCTTTTCCCATATTCCACCTCAACTTCGTTTTGTTTCTTAGGATGCTTTACAGCAGTCAGTTTTCAGATGCCATCGAGGCATTCACATGACATTAGACCAAATGAAAATAAACTGTGGCGTTTGATCTAGTATTATAAATAGGCAATTATCATGAATTGATTTATTGGGTCTGATAAGACCGGATCTATATTTTTCAACAGAGATGTTCCAGGATGCATCAATTGGGAAGCATGGCAGCTTGACAATTGATTTGTTTTATCCTTTCCCTTGTTCTGTATTGCATTCCTTCAGCTTTGCATCATCCACTTATAAGTCCTTAATGTTGGGCTATTGCATGGGATCAACTTAGGACATTTTAAGCTAGCAGCAATTCTACAATGTGCAGTGCTTCTTGGTGCTCAGGATATGCTCAAGTAGTTCATCTTATTCCTCTTCTGATGCTACTTCAGTTTGATCTACCATTGTTCTATAATTCTATTCACTTTGTTAGTTGTTGTATCAAGGTTTTTCTCAGCTTTTCCTAAAAGTGCCATCAGCAACAAAATGCTCCTTGTCAGTTTTACCTGCCTCACCTATGCACCAACGCACATCATTCCTTCTCTATGTTGTCCTCGAGTCCAATGCAAGGATTTAGGTCTCGGCGGGACATCCCACGGAACACCGGGACGGGGTATTATCCCATGTATCGGGACAGGACATCCAGCCAGTGTCCTAGTGTCATAATCGGGACACCTTGGGACATCCCCTGTCCCGAGTGTCGGGACGGGGTGGGACGCCGATGCGTCCCATTCCAGGAAAAAACCGGGACAGCCCTGTCCCACGGGATTTAGAACCTTGGTCCAATGTTCCCTTAACCATAGTGTTATGTAGTTTCTTGCCACAATCACTATTACCAGTGCTATTACCATGCCACTACATCAAGGTAGCCATAAACATTCAATTTTGTAACATGAATTCTAATACCAGTCATTTAGACTAACATATACCCCTGCCTTATTCATTTCAGATTTTCAATTTTTTTATTATTGATTAATCTACCAGACCTAAATCTTCAAAATGTCCTAACTCCTCTAGATGTTATTATCAGTAAATTTTTCTCTTAATACTCTAACTACCACTGCATTGTTTTGTTCAATGCCAGTTTTGTTTATAATAGGTAATAAGCAAACAAGGATGATATGGATGTTCATGGTCTGATTCATGAGGTGGATTTGATCTGATTGTGGCCCTGTATTGCTATTTTACCTCGATTTATAAGTCCTTATACCAGTACCAACAAAATACCTGCATTGTGGATGAAATTATAGTCAGATTATAGATTATGGATGAAATTATGTTAGGATGTATAAGAATTGTACAGTGTTCTAGAAGAAATTAGGGCCTACGATTATGGATGAAACTATGACTTATGGATGAAATACCAGTGCCATTAAAATCAAGCTTGAGGAGATGCTTGAAGTTAAGCAAGCATACTCCAAATTGAGCCTAATGGCGAGAAAACCCGAGACAAAGCTGAGGCAAATTTAGAGGTATGTGAGGAACCCTTCAGCTTGAAGATCCAGGTAAAGCATAGCATCATCGAGGCTATTCTAAATCCTGGAAGCCAGAAGAATTTAATCTTCAAAAATTTGGTTTAGAAGCTGAGATTGCAAACCAAGCCTCATCCATGTCCTTATCCTCTCAGCTGGATTCAAAAAGATGTTGGGTTGAAGATCACCGAGCAGTGCACCTTCAAGTTTGCGATCATTAAGAGGTATGTTGATGAGATAACTTGTGAAATAGTTCTTTTCGATGTTTTCCAAGTTATCCTTGGAAGCTCGCATCTTTGGGATTGAGATATAGTCTTCTCCAAATGGCAGAGGAAGTATTGTCTCATAAGGGATGGAAAGAAGTTTATGATCAATGCCTCTAAGGTGCAAGAAAGTGTAGACCATGCAACTATTGTCCAAGCAAAGCGACTTGTTAATGCCTACAATAAATTCGCAATGATGGTATGAGAAACTGATACTACTCATGAGAGGCCAAGCTCTTATCCTTTGATTCTATCAACCGATCAACCAAGATCGAGATCGAGCCATCGTAGTTGTCATCGACAACAAGAAAAGCGGGCAAGGAGCATCTTTATCACGAAATCCAGATGTAGAAGCAAGCCAAGTGGTGCACCAAAATCTAAAAGCAAGGTAAAGCAAGGTCAAAAACCATCTTCAAGCAGAGCTAGATGGTTCAACCAAGGGGGAGCAGACATTTTCCCATATTCAATTGTAATTTAGCAGGAGCTAAATCTCCTAAACAAGGGGGAGCCCTTATCCAAGAAAATCCTCAAACTCAATACAGATCATTTTGGCCACAACGAGTAAAAGCTGGATAGGATTCAGGAACAAGATCTACCACATCAAGAAGTTGAATCGCAGCCAACCTTTGGGAGACCATAACTTGGTCATACAAAAGCCCAATTAAGATTTTTTTTTTGTTGAAATTGAGTATCTTTCTGAGATTTACAACCTTGGACCACCCCAAAAGGGGCTAAATTAGAACAAAATTTTATCGTTTTGATCCCGAAATGGATTGGCCAAACCAAAATTTTTCTTTTTGGCAAAGATCTTCACCGGAGATAATCTTTCAATCCATGAAGAATTGGACTAAGCGATAGAAGGCAAAGTTGTTGAAGAAGTTGATATTTATCTAGTATAATTTTTTTATATTTTTTATAATATTTTATATTTATTATATTTTTAGAGATCTAGTCCTAGTTAAGCTACGAAGGAGAGTCCAATCCAACTTGTTCAAGGATGGACATCCTTACAGGAGATAAGAAGAGAAATTCGATCTGAATTGTGAAAGAACAGATCTCATTATTATAAATAGAGATTATGTACCACAATTTATGGTATGAAAAATTAATCAATAAAAGAACAAAAATTAAGTCCTACTATCACAATTCTTCCATCTTTTTTCTTTTGAAAGATCTGAATAAAGCAAGTTGAAGAAAATCTTTTCTTCTTCTTGATCAGATCAATAAGTACAGTGGCATTTAGGAGGATTGATAAGCCTAGATATGGTATTGATGAGGTGATAGAAATGGTGTGCCATATCTAAGGTAGTCACACAACTTGAATTACTTCTAATTGCTGCCGAGGTGCTCCTTAAAAGAGAACACAGGGACATATTTGTAGCTCTTCGGGATAGCCTCCTTCAAATTGAATGGCTCAAGCAAATGTCAAATGGATATCTTCTCATGGAGATGTGTTTGTAGTTTTAATTTGTAATTTTCTGTTGGATATCATATTTCAATGTCTAGTATATGTATTGGTGTTATGTGTTGGATAATGCATTTTGGATGCTATGGATATTGTGTTGGATGGATTACATGTGTCGATGTTATGTATTATTTGTGTTATATGTTATGGATTTTATGGATATTATGGATTATATGTCTTGGTGTTATATATTGTTTGTGTCATTGTGCATTTTGTTTTCTCTACAAATATGGATACCGGGTAGCACTTTTAGTAGTGCTAACGAGAATTATTCTATCAAAGATGAGATGGTTGATGATGGAGATTTTTATGCATTAATGACTGCAATTATTGGCACAAGTATTGATTATTATATAAAAAACATTGACAAGGAGCCTTATAGGACCTCTTATTATAATACCCAGTCAAAAAAAAAAAAAAAGGAAGAAGACTCTTGATAGGAGTCTTCTTTTCCTAAACGAAGTGGAAACCCAACCAGATTTGGAGCTCTCCGGCTATAAGAAGGAACCCCTTCCACGAATCCCCATCACCGAAGAAGCCTTCCCCTTGTGCAACTTATTCCCTTGATTTTCACCTGCTTCGGATGACTGTCATCGGGCACACCGCTATCGAAGCAGTGGGCATCACCGGAGCTCGAGGTACACCCGGCCCTCCTCCCTCTCCCTAATCTCCTCCTCACTCCTCGTCTCCGGCCGGCAAACGCCAGAGTAACCCATGAAAAAGAAGGGGAAAGGAATTGTTACCATAGCTCTCCGTCGCCATCGCTAATGGATGCCAGATCGGGACTGGAGGCCGAGCCGCCATAGACCGCAGCCCAACCAAACCTTGTCCGGCGGGAACCTCGAGATTTTGGGGGGGGGAGAACGGGGGAGCAGGATTCCCCTATTCGGCCGAGCGGAAGAAGAGGAGAGGGGAAGAAAAGAGAGGAAAAAAGAAAAGAAAAGAAAAAGAAAAGGAAAGGAAAAAAAAAAGAAAAAGAAAAAGAAAAAGAAAAAGAAGAAAAAGAAAGAGAAGAAAAGAAAAAAAGAAAAGGAAAGAAGAGTGAGAAGAGGGAGAAGAAGAGGAGAGAGAAGAAGAAAAAGAGAGAAAAAGAGAGATAAATAAATAAATATTGAAAGGGGAGGTCAAAAAGTTTCTCTCAGAAAATTTGTGAAGAGTATCAATGGATGGACCACTGATAAAATTCAGATAGAAGATTTTGGATTTATAATTGCTATAAAATTATTTATTAATATTAAAATTATTATTATAGAAAGATAGCCTTTTGAGCAGGAGGGTGTTGAGCAAGTTTCGGGTACGGACTGATATCGGGTATATTTAGTTTGACTCTAATGAGGTAAGGATTTCTGGACACGATCACTAGCTTATAAATACATTTTACACGGCACGATTTTGATCCTTGGACATGAACATTGGCATGCATGATTGTTTATGCATTACATATTTTATTTTCTTATGAAGGACAATTATGATTGCTGGTACTGCTATTTATATTTTTCGTATGACATATTCCTATCTAACATGATTATTTTGATGGTTTGGATTGTGATCCCGGTTATTATAAACCCTAAAAAGAATATAAATATATTTGAGATTTAATAAAATGATAATCAAGAAGAAGGAATGTTTGGACTAGCCATACCACGAAATCGTGGTTACTGAGATTGCCAGTCATAGGCTAAAGTGTGACAATGAGATTGCCAGTCACAGGCAGAAGTGTGACACTAAGATTGTCAGTCACAGACTGAAGTGTGATAACGAGCTTGCCAGTCACAGGCTGAAATATGACACTAACATTGCCCGTCATGGGCTGAAGCATGACGTGGTTAGTCCAGAATCCTAAAGAAGAAGGATGACTAAATTGAAACAAAAAAAAGAAACATGATTTTACCAAAGATTTTGTTATATATGGCAATTGAGTTATTTTAGTTACATGATATGATATACTATTATTTTCCTGTTATTTTAAAACTATATTATTATTGGTATGACTGTATGGAGTCCTTATTGGACTGTAAAGCTCACTCCCCACTTCTCCATTTTTTCAAAATCGCAGGATGCATAGCAAGTGATGGGGACCGAAAGTCTATTTTATTTTATTTTATTTAAGTCATGTAATAAAGTGAGACAACTGAGTCCAGTTGAGTCCACTTAGTCAGGTCCAGTCTTTTAGTCTAGTCAAGTCCAATCGAGTCAATGTAAGTTTCATTCAGGTCATGTTCAAGAGGAGAGTCAGCAGACCAGGAGATTCACCAGGCCCTCCAACCAGAGCTGCCTTCATGCACCTGGGCCCTTTCATGCCGCCAGGCCCGCAAGAGAGAGCTCCAGTCTAAGAAAAATGCCCACTGTTGACCAGGGGTTTCTTGGCCCACAAGTCACGATTTCTTAGCCCTCAAGTCATATACCCTGGGGTGAATCTATAAATACCACCCCTCCCCTCTTGTATGAAGTATCTCTTATGAATACAAATTAAAAAAATTATTTTGGTATGAGCTTTGAGTTTTTTCTCCGGATTGGAGTGGGTGTGACGCTCGGATTCCCTGTTCTTGAGTGCAAGCCCTAATCCCCTGATGACTTCTACGCTCGCCAGCGATCCCAGCATCCCCGTCCCGCATCAACTTGGTATCAGAGCCCAGCGGATTAGGGTTCTTCCTCGCCGGCTCCATCTCCTTCCTCCCGATCACAGATCCCGCCACCATCAAGCCAGATTCAGCCGGTCACCCACCACCGTTCCTCCCAGCCCTCGCCCCTGCTTTCCGCGTCGTCCACACCACCGATCGGAACTTCCCACCCAGATCCAAGCCCCTCCTCTCCACCCACTGCTGCCAACCATCCAGGAAACTTCAACGATCGCCGCTCGTCTCTTCGCCGCTGCCGGCGAATCGACACCTCGAGGCGCCGTCTTTCTCCCCAGCACCGTCGCCGGTGGAGAGCCCCTACCGTTCCACCTCTGCATCAGCCAGTTTGTGAAGACGAAGATTCACACGATTATGAAAGCAATTACCTTTCACGGTTGTCGACTTCAAGGAAGAGCATGCCGGATCTACTCCCGGCCTCCTCCCGCTGCCGACGACGCCGACGCACCCCGCCGCTGCCCTGCTCCCCGTCGGCCACCCGCCCCCCCTTCGCCTGCAACCATAAACACCCAACGACGACGCCGGACTCCTCCGGATGCATGCCCAGGCCGAACTTGCAGCCTTTTCCCGATCAGAGAGACCGGCCGAGATGCTCACCGTGCTGGCCTTCTCCCTGTCCGTGCCATCGTCCTCCGCCTGGAGACATCCACAGCCGGCCCCCAATCAACGTCCGTGGAGCCTCACAGTGCCGTAGATCCGTGCGACGCCCTTCCCACCGGAAGATCACCTTCGTTAACCTCGCCCAAACCGATCTTTCTCTCTGCCTCACCGACACCTCAAATCGCCTCCGCTCGATCTTCCCGTCCGACAGCCCGACATCCACCGGCCCTGATGGATTTCGACCGTCTGTGTCCTCTGCTCGCGATGCCTCACCGGCGCACGCCTGGCTCCCTGCTACCAAGCACTGCCGCAGCCCGCCGAAGACCCAATCTTCCGCCCGAAATCGTCCACAGCCGGCCGAGACCTCCGTCGTCCGTTCCGCCATCTCCGCCCAGCGCAGCCGCTGGCGAAACCCCTCCAAAGTTGTACCCACAGCCGCTGCCCGTGTCGCCTTCTCCCCACCATGCCGCCGCCATTCGCCAAAGCGGGACCACGCCACCATTCCCCGGGCCGCCATCCTTGTCCCCAGCCCCGTCACCGACGAAGCCCGCCGGATCTCCACAACCGAGACCTTCCCTCGATTTCACACGCCTGTCAAAGCACCGGGAGAAGAAGCGCACGAACGTGATGCATATTCCCCTCCTTGTTGCCGACTTCAGATATGCACGATTTCCAGAGTGCACGATTCTCAGAGCAGCATGAATTTCAAAGATGGTGACGTACAGATCTCAAAGCAGCCAATAAAAAAAAATGAGGAAAAGAAAAAAAAATCTGGAATTTGTTTGAAAAAAAAAAAGTGAACCTAATCTCTTTTGATGTGATTGGTTTCGGTTCCATCAAACCCCCGCTCACCCAAACTCGACGGAGTCGAGTTCTCCCCACCACAGGGGAATGATGGGGACCAAAAGTCTATTTTATTTTATTTTACTTGAGTCCTGTAATAAAGTAAGATAACTGAGTCCAGTTGAATCCACTTAGTCAGGTCCAGTCTTTTAGTCCAGTCAAATCCAATCGAGTCAATGTAAGTTTCATTCAGGTCATGTTCAAGAGGAGAGTCAGCAGACCAGGAGATTCACCAGGCCCCCCCAACCAGAGCTGGCCTTCATGCACCTGAGCCCTTTCATGCCGCCAGGCCCGCAAGAGAGAACTCCAGTCCAAGACAAAGGCCTACTGTTGACTAGGTCCACCAGGGTTTCTTGGCCCACAAGTCAGGGTTTCTTAGCCCTCAAGTCATGTACCCTGAGATGAATCTATAAATACCACCCCTCCCCTTTTATATGAAGTATCTTTCTTATGAATACAAATTAAAAAAATTATTTTGGTCTGAGCTTTGAGATTTTTCTCCGGATTGGAGTAGGTGTGACACCCGAGTTCCCTGTTCTTGAGTGCAAGCCCTAATCCCCTGGTGACTTCTATGCTCGCCAGCGATCCCGGCATCCCCGTCCCACATTAGCAAGGGTCGAGTAAAGCATGAGATTGAGTACCAGAATTTTTAGATTATTTAGTTAATTCTATTTCTGATACCCATGTAACGAATAAGTTGATCATTTACTGATCATGAATTGAACGAGTTGATTATTTAATTATTATTAAATTATTTTAATGGTATTTGGTTAATTAAGTTTAATTTCTGAAAATAATGAGAATTTCATGTACTTAGGCCCTAGCATGATCTCTAGCATGAAACCTAGGATTTGTGCGGCCGGTCGCGTAGCCAATCCTGATACTGGGTTTGAGACGTAATAGAGAGGTATCAGAGCCAAGTTATAGGATTCTAGGGTACAAGTTCAAAGAGAGTGTGGGTCAATCATTAGGTTAGGATAGGATAACGTAATATATTCATGTATACTTAAGTAATATGTGAACACTAACAATGATTATTATAGGATCCCATAATGCATGGAGGCAAACGTGGACGGGCTAGGAAGCCTATGAGATTAGCGGATGGTTCAAATACTTAGGAGCCCTTGAATCAGCAAGAAAATTCTGGGATCTTACCAGACAGTGGTGTGCACCGCCAAGAACCATTGTACAATCTCATGGACAACACCCCGAAGACTAGGACAGTAGAAACGGGAACCTCAGGTGGACCTGGAGTTCAGCCTGGGGACCAGGTTGGCTTCTCTCAACTTATACAACTACTGATGCAACAACAAGCCACTGCTAGACTAATATGATAAAGATAATAAAGATGCAACAACAACAAACAACAACAGTTTATACAGCAACTACTACAGCAGCAACAACAACAAGCTACTTCTCAGTGATAGCCAGGAATCGGGATCCAACAAGAGCATCAAATAACCTTGATAGATTTCAAGAAGTATGCCCCACCGGTATTCAAGGGAACTTCTGACCCTATGAAGGCCAGGGTTGGTTGAAAGCGATAGAAAAAGTGTTCCAGGTCTTGAGATGTCTAATGGAAGAAAGAGTTAATCTTGCTACCTTCATGCTTCAAGATGAGGTAGCCGATTGGTAGGATATGAAGCTTGGAAAGCTAAGACCAAATGATGCTTTTATGAGAGGTACTTCCTTTAGAGTGTTCAAATTCAAAATTCCAAGAGTTCGACCACCTGGAACAGGATAGTATGACAGTTGCCCAGTATGCCACAATGTTTGAAGAATTATCCAAATACGCTCCGACACTGATAACAGATGAGGGGGTCTGGGCTAGGAAATTTGAGAATGGACTTAGAGATCAAATCCAACAACGGGTAACTGCTTTCGAGCTGCCCACTTATAAAGAGGTCATCAACAAAGCATTGATAATAGAAAGGGGTTTGGACATTGCTGAAGCAAAAAAGAAAAAAGCTTTGAAGAAAAGGTCCAGATCAGCATACCAAGGTCAGCATAATAAGAACACCAGTACCAAAACTAGGAGGTTTGACACTGTTACTCCAAATAACAAGGCTCAACAAAAGGATGATGTCAAGTATTATAAGTGCGGTGAGCCTCACTATCAATGAGACTGCACATGACCAGGAGGGAAATGTTACAATTATGGAAAGGAGGGTCACAAGACTATTATGTGCCGCAGTGGAAAAAAGTTACAGCACCAAGCGCCTCAAGCTTCTAGAAGAACCCCTACTAGCCAAACACTTCAAGATGGACATCAACAAAGAGAAGGATAGCAGAAGCCGAGAACCCAAGGACTGGTATATGCACTCACACAATAGAATGCCAATGCTTCTAATTCGATGGTGACAGGTATGATTAGGTTATCATCCAGTAGTGTTTATGTTTTATTTGACGCTGGTGCTACACATTCTTTTATATCAACTAATGCGGTTAGAGAAAACAAAGTTATTTTCAGTACCTCCAGAAACCGACCTCTGTGTTTCCACACCAAGTGGAGATGTTATTCTAGTTAACCTAATCTGCAAGGATTGCAAATTAGACATCGAAGATAGGGAGATGAAAGCAAATTTGATAATCCTAGAGACTTTGATGTAATCCTTGGGATGGATTGGTTAGCGGCATATCATGCTTCCATCACTACTTTGAGAAGATAGTAAAATTTCGAGTCCCTGGCCAGCCAGAGTTCGACTTTATGGGTAGCAAGTAAACCTCTCAGCAGAGGGTGATCTCAACTTTTAATGCCAAACGACTCCTTAGAAAAGGTTGTAAAGGGTTCCTAGCGACAATAATAGATACACAACAAGAGCTTAAATTAGAAGACATTCCTATTGTGAAAGAGTTTCCGGAGGTCTTTCCAAATGACATGCCAGAATTACCTCCTAACAAAAAATCGAGTTCTCCATTGATCTCATACCTGGCACTGAAGCCATCTCCAAAGCTCCATACAAGATGGCTCCAGTTGAATTGAAAGAGCTTATGGAGCAATTGCAAGAGTTGCTAGATAAAGGATTTATCAGACCTAGCATCTCCCTGGGGTGCTCCTGTATTATTTATGAAGAAGGATGGTAGTATTTGGCTTTGTATAGACTATCGGGAGTTAAACAAGATGACAGTACGGAATAAATATCCTTTACCGATGATTGATGATCTGTTCGATCAACTATAAGGGGCACAAGTATTTTCAAAAATTGATCTTCGTTCTATTTACCATCAATTAAAGATAAGGGTTGAGGATGTACCTAAGACAGCCTTTGGAACCAGATATGGATATTATGAGTTCCTGATCATGCCCTTCGGTCTAACGAATGCACCTGTAGCTTTCATGGACCTCATGAATCGGGTATTCAAGCACTACCTAGATCAATTTGTAGTGGTGTTTATTGATGACATATTAATTTATTCAAGCCCACAAGCGCATAAAGAACACCAAGGATAGTATTGCAAACACTGAAGGAGAAGTTGAATGTCAAGTTACAAAAGTATGAGTTTTAGTTGGACAGTCTCTTTTCTCAGACATGTTATGTCTAAGGAAACCGTGGATCCAAAGAAAGTTGAAGCTATAGTAAATTGGAAGAGACTCACTTATGTATCTGAAGTTCGCAGTTTTCTAGAAATGACAGGATATTATCGAAGATTTATGAAAGGATTCTCTCTTATTGCCGTGCCTCAACCCACTTGACCCAAAAACAAGTGAGATTTGAATGGACAGATGAATATGAGCAAAGTTTTCAAGAATTAAAAAGACAGTTGGTGATAGGCCCGGTGCTGTCCCTATTGAAATAAAAGATTTCACTATATATAGCGATGCATCTCATAAGGGTCTTGGTTGTGTCCTAATGCAAAACGAGAAATGATAGCCTATGCCTCTAGACAGTTGAAGCCATATGAGTCGAACTATTCTACTCATGATTTAAAACTAGCAACTGTGGTCTTTGCTCTTAAAATATAGAGGCATTATTTGTATGGTGGGCACTGTGAGATTTTTACGGATCACAAAAGCTTAAAATACATCTTTACCCAGAAGGAGCTGAACTTAAGACAAAAGATGGTTGGAGTTACTAAAGGATTATGACCTGACTATCAATTACCATCCAATAAAGGTAAATGTTATAGCAGATGCTTCAAGTAGGAAGTTTTCCAAGTAGGTTAGCAGCTTTACTTACTAATCAAAAATATATCATGTTGGATTTGGAGAGATCTAAGATTGAAGTACGATTACACGATTCTAAAATTCAACTAGCTAATCTTGCAGTACAACCTATCCTGATTGAAAGAATTAAATCAGCTCAAAAAGGAAATCTAGAACTACAAAAGATAAGGAAAACAGTGGAGTCTAGTGCCCACTCTAAATTCTGTATATATGTGGATGACACCTTGAAGTTTGATAGCAGATTGTGTGTTCCTAAAATTTCAAAATTAAAAAATGAAATTTTAGAAGAGGCACATAATTCAGCTTATACGATGCACCCAGGAGGTACAAAGATGTATTGAGATTTAAAAGAAAATTTTTGATGGTCGGGTATGAAAAATGACAGCACGGTATGTAGCTCAATACCTGATATGTCAACAGATAAAAGCCAAGCATCAAAGACCTACTAGATCGTTGCAATCTCTGAAAATTTTTGATGGTCGGGTATGAAAAATGACAGCACGGTATGTAGCTCAATACATGATATGTCAACAGATAAAAGCCAAGCATCAAAGACCTGCCAGATCGTTGCAATCTCTCAATGGAAATGGGAACATATTACCATGGACTTTATGACGGGTTTGCCCAAAACCCCTAAAGGTAATAATGCAGTATGGATGATTGTAGATCAATTGATAAAATCAGTCCATTTCTTATCCTTTCGGGTCATCCTCTTTGAAAAGATTAGCAAGCTTGTACATAGAATAGATCGTGAGATTGCATGGAATTCCGCTACTATTGTATCGAACCGGGACAATAGATTTATTTCACAATTTTGGAAGAGCCTTCACAAAGCCCTTGGAAATATTAAATTTCAGTACAACATTTTACCCCCAAATTGATGGACAATCAGAACGAACCATCTATATTTTGGAAGATATGCTAAGAGCTTGTGTCATGGAATTAGATGGTGCTTGGGACAGTCATTTGTCATTGATAGAATTTGCTTATAATAATAATATCAAGCCAGCATCCAGTGGCACCTTTTAAAGTATTATATGGCAGGAAGTGTAGATCTATTTGCTGAGACGATGTAGGAGAAAGAAAGTTATTGGGTCCAGAGATAGTGCAACAAATTATGAACAAGGTATAAGTGATCAGAGAATAGCTACGTACAGCTCAGAGCAGGCAGAAAAGCTATGCTGACAAGAGGGAGCTGGAATTTCAAGTAGGCAACCATGTTTTTCTAAGAATTTCTCCTATTAAAGGCATGATGAGGTTCGGAATGCATGGCAAATTGAGTTCGAGATATGTGGATCCGTTTGAATTTTTGGATAAAGTCGAGGTGGCCTACCGACTGGCGCTACCACCAGCCTTATTGTGCATAATGTATTTCATGTATCAATACTACAAAGGTATATTCCAGACCCAAGCCATGTAGTAGAGTACGAGCCATTGCATCTGCATGAAGATCTGACCTATGAGGAGGTTTCCATACAGACATTGACAAGGACCAAGTGTTACGACATTAGATCATACCATACATGAAGGTACAATAGAGCAACCATGACGAGAGAGAGGCTACCTAGGAGCTTGAGGCAGAAATGAGAGACAAGTATCCACAACTCTTTGAACTTTAAGTACGTTAATTTTAAGGATGAAATTATTTTAAGGGGAGAGAATTAATACCCAGTCAAAAAAAAAGAAAAGAAGACTCCCATCAGGAGTCTTCTCCTAAACGAAGTGGAAACCCAACCGGATTCAGAGCTCTCCGACTATAAGGAACCCCCTTCCATGAATCCCCACGATCGAAGAAGTCTTCCCTTCGGGCAGCTTATTCCCTTGATTTTCACTTGCTTCAAACGACCGTCATCGTGCTTACCAGTACCGGAGCAGCAGGCATCACTGGAGGTCGAGGTATGCCCGACCCTCCCTCTCCCTAATCTCCTCCCTATGGCCTCACTCCTCGTCTCCGGCCAGCAATCGCTGGAGTAACCCATGAAAAAAAAGGGGGAAAGGAACTGTTACCTTAGCTCTCCGCCGCCGCCGCCTATGGATGCCAGATCAGGACTGGAGGCCGAGCTGCCGTAGACTGCAACCTAGCCAACCCTTGTCCAACAAGAACCTCGAGATTTTGGGGAGAATCGAGGGAGCAGGAGTTTCCTGTTCGACCGAGCGGAAGAGGGGAAGAAAAGAAAAGAAGGAAAGGAGAAAAAGAAAAGAAAAGAGAAAGAAAAAGAAAAAGAAGAAAAAGAAAAGAAAAGAAAAAGGAAGAGTGAGAAGAGGAGAGAGAAGAAGAGAGAGAAAGATGAGATAGAAAAGAAAGAGAGAGAACAAGGGAGATAAATAAATAAATATTGAAAGGGAATGTCAAAAAGTTTCTCTTAGAGAATTTATGAAGGGTATCAACAGGTGTACCAATGATAAAATTCGGATAGAAGGTTTTGGATTTATAATTACTATAAAATTATTTATTAATATTAAAATTATTATTGTAAGAAGACAGCCTTCTAAGCAGAAGGGCATTGAGCAAGTTCGGGATACGGACTGATATCGGGTATATTTACTGTCTCTAGTGAGAAGGATTTCTATACGCGATCACCAGTTTATAAATACATTTTACATAGCACGATTTTGATCCTTGGACATGAGCATTGGCATGCATGATTGTTTATGCATTACATATTTTATTTTCTCATAACAAACAATTATGATTGCTAGTACAACTATTTATATTTTTCGATATATTCCTTCCTATCTAACATGACTATTTGAATGGTTTAGATTGTGATCCCGGTTATTATAAATCTTGAAAAGAATATGATTTGAAAATATATTTGAGATTTGATAACATGATAATCAAGAAGAACGGATGTTTGGACTAGCCATGCCACGAGATCGTGGTTATTAAGATTGCCAGTCATGACTAAAGTGAATGAGATTGTCAGTCACAAGCTGAAGTGTGATAATGAGATTGCCAGTCCCAAGCTGAAGTGTAATACCGAAATTGCCAGTCACAGGCTGAAGTGTGACAATGAGATTGCCCATCACAGGCTAAAATGTGACGAGCTTGCCAGTCAGGGTGGTGTGACACTAAGATTGCCAGTCATGGGCTGAAGCATGATCATGGTTAGTCCAAAATCCAAAGGATGACTAAATTGGAACATAAAAAGAAAATATGATTTTATCAAAGATTTTGTTATATATGGCAATTGAATTATTTTAGTTTCATGATATAATATATCATTATTTTCATGTTATTTTCAAAGTACATTATTATTGGTATGACTATATGGAGTCCTTACTGGGCTGTAAAGCCCACTTCCCACTTCTCCATTTTTTTCGGTCATAGGATGCATAGCAAAAATCGGGTCGAGCATAAGATCGAATACCATGATTTTTTGATTGTTTAATTAGTTCTATTTCTGATATCCATGTAACGAACAAGTTGATCATTTAGTAATCATGAATTGAACGAGTTGATTATTTAGTTATTATTAAATTATTTTAATGGTATTTGGTTAATTAAATTTAATTTCTAGAAATGATGAGAATCTCATGTACTTAGACCTAGCATGATCTCTAGGATGATACTTAGAATTTGTGACCGGTCACATAGCCGATCCCGATGCTGGATTCAGAGCGTGACACTTATCAGACTGGATTAGGTTTGTGTTAGAGTTCTACAAGGCAATCCAGACATATGCCAAAAACATTTCAAAATAGAAAATATGTATTTAATGATATGTGCTATGAATTAAAAGACTGATATGGTTTGAACTTTGAAGGCTTCTAAAAGCATTGTTGTTAACGACCTAATGACAATGTTTTTGATGATTTTGGGACATGGGATTGTGAATAGGATGGCACAAAAAACATTGTTTCAACATTCAGGAGAAACAATTAGTAGGCATTTTTATTCGTCCTAAATGTTGTCTTAAAAGTGGTGAAGGATATTATTAACCTAATTGATAGAGTTAAAGAATATTTCAAGTAAAATTCATGACAATAATTAGTGACATTATTTTAAGGATTGTATTGGAGAAAGCAACTAATGGTACCCACATGCCAATAAAGGTTTCTCCATCCACACAAATACCATATATTCACAAGAAAGAGATTCCCATGCACAATGTCATGGCTTGTGATTTTGAAATGTGTTTAAATTTATTTGGACTATGAGAGGGTATTGCTCACGATACACTATCATTTTGAAGACTATATATTGCAAAGAAGAGCTCCAATTTCCACACCCACCTAAGGCCTAGGGGTATATATTTTAATAAAATATATTATTGTAATAGCCTAATAGGTACATTTTAACTTTTATGAAGGTAATATTACTTGGAGGATGTAGGGTATCATCACATGATGGGATATATTGAGCCATACAAAGGGGAGAGGCATCATCTACCAAATTTTCAACATGGAAGTCAATCAAAAGTTATGCATGAAATCTTTAATCATGCACATTACTTCTAAGATGCACTACCGAGAAGACATTTGGATGTTGGAAAAGTTGATGGAGAATATTGATTATAATGCCTAGCTTTCCTTATCATAAAGGAGTTCACATTGTGGTGGCTTACATGCCCGAAATTATGCAATTAAAGATTTAGAGTTTCAACATTTCGATGATGATGAGGATCTATGCCCTCCTAATTGGTTAGAGATTGATGAACCATAGGAAGAACTACGGAACAAAGTCAAAGTAAAGAGTAACCATGAGATGGATATTCCACATGATCGTACCATAGCTCTTTCTTTATGAAATTGTGCTTGTAACATGGATATTATGCTTTGTATCTTAGTATTTTGTATCTAAGAAAACAAGAATGTCGTTTGTTACAATAAAAAATTCCTATTTTTAATGACATTCTTTGTTACTTGGTAATCTCCCTTTAAAAGATAATTACATTGTTTATTATAATATTTAGGTTAAAATAAAATATATAAATTATAGATTAACAATACTTTATTGTTTACACCATATTATATTAATATGAAATAATATTATAATATAATACTATGATATTATTATACTATAATAATAATAATATTGCATTCATACATTATAGCAACATTATACAACATAATAATATATTAATATGTAATAATAATTTTAATACTTCATATCAAAATATCATATTATAATCACTAAGCAATAGTAGATACATTGCATTATATTATATTAATTCATTACATATATGATATTATAGAATACAATATTATACTATATTATATTAATATTATATCACATTGTAATATTTTAATAATATATTAATATGTAATAATAATTTTAATACTTCATATCAAAATATCATATTATAATTACTAACCAATAGTAGATACATTATATTATATTATATTAATTAATTACATTATACAATATATAGAATACAATATCATATTATACATTACATTATAATATTTTACTACATATTACAATATCATATTACATTATAATAATACTATACACAAAATAATATATTAATATGTAATAATAATAATAAATATAATACCTTATATCAAAATATTGTATCATAATTATTAACTAATAAAAAGACATTGCATTATATTATGTTAAATTAAATTATATTATATTATGCTATGCTATACTATACAATAATACATTATTATCATTATCATATCCTAATAAATCATATATTAATAATATAACATTATCATATTCCTACAATATTATACTATTATTGCAATATTATAAAACTCTAATATTATAGCATACAAAATAAATAAATTGTAAATTAAGATTTCTTTATAATAACAAGTCTTGATAACATAAAGAGTTAAAAATTGAAAGTTCTATGCAATGTTCTTTATCATCATTTTCTCATACTAAAATCACGTTCTCAATTTAGTTACCAAATGGATGTTAAAGTTCTACGGGACTGTGAACGTGTGGTTACCAAATAGCAAACAGCTTTCTTAAAAGCTTTATTGGCAAAAGATCTTCCAAAAGCTCTACTATCAATAGCAATCCCAAATAAGGCCTAAGACTACTTTCTGACCTATATAATCCCAACCAAGGATTCAGGTCCCGGTGGGACATCCCACGGGACACTGGGACGGGATATTATCCCATGTGTCGGGACAGGACATCCCCTGTCCCAAGTGTCGGGACGGGGCGAGATGCCGATGCATCCCTTTCCAGGAAAAAACAGGGACAGCTCTGTCCCACGGGATTTAAAATCTTGATCCTAACCACAATAAACAAGAAGTTGTTATCATACTGGTGTATCTCATTAGCACACATTTCTTTAAGGTAAATAATTAGTTATTAATTAGTCGAAAACAAAAACTAGTACAAGCCCTATGCTCTAGTATATATCATCCTCTTCTTATCCCCTTCAATAATAACAAAATGCCTAGCAAGAGAGATCAAACAATAAGCAAGGCTTTGGATATATGTTGGATGACCCTTTGTGGCGATGAGATAATGGATATGAGACTGACCCTTCAGATTTACCTTTTTTCTTCCTATAAAGTGTGACCATTTTGACAAAGTCCCTTGATATTATGAATGTTTCATTTACAAATGTCAAGTGTTTCATACTTTCATATGCAAAAAAAACACTTATATTAGTAATGCAAAATATACATGTACATTTGTCATATTTAAAATACTCAAATAAAATATGAAAAATCTCATGAGCACCTTTAGCTACACTAGCATGAAGTGTTCTCAAGTCATATTTATTTGTGGACACAAGAAAATAATACAGTGTTCTCATGGCAAGTGATGAAAAATTTTGAACGAAGAAAGAGTGAACAGAAACTAGGACCAGCATAAGGCATAAACATCATGAAGCATGATATTGCAATGTAGAGATTCAAATCAACCAAAAAAAAGATGACAGCAAACAGATATATACTGTGGTAAATAATAGATTCCATGAAACCAAGTTAGAGTAAATATTTTCATAACTGATTGTGGCAATTGATGTAAAAGAACTGAAATCAGATATTCAACGATATTTTTGTAACAAACCTCCTCAAATCTTCTGGCAAACGGCGATGGCTCATCCATTGTTCAACATCGCGTTGTCTAAGTTGCATTTCAAGTTTCCTTGCCAAATAAATAGCTAAAATCAAATGAAGGTACATTGTGGTTTTATAATATCTGTTGTGTTTCTATGAAATTCCAAAAAACAAAAGAATCTTCTACTAAGGGCCTGTTTGTTTGGATGATTAGACTGAATATCCTATGGGATTCATGGGTTGGACTAGCACAACAAGTAAAATCATTAGATTACAAGCTGGGCTAGGCCTATATTCATAATTACCTAGGAGTACCTTTGCTGAAGTCTTTTTTCTTTCTCCTTAAGGGATTCAGGTCGGTCCACTCCAAAGGTACTCCAGGACAATTATGAATATAGGCCTAGCCCAGCCTACAATCCAATGATTTTGCAGGTTGTGCTGGTCCAACCCATGAATCCCATAGGATTCTCAAGCCAATCATCCAAATAGGCCCTAAGCTGGAACTAAGAAAAAGTTTCCCTGCAATGCTAAACATAAAGGATCCAATAAGAAAAAAATTAGGTTTGTTTTCTGCTATATAAATCAGAATACTTGATTATCCAATATATCTTATGTCCCAAGAATTTAAAAATCAAGGAGACTTTTACCGGTCACTGGCAGGTACAATATGTACTGTGAGACAAAGGCAGTTCAAGGTCAGCACCAACTCACACAAGAAAAAAAAGGACATACCGTGTGGCACGAGAATGGTAAGTATATCTACAGGATCACAATACAGAACTATCCTGAGGGGTACCATGTACCCATCCCTAGCTGATATGGTACATATAGAGCACTACTGCTTGACTAAACATATTCAGACAGAAAAAATATAAGTCATGAATCCGTGGTGGTATTTGTTGAGCTTTTTACATCTATACATAATTACATACATTCCAATTACATTTTCCTGACTAAAACTAGACAACTGAGGTCAGATGCACATGCCTGCTTATGTAAATATGCTCATACTATTGCACAAATGGACACATAAATAGAGTGATGGAATTGATGGATACTTATATCATGTTGTAAAAATTGTTTATCTCTATCTGTGATATTTAGTGGAGAACAAAAATACAAAATCTCCAAAAAAGTGACAAGTCAAAGGGCTTATTATGGTACAACTTGTAACAAGCATTGTTGGTTGTAGTCCTACCAATGAATTGCACCATTAACAACTATTAGGGGGAGAGAGAGAGAGAGAGGTTCAGTAAGATGAGTTATAATCACGTAATTTGCACACCTTCTTCCAAGGGCTTGGAGAAAGTTCTGCATATTTCCAATGAGCAATGCAAATAACGAGAGCCCCAATCCAATGATGGCCATGGTGAACAGAACCTCCCACACAAAATAACTTGGAACGAGGTTACCAGCTAAAGTACTGATTTGCTAGGGAACAACACAATATTTAAAAGGTGAGAAAAAAATATATCAAAGCATGTGCAAAATGCTCATAAGATTTGCAAGAAATAGCATACAAAGTTTTTCTGACTGTTTTGATAAACATTCAAATACTAACTAAACAGAGAAAAAATCAAAGTTGCAAATTTATGTGAATCATAGCCACACTAAATGAACAAAAAATAAATAAATAAATTGGACAATGGTTACCAGCTAAAGTGAGGATTTGCTATCGCATTGACATAACACTTAACCAAAGGTATATCATATATGGATCGCATTAATGAATTTACAGAAAAACCCAAAAGGTTGCAAGAAAGAAGGTGAGAAATGCTACAGCTTTTCTGTTAATATTTCTATCCATTCAAAATTCAAACTCAAACAAATAAAACAAAAACTTCAAGTTTCAATTTCACATACATGGAACCATGGAAGCAATATCACATACTTCAAAACAAGAAGTTATACAGTGCAGACTTATTTGATGCTATCATGTCACGTGTCGCTATGCTTTACATGAATTTAAAGTCTATTAAGCAAGTAAATTTTATGAGCCTCACAAACTAAAATTCAAAAATATTAAGCAAGCATTAACTGACCACTGTTGTGGTCTTCCCTATAAATTCCACATCAAGGGCTACCTCCTCCACCAATGCAAAACCAGGGTTTTTGGAACCATCCAGAACCGCCCGGTTCGGGATGTACCATACGTACTGATTGGCTGGTACGATTCAGCTCTAAAAAATGGTTCAGAATCCGAACCATAAAAAATGACCTGAACCAGATCGGTATGGGTCGGTTTGGTTTGGTACGGTATGGGTCAGTTCGGACCAGTACGATTCGGTTCAATCCGGTTCGAGCTCAATTCGGCCCGGTTCAGGTCCAGTTCAGCAATCCTTGCTTGAGAGCAGGAAGATAATTTTTTCTCAATTCACCAAGACCAGTAAATGTACCGATATGGTAGGTCGCTGACTGGTATGGATCCAAATACTGGTTCAGCAATCCTTGTGCAAAATCCTTACAAATCCTATCAATATTTTGTACATATCTTCTTTTTTACTTTTCTAATCTTGCATGTGAATCTAAACCCCTTCTGAATAGGCCTCTCTTTGGTCTTCATTGTGCATGATCATACTATACCATTAGTTACCCATCTTTTAGCTTCCACGAATGCAATGACTAGACTTGCTTAAGTTTCCTTCCAAACTCTCTTTTAGGAAGCATAGAAACTTTTAGTTGCATGCCATGTTTGTATCATATATGCATCAGATATCAGCACTCATGGATACTTCTAGGTTACATATCCAATACTTTTATGTATCATTTTTTTAAATAAAAAAGTATTCCAGATACTTCCCAGATAAAATTGAGATACCATCCCAATACCCCTAGGAATTAGGGTAAGGACATTTTCTTTCCAATTTTTTAAAATCAATGTCAGCCTTTTAATGTGAATGATCAATATCGGAGTTCAAATGTTGATATTACAATATGAAGTATGGAACATGGTCAAGGATTTGAATGACAACCCAATAATGATTTTATAGAAGTTGATGTGATGGGTATCACGAAATTCGCACCTATTTTAGAAGGAAATGTCGTGTGCTTTGAAAAATCCTAACCCTAATCCTATTCTAGGAGGGTTTATTTAGGATTTCCTTTATTTCATTATTACATTTATTAGAACTTTATTTTTATTAGGACTCAGTAATTTAACTTTCATTAGGTTACGGTTTGTTACTCTATCTAAGGGCTCCAATTGTATGGAGAAGGAAAGACTTGAATGATTGAATTGAGTTTTCTGAGTCATTTAATTTTTTTTCTTGAATTTATTTTTTCTTTTTGTTTCATTCATGTTCCCCATCAATTTGGTATAGGAGCCTCTCCCGCAACCTCTGCTCCCCTTTTCTCCTCCACCACCGTCGTCATCATTGCTTCGCTATCACCATCAACGCGTTGCCCATGGATGAAGAGGCATGGATCACCCTGCCGCCTCCTCCACATCACCAGTCATTGTCGCCATCACCTTTTGCCACTGTCATCACCAACCCACCATCGCCCTTTGCCGTCGCCACCTTCCCCATTGCCGAATGCTGAGAATCTCACCAAACGGGATGAAAGGCATGGATCACCACACCGCCTCCTCCCCATCTCCAATCGCCTAAGTCTGACCCTTCGCCATCGCCCTTTACCGTCGCCACCTTCCCCGTCGCCGGATGTCGAGAATCTCGCTAGAAGGGATGAAAGGCATGGATCACCCCGCCACCTCCCCATCACCAATCACCGAAGCCATTACCTTTCACCATTGCCATTACCGACCCATCGTCTCCCTTCGCCGTTGCCGCCTTCCCGTCACCGATGCTGAGACTTATCGAAAGGGACAAAAGGCCGAGAAAAAAATCACATGCCCCTCATTTTATCATGGTCCACGAGTGCGGTCTATAGATCATGTAGTCCACAAACCCGACCCATAGACCGCGTGGTCTATAGATCCAATCTGTAGACTCGATCCATAAAAAAAGGAATTTCTTACCTTGTTTTTGGCTTGCAAGCAACTACCTAGAGGTTTTTGAGCCTGTCTCGTAAAAGGTACGATCCCTTCATTAAATTTGATTTTTTAAAATTATTAGATAATTTCTATCATTACTTGAATCTTTACCTTATTTGTCATCATATTTCGTCCACATATTTTTTCTATTGTAAGCACCAAATGCATTGACACCGTATTTGACTCTACAAGTTTATTGCGAGCATCATAGCTAAAATTCTTAGTGATTATAGCCTTTAGCCTAAGATCCAACCATTCTTTGCCTTTAGCCTAAGATCCAACCATTCTTGGTGATTATAGCCTTTAGCCTAAGATCCAACCATTCTTTGCTATCATGACTATTAGCAATCTGAAAGATGCATATATCATCATGAAAAAAGAATTTGAATCTATCAAAAATACTCAAACGACATTCCAAGAGATCTTAAATTATATGTCAATCATTAGACCAACTTCGCTCTGAAATTAGTAAGCTTCATGTAATCAAGTTACTAATCGCATCGACCTGGCTAATCTCATAGATCAGTAGATAGAACGCCAACTATCCCTAAAAGAATCAAGATTGGGTAAACAACCACTGGAAGATGACCTTCCTAGTAGTCAACCTATCCATCAGTCACCTTCTCAGATCTTTAAACCTACCAGAAGTCAGAATCATGTCAAATACACCAAGCAGTCCTTTCAGTCATCCCCAATCTACACGATAACCTCTTTGTTAGACATCACTCCATAAATACTTTTAAGTTTTAAGGGTTCTCCTTATCATAGGATTCCGTCAACAAAGTTAGAGGTGACGAGTACGAACGGGATGTCTATGAAAGAGAAGTAGAGCGACCAATTCCCACAACTAGATATCCTGGGTAACCTACTAAGTATTCACAAGATCCTAGGCACCTTAAACCCTAAGGTTAACAATTTAGACCATGTCTATCCGGATATAAGGATTTTGAAGAACCACTAAAAGGAGTTAAGGTTGGCATTGCCTCTTATGATGATTGATTAGATCCAAAGACATTCTACAATTGGTTACAAGACCTAGAAGCTTATTTTGAGTGATACCACATATCAGATGCATCTCGCTGCTCGCATATGCTTTACAAAAATGAAGTTGGTAGGTTCTGCCAAGCGATTTTGGCAGACGATCCAAAGGGATCTAGAGTAGTTAGGACACCCACCCCTAGTCCTTTGGGAAGAGAAAATTTTGCAAGAAATATATTTCTATTTATTATAAGAGTTAGTTATTGGACCAATGGTATATTCTTAAGCAAGGGAACACTAGTATCACTGACTATATGACTCGTTTTAAGGACTTACGGTTAAGATATGATGTCTTTAAAAAGTCATGAAAATTGGTATCTAAATTCATTAGCGATCTAAGGGCTGATTTGAAAAGAGAGATTTCCTTGTATTCACCTAACTCTATAGGAGAAGCCTATTATAATGCTTTAGAGTAAGGATCGCTGAACCGGTACCAAGACCTATACTGTTCAACGACAGGTACGGTATGGTACCATGCCATACCGTACCATACCGGTACATGTACCGATCTTAGTAAATTGAGAAAAAACTATCTTCCTCCCCCCTTTCAAGCAAGAATTGCTAAACCAGACCTAAACCGAACCCGAACCGAGCCCAAAGCGGGCCATACCAGTCCGAACCGACCCGTACCATACCGAACTGAACCAATACCGGTTCGGTTCAGGCCAATTTTTATGGTTCAGATCCCGAATCATTTTTTAGGACTGAACCGTACCGGTTCTTGACCCGTACAGTATGGTATGCCCCGAACCAAGTGGTTCGGGATGGTAAAATTTCATCCCAAAGGACAAATTTCTTTCCCTAATAACTATGGACAATCCAGGTCTACTCCTATTAGTCGTGTGAGGAATGTTTCATAACCAACATCTTCTTGTGCGAGCCCACATCCTACGATCACTACGACCCAAGAATCCAGTCTGTGTCACAGTCAGCTAGTTTCTTAAACATAAAATCACTTTTATCATGAAAAGGGTCACATAACTGCTCATCCGCACCACACTTTAGCCATAAAGAGAGGATATGAGAAAACTTCACCTAAAAATACACTAGCAAATTTTAGCCTATAAGACAAGCTATTTCAGAGATAGAGTGAGAAAGATTATGAAAAATCAAGATAATGTATTAATGTCATGAAATGTATAGTTACTACTGCGGACTCTGAAGCATGAAAATGTACCAGCATTTTCCATACCTATGCCCAATATGGGAATAAAGTCTGAAAGTTCATCATCAATGATGGTAGTTTCATGAATGTTGTATCTAAATCTACCATTACTCGACTAAAAATGAAGCCTCACCCTTATCGAGTTGCCTAGATAGATAAAACATCACTCCCTCTTAGTGAATGATGTTTAAAATGCTGATTCAGATGGGAGTCTATTCTTCTAAGATTATATGTGATGTGTTATCAATGGGGATAGCTAGTATCTTATTAGATCGATCCTGGATTTATGACGTAGATACTCATAATTTTAGTAAGGAGAATACCTATATTTTTATGCATAATGAAAAGAAAATTAGGTTAAATCCTGCTAAACCTAGCGCATCCTGGTCTTCAAAAACATATAAAAGTTCTCAAATCCCTAAAAAAAACTGTCATATTTCAACTCATAAATATAAAGAATTTGAGCATTCGAAGTATGGAATCATGTTAGCAATCATTCCTAAGGATGAAATTCAATTAACCTCAAACTCCCCAAATAACCCGCCTCCTGAAATTGAACTATTATTAGAAAAGTTTAGGGACGTGATCCTATAAGATATACCATATGACGTACCTCCTATGCGTGACATCCAAAATGCCATTGACTTAGTCCTAAGATCTCAAGTATCCAATCTCCCACACTACAAAATGAATCCTAATGAGCGTGAGAAAATGAAAAGGCAGATAGATGGCTTGTTACAGAAAGGTCATATTCGATCTAACCTTAGTCCTTATGCTGTATATGCCCTTCTGATCCCAAAAAAAGATAGTACATGAAGAATATGTATGGATAGTAGAGCTATCAATAGGATCACTATCAAATTCGACTTTCCATTCCTAGGTTTGAAGACATGCTTGACTAATTAGTAAGCTCCAAAATTTATTCCAAGTTTGATTTACATAATGGGTATCACCAAATTAGGATTTGACCTGGTAATTAGTGAAAGACTACCTTCAAGATCCTTATGAATGATTAGTCATGCCTTTTGTCAAATGCTCCCAGTACATTCATGAAACTTATGACAGAGTTATTGAGACCCTTTATTAAAAAATTTCTAGTCTACTTTGATGACATCTTGATTTAATGTAAGTCTAGGAAAGAATACTTAGTGTATCATAGGAATGTTTTTCTCATCCTTAGAAGTTAGATCTATCAAATTGTATGTCAATCTTAAAAGTGTTCTTTCTTTCAAGACCAGATATCAAGGATCACCGAACCAGTATCAGGATCCGTACCGATCAGCAATTGATACGATACCGTATCGTACCATACCGTAACGGAAGACATTAGGTTTGGTGAATTGAGAAAAAACTATCTTCCCCTCTCAAGCAAGGATCGTTGAACCGGACCTGAATTGGGCCGAACCGAGCTCAAACCAGACTGAACCAGGCCATACCGGTCCGAACCAATCCGTACCATACCAAACCAACCTATACCAGTCCGGTTCAGGTCAATTTTTATAGTTTAGATCCTGAACTGTTTTTAAGACTGAACCATAACGGTTCTTAGCTAGTACGGTACGGTATGCCCCGAACAGGATGGTTCGAGACGGTACTAAAAATCCTACTATATATTATTCTTAGGATATGTTGTATCTTTCTAGGATATCATGACTGATCTTAAAAAGGTTAAAGCTATTAAAGAGTGGCCTAAACCAACATTTCTTTTTGAAATCCATGGTTTTCATGATCTAGCATCTTTCTATAGACACTTTATTAAAGGATTTAGCACTATCATGGCTCCTATTATGATAGTATGAAAAAAGGAAAAATTCATTGATCTGTCGCTGCTGCAAAAACTTTTAATGATATTAAGCTAGCATGACTAAAACACCCATATCGATTCATCTTGACTTTTCAAAAGTTTTTGAGATAGCCTGTGATGCATCAAGCATTAAAATTGGAAATGTTCTCAGTCAGGAGGGTCATCCTATAGCCTATTTTAGCAAAAAATTTAATAATGCTAAGTAAAGATATTCCATATATAACAAAGTTTTACGCTATAATTTAGGCTCTTAGGTATTGGCGATATTATCTTCTACTATAGGAGTTTGTCTTGTACTCTGACCATTTGTTACTTAGGTATATCCTGTAATACCCATCGGTGAACAGGGGAGGACTCTCCATTTGGAATCAGAGGAAGACTCCCAACGGGAGTCTTCTTCTCCAGGAGACTCCTATTAGGATTCAAAAGGAGAGCCAGGAGGGAGTCAAAGTCCTCCCTTCCGCCCTCTTTAAAACCCTAGAACACCCCCTCTCAAAACCCCACCAAAGCCGAGGAATCGAGAATGTGGGTTCGGATACCCAGGACCCATTAGGGTCTGGGTCTAGTACTTCAAGACTAAACCTGCTGGGCATTTGGGTCCAGCTCCAGGTCCGCTAACCAAGGTCGAATCTGGGTGTGGATATTTAGATTCTGATCCGAACCCGACCCATTGATAGCTCTATTATATATGATCCGACCCAACCCGATTGCCACCCCTAAGCAAGGATTTAAGTCCCGGCAGGACGGGGGCCGTCCGGCCGTCCAGTCCCGTATCTATGCATTTCCGGCACAGGGGACGGGTGCGGGACCACGAAGGCCTCCGTCCCGGCTTCATTCCGGCCGAATTAGTTGCCGGTACGGCCATCCTGGAGCAACCTATTTTTTTTTCGATGTCGTGAGGAAGGAGGGGACTAACCTATTTGCTTCTTGCTTACAGATCCGTCGGCGTCGGCATCGGCGTTGGCATCTGGCATCGTCGCTGAGAAGACGAGGAGACGAGGACCTCCTGAGAACACGAAGGGGGGAGAGAGCAGTCGGAGGAGGGAGGAGCGAGGAGGGAGGGATCAGTCGAGCGTCGGCCACCGTCGGGCGTCGGCATCGTCGGGCGTCCGCCATGGGGCGACCGGGAGGAAGGAGGAAAAAATGTCGGGAGCCCCATCATCGGCCACCATCAAGCGTCGGCATCGTCGGGCATCGGCCACCGTCTGGCATCCGCCATGGGGCGACCGGGAGGAAGGAAGAAATGTCGGGCGTCCCATGGGGCTTGGCTCGCTATTTTTGTTTTAGGGTGGGGCGTACGGAACAGGGAATTGTAAAGGGGAATGGGGAGGACGGGAATAGGAAATTAGAAATTGAAAATTATAATGGGACGGCCTGAAAATTGGTCATGACTTGTGACGCGAATGAAATAGAATCCTTGCACCAGCCTATGATTTGATATGTTAGGTTAGGGATCACGGGATATATAAAACAAATAATACATCATTTCAATGAACAAATAATACAGATGGATTTTATTAATTTGTATCCGTTGTCTACCTCGAATTCTTTTTTAACGATCATTTCAACGGTAAAATAAAATCGATTATTCGTAACGGTCTGATTCCTTTTAACATTCATTTTAACGTTCAGATTTTATAACGATCGAATCGAACTGCATTGTTAAATAGAGACCTGTGAGGCTGTGATAATAAATTTTCCTCAGACGGAAGGCTTATGTGAATGAGGTTCCCTCAAACGGAAGGCTTATCTCAAGGAGGTTCCCTCAGACGGAAGGCTTATCTGAAGGAGGTTGCTGTGCTTGTTTTAAAAAACGGTAAGTCTTTGTATCTTGATCCAAAATATTATACAACTTATTAAAATTAAAAATATTTTTTTCAATTAATAAAATATGATTTATTAAATTATTGTCATTATTTTTTAATTATGTTTTATTTTATATTAGAAGGTTTTACGGGAGGGAAAAGAAGGGAGGCGTCTCCAATACATCATTTCTTAAAATTTTAACGAGATTCGCGAACGGTATTCCTACTTTTCTAAAATTTTATATTTAGTTCTTGCACATATACAAAAACTTGTAACCAATTTAATTTGGTTCTTGTTTGATAATATTAAATAAGCTCATGCAATTATAAATATAATTTCTTAATTAGTTTAAAATTATATATAGAGAGATTTCTTGTCCGCAATAAAATAGAATAATGTATTAATTAATAAAAAAAGAGTTAAATAAAATATAAATTAAGAGCTTCATATGAAATAGATAGTATATCATTGTAAGAATAATATCATTCTCAATAATATAATGATTGCTTTTTTCTTTATTACTGTGTAAATCTGCACACGAAAAAAAAGACTTTTATTTTATAGTATATGATCTATTTTGTTATGTTAATAATTAATAAATTAGATCAAATTATCATAGCTAAGTATGTCTAGAAAGAAACACACAAATTTCCTAAAGTAGAAAAGGATATGACTGTAATGTTTCACCATGTGGATTAAATACATGTGTTAATTATTATTAAACAAGGTATTGCTATTATTTTTGACTATGCAAGTTAAAACCTATGTGTCCCAACAACAAAATCCAAAACAAATATAGATAATTGAATATATAAAGATAGAAACAGAAAGTAGAATATATGTAAAAATTTAGTTAACAAGAAAAGGAAAATAAAGAACAAAATTTGAAACAAAAAAATAAATAACAAAATCATCAAAATTTGCAACAAAATTTGCAACAAAATTTTTGAGATACTCATTAATTTCATAATTTATTTTAAATTAGATGGAGCCCGATAACAAGCAACAGAAGGATCCAGATATTGGATGGCGTTTTGGAAAAATGGGAAAGGAAAGGCATCAATGGAAATGTAATTTCTGTGGACATGAAAATAGAGGAGGTGGAGTCACCCGATTGAAACAACACTTGGTGGGTGGCTTCAGTGATGCGAAGAAGTGTCAAAAGGTACATGCAGAGGTTCGAGTGATGATGAGGGAGCATATGGAGAAAGAAAAGGAGGCAAAGATAGCATCTAGAGCTCAAAGACAAGCAGTTGATCGTCGCACATCTCAATCATTTGTTCATGCAGACTTAGATGATGATGATGATTATGTTAATCCAGATGATTTAGAGGCAACTCATCTACAAGAGGCTATCCGAACCTCTTGACAGGACCAGTGGCAACAAGAGGAGATTTTGAGATATAGAGCACAATTTGGACGTTCTCAATTTGAGAAGGGTGGTGCCTCTGGTGCAGCAGCAAGGTCACATTCACATTTACAGTCTGCTGGAATAGAGAGGAGTCAATCCATGAGAATGGAATCATCTTCAATCAAATCTTTGTTTGGTGCATTTGGAAAGAAATCAAAGAAAAGTTCAAGAGGTCCCACCATCTATGATCTAGATCCTACAGCATATCCAGATCCAGAGTCAAAGCAACTGAGAATTGATGACTACATAAATAAGGACAAGAAAAAACAAATAGGAAAGGCAATTGCCAACTGGTTTCATTTTAGCCATATTCCAGCATGGACAGCGGCGAATACGTACTTTCGATCGATGATTAGTATAGTTCAAAAAGCCAGTCCAGGTATTGATCCTCCTACACCCTATGAGATTCATGGACCATATTTACAACAACAGGTCGCAGATTTCAAAGCCTGGATTGAAAGTTATAAAAGAGAGTGGAATACTTATGGGGTGATTGATGTGCGATGGTTGGTCTGGGCCTACTAGGAGGAACATTATCAACTTTCTTATATATTGTGATAAGGTAACAATCTTTCATACTTCAATTGATGCTTCAAATAAAATACATGACTCCAATTATATTTTGGACTTGATGAGGGATGTAGTTGATGAAATTGGTGGAGTATATCATCCAAGTGATCACAAATAATGAAGCAAATTATATGAAATCAGGAAAGAATCTGATGTTAGAAAAACAACATTTATATTGGACCCCTTGGGCAGCACATTGTATAGATCTGATGATGAAAGATATTGGACATCTATCAAAGGTAAAATCTGTAGTAGAAAGCGGGCAGGCAGTATCCAAATATATCTACATACCTGGGTACTTGCTCTTATGAGAAAACATGTACAAGGGGAGCTGCTTAGACCAGGGTTGACAAGATTTGCGACTAATTATATAGCATTGAAGAGTCTTCTTGATAATAAAACTAGTTTGAGGGCTATGATGACTTCTGATGAATGGAGGGCTTCTAAGTATGCAAGGACCAATGATGGACGACGTGTTGATGGCATTATATTGAGTAATAATTTTTGGGATAGATGCTCAAAGGTGATTAAGGCAATAGAGCCCTTGTATGTAGTGCTACGGATAGTAGATACCGAGAAATTTCCTCAGATGGACTATGTATATCCCAAAATGTCTACTTGCAAAGAAGAGATTATAAAAGCAGTAGGACAGAAGAAAGCAGCACCATATTTACGTGTTATTGAGGACAAATGGGATACTCAAATGGGAAAAGACTTGCACTTAGCAGGTAAAACTTGTGTGAAGCATAACTATCATGCATCCTTTGTTAAATAAGTTATGAATATCTTTGCTTTTCATTAATACTATTTTTATTTTTTATGCAGCCTACTATTTAAATCCCAAATATCAATATGATCATAACATTGTCTTGGATGAAGAGCTTTTGAAAGCCTTAAGGAATGTCGTATATAGGCTAGAAAGTGATCTGGACTTGGCTGCAGAAGCTATAAGTGAGGTAATAAAAAAATATATACCTATCATAGTAGAAAAGCCATTATATGTTTGAAATATATTAAATTATTAAATTTAAATGACCTTTAATGAAATGTCTATATTGATTGGGCAGGGAAAAATTTTTCGAGAGTGGAAAGGAAGCTTTGGAGAACAAGGAGCATACAGATCTATATCTAAAATGTCACCAGGTATAAATATAGGATTATTTTTTATTATATGTACATATATGTATAGCTGAGGAGTTAAGTTTAATAATATATATTATTTTATTTGATATTTTGAATACAGGAGAATGGTGGGTCTAGTGGGGCACATCCGTACCAAATCTAAGAAAGATTGCTATTCGGATCCTATCACAGACCGTCTCATCAAGTGGATGCGAGCGCAATTGGAGTACATTTGCCCTGATCCATACGAAAATCAGAAATCGTTTAACCTCACAAAGATTGAGAGATCTAGTCTTTGTACACTATAATATGAGGTTGAAGCTCAAGTATGTCAATGAGGGAAAAGAGCCCAAGCAAGATGATCCATTCGAAGAGGACTTTGTCCATGATGAAGAGGATCCTATGTTGAACTGGGTTGCAGATCAAGAAGCACGGGATCCACCAGTGTTGGATGAGCCAGGGGATCCTCCCCAACCATGCAAAACAATAGCACATGAGGCAGGAGTACGAGATGTAGAACGATGGACGACCTCTCATTTATCTCCCGTTCAGAGTGGAATGCAAATACTGCTAAAGATGATGGTGGATCAGGTGGCAGCCGATCTGAAGATTCTGATCAACGATTTGATCGTGAAATGTTTAAATCTGGAGGAAGCCAAAGGGGAAGCCAAAGAGCTACAGTTGAAGACAAATATGGAAAGTCCAAATCAAAGATGAAGGTGACAATTGATCCAATAGCGGCAATTGATGATGTGCCAGTTCGAGATAACGATAGTGAGACACCTGAATCCTCGGATCCTAGATTGCCTAGATCATCTCAGGATAATAGTGATGATAATAATGATAGCAAGAGTGATGATGGATCTGATAATCATGATAATCAAGGTGGAGGTGGTGAAGCATGCGGGATTAGTCCTTTTACACAAGAAGCATATTTCAGCCATGCTACACAGGATCAGGATCATGGAGCTAGACGCAGTTCTAGATATCAGAATAAGGAAAAGTTGCTGGCCTATAGAAGGGGAAAAAGAATTATTGCAGGACGTGGCACACATGCTAAAGATATTTTGGATCGTTTTCATAAGGAGTTGCGAATAACTGAGGAACGTCGACATCAAGCCTATTCGGAGTTTATGGCATGGATGGAGCAAGATGCGAAACGCAGATTCGAGTCTGAACAAGTTAGATCATCATCATCTTCATCAACCAGAATAGAATCTGTTGGAGCGAATGATTCAGATGCATATTCTCAATGGTCATATCCCGAAGAGTATTCTCATCCACCTTGTGGAAATATTCCCGGATCACAGTATGAAATTGCCTCTTATTATCCTCATTAAGGATGGCCTGTTCCTTATCCAATATACCGTCAAGAAGGTTATCATGGACAATATCAAATACAAAATGAACAAGGATTCGTCCAGCATCCGTATTGGAAATATATTCAAGGCCCCGATTATGAGCGAGACCCAGATGTTTATGAGAGTCATAGGCATTCCACTTGGAATTAGTAATGATTTTGATATATTTATGTTAAACTGATGACTCATTTTTTTGTAATATTGAAAATGATTTATTACATAATATTAGCATCATCATATTTTTGATACAAGTGCTAAGCTCAAGTAGTATGCACTGCAATTTTTTTATCTAACTTCAATAGTTATGCTTTATCAAGCATTAGTGCATCATCATTTACAAGAAATCGTTGCTTGGTAATCAAGAAAGAATCTTCAACTACCTGAAAAATCATAATACATTATAATGTTAGTTCTAAATAGAACAGGTTTATCATAAATGCATTATTTTAAAAAAACAAATATATTTAAACAATAAATAAAATAATAAAAACTTAAAATAAATTTAAAAAATTAATATATATATATATATGAAAATATCACAAGTACGTATTGGGATGCCCGATCGAGACGGCCACCGGGACGGGGCGGGACACGGGGCATCCTGTTCCAGGCAAAAACCGGGACGCTCCCGTCCCACGGGATTTAAAACCTTGCCCCTATGTATTATGTAATAGACCATACCACTCATACACCTCAATACAAGCCCATGTTGCATTGCATACATTAACATTCAACAGGATAGGTCAACATGCCTTAGGTCTTTATTAGTCAAAACAAATGAGGTCTGAATCAAACTTTAGTAACAGATGCTTTTAAGGAAAAACATTCCATCTTGCCTATCCTCCAAAATGAATTCTAAGGCTCATTTTAGGGTTTTGATCTATTGCTTACCGGTGGGCATTTGATTAGATCTTTAGAAAAATATCGTCTTGCTTGTCATTTAAACCTTTTGTCTAAAGAAGACATGTCAATGCATTCAATGGAGTAACAGATCCTCCAGAAAAGGCATAAAATGATTTTGAGAGAAAATGCACCTCCCAAATAATTCACAACCTCAATGAGTTTTAAAAATAACCAGAACAAATGTACATCCATTCATACTCATTTTTTTGCACAAGGTGATCAAAATAATACAGTTGAAAATAGCTATATTTGTTGATAAAATTTCTTTTTCAGAAATACAAAAACAAAATTAATATTATCAAAAAAGGGTGGCATAAGACTCTCACCATGTATGGGAAGGGTCAAATGTATGCAGCCTTATCCCCATACACGGAGAGGCCAAAAATAATACTACAAGATCTACTATTTTATAAATAATTATCACCCAAATTTCTTATCATGTTTGAAGCAAGTGATGGGGCTAAATAGCGGTACTTTTGGCATTAAAACTTAAAAATAGTACAGACCAAAATGGAAGCCTCGAAAAAGAATGACAATATTTTACTTGATTACCTCCTAATTTCTAGTAACTGCTGCTCAACAGACAAGCAGTTGTTTATTTGTGCAATTTAACTAAATATTTTTTATTTAATTATTTTAGTAATAAAAAGTTATTTTGTAAAATTTTAAATAACCATGATTAGGTTTCTATGATTAAAAATTTAAAATAGTATGAATTTTCATTATTTAAGTCTACAAGTTATATAGATGATTCACTAATTACTTCGAAGGGACAATGGAACCTATAATTAACCAAGAATAGCAGAAGGAGATTCACCTGATGTTTTTGTATAAAATCTCACTAGACGAATAGAAGCATAACTTTAAAGGTTTATAATGCCTGCAAAAATCACTATTATCTGGGTAATGTGCAGCATGTTACATTGTTTGCTCTGATTGCTGGTTGATGATTAGTGCAAACATTTAGATGGTAACTAAGAATTGAGACTACTAGGCAATGAAAGAAAGGAACTCATCGCATATTTGTCTGGCATGTATAGTGCATCCAAGAGAAATGTCATCTCAACATAATTGTCAGGGAATAATTTATAAATTTATTGTGATAGAGGTATTATTTAGAAGGCAAGTAGACAGAATGGAGTACCAGAAATCCCCAGAATAAGGAATATATATATCGTGTAACAATACTGGGCTCTGTTGTTAATAAGACAGCTTGTTGATAAATGCCATAATCAAAATTTCCTCCACTAGTGTCAAAGCAAGCAGTAGAATTGGAATCATTCAACCAATTTTGTCTATTTTGGTCCATCTGTTCAACAATATTCCCACGTCCACAGTCTATATATGATGCACAAGAGGGAAAAAGAGAACCAGAAGAGCAGGCATCCCTTAGACATTGATTTACCCTCTGGAACAAAAAGAAAACAAAAATTAAAATCTATCCATTACCATCATTACACCAGAAGACAGTTACAAATATCACCATATGTATATAACAGATGACTAATAGTTGAATGAAGATACCATGGTAAATTAATAAAAAGAAACTAAAAATTAAGCATCCTTGCATGAAATATAGGAACCTAAAAAACAAGGTAAGTTCATAGATAAACCAAACTAGAGCATGCTGATTTAAAAGTTGGTTTTAAATAACTCAAAGAGGGGAGGTTTAAAGTCTCAGTCTTATCGAGTAAAATGCACATGAAAATGAAAGTTTGAGAGAGAAGCTCTTATAAATTATGGACGTAACACCATGCCCAAAGCACTTGAATATTAATAAAGATACAACCTAGAAATAAAACCATAGGTTGTACATGAATTTCTAGAAAGTGATTTGTAAAACCATAGACTGAACCATGATTTGAAGTTTCACTAGATTCTAGAATCCAAAATGGAAACAGAAATTTTACATTTTCAGACATGGTGATTTGTAAACAGCACCAATTTACAAATTCTAGCCAAACTGATGAGACCAAAATGACTTTATGTTTCCTAAGTATGATAACATCTGCCACTCCTTTATTTTTTAATATGTCAAGAGACACTGGAAGCATTTTCTCTAGATTAAGCTTAGATTTATTAGGAAAAATTGGTTGTTCCAATAAGAAACAGTGAAAAGTAAGTTTTTGAACATTAGTTAGGCTACAGTGTGAGTCAAGTCTTGCAGGCATTTCAATTGTTATGTGTTATCTTTGCATCAAATAATAAAATCATACAGTACATACTAAACATCATCTCATAACATTTTATTTAAAAAGAAAGAACTTTTCTGACGTGAAATAACTTAAACTATACATATAAAGGTCCCAAAGCAAACAAGTTTTGAAAAAAATTCTAACTTATTTTCTTGATTTGGCAGATTTGCCATACTTTTTTTTTCTCCTTTCTAGTTTCAATTGACATTTCCTGGATTACTTATTGTTTCCAACTATAATTGCTAAAAATGGAGCTCAAACTACCAAAACCAAGACCGATCTGATTCGGTGTAACATAAAATTGAGTCTTTGAACTTTGGATGGAACCTTAGAAAGTTAAAGGGCCAAATTAGTTTCTAACAGCTTTAATTAGAAAAAGAGAACAGATTGCCCTAACATCCTTTTCTGTAGGATTGGCTGTAAAAGGGTGTCTCTAACTTTTGTTTTAAATATAAGTTGGCTTACATTAAACAGAAAACAAGGCTATGTTCCTTAATGGTGATTTAGAAGAAGAAATATGTACGCATGAAACAACTGGAAGGATTTTACAATAAAGGTCAAGACTCAAGTGTATACCATCTACAGCTCAGTAAGATTTACTTTACTGACTCAAGCAAGCCCCTGAGCTATGGCATGAGAAGTGCGATAACTTTATCATATAGTTCTAAAGTTTAGGAGAATGACAAATGACTATATAGTAAAACAATCCCAAAAAAAAAGTGCAATATACAGATGTCATGCTAATGCAAAATATAGCATACAGAACTAACTTGGAAGTTCTAAATGAAATTAAACTTTCATTCCTAGTTAGTTTGATATGAAAAATCTAGGTGTGACAATTTTGATCCTAGGCAAGAAACTAATTAGATCTTCTGAAGGGCTACACTCCAAATCATGCTATTGAAAAGAGGAAATAGTATTTCAATTGCTATAATAACAAACATGTTTCACACTTTCACACCTTATGATCCTAATTTACAAGTTAAGAAAAATTTATGTGAGCCTGTCTCACAATGTAAATACTCTAAATATAGGTTTCTCATTAAGAATAAGCAACATAGAATATGACCTCACATACTTTGTAGCAAAATTGAGCAGATGTACCAGTAACCGAACTAAAGCTATAGGGAGCAGACAGATGTCGATTAGCAGGGAAAATTAAAATTTTAATTGGAAAATGGATTAAGAAGGATAAAGATCAATAAAAACTTGCTGGTTGAAGCATATGCAGGATAGATAAGATAATTCATATAAATAAACAAACTTTTAGTTACAAGATTTAGTAGCATAAGCTTATGTGATTCTGTGTATGAAGAAAATGGTCTACATACACTCTCATGACAGAACTATAAACTCTGGTTGATTTATGTCATAGGAGCAACCTATAAATACCCCATTGAAGCAAGAGATATGAGCTAGAAGAGACGAAATCCAACAGTAAGAAACAAAACTCAGGTCATTATTAATTAATGGGAGTATGTAATCATCGGAAAATGTATAGAGTTTCATTTGGCAATTTGTATTATTTGCACTTCTGGGATGAAAAAAGTTCCTTATATCCAAAGCTATCACTGCCTTGTCGTCTTGGGGATTCTAGAGGTTTCCCCTAGCCAGATAGTTTTCCTAGCAGATCCTTCTCCTACCACTTAATCAAATAGCTATCATTGTTACTACCTATGTAGGTTCTATCCAAGTCTTGGGGAATTCTAGAGGCTTCTCCAACCATATAGCTCTCCTGGCAGGAACCTTGCTAGCTTAAATTTGCCTCAACCAGGAAATCAGCACTGAATTTAGACTCTAGGTCAAGCTAGATGATGATTTGATTAGGAGAAGGAAAATTTTTCTCAACTCAATGCAGATCTTGCAAAAGAAAACTACAAGAAAGAGAAGAATTTCAAAATGCTTAAATCCCCTTTTTTTCATTGATTGATATAAAAACGAGATGCAACCTCTATTTATAACAGCAAGGTCCGCCCTTACACAATTTAAGTAAGATTCCTCTTCCTACACTCTAGAAGGACTTCTGCCCTTGCACAATTGAGTCAAATTCCTTTTCCTAGTTGTAATAAGACTTGTTTTACCTAAAATAGACATGTTTAGGATAAATAATCTAGAAAAACTAAAATTTTTCAAGAGGTAGATATCGACTTCTACATCAACTCTACCTTTTATCACTCCACTAGATTCTTCTCGGATTAAAAGCTACACCCAATCAAAATCTTACTCGAAAGAAAAATTTTTAGTTTGACCGCCCCATTTTAGACCACAAATAAAGAAATTTGGGCCCGATGGCTAAAGGCACCATCCCTAAAAGGCATGGCATAATGACATGGATATAAAAAAATTACCTAATTAAAAAATAAAGAAAGATCATCAAAATCGAATATCGAATGATCAAGTTATAGCCTCCAGAAGTTTTGCTTGTGACTCGGCTTTCCAATGTAGTGGATCTTACTCTTTGACCTTATCCAATTCTATCCATAGTAGCCAAAATAATCCATATCAAGTCCAGTGATCCTCTTGGGTCAAGGGTCCACATGCTTAGGGGATTTAATTCCAAAACTGAAGGCAGGGAAATACTTGTTTTCCTGCCTCGCGGTTAAACCACCTAACTTTGCTCAAAGTTTCTATCAAGGTTCACCATCTCGATACCAAGCCCCATACCAGTACCAACCTATTACTACGTCAGTAAAGGCTAGTTCGACATATCAGATGTTGGTATGCCCCCGTACTACGTACTAGTACCTAACCGATATAGTACAGTATGTTCCATACCGTCCAATTTAGTACAGTATAGCAAACCTTGGTTTCTATCCTTGCTCTTTGCTTGCAAATCTCACCGAACCCCTAGTTTACTTTCACATCTGGACTTCACAATAGGGACGCTCCTTGCAATCCTTCCTCGTTGACAATGGCTATGGCAACTCGATCTTGATCTTGATTGATCAATTGATGGAACCAAGGGACAAAAGTTTGGCCTCTCATTAATGGTATCAATTCCTAGTACCATCATCATGATCTTGTTGTAGGTATTAACAAGTTGCTTTGCTTGGGCAGAAACCACAAGATCTATGTTTTCTTGTATTTTGGAGGCATTGATCATAAACTCCTTTTCATCTTTTACGAGATAATACATCCTCTACTACTTGTAGAAGATTGTATCTCAATCCGAAAAGCATGAGCTCCTAAGGATAACCTACCAAACATCCAAAGAAACTATTTTACAAAAGACGTCATCAATATACCTCTCAATTATGATGAACCTAAAAGTACACTGCTTGGTGATCTTCAACTCAACATCCATCTGCATCCAACTGAGAGGGTAATGATGCGGATGGGACTTGGTCTACAACCTCAGCTTCTGAACCAAATTTTCGAAGATGATGTTCTTATAGCTTTCAAGATCTCTAATTGCCTCGATGAAGCTCTGCTTCAACTGGATCTTCAAGCAAAAGAGTTCCTCTCATGCCTCTAGATCTACCTCAGTTGTTGTCTTGGATTTCCTTGCCATCTAACTCAATTGAAGTCTGCTTACTCAAGCTCAAGCAGCTCCTCAACCTCTACAGCACTAAGAAATGTCTTCCTTTTCTTCTAAGAATCTCATCCTTCGGCTTCTTCCACTTTGGCTACAATTTGGGGTGAAGCTTCCAAAACTTGTCCTTGGTATGTCCACGGAGGATATAATGATCACGGTAATTTTTTTGAGTTGTGTTGGCCTACTTCTTGCCCCGGTCCCCCTTTTGGCTTGATTTTTTGTTGCCCTTCTTGAACTTGTCGCCAAGGATTCAGATCCCGGCATGACATCCCACGGGACACCAGGACGGGGTATTATCCCATGTGTTGGGACAGGACCCCGCCAGTGCCCAGTGTCCCAATCGAGACACCTTGGAACATCCCCTATCCCGAGCATCGGGACAGGGCGGGACGCCGATGCATCCCGTTCCAGGAAAAAATCGGGACAGCCCTGTCCCATGGGATTTAAAACCTTGCTTGTCGCCCTTCTTGCCTTTTCTAGGCTGATTCTTCTCATCAATCCCCAAAGCTTTCACACTAGCTTCGTTGATGTCTTCCACTTCGAAGAGCTTTAGCTCCTTTCAAATGCTCTCGTGGAGACCTCTAACCTACTTCATGAAAATTGTATGATCACCGATGAAGATTCCGATGAAAATTGCTTATTAGTAGAATTTGGTGCAATCCTGGATGGATTGATCATACCTCTACCACAAGTATTGCCACTTGATCCACCAATCCTCCTCATAGCCAACTAGATAGAACTACTTTTAGATTAGGCCCTTAAATTTGCTCTACATAAGATTAGAAACGTGGTTGTTCCTCATATACAAGTTCCACCAGGTAAGGGCATGGCTAGAAAGCTAGATGGATAAAAACTACCTTCTGGATACTGGAGTAGTCATAGATAATAAAGTAGGTCTCTAACTGGTATAACCAATTATCTAGCCTTTCTGCATCAACAGTTCTATCATACATAGGAATCTCCATCCGAGCTTCAACTTCAAAAAATTCTAGAGAGATTTTGTATACCTTTAGATTGCTCACCGTCCTTATTAAATAGAAAATCTTGATCTCCAAAAGTAGAAGACAACTTCATAATAGTTGTTGGTTCTTGTACTTGTGCTAAAGGTATCACCAATCTATGGATGATCTCGGTGAGTTGGGCAATCTTCTCCTCTAGTTGTATGAAACGTCCCTTTATCTCATCATCCACTGAGAAAGTAGCAGCCATACTCACCTTTATATTTTCAATGTACTTGAAGCACGAATAGCCCTTCTTCTAATTGGTTGTATTGCTCACATATCTAGACCATGAACTAAGACCCTACAGATGTAGAGGACCGATACTCTAATACCAACTTGATTCGCTTAGGAAGAAGAAAGATTTTCCTCAACCTACTCAAATTGAGTCTCGCAAAAAAAGCTAGACGAAGAGAGAAGAATTTCAAAAAGGCTAAAGTCCCTTCTTTCATTATTTGATTTAAAACCAAGATACATAGCCTCTATTTATAATAGCAAGGTCTGACCATAGACAATTCGGATTGAATTCCTCTTTCTACTATCTAGGACTTCCACCCTTGTACAATTGAATAATTCCTTTTCCTAGTTATGGTAAGAATTTTTTACTTAAAAATAGACATGCCTAGTAGAAATAATCTAGAAAAGCCAAAATTCTTTAGAAGGTAGATCTCGACTTTTGCATCAACTCTACCCTCTATCGCTTCACTGGTTCTTCTCTAATTGGAAGTTGCATCCACTCAAAATCTTACCTAAAAGGAAAATTTTCGATTTGACCAGCCCGATTCAAGCCCCAAACAAAGGGATTTGGCCCGATCGCTAGGTGTGTCACCTCTTAAAGGGCAAGACATCGAAGAACTAACTGATTTTTTTTATAAAAAAAGATAATCGAAAGCAGACATTGTATGACCAAATTATGGCCTTCAAAAGTTTGCCTTGTGACTTAACTTTCCGATATGACAAATCTTGCTCCTAGACCCTATCAAGCCTATCCATAGTGGCCAAAATGGTCCAAATCGAGTCCAATGATCCTCCTAGATCATTCACATTATGAATTATATATATATCCATATCTCAGGATACATTACCTAAATACTGTAGAACCTAAGCAATTTATAATATCTTTAGCATTTCATTTTTTTTACCCTGCATGTGAGCAATAAAACTTCAAACTATCACAATAGTTGTTGCCTTGCTCCTCCATTAGTTTCAATAAGAAAGATTATCTGACAGACTAAAGTCTAGAGAAAAAAATGAATTCTACATCAGACAGCATTAACTTCTAAAATAAGCAAAGACAATAGTTTTCTTCCCATCCAATGCAAGGCATCTTAAGCATTGGCGCAGAGTCAAGACTATTTCATGATGTTGTATGATGCAGAGTTGGAGTCTCAGTACTGATACAATATGGACCTTGACAGTAAGGTACCATGCTGAGATACAATAAACCTATCAGTGCCAACACAACTAGAGTACAGTACCATGATTTGGCATAGTACATTACAGAAAGGTGTTTCAGTGTGGTAAGGTGCAGCTAATATGGACTGGCACAGTATGGCACTTCAAACCATGATTATGATGCTTAGCCATACTAAATTTGATCATGCTGTTGCATCCCTCCAATCATACACTAGATACTAAGTGAGTATTGTTGTGCTAACTAATGCAACTCAAACACCAATAACATATATGATCCATAAGACAACACAGTGAAACTAAATATTTTATTTTATCTTTTAAGTTGCAATGCTATCAAAAGTCCATATCAACAATAAGATTGTAAATTTTAAAGCCTCATAATAATCAATCTCAAGTCTCAACTATTATAGAATCTTGCTCTAAGTTGGAGGAAAGATCATCTTCTTATGTTTGCAGATGGTCTTCAGCACATCAGGTGTTATTATACATTCATTGCTCTTATATCCAACCAAGGTTTTAAATTTTATGGGAAGGGACTGTCTTAATTTTTTCATAGAATGGGACGAGCCATTCTCCTACTCCGTTCTAATACCTAGGATAGGGAACGTCCCAATACGTACCGATCAGGATGCTAGGACAATGACGGGATAGTCTTGTCACCACGCATGGGATGGTATCCCATCCCAATATCCTGCAAAACATCTTGCTGGGACTTGAGTCCTTGCATCCAGCTAATGTATGAAATAAGATTGTAAACACTTCAACTAATGGTATAAAGCACTCATAACCAAGGTTTGCCGTCTTGGTACTAGACCCTGTGCTAGTATCATCCTATTACAGTGTAAGCATGCAGTACAGTACAAGATGGTGAGGTATGCCAAGCATCAGTATGGTACGAGACTGCATATCAGCATGGTATGGTGTGCCTGGTACGATATGGTACCAACCAATAGAGCAAACCTTGCTCTTAACTACTTGAATCACAGTTTTCTTTCTTCACAACCTTGAATGATAAATAAAAGAACTCATATTGTTCTTCCAAAACAACATTTTTTGCTTAAACAAAGGACTATCCAAGTGCTAAATTAACCATGCCTCATATGATATAAAACTTTCATAAAGTTTAACAAAGATGATGCACCATGTTAAGGAATAGGTAATTGCTGCATACCTGTAACCCAAAGAGGTACCAACCTGAACCAACAACATGACTAGCCAACATAAACATAAGAAGATTAATAACGAAGTTAGCCCAAGCTGACTCAAAAATAAAGCCACTTGCAGACTGCCCAGCAAGCAAGGGAAGAAATCTAACAATTCTTGGGGCATACTGAAGAAGAACCGTGGCACGTAAAAGATTTTTTGCATAGTTTGCAGCTGATGATCCCACATATTTTGGTATGACTAGTAATATCATTACCTGCATAAAAGATAAAATGAAGAGACCTTTGGTAAGGACACACGAGAAGATTAAGGGACTGCTGGATGCCACAAAACTGATATCCAAATCTTATTTTTCTACATTACGCTTTTAAAAAAAAACACCTATAAAGATAATCCAGCATCAATGTTCTTCCTGAAAGCATCACAGAAACTGTTGGCTATATACAAAATCCACATATGACATGAACCAGAAACAATTGCAAAATAAGAATCCTTGTGAGAATAAATTAATGGAGAAACTCAGAAGTCAAATAAAAGTGCACAACTAACTAACTCAAAGTTGAAGCCTAACTTGTTTCCAATCTCAATATAATGGCTTAGGCATGTATTTGATGGCATCAACTTACAATGACAGGGAAAAGTAAAAGCAAAAGAAATTATTGTCAGAAAAGTAAGGATGAGTAACTGTAAATCATTTGTACTTTTAGAATGGTGCATCAATTTTCCATTACTTCAGTGTTATGTTATCAAAGTTTGTTCTTCATACCCAGCTGTAATAGAGCCACTAGCACATTTTAAGTTTAGAGTAATTTTCTCATTTTATATATAATTTTACAATCACTAAAATACGTGATGCTATGTATTATGGGTTCTTACAAGTGTTAGAATGTGGGTGTGTATCTAGGAATCAGATAATTCTTATCCCAAATCTTAACACATGGGAACTCTATATAATATGGGTTCTTGTATTTTCTACCATTTTAGTGCTTATATAGTAAGCTTTTAGGTTTTAATTTTTAGTCCTTGAACTATGGCTCGCCGTACCACCTGGTTCGGGGTGTACCAAGTCGTACTAGGTGCAAACAAGCATGATTGCACATTTGCACCACTCAATTCAAGAAACCGGTAAGGGAGGGGGAAAAGGAGAGGAGAGAGAGAGAGGAACTCTCTCCCTCTCTCTCTTTTCCTCTCTCTATCCTTCTCCATCTACCCCTCTCTCTCTCCCTCTCTCTATCCTCCTCTGTCTACCCCTCCCTCGCTGTCTCTACTGTGTCAATACGAGCCCGGCATGGAACGGCATGATATCGTAGTGAACCATGCCACCAGGCAACCGATATAAGTCCTAATATCGGCACAGCATACCTTACCTTGGACACAAATAGGCCTTGTTTATTAACACAACTAAGCATTTTCATACATGCTAATAGACATATAAGTACTGAAAGCCAGAGTGGCGTAAAACCAAGGACCAAAAATAAAATGCCAATCAATGGGGAACTAAATGATAAATTGCAATCCATCCAAGAGTGAGATGGTAGTTTTAATCTTTTAGAGAAGGCATCATGGGAACAGTACACTCTAAGCCTAATAAATAACAATCCTAATCCCTTCTATCCAAATGGATTCCCCGTTGTTTCTCCTCCATTATATACTCCACCTTGGATCTCTCCATCAGCATTCCGACCACAATCCACGTCATCCACAAGAACCAGTCTACTATAAGCCCACTCTTGCCACATATTTATCCTCCGGTATTGACTCTCCTCTTCTTCTTTCCTCTTTTCTTTCAAATCTCTACTCCCTTCTCTCCTACATGACTTTTCAATCCACAACCAGATTGCTCAATGTCATATTTCACTCCACTAATCTTTGGCACCCATACCCATGTTATGCTGTGTTAGCACGGTGGGCAAAGTGATGAGTCAAAGAGTCCCAGAAGCAATGGCAAGGCATCAAAATTTTAAGTTGCTTTAAAATTTGAATCCATTAGTGGTTGCCCACCAAAAATTTAATTTGTTTAATTATATTTACAACCACAAGTGGTAGCCCATTATGTATATTATGGCCACAGAAATCCACCCAAGGCAAAACCAAAACCGGATCCCATTCCGACCAGCCAACGATACGAGTTGGTACAAGCCATACCAGACCAGACCTACGTAAACTGACACAAAATCAAAGGAACGAACTGAGGAAAAGAGAGAGAGAGAGAGAGAGAGAGAGAGAGGGAAAGAGAGGAAGAGAGAAAGGAGGAGAGGGAAGGAGGTAGAGGCTGCAGAGAAGCCAGCGGTGGCCATCGAAGGGCCATCGATGCCTCCGATTCCTCTACAAAACCGCAACCGAGAAAGAGGAATAGAGAGAGGGGGGAGGAAAAGAAAAAGCGAGAGGGGAAGGTGGTGGAGAGGCCACTGGAGGGCCTTTGGCAAGCCGCCAGATGGCGTAATCACCACCCGCAGCTCCATGAGTTCGAAACAAGGATGATCTCACACTTATTTCATGGGATTTTTTTAAAAAAGCCCAAAACCATTGCCAACTTCACTGTTCATGGACATTTTTAAAAAAAAGCCCATGAAACAGAGCGAGGTCGCCTCTGTTTCAACCACGCGGCTCCATGGGCCACAATTTCACTATCCGGTGGTCAACTAGAGGCCTTCCAACGACCTCTCCGCCACCTTACCCTCCCTACTTTTTTCCCTCCTCTCTCTCTATATCTCTCTCAGCTACAATTCACAAAGGATGCAAAGGCCTCAATGACCCTTTGAGGGCCCATGTGGCCCTCCAGTGGCCACCGTTGGCATCTCCATCACCTCCACCTCCTTCTCTCCCCTCCTCTCTCTCTTCTCTCTCTCTCCCTCAGTTATTTGTCGCCGATGTTCTGATTCGAGAGGCATAACCATCCCAGTTTGCCACTGGTACAGCTCAGAATGCCCCAAACCAGGCGACTCAATCCAATTATGCAAACCTTGAATCCATCCCAATTATGGCTAGAACAGGGCCGGCCCACAGCCCATCGCCTAGAACTGGGGGGCCAGCCCAATGGGCTTCAGGCCGGCCCGAAATCGGGTCGGGCTTCGGGCTAGATTTTAAGCATATCGGGCTAGACTTTGGGCTTTAAAATAGAGCCCATTCAATTTTCGGACCAAAGAGGTGCCTGGGCTCGTCCCGAAAATTCTTAAAATCTGGCCCGAAGCTCAACTCAATTTCGGGCCGGTCCAAAGCCCATTGGGCTGGCCCGGTCCCAGTTTCAGCCGATGGGCTTTGGGCCGGCCCAGTTCCAACCCTAATTCCCAATGCATGATCGGAATAACAAAACACAAGAACCTAACATGACCATCCACCAAAACTATGCAGAACTGTAGTAACTTGCAACACCTACCAATCCACCTAACCCCACTCCACACAAACATGCAATATTTCTATAATTCAGCAACCTTTCAAGTATTCTGAAGCGCAACAGTTCATACAAACTAACAAGTTGAACAAAGTTTACTGATTACAAGTTAAGGAAATCAATCAACTACCCTAGGTCCTAGCCAATAATTCTGTTAACTACTAAATACGTCACTTTGCAGGTAAGGTGTGTGTCTCTCCAGCAATTTCCGTATGTTCTTTCAGTAACATCTCATTCTACTTAATAAAAGATTGGAAGAGTAATTCTAACCTAGATATTCTCTATCAAATTAAAGATAAGCCAAGATAACCAAAACCTTGCAAATGCATACTCATTGCATCATATTTCATATCATTTTTACTAACTTATGACCAAATCCACAGAGATAACCCACCACCTTAGAGCTCAAGATCACAAGTAATTCTTTTAGGGAAGCTAGCTTCCCATGCACCTCCATCGTTATGAACTTATGATAACCACAAAATCCTAAAATATGAGAGGAAAAGGACCCTACAGCTTCCCCAAAAAAAAAGATCATTTTTAGGATATAAGTCTCCAGTATAGCAGCCTCAGACTAGTCATACAGTTCCAGATCAAGGACTAGTGCAGAGGATCTTGACATGCCCGAATTTTAGCGAACTAAGCTCTAACTGCCTTATATTGTACCATATCAGGGCATACCACACCAAGCCATGCTGTATTGACGTGTATTGATCACATACCAACCCTTTTGCTCGATGCATCTATTTTCCCTCTTTGATGATTTCTATTGAGGCATGCCAACCTGTATTGCCCTTGTATCAAGTACTGTAACATATTAAACCATGATTGGAACAAGTCCGTACCTCAAATAATTAAGTCCTTGCTTTATTCATAAAAATACCCTCCAAGAGCCATCATGAAGCTCTAGCCTATTTGCCTGCCTCATATCCCCCTCCTACCTATCACAATCACTTTATTTCTAGGATGCCCTCAAGGATACTTGCCCAAGCACCTGTATCCTTTTCTACTTCTTGCAACCCTTCCATCCACTCCACGTGCTACTTGCACCAATTCATACATTCTAGCCCTTTTCCCCTCTCTTTTCACCTTCCACCTCTTCTCCCTCTCCACTAAGGCAGATTTTACATGCCATCTATTGGTGCCGAAATCTATTGAATGCCTGAGATGCTAGAGCCGATGGTGTAGGGAGATCTCCAGGAAGTGGCACGTACAAAAAAGCCCTAACCAGGTGTTCCAGCATCCGATGCTCAAGCCAGTATCCTAGCACGACAACAGTATGAGAAGCATGAGGCAGAGTTTTTGCATACCTCGAGAGTTTCCAGGAGCCTCATTTTATAGGTCAAGGGCAAGGGCATTTTCGGGATGATGAGAATCTTGACAGGTTCGGTAAGAAATAACAGAACTTATCAGCAGACTGTCAAGGATTTTCCATTTGCTGGAGAAGTCCATTCCATTTTAATTAAAACCTCATCTTTTGTGTAAAATTTGTCACGTTTCTTTAATGGTGATGTTGACTACTGCTTGGATCGAGACATGCTCCCCTTAATTGCGAAGATATGATGATTATGGATCATGATATGTGATGTGAACTTTTGGCCATATAATCAAGGGCGCGGTAGTGAGCATCGATTATATTGGCCTTCAGAGGATCTGGGAAGGCATATCGTCTAAGGACTTGCTTATTATTTCCAGGATTAGGGTCAGTCCGAGCATTCCTATTGAATTTAAGGCTTGGTCGGCTAAAGGGATCTAGACTAAGTAGCCCTAATCAAAAGTAAGACGTGCCGATTGCTTTCGAATCATCTAAATGATGAGGGATTGGTCGCTGCCAGGACTAGGTCGGACGAAAGTGGTCAGCAGATGGCACTCGACTAGGTTTGGCTAGTCGGGATGTCATTTTTCCTAGCGAGATGATGGATGGTCGACATAGTTCCGCTCATGCGCCAAGCACGTGATCGAGCCACAACGAGGCATATCATGGCGAAGGAATTGCTAGTCAATCAAGGGTTAAATCCGATGTGTGATCGGCAAGTGCATGTTGATAGCTTTCGGGGACCAGTTGCAAGTGTCCATTGTTACTGAGGCCTGCTCTGATGAGGGTACTCGGCGATTTGACATCCGGTTGGATCCGGTTGATCAAAGGAAGTATCATTTCCTTGTGGATGGATAGATAGGGGGTTGCTCATGCGCCCATTGTATAGTCGAGCCATGCTTAGAAGCACGATCGGTACTAAGGCTCACTTGCATTGGGATATTTAGCAGTCTAGTACTTAGCCGGACTTGGTCGGTTGGGAAAACACCAACTTCTCCGATGCGAGGTCGGTTGAGTGGTGGGACTGACCAAGCATTGATCATGTTGTCCTACCCAATAACATTGGAGCGAGGAAGTCTTCTTCCAATCAAGATCTCTATCCGACAAGTGATCGGCGGATATGTGCCCAGCCACCCGATCAGTATGTCGATCTATCCAATAATGAAGCCGAAGGGCAATCTCCTATCGATCAAGGCCTCAATCCAACAAGTAGTTGAAAGGTAAGCATTAGGCTACGTGCCTGGGTTTATTAACTTGGGCTTCGTATCCTTGGCGACGAGCGATCGGGGACCATATAGCTAGGTCGACCGGCCAAGCCCATTGAATTGGGCTTCATATCCTTCAGCCCAAGCACAATTTTTTCCCAACACCATCTATAACACCAAGTGAACTATTGATATAATACTTCTGATCATCAAAGTCTTCCTTGCATGTATAGGATCCATTGGCTTCAATATTTCCTTTCTACTTCTTTTCAAAAGCCTTAACAAAAATCATTCTTGAAGCTGAAGGTAGGAGTGATGTCTTTTTTGCAATTAAGATCTCAGCAAAGAGGAGCCAAGCCTAAAGACTTGCAGACTTGCTTTCCTTCAAGAAGCATAAAGACTTTGGGATCACCCAATGGATCTAGATAGGATCGCACAGCACCAGTTTCAAATATTTCTTTAGGGAGACAATAAAAAGATGGGATTTCCTTGAATAACTAGAGCAAAATCCAAAGCAAAGCAGAGATTCAGGGGCCAAATTCAACACTATCTTAGCACCCAAGTAGAGCCAAAAGAGCTGCTCCTTTGCAACTCTACCAGCCTAAAAATCAAAGAAGGATAACAAACCCTTAGAGAGATGCAGTCCTAATGTCCATGCCCAAAACAAAACCACCATTACCGAGGACAGTTTGTCAGGTCCCCAACCTAGGACACTTCATCAGGACACCTCCACCAAGGACACTTCAATCCCTGATTGAATGTCCATGGTGCAAGAAGGATATGCAAGGTTACTCAATTTTTACATCTTTGGATGTCAAACTCATGTAGCAGAACACTAGTAAAAGCTACGAATGTATGTAGGAGTAAATATTGTGCTAATATATGACATCTATAAACTTCAAAGTGCCTCATTTATCCTTGCATGGCACATCATGCCAGCATTTTACATGTAATGAACTTTAAGAGATAATAGTTGGATCCTACTTTATTAGGCTCATACAGTCCATAAAATTTAAGACATGCAGTTAATATACATGCACGACCTTTAAATGAGACCATTCATCATTTATTTTTCCAATTCAATTATCAGTGACCGAGCTATGTTACAGTTTGTAATTATGCAAGTCACATAAAATTTGATTTTAAATTTTTAAAATCAAAAAAGGAAAAAAATAAAAAATGAAAACAAATGGACAAGTAGAGGTAAGAGGGAGGAGGATGAAGAGAAGAATCCAAAACTGGCCTCTCTTTGAGGCCCTGCGAACAGATATATATTCAAGATTCAAGTGGTTTAATGGTGCATTGACTTTCAATAATATTTGCACTTATATTTAAAAAATTAAATAAATACAAATCACAAATAAAAGAAATTCATACCTGAGGAAGTGGCAACACAACAAAAACGTCGAATATGAATTTACCACGAAGATAATGAAGTGCAATTTTTTTTGGCTGATCAACTAAATCCCCAGCACCAACCACTCTGGATTCAGGTGCAACATATGCCAGTCTGAACTGTAGAAGATAAACTAGATGTATCATTATGGTAAATTACTTCACTTTAAGCATTTTATGTTTAAGATGACAAGTTTTAATTCAGGTAATCAAACCAAACCTCCATCCATAAGATAAATAATAACTAGCAGTTTCTCTAATCATACCCTATGTCATACAGACAGAATGGGATTCTTTCAAATATCTAAGAATTTCGATACTGCATCCAAGTAACATGCTAATATCCATGTTCAAAAATCTAAGGAAAGAACCATGCAAAGTCACTAGAGCTGGTTAAAAACCAAATTAAGCACCATTTGAAGAACTGCAAACAAGGTTCATCAATTCGAAACTAGACCCATGCCAGCTGGCCGGCGGTATGAGCCAGTACACCCCCGATACCAGGCCCAAACTGACATGGAAACAAAAGCGGGGGAGAGGGAAATCTGGAGAGAAAAACTGAGAGAGAGGGGGGGAGGGACAAAAGGAAAGACAAGCTCACGAGATGCTGGCAATGGCCATTAGAGGGCTGTGGAGGCTCTAGGAGAGCCACTGAGGCCTCCAAGGCTCCACCATCCTCCAGGAGAGGAGAATAGAAAGAGAGAGAGACGGGGGAGGGAGAGAAATGGATAGAGAGGAAGGCGGCAAGGCAGCCGCCAGCATCCTACGAGGCCCCTAGACGGTCGAAATCCATCCCATGGCATCCATGGGGTCAAAATAGGGGCAACCCACCATTGTTTTTATCGCATAATTTTTTTTTCATACGTGCATGATGAAGTCAGCAATCCCATTGTAGTGATTTCGGCAATCCCATTGCCATAGGATGGCCGAGTTCACTATGCACGCATAAAAAAAAAAAATACGCAATGAAACAGGAGCAAGTCACCCCTATTTTGACCCCACCAATGCCGTGGGGTCAAATTCAATTATCTGAGGGCCTCAGTGGCCCTCCGCCAACCTCCCTGCCACCTTTCCCTCCATCCATTTCTCTCTCTCCCCCTCTATCTATCTCTATTCTCCTCTCTCGGAGAACAAAGCCCTGGAGGCCTCGGGTACCCTCCAACAATCTTGGCAAGCACCACCAGCCTTTCCCTCTCCTTCCCTCCCTCTCTCTTTTCCTCTCTTTCCTTCTCCCTTGCTCTATTTTCACTAGTGTTTCGAACTGAATGCCCAAACTGCACCTATAGGCCATCGGTACAGTTCAGCATGCCCTGAACCATCCTAAATCTTGTCGATACAATTCAGCACGTTCGGAACCACTCGATTCAAGGTGGTTCGGCAAACCTTGATTGTAAATATCACGACGATAGAAGAATCTCCTTTAGGACTTGGGCCCAATTGTGAAACTACTAGAAGTAGACGGAAACACGACTAGAGCTAGCAAAGCGAATGGTAACAAGGATTTGGATGGATGCCATAACTGCCATGATGATCAAGAATTCCTATATATCTGAAAACTTGAGCAAACTTATCTAAACCTAGAATTATTAGCCAAAGAAATTGGATATGGTTGGATCAAGATGAAGATTTAAGGAAAAACAAAATTAGGTAAAAGCTTCCCATGCAGGTATCTGAAAATATTTTAGACATGATAGAAAAGCTAGATTGGAACTATATATTAAAACCATGGAACGCGGTACCGCCCCGTACCGCCCGGTATGGGGCATACCGTACCGTACCGGCAGCTAGCCGGTACGGTTCATACCAATAAAACAATCCGACTTCCGGACCGTTAAAAAAATAAAAAATTTAATTTCCGTACCGGTACATTATGGTACGGTACCGTACCGGTACGAACCGCCTGGTTCAGCCCGATACCGTCTGGTTCAGGTCCTTTTTTCGCTTTAGAAGAGAGGGAAAGATGGTTTTTAATATAAAAAAGGGTTCGGCACGCATGCCGGTACCGTACCGTACCGCCGACCTTTCGAGACGGGTCCCAATCCCGGTACCGGGAACCCTGATTAAAACAGTATATTAAATATGTCGACAGGAGAGTTTCAGACCAAATTTACTATTTTGAGAAAAATATGCTCAATATAACTACTATTTAATATCTTTAACTAGGAAAATTCAATTTGAACCAAGTAGATAGAAAATGTCTAGCAAAATAGCTAGACTCATTCCGATAGTCCACCAAGCTATTTGAAAAAAAACAATATATATAATTGAAAATACATAAGTTATTAGCAAAAGGGAACTCAACTATGAAAATAGAAAGTAAATCTTAGAGACTTCTAACCAAGGACTGCCAACTCAAATCGAACATTGTGCCAACTAGCCGGCAGTATAAGTTAGTACAGGTCTGTACTAGACCTAACCAGTGTGAACCGACACAAAAATAAAGAAATGAGGGAACCGAGAAGGAAAAGAGAGAAAGCGGAGGGGAGGAAAGGAAGGCCAACAAAGATGCCGGTGGTGGCCACCAAAGGACCACGAGAGACCTCGGACGGCCACCAAGCCCTCCGCTTCCTTCACAAGATCACAACCGAGAGAGAGGAGGAAAAGAAAAGGAAGAAGAGAAGGTGGTGGAGAGACTGCTAGAGGGCCTCTGGCTGGCCACCACATAGCAAAATTGCAACCCACAAAATCATGAGCTCGAATAGGGACGACCTTGCCCATTTCACATGTTTTTAAAAAAGTCAATTGCTAGCTTCACTGTGCATGGGGTCACCCCTGTTTCAAGCCCGCAACTCCATGGGCCACGATTCCACCATCCACAACCACGATGACCAACCGGAGGCCCTCCGATGACCTCTCTGCTACCTTCCTCTCCCTCCTTTTCTTTACCTCCCCCTCTCTCTATCTCTCTTGGCCAGTCCATTGCAGAGGAAATGAAGGCCCGCGGACTCGGCGACCCTCCAAGGGCCCCTCGACCCTCCGGTGGCCACCGTTGACATCTTCGCCCCCTCCACCTCCTTGCCCCCTCCTCTCTCACTCTCTTCCTTTATTTCCCTCTCCCTTGGCCATTTGTCACCGGTGTTCTGATTCAAGAGGCGGAACCATCCTGATTTGCCACCGGTACGGCTCAAAACATCTCAAACCGAGCAGTTCGGTCTAGTTCTGCAAACCTTGCTTCATCTCTATCTTCAAGAAAGCATCTTAAAATAAGAGTGAGTTGTCAACCCCATGAAAAGGCTTAATATAATTATGATAAGCATTAATATATATGGTAAAGTATGCAAAATGAAATGCTTGTAAGTGTTCAACATCCAAAAGGTTCAGAGTCTATAAAGAGCAACAGAGGCTACTATAAGGAGCATTGAATGTCAAGAAACCCTCATTGTTTTCAGATTCCTTGTAATGCATGCCAGGAAATCATGTAATGATCATATATTGTTGGTATATATGTTAAAATAGATAGTAATTACTGATATATAATTACTATAATATGGCTGTATATCAATTGAAAAAATATATCAATTATGTATATTAAAAAATATATCAATCATGTATATTAAAAAATATCTCTCTTCCCTTTTGACATGGTATCAGAGCCAAAATAGGAGAAACCCTAGCTGCCATCCTTTGTCCTGCAACAATCCTCACCGTTGTCCGGTCTCTATCCGATCGGCCTCTGTCTTCCTTGTCCACTGCAGCAATCCTCATCGGCTCATCGCTGCTCTTTTCCATTCAATGCTGCTGAATGTTCAAATCAGCAGCCACAAATTTCTAATCTTTCCTATCCGCTGCTATATTCCTGGTCGCAAGTAACAGATTAAAAGGTCGTCAGTTCCTCTGTCTCGTGTCTAGCAAATCAGCAGAGGCTTGTCGCTGCCACTACCTAGTATCCTACAGCAACAGCCACCAGCCGGTCTCAATCCCACCGACCCTTTCTGTCTGTCTAAATCTTATTTTCTCTAAAAAAATCTGTTCTGAACAGCAACAACTACTATTCTTCTTGTCCAGATTTTTCTACTGCCCTTGATTAGATCTCTTTTCAATCCAAAATCATTATCCAACGGCTCCTACTTCAGACGTTACAACCACATCCACCATAACCACCTTTAGGATGAATACACCTACCCTCACCAAATCCGCTATGATCACTATTGACAAGTTGAATGGTAAAACTGATTCATCGTGGGTTGCATCTATGGAGTTATGGTGCGAAGGTCTGGGCATTTCTGACCATCTTACATCCTCTATTGATCAAATTCTTGTTGCTAGTCGAGACCAGTAGAAAAGAGTCGATGCTCAAATTCTTGGTTTGATTTGGTAGACCATTAATCCTGACCTACTTTCTATCTTCAAACCAATCCGTACATGTTATGGTACCTGGGTCCATGCTCGAGAATTGTACTCGAGCAATTTTACACACTTATATGATGTGATTGGTTCTCTCTTTCATCTCTGGCAAGGAGATTCTGATATGCAGTCTTATCTGGAGTGCCATCAAGTCACTTGCCACTGAGTTAAATGAGTTATTACCATTTTCTCCCGATATTCAGGTCGGGTAGATTCAGTGGGATCATCTAATTACTATCTTATATCTCAATGGGATTCATTTGGAGTTAGAGGGTGTTTGCACCCAGATCCTTAGTTTAGATCTTATACCCTCTCCTGCAGATGTTTACTCACATTTACTTTAGGCATCCACAGGGATAAACCATCCTGATACAGCTTTATTCTTCGACCACTCCACTTTGTCCACTCAGTCCTCGGAAGATTCAATTTTAAGAGGTGGATGAGATGGTCGTCAAGGTCGTGGTGGTAGAGGTCGTCGTAATGATGGTCATCCTTGATGCACCCACTGTAATCATCATGGGCACACTCGAGATACCTGTTATACTCTTCATGGATTTTCATAGCAAACTACACATAATGCGCAAACTCGATCAACAGAGGACAACTCAGCAATGTCTGCCTTGGTTTCTGATAGTGTTACGATCTCTTGAGAGTATACACTATTTCTTTAGTTCCAGGCATCACGGCAAGCTTCCTCATCCATCATTGCTCTAGCACAACACGATAATCTGACTACATGTCTTAATCACTCATCAGTAACCTTGTCCCTTGGATTTTTGATTTTGGTGCCTCTGATCACATGTCTAGGTACAAACATAGTTTTGTCCATATCATTAAGTCAATCCTTACCACATATTTTTTTGACTAATGGGTCAACCACTCCAGTTCGGGATAGAGGAACTATTTCCCTTCATCCTAATTTGCCCTTGTCTTCTATTTTATATATTCCTGATTTTTTAGTTAATTTAATATCCATTAGCCAATTAACAGAATACTTGCATTGCTCAATTACATTTTCTTCTGATTCTATGATGGTCAGGACTTGAAGACTGGAAGGATGATTGGTTCTAATTTTAAGTCCCATGATTTGTATCAGTTGTCTGGACCGCCAATGTGTATAGTTGCTACTATGCCTCTTCAAATTCATAGCCAGTTGGGTAATCCTCGTCTCCAAAATCTCCAAAAGATGGTAGCTATTATGTCTCCGTGAGTTAAATTGTGAGTCATGTCAGCTAGAAAATCAAAGTCGTAGTCCTTGTCCTAGTTGGTCAACGTGCTTCAGCACCCTTTAATCTTTTATTCATTCTGATATTTGGAAATTCAGTAAAATTATTCCTATAAAATCTAACTATTTTGTCACTTTTATTGATGATTATTCTCGCATTACTTGGATGAATTTATTCCGTCATCATTCTTAATTATTTTCAGTTTTACTGTATTTTATGCTGATTAAAATCGGTTTCATACATTCATTAAAATTCTTCAAAGTGATAATGCCCAGGTACTTAACTACTAATTTTCAAAACTTTATGACTACTCATAAGATTCTTCATCATACATCTTGCACTTATATGCCTCAACAAAATTGGATAGCAAAGTGCAAGAATCATCATCTTGTTAACACAACACAAACACTTCTCATACATATGTTGTGCCTATTTTTGGAATGTCGCTATCCTTACCGCATATTCTCATAAATCGTAAGCCCTCATTCGTGCTACATGATCAAATTCTCTTTTTGATTTTTTCTCGGACTTCCTGTATGTCTTACCTCCTATAGTCTTTGGATGCACTTGTTTTGTCCATCAATCTAGTCCTAGTCATAATAAGTTATCCCCGAAATCCTTAAAATGTGTCTTTCTCGGATATTCTCGGTCTCAAAAGGGATACAGGTGCTACTTTCCTGTTCTTCATTGTATTTTTATATTATCTGGCATCATGTTCTTTAAATCCATTCCCTATTTTCCTCTTGGATCTAAGTCTATTATCTCTCACGCAAAGTTGGTTTCTATTGGGCTGCCTATATCACTTCCCTCTGGTGGTACATGCTCGTCACCTATGCCCATTCTCCTCTATCTCCATCTAGATTTGATCGAACGAATTTTCATACCAGCATCATACACCACCTAGATCCCTTCTGCTAAACCCATGAATTCAACACCGGCGCCAATCGCTTCTCTACCAGATAGTCCTACTACACCAGCTCTTCTTTCTGACCTAGATGTTCCTATTGCTCTGCACAAAGGTAATCGAACAAAACATCCCATTGATTATTTTATTAGTTATTTTCATCTCCCAGATATTCTGCCTTTATTTCCTCACTTCGGCCTCTATTCCTCATACTGTTGCAGTGGCGCTTGCCTATTCCGACTAGAAGCAAGCGATGGATGATAAGATGTCTGCGCTTCATGCTTTGGATACTTGGAACCTTATTCCACTTCCTCCAAGTACGTCCATTGTTGGTTGTCGCTAGATTTATACTGTTAAGTATTCTCCAAACAGGTTGATAGATTGAAGGCTCGGCTGGTTGCAAAAGACTTTACTCAAGTGTTTGGCCAAAATTATCTTGATACGTTCTCACCTGTGACTAAACTCACATCTATTCGTCTTATCCTAAGTTTAGCTACTATCTTTCGCTAGCTTCTTCATCACCTGGATATTAAGAATACGTTTCTGTATGGTGAACTTCATGAGGTTCATACAAAGCAACCTCCTAGATATGTTGCTCAAGGGGAGTATATGTGCCAGTTGAAGAAGTCATTATATGGCCTGAAGCAATCTCTCCAAGCTTGGTTTGAAAAGTTCAGCTCTGTTATTCTCCAGTTCGGCCTTCTCAAAAGTATTTTGAATTATTTGATTTTCTATAGGCATTTAGGGTCAAGCAAACGCATTCTTTTGATCATCTATATAGATGACATTGTTATTACTGATAATAATAGTGATGGCCTTATTGCTTTGGAAGATTATTTACATCAACAATTTCAAGCCAAAGATATGAGAGGTTATGATACTTTCTTGGTATCGAGAATGCTTGGTCTTGTTAGAATATAGTAGTAAACCAAAAGAAGTATGTTCTTAACATGTCGAAGGACACAGGTAAGTTAGGGTCTCGTCCTGTTAATACTTTCATGAATCCTAATGTATGGCTTATTCCTGGTCAGGGGGAGCCTTTGTCAGATCTTGAAAGATATTAGAGATTAGTTAGAAAACTGAATTATCTTTCAGTCACTAGACCAAATATATCTTTTGCTATTAGTATCGCCAGCCAGTTTCTCGACTCTCCTACAATCCTACTGTTTGTCATTAGGAAGCTATTGTTCGCATTCTTAGATATCTAAAAAGTACACCAGACAAGGATTATTTTACCAGAATCGTGATCATAGCCAGGTAGTTGGCCATACAGATGCAGATTGGATAGGATCTCCCTCGGATAGATGATCTACCTTTGGGTAATGTGTCTTTCTTGGTGGTAATCGTATCTTATGGAAAGAAGTAGGGAGCTGTTGCTCGTTCCCAAGGTTCCCGGTACCAGTACCGGGAGCCGTACCGATGGCCGGCCGGCCGGTACGTGCGGTACGGTGGGGCGTGCCGGTTTGAACCGGAAACCGGCACGCCCAATTTTTTTTGATTTTTTTGATGAATTTTGGGATTTTAAGGTTTTTATTTTATTTTTTAAGGGTTTAGTATTTGAATTTAGCGTTTACGAGTCATAAACGCTTGGAATTTAGAATTTAAGATATGTCTGATTTCAAAGTTTATGACTAAAAACTAAAATTTAGGATTACTTTCAATTGAAATAAGATATAAAATGATAATTAAACTAAGATTATCAGCAATTAATGAAAGTGAGATGTAGCATAAACATATAATTACATACCAATTTCTAGAATCGGGTAGGGTGTCGATATCCATAAATATAAGGATCATTTATGTACTTCGTAGGAAGATCGGTATATCCCTCCTGCCAAGCAGCATGATACTCCTCTAAGATCATCCCAGGAGGTATGCATGATGGATCATAACTCATCGCAGATCCCTCTTTGATGTCCCGACTCTGAGAGCTATCCAGAGACTGATGATATGGCAGTGCAGGGGCCCATCCAAATATACCAACAGCAAAATCAGATCCATAAGATGCTCCGGGCAACATGATACTCCTTTAAGGTCATCCCAGGAGGTATGCGTGATGGATCATAACTCATCGCAGATCCCTCTCTGATGTCCCGACTCTTAGAGCTATCCAGAGACTAATGATATGGCAGTGCAGGGACCCATCCAAATATACCAGCAACAAAATCAGATCCAAAAGATGCTCCGGGCTGCATGGGATAATAACCATTGGAAGATGACGTCTCAGATATACCATATGGATCATATGGACCAGAACCTCCCGGTAGCTGCAGATAAGAGGATCCTGAATATGAAGATGACCCAGATACATCCATGGATCCTACTCCCCGTGCAAGAGCTGCAGCTGCATCGTGTCCCAAACGACCTTGCAGAGCCCGTCGCCTATATGGAATCGTATCACACGGGATCTATCAGATGGTAATCCATGATTTGTATCCTGCGTGGCAAGGCTAAACTGCGACTCCCCAGTAGATCAAATATGAATAGGTGACTGCAACTCCTGTCCTCTGGCCCCTCCCTGATCACTAGATTCTCCACTATCTGAAGCACTATCATCACTCTCTCTAGTATCTGAATCTGAATAGACTGAGTGCTCCGATGGAGATGCAACTGCATTTCCTTTTCCTCTATCTCCGGGTCTATCAGATGGTGGGGAGAGACGATGTGCTATATCTGCTAGAGCCCTGTGAGGAATATGGCTTGTTGCCCATTATCCAGCATCCACCCCAGCCTCACTAGCTACAAAACTGGCCGATCGAGGAGGCGATCCTGGCTCATCAAGCTATGGCTGCTGCTGCTGACTCATGATCCGCCCAATCATTAGATCTTCATCCTCATCAACATATGAACTTGCAGTGAGATCGGGATATTTCAATTCTACTTACTCCTAAATACACTTTAGATCAACCTTAAATTATAGTGTACATACACAAGATCATTGAGGCGTTTCTGTTTCAGACGGTTCATCTGCTTGAAGTGGATAGGGCCAAATTTAGACCAGTTGCGCTCACATCCACTGGATGACACTGTCTGGGAGAGGATCTTAACTGCAAGAACTTTCAGATTTTTAGCAGATCCATCAAGATGTACCCACCATTCAGCTGCAAAAGGCATTAAATCATTTAGAATTTTTGATTTGGCAAAATAAAAAATTTAATCCTAATATAATATTACACTTACTCCTTAGTAGTACCTAACAGGATTCATCTTTGATTTACTTCTGATTGCTACAATGGATCCAAATGAATCTGTGCCCTCCCTAAAATTTCGTCTGCCAAAAAAAAATTTTTGTTATCATGTGCAACTTGTTGAAATTAATGCTCATAAAAATCACTCAATAATTTCAACCTAACTTACTTCTTCTAGGCACAGCAGCGACATCTAGATCGAGCTCCATCTTATATATAACATTGGATAAGGCAGACATAAGATCTTCATCCATGGCAATGTTCAGTATGGAGTACTGAAATCTCGGATTCAGATATTAAGCTGTACATATATTTTAAAAATTAATCAAGCATACTTGTACAAATCTAATTGAATTTAAATTTTTAGGGACTTCATAAATTATTGCGTACCTGCTAGATGCAAATCCGAACTCATTTGATAACTCCACCATCCATCAATAATCCGGATATACTCGGATGTATATGATGATCTGCCTCCTGGATCTATTTCTTTGCCCTTTACATCATGAAATACAAGAAGCCCATCTGAGCATACCTCTCGGAATCCACAGCGCGAAATACCTCATATAGAGGCTTGATAGCCTCCACTATCCTCTCAGCCTGCTGCCAGAATGTCTGTCTCGTTACTAAATTTTTTACATTGCTTCCCTTAGTATTTGTCCTGGCATATCTGCTCTGCTGCCACTCCTGACTGACAAATATCTGACGCAATTCTACTTTCTTGCTAAGAAGACTATCAAGTACAATGTAATTAGTAGCAAACCGTGTGACCCTTGATCTCAATATTTTCTCCCTGTAAAGATTCTCATCAATGATAAGACCAATGTATGGTTATATATAAATCCGGTGATAGATTGTGCTAGCTCAACAAACTTCTGTACCTTGCAAATTTTTCAAATATCCATCAACATGAAGTCTACACAATGTGCAGCATAAGAGATCCAGAAAATATGCGACCGCCGCTCCATCAAGATCTACCCTGTGATCCTGTACTATGATCCATTATCAGTGATGACCTACACGACATTATACTCTTCCACTTGATCAATCACCTCCTCTATCAATCTGAGAATATAACTGGCGTCGTGCACCTGATCTGAAGCATCAATAGACTTTGAAAAAAGTCTTTCCATCATAATAAGTCAAGAAATTGATGATGCTCCATCTAGTAGGACCAGTCCAACCATCACACATCACCGCCAACCCATACATGGGCCACTTGCTCTGATATGAGGATATCCATCCTTCTGGCTCCTTATTACTGTCTAGAAGCTGACCATAGATATCCTTTGATGCTGGAGGATCTACACCTGCACCAGCAGCCTGTATAGATGAAATAACATATCGATAACATGGATTGTCTGCTGCATGGGCTAGGATATGACTAAAATGAAACGAGGAGATGACCCGCCACATATCCTTCTTCTTAGCCTTTTTCAGCATTGTATCAATCCTCTGTTGCTTGGAATCTCTACTGGAAAAGGTATGTGGATCGACATCATGGATAGTGGCTCCCTCTGGAATGTCCCTAAAAGACTTCCTCTACTGCCAAATGCTCCCAACATGTATGCAATACGGCTAGTGCCTCTCCTGGCAGGCTCTCTGACCGAGGTCCTAAACTGTCACTCCTGCAGCACTAGTAGAACCGGATCCCGATCCTGACTCAAAAGCTAATGGCCCAAATCGCTATTTATGCCTGGCTGCCTCCTGCTGCCTCTGCTCATACAAGCTCGCCTGAATAACAGCCTCCATCTGTGCCTCTTCATCAAAAGGAACAGATGCTCCCTCTGACTCCCTGGAGTAATAAGATGGTTCTGCGGCTCTACGCTCCACCTCTGCCTTCTTCTTTGCTGCTCTTTCCTTCCCAGCTTTAAAATTAACAAAATATTTTTTCAACTGACGGACCTCCTGTGGACACTGTCAGCATGCAGATACATCTGAATAGCCGCCAACTAAGTGCTGCTTCAAACTTGTTACCCCCACCTTTGAATTCAGTATTGCACCATTTACACCTCCAATGATACCAACCCGAGAGCATCTCTCCATGCAACCAGCCAATGTCCAGCTCCGGATCCTTCTTCCTTGATGGATCCATACCTAAATATTTAAATTACACACAAGGTCAATAATAATGTTTATTAATTAATACTTTATTAACCTAATTTTTAAAATTTAAATTATTTTTTTATCTTTTTATTTAAAAAATTTAAAAAAAATTAAAATTTTAGATTCATGTAGGATTCTATCATACATGCTACATATATTTTTTTAAGATCCTAGAAATGCATTAAAAGTCAATTTTTCTTCAATTCAAGATCTAGAGCACTATTCATGAAACGCATCAAAACTTGAATAAATCGACATGAAATTTATAGTGAGAGTAGCTTACGAGCCCTAGATTAATAATTTATAATTACAATTTTTTTACTAATTATTTTTTTAATTAATTTATTAATCCAAAATTAATTTTTAATTTAAAAAATTATATACTTAATAAAAAATCAAGATCTTAGTATTATTATGTAGATCTATCCTACATCTATCACATACTCTAAAATCATAGCCAACAAAAAAATTTTGACAACATTTCTCCTTAATTTTTTGTCTTGCACAAATTTTAACAAAAAAACGAGAGGGAAGAGGGAAATAGAGAAAAGAAAAGCTATACGTACCTTGATTCTACCTTCCTCTTCGACTTCTGGATGTTTGATTACATTAAAATGGATTAATTTTTTTTTTAATGTCGTCATCGCAAAACAAACACCGAACAATAGAGAGCTCTTACGAGCTCTCTATTGTTAAACTTAAAGCTCTTAAGAGCTTTCTCAGAAGCCCCCCACCATGTCAAATGGCTACAATAGCCATGTGAGCCATGACAAAACAAAAAAAAAAACCCCCCCGAACCGACCGAACCGGGCTCGAACTGACCGAACCGAGCGGTTCGGCCTCATTTCGACCGGTTCAGGCCGATATAATATATATTTTTTAAAAAAAAAATTATAGGTGGGGTTTCGTTTTTAGTGGCCAAACTGTGCCAGCCGGCCATCGATCCGGTTCGATACGCCCCGAACCGGTCGGTTCGGCACAGTTCGGAGAACCCTGCTCGTTCCAGTGCTGAGATGGAATATCATGCCATGACCTTAACCACATATTAGCTGGTATGGTTAAAGTTTCTCTTAGGGAAGTTTGGGGTTATTCGGTCTGAGCCCATGAAGTTGTTCTGTGATAACCAAACTACTCTTCATATTGCCTCGAACCGTGTGTTTCATGAGTGGATGAAGCACATTGAGATAGATTGTCATTTTGTTTGAAAAAAATTATAGTATGATATTATTTCTACGATTTTGTGAACTCTTATGATCAGCTAGCTAATATGATTACTAAGTCATTAAGGAATCCAAGTATTAATTATATTTGTAACAAGCTGGGTCTCCATAACATTTACTTTCCAACTTGAGGGGGAGTGTAAGTGTATATGTTGAAATAGATAGTAATTATTGATATAGTAATTACTATAATATGGCTGCATATCAATTGGGAAAATATATCAATTGTGTATTGAAAAATATATCAATCATATATATTGGAAAATATGTCAATCATGAATATCTTCTTTATTTAGAAACATATCAATTAAAAATTTATTATTGCTCTATATATAAAATCCACATGTACCATAAAAAAATAAGTAACTACAATTATTCCTTCTTATCTTTTCATCTCCCTCCCCTTTTGACAATTATCAATAGAACTTGCTTTTCAAAGCAACATTATTTGCATTCAAATTCTTTAGTTTAAGGGCCATCAATGGGATCGATGCCTCACCAAACATTTCATGTGATAGAAACAGAGGAGAATTCACCCTCCATCCCTTAAAGGATTGCATCCTCTATGTATTTATTATGTATGAATCTTTATTGATCTGTACCATGTTAAAAAGCATGAGTTAGAGCCTTTGTTTCTAACATTTCTGCCTTTGGTGGAATTTGAAATGTTTCTATACTAAAGCTTTACTATTTTCTCGTTAAGGACATGGGTAAATTAGCAAAACACCTGGCCCCAACGGTATGCATGATCTAGTTCATTCCATCAGGACTCCTCTGCCATTGAGCCCACGACTCCACTGCCATACATGGAGAAAACAGATTCGACTAGATCACGCATTTCCCCCCTACACCACACTTTATTTCTCTCTCCAAGCACTCCCTCATCCTGCCTAGCACAAATAAGTTCTCTCTATCACAAGGATGCATACACACATATGCGCACGCAGACTCCCACTATCTTATGTAATTGTTCGATCACAAAATGGTAGGTCTTTTTAATTTCCAACTAAACAAGTGCTAAACATGCAGGATCATATCTAAGTGCATGCCTACACGTTCATAGAGAGATACGGACAACATGAAAGCTATGACATATGCATTAAGATAAATATATCCACATAAAGATTGCACACATTGAAAGTATGAAAACCTACTAAATGTAACATCTATGCATTTGCTGAGTTACTATCACGTAATTTCATGGTTTTTTATTTGGTTACTAATTCTCAATTTGCTTATTTGCAAAGAACCTTTCTCATTAAGCAAACCAGATTTGACTTGATAGTGGGTTGACTGGGTGGTCCATGGATTTGGGGAGGCTAACTCAAATTAATGTGAATATCAACACATGGTCACCTCTAGCATGGAATTTAAATTTCATATCTACACCACAAGACAAGTGAATACATGGTAAAACATTTAGGTAAATTAGTTTGTGATTGAGAGGAAAAATGATTTATATCAAATACATGATTTTTTTTGCAATAAAAGATCCATATAAATAAATAGATATGTAATAATAGAAGTAAAGAATGAAAAGAAAATGATTTGATGAATCAGGTGAGTTGGACTAGGGTATGATCTATAAGAAATTGTTTAAAAAAGCATTTTCAGTAAGTTAAGTGATTAGACTATCTTAATATCACAAGGCCATTGCTTGTCAAATATCAATAATATTTCTTAATAATTAAACGAACAATTCAACAAGAAAGGGTGCCACAAAAAGAAACTACTCTTACTCTGTTGCCTTTGCCTGAATCTGAGAATTTTATCAGTAGAAAGCTAATAACGATACAACAAAACTGAAGTCACAGTTTATAGTATGACCGTGGTAATGTCAAATTCATCTGTCAACTTATTTATATTGACCAATTTAAAAGCCAAAAGAACAATATAGCAAAACTTGAACTGTTGAACAAGAATGTAAACAGTAAATATTGTTCAAGTGATACATTATTTTCTAATAACATCATCACTGCTAAGGTTTTAAATCCCGTGGGACAAAGCTGTCCCGATTTTTTTCAGGAACGGGACGCGTCGGTGTCCCACCCCGTCCCGACACTCGGAACAGGAGATGTCCCAAGGTATCTCGATTGGGATACTGGAATGCTAGCGGGATGTCCTGTCCTAATATATGGGATAACATCACATATCGGTGTCCCGTGGGATGTCCCGCCGGGACCTGAATCCTTGTCACTGCAACAAGTACCAAAAAAATAAGTCTACCTTCTGACGTCCACAAAATGAATCCCACTTGAGTCTTGATTAAAGAACAAGCTAGTTGTTTAAAAATATATTTCAAGGATAACAAAACAACAAGGATTTTCAATAATATGTGCTTCAGTGCATCAAATGTTACTTAAAACCATTGCGGACAGTTTTGTCTAGTCAAATGATACATGACAGTTTTTTATCGGAATGGATAAACATGCCTCTTGGTCAACCAAATCGTACTAAAATATATTGACACTTTAATATTGAAAAGTAACCATCTGTGGCACTTCATTCCAATTTACAAATAGCATTGCTTTGTAGGCAGGACTTTCCGGAAGTAAGTTTTAATAGATGAATGAACAAACATGTTACAAAACAACAAAGAAACCCATCCTCAAAATCATAGATCTGGTACATCAAGGTGCATGCAGCTTACCTGAAGAAGCATGTGTAACAGGTAAATGAAATCAGTCACACTTCTCACGACTGCCAATGAAGTTGCAAAGGACCAGTTCAGGACTATACACTTTTGCACCTGCATTTGAAGAGAAAATAACTGAAGATGAATATAAATATAAATTTGAAAAATCAATAAGGCAGAAAGATGAAATTCATGTAGAGATGGAAATAGGTTGAGACCAGGTTTGCTGTCTCAGTACCAAACCCGATATCAATACCATACCATTACAGTGTCAGAACTCAGAACATGGTTCAGTATAATATGAGACAGGATATCAAGTGCCGGTACAATATGAGACCAGTGTGGTATGCCATCCCGTAATGGGCACTAGGGGCCGGTAAAGCAGACCATGGGTGGAGAACTAAATCTTGTCACAGAGGTCATGCCAAATATAACTCCCAGAATTAATTCAACAGAGTTATACAGAATAGATCAGAATTCACGGACTCATGAATTTCATGATAATCACATTTACAATGTGAAACAAAGAATCGTAGATTAAAATAACCAAGAAAAACATACTTTAAATTTTTGTACAGATATGATAGATTGGAACATCCTACGAAGGCAAGTATCACTCAATGAAAAACATACTCTCATCAGCATTTCTACAAGAAAGTACACTGACAGAATGATAGATTGGAACATCCTACGAAGGCAAGAATCATTCTATGTTCCTTCTTAGTGAATTCATAGATAACCCAAAAAAAAAATCTACATCGTATATAATGTTATCTCAAGAGGTGGATATGACATCAAGAAGCTAACACAACCATATAATACATAAGTCAACATCAGGTCCTCCATAACTTTCCACATAAATTTTCTCCAATATATCATCAATCCTAGAATATCTCATTACTTGTCACAGACAATCAAATGCATTGGCAGTCTCTCGTATGCTAGCCAATCAGATGCATTCGCACTAGCCAATCAAATGAACTGGTTTGGCCCAAAATTTCAGCCAATATTTACAAAGTACTTACAGTTATCATCAAGTGAATGAAAAATTCACTGGTGGACAAAAATAAAAGCACATCAAGAAAAAGAAACTTTTTGCTAAAAATATGAAAGAAAACTGCACTTCTCAAGAAAAAAAGGACATGCTTAAGGAAGCATGAGAAGTGACACTAACACAACCAACTACTATTATAACAATAAAAGATTTGCAATCTACAAAATGATGAAGAAACAAATCATTAGGAAAGAACACCATTGCCTAGTGGACCACTCAGCCACAAAATCCTGTACAACGTGGGCTTCAAAATGAGCTCAACTACATTTATGACAACAAGGATTAGGACTTTAGGAGTTCTTGAAGCTTGCAGAACTCAGAACTCAGAAGCATAGCTTGAGCATTTTACAAATGATAAAGGTATTAGTCACTTTCAGCAACAGCTGAGCAACTGGGTGTTAAGAATTCAAGGTTCATAAATATTCGAATTGCCCTTACAATGTTGCAAGGGCAAAATGGCCAAATACTCCATAAGCTATTTGAAATACCAAAAGGTAATCGCAAATATCCAAATTGCCCTTACAGTGGTGCAAGGGCAAAATGACCAAATACTCCCTAAGCTATTTGAAATATCAAAAGGATATCACCATCATGCATGTTTCATCAAGACTTATGCAAAAGATTACAACAATTAGGCGTAATAGAAGCATGGAAATAAAAACCAAAAAATTATAACTTCTATACTGCATGCCAACTAAGGATACAATAATACACAAAGTGCCAGATGGACCAACCTTCTTCCTCTCGTAATGAACTTTCATCCCAATCCAAAATCTCTCAAGTCTTGAGGTTCCCTATAACCGGTTTACCAAACTTGATAAGGACAAAATTGTCAAGTCACACTTTCAGGTATCACATGAGGCAATTGAAGGAGCTAAGACCACTCCAACCTAGGGCAAACATAAATAGCTAGCCTTCCCTCAGAGTTCCACATCAGTTCGAGCCTTTCAGAGCACTCAGAACTTAGAAGACTTCAATCATGAGAGATACAACTTAGCACCAAATTGACAACTAGCAAATTGAAGTCATAACACCAATTTATTCCACAGGTCCAAGATTCCTTCCTTCACATGCCATATGCAAAGTGATGGCTCGCATTGGCCCATTAGGATACAAGTCCTAATCTTACTCATACACAGGCCAAGAAAAGAGAAGAGAGGTGCAGTGAAAACATTCTCTCCTATGATATGAAAGGAGGATAATTTTACCTTTGTTTAATATTCAAATGGCAAACACGCTTGACCACCCTAGGCTTAAGTTATAATAGAATTTAGTGTTAACAATCACAACCCAGGCAGTTAATGTGACTCAAAAAAACAAATGTAACAAAACTGGACAGCAATAACAAGTTAATAACTATTAATAAGAAGCCAAAATCATGGAAGATGAAAAATTGAGGAGCAAGTATTAGTGTATCTGTCCATCCACTGGTGGCAAGAATAGTCCAACAATCATGAATTAGGCTCTTCATCGATTCATTTTCTCTCACATCCATGAGAGTCAACATGTTATCCGCCACAGACATTTTGAAATTTACAGTTTTACACAACTAATTTCTCTAACATTACCAACACGTAAGTTGGTCAAATGATTAAAAGCTTCTCAAGATAATTGAAGTCTAACACCTCAGCTGAAATGGATCTGAAACAACATGAATGTTGATATTCTAAATTAAATCTGACAGGTTGGAGTCCAGTTTTGGCCAGTTCAGACTGTTCTTCCAGCCAAGACTAACATATAAAGGTTAAAAACCTCAGTTTAAGGTTTTATCCTAATTTCATTTAGCTGATCTCACTCTAAGTAATAATTCAATCCTTAAGGAAGCACTTTTTTATAAGATGAAATTCGAAATTTTGATTTTTGAGTGGATAAAAAGTACATAAGCATTATGTTGCAAAAATTTAAGAGATGTTAATTTCTTAAAAAACCTAATTTATAGACATGTTTTAACTTTATATCAACTAACCAAGAAAATTGCCAGGATTTCAGGTGACAATTCACCGGGCCAACATGGACCAACACGCACCATGCCAGGCTACTGTTAACACTAGGCAGAGGGTTCAAAATTGTGAATGCTTTTATTGTTCACTGTATGGAGTGGGACAGCAAGTGCTTTTACAGTTCATGCTAACAAAAATTGATGGAACTTTAATTGTATTATACAAGTATCAACTATCAAGCAAAAGAACAAGTTGTAAAAATTTATTATGGTAAGGACAATAAAATCATGAGAGCAGAAATCCCACTAGTCACAAGAACATAACAACTGCCAGTATAGTTAATATATTGGAAAGTAATTAGTAGAAAATAACTGCTTTTTTTTAAGGATGTAAAGGACAATAACATACCTCCTCGACAGAGAGAACGAAGAAAAACAATGGATCAACAAATATTGCGATCAAGCAGGAGATAACAAAGAACTTGTTCCAGTGCTGAACAACCTTTGTATGAGGATTCATGATTGGAAGATATGAGCTTAGACATGAAATTGATTTCTTTGCCCATCCATCAGCTTCCCCATAAAGAATGTTACGGAGCTGCATACATTGACAAAAACACAAAAATGTACTTCAACGAAAGTATATGACAAATGCACATAACACAACACTTTGTTAATGTGATTATACAGACAAGCCTGTAGACAGCACGACTAGGAATTTATTGAATAATTGAATTTAAAACAATTATATGATTTCCCAAGGTGCAAGCATGTCTACAAAAGAGGGGTAGACTTGGGTAAGGTCCAGTGGATTTGGGCTCAAATCCAGTCATGTTATAATTAGACAATGGGGGTCCTACATCGATGATCCAAGCCATTGAATATTATCTACTACCTCAAAACTACTTACACCCCAAAAATTATATGATTTGGAAAACCCTAGCCTATGCATCAAGTGATCAAGAAATATGCATATATATATATATATGTGTGTGTGTGTGTGTGTGTTTGTTTAACATTCAATGTAAAATCATATATTGAAAGCCAATGGTTCCACAAAATAATGACTACAATAGTAAATCTGCAAAAAGCTACAACATTTGAAAATTGACTTGACAAATGACAAATATGCCACAACCAATATTAGCAGAACTAAACTGAATATTGACCCTACCTAGGAGTTGAATCATCTCATCGCTGGTTGAATAGTGGATCAACATCAGCCCATAGAGATTAATTAATTTGAATAATTAAAATTAGTTACAATATTTAGATATAATGTGAGAGCAGGCCTTGCAGCAACCATAAGATTTCTACATTGTGAGTTCTATGTCTCTATAGCTCAAAACATAGAAACAGCCTTGCCACATGCAAGGGTAAGGCTTTGTATGTCTGACCCTCCCCAAACCCTTTAGTGGGAGCCTTGTGCACTAGGAAGCCTTTTTTTCTTGGATATTATGCAAGATAAACACAAAAAAATATTTGATATTTTTAATTTTAAATACTAAAAATCTGAAGCCAACAAAAAGAATGAAAGATTACATTTAAATTGTTTTATCAACCGATAAAAAAATTGATAATTGAGCAAAGCAACACAATCTACCTAAACTTTCTATAGTTCATAAGGTCCAGCATGTTATTTACCTTGTACTGACAAATACACAAGTTTGTTATAAGTTATATCACAGTATAAAACAAGCTCATTCTGTGTCTCGTTGGTTATGAGAGTAGTTACATTAATAAGTAGTCAAGGAATCAAACATCATACCAAAAAAGGGTTCAAACGTCCCCTCCCAACATTTACTGCAAGATTTTCTGGGGAAAAAATGGAGTACACTGGTTACTTAAATCTACTGGATCAAGCCACTTGACCAAAACCCGACCAGGTCTAGCAGGTTTCAGTGGTTCAAATGCAGGTCAATTAGACAACCAAACTGGACCCTAGGACTGGATCACCGGATCTCTGGTCCAACCAGCGGGTCTAGTCTATTTATGATATTATGCCCTTTAAGTCCTACAAATTGCATCATTGTCTACCATAATCACATGTAATTGTATCATTCTCACATTTCCTTGAAATGCAAAATTGTTCTGTCACAGCTCCTCAAATCACTTTCTCCCACAGGCAGCTTGAGTAGTAATTTTCACATTCTCAAGTCTCAATATTTGAAACATTGATTTGCTGCCAACAGAAACGTTGTTGTATACAACCAACAGTATTCAAAAAGTCACCAATGTTGCTACTCATAACAGTTGGATGAAGGCAATTGAATGATATAAGCAAAAGAACAAGATTAGCATTGATTTCTCCATTGATTTCTCCATTGCTAATCATAAAAGTACACAGCTTTCACTAGATCGGTTCCTTGGTTTTTTTATTCTTCCTTTCCTATTTTTGGCTTTTAGACAATGTCAGTTATGGTGCTTACTTCAGGAGCAACCATAATGTCCTATATTTATTGAATTGCTTAAAACAATTTCCGCTTTACTGAAACTAAATGACTTGATATGGTATTGTTTCCTTCTTTCAAAACAAACCAAAAGAAAAAAATAGTTTAAGCTATTATGCTTGATATACATAGTTGTCCTATTCCTTGCAAGCTTAAGGTGGTCAAGTGGTTAGCAAACATGGTATCAAAGCTGTGGTAATGGATTAAAATCCCAGCAATGAGGATTGTTCATTCAATCTAGTTGTCATCTCTACTTGTCTTGTGTCCCGATTCATTTACCTCTCCATGTGCATAATCTCGACTCCACTTGAATGGGGAGTTAAGCCTGATACACATTGTTGTCCCATTCCTTAACATAGTTTTGTTGGACCAATAGCGCCTCAACATCCGCGCGCAACCCAGAAGGAGACAAAAACGCACGTGGGGCCAGCAGAGAAACCAGAAAAAGGAAACCCGTGCACGCAACGCGTGCAGCACGATTCTGGCATAATCTGCACGGATCTCAATGCGATTGATGGCTACGAGCAGCGTTGCAATTAAATTGCGATCGGGAGAGCTACAGGACTCCGATTTGGTCTCTGTTCGGACCGTTGGACTCCTTGTGAGATGCTCTACGTAGTGGAGGCTACAAATTCATAGACAGAAACACAGACAGAGAGTGAGAGGATGAAAAAATGGTAAGAGGTCTCTTATAGAGGGTTGATTGAGAGCTTGAGAGAAGGATTCGGGGTTTCTTGTTGAGAGATACTTGTACGGGGTTGAGAGAGTTCAATCTGTAAGTTTATTTTTCATAGTAAAACCTTTTGCATGCCCGAAAAACTGTATTTATTATCTTTTCTTCTTTCTCTTGTGGTATCGACATCAACAATCGACGATCCCGTTTCGCTTCCGCAACAACCGGTATCAGAGCGAGTTGATACCGATCCCAACAAGTTTTAACTCATGTATCATGTCATATACCATACCTTACCAGTATGGTACCAAGGTATGGTACAGGTTGGTATGGCATGACCCATACCGATACATGGTAAAATGCTGAAGTTACTACAACACCAATACCATGTCGATGCAGAGGCATGCCAAGCCCTAATACCATATGTCCCATACCAGCCTATTTGGGTCATTACTTAAGACCTTGCTTGACAGCTTAAGCTTTTAGAGTCAAGTGCTTAGTTAATGAGCTTCAACTACATTGTACTAGGATGCAGTGAATAAAGCATTCCCATGTAATCCTTGAACCAGCATCATCTGACTTCAAGTTGTAGTATTTGTAGCAGACAGGGTTGAAGTAAGAGGTATAAAACTTTCTTTAACAAGCTTCAAAATCTTTAACCACAAAGGCATCATTACTCAAATTTGTGAAGCCTCTACATATGGATATGTTCTCACCACACCAATATCCCTAAAATTTTATCATAATCAACATTTTTCTGGTAGTTCAAAACCATCATGCATATTAAGGAAACTCTCTACATAAGCAATCAAATCACAAATTTCACAGAGCTGAAGTTGCCTATTGAATTTTGAATTATTTGTATATACTTGCACTAAAATTTTGTCTCTATGAAGATGATCTCTCAGGTTCCTTGTAACAACTCTCATCTTAGGGAGCAACAAAGCATAAAGGCAAATATTAATTCCAAAGATGAAAGCCTGTGGATAACCACTAACAGACCTTATTGATTATTTTGCCATTTTTCAATAACATTGTAAAGGTAATTGAACTCATCTTTTGTAGTCAAGCTGTCTCCTTGCATCTACAATTGATGGGATCAGTGGCTCTAGAAATAGGTATGCCCTATGTAACTGCCCCTGAGGTCCATATCAGTTTGTGCAATAGTAGGTTTCTAGAATATTGCCTTTAAAACCCCACAAAGCATGCACAAAAATTGCCCCCTCAATGATTTCTTGTTTTAGCCCAACTAGATATCTGCTTCAAGTCCTAAAAAAGTTGGTTGTCATGAACCAACCTGAATGCTACAGCCAAGCTACCAAATATCTAAGAAATGGAGGGGGGGGAGGGGGGCGGGTATTGTAATGTATGTACTTACATATGTATATGTACATGTGGTGCAGGCAACGTATATGTACACATACATACATACATACATATATATATATATGTGTGTGTGTGTGTGTGTGTGCACGCGCACACATCTCCGTAATAGGGACACGTGTTTGCATGTTTAATGCTTATTCAAAAATGAGAGAGAGAGAGAGGCTTGACATGATAGATAAATACATTTAAATTTGAAACATAACGACAGTTTGCTTAAAATGTTCATATAACTATAATAACTTTACATTAAAAACATAATTACACTTTGCTTAAAATGTGAATACAATTTTCATAGTTTTATATAAATATAAGGGCACTTAACTTTAAGTGTCCAAAAAATACTTAAGCATACTTCATTTAAAGTGTCCAGCACCTAAACAGTCCCCAACATAAAACTCAAAAAAAAAAATGCCAAACATTTGACACTTGTTGCCAATGTATGCTGTCCTATCCGGTATAGGATGTACCATATCATATCAGTATAGTATATTACCTCGTACCATACCAAACCATGTACCGACATTATAATAGGATGGTATCAATATAGGATACGGTATTGAGATGGTAAGCCTTGTTTTCTAACATCAACAAAACATTTCAAACTAGAGTGTCCAACCATATTGTGTTGGGTCATGCCATTTCTATGACTATAAGTGTCAATGCCCAGGGCATCTTTAAAACGGAGTTTCCAGATAATAGAAATTACAACCAGAGTTTGTGGAACCATCCCAAACCGCCCTGTTCGTGGCGTACCGAGCTATGCTAGTGGCAAACAAAGATGGTTCCGGCAAACAAAACAAGAAACCAGCCAAGAGGGGGAGGGGGAGAGGGAAAACGAAAGAGAGGAAAAGAGAAAAAGAGGATAGGAGAGGAAGAAGGAGAGAGGACCTCTGAAGGCTGCTAGAGCAACCGAGGTCGCCGCACCACTACCAAACTTGATGGAAGCCAGAGGAGGGCGGAGGGAGGGAAGGAGAAGGAGAGGCTGGCAAACGATGCTCCTTGCCTACAAAGCCACCGCACGGCTACCAAGGCCAATGGAAAATCGGAGGGGATCTGACCTCTTCCCAATCGAAATAGAGGCTTCGGCTCCAATTTCATTTTTTTTTATTTTATGAGTGAAGTCAATAACACTCTTTTTTTAAAATTTTTGGTTGAAATTAGCAACATGATTCAACCAAAAATCAAAAAAAACAAAAAAAAAAAGAGTGAAGTACCATTGCCAACTTCACCCGATAAAACAAAAAAAATGAAATACAGGCCAAAGCCCCTATTTAATTGAAAGGAGCGTAGAGCCCCTCTAGCTTTCCACGGGCCTTGGTAGCAATACAGTGGCCTTACTGACCCCTTTGGAAGCCTTTGGCCCTCTAGTGCCTCCACCGGCCTCCTATCCCTCTTCTTCCCTCCGTCCGCCCTCCTCCGGCTTCCACCAAGATCAGCAACAATGCAACCACGTCGACTACCCTCCCACAACCTCTGAAGGCCCTCTCTCCTTCTCCTTCTCCTTCCCTCCCCCTTCTCTCTCAATTCCTCTCTCCCATTCTCCATCTGCCCTCTCTCTATGTCGGTTTGAGTTCAATACAAAACAGCACGGGCATACCAAACCATACCACCAGCCAATTGGTCCAGGCCTTGGTACCAGCACAACAAACCTTGATTACAATAGTCTCTTCGTACATGGGAGCAGAAGAAAACCTAAACTCATGTTGACTCGAAACCCTACTCTAGTCCTTTTGAAGATATCATTTTATAAGGTTAACCAGTCAGATTTATTTATTACTATCATCTAATGATAACATCATTTCAATACATATGCCAATGTTCATGGAAAACCAAACATTCAGCCTACTGCTATGAACTTGTCATGGCAAATGTCAGTCTCCAACACAATTTTTCTTTAAATTTTTGAATAAGTCAACCATCTTATATAAAAAGAGTAAAAATGGCCGATCATGTAGTGGCTTAATTCAATGGATCAAATTAACATAAAAGAAAATAATTGTTTGAAGATTTGCGATCTTAAACATCATAGTTGATAGACCAGGAAACATTATCGACCTACCAACAGTCACATACACTTTTGTAGAATTTGTGGGAGGGTTTACATCAAGTTAATTACCATCATATCAATGGTGTCAAAAACTTCCTTGGAGCATCCTTAATTTTTTAAGCATGTTCAATAACCTATCCTATCTTGCTGGGAAGGCCTTGATGGTTTTAGTTGCTGTTCTTAAAAAAATTATGAAACTTTTATTTATTTAAATGTAAACCATATTTCCACACAATTTGTAACTCAAATCATTGTGCATGTTTTTATTTGTTGAATTAAGTTATTTATACTTATTTTATAAAATTCTTTATTGATTCTCAAATAGTACTCGTTGTAATTCACTCTTGTTGTTAGCAATAATCATTCACAGATAGTTCTTTTAATGGGAGCTTGACTTGAATGTTAGTCATCATTCTATTAACAGGTATAAAAATTACAGCTTATCGCAACTCCAGCATTAAGGCCCATGGTAATGGAAAACCCACGTGCTAACAAAAAGATAAACTAATTTATGTTGCTAGTAGTTATGTTCTTCAAACACACCTTAATGTTTTGTCAATATAAACTAGCTACCATTCTTCCATGCATGGCCTACCGTATTGCCCCACATTGTACCATTCTGGTACCAAACCAATATGGTGTCTCGTACCATACTGACACCAGGTACACTATCTTGTACCATACCAAACCGCATACTGACACTATAATAAAATGGTACCAGTACGGGGTCTGGTACCGAGACACCGAACTTTGCTTCCATAGCATGTAAAAATTACCTTTTATTAATCTCTATAACATACTCCATTCAAGTGCACATAGATATACAACTTCCTATTTTTGTGAGCATTCTCTTTCATATTTCAGATAAGAAGGTAATATCCATCGGTAACCTTCATTATGCAAAAAAGTTAATATTAGGTAGTTCTTGTCATCTTCAGTTAAAACTTACTGCAAATTACGATTTATATTGCTTTCTTAGAAAGTTGGCAACTTAAATAATTTTTTTACTAGTAGTTGCATGGACCAAGTTATTGTAGGCTTTTGTCACTCTCTTTTTGGGGCACATGTACATATAAAAACTCAAGTTGACAATATAGACATGGCCTGCCCTGATTCTTGAGGCATTATTATAATACAGCAACAGCATGTGTGTATGTATATGTGTGCATACTGCATACAATCATACAAGTACATATAAAAATATATAAGCACAAATATCTATACGTGTCTGTATGTACATGTACATGCATATATCTTGGTAACACATACTAGCAATGTAAATATTGAGTATTATTCAGGTATCATAATGACTTCACCATATCAGTGAAACAAAAAACAACTAAAAGGAAACTAAAACAAATGTTCATAAAGGGGGAACCACCTTATTGTCAAGAGAAACCGAGTTTTTATAGTAACTCCTTTTGGTTTTATAAGCTGCAGGACAATCAGTGCAGTCAGGGTCATTGCATAACCCAAGAGGCCCAGACTTCAACAAATGCTCATTTTTTGTAGCATGGTTATTGTCTGACCAGTCATTTTGACCCATTACTGCTGGCATGACTGTGTGTAGTTTAGCATGTTGCTTGCCATGTGTAAGCCAAGGAACCTCTTCTACCTTCTCACTGCCACTTGTAGGTGCAAATTGTGTCATCCTTTGCATGCGCAAAGGACCAGTATGAGATATAAAAGTATCTTCACTTTCATAGGTCACATTTGGGGTCATAATCATTGATGTACTCCTAGCAGTGAGTTTTTGTGGCTTGACAGCTTTTGATAGCATGGGGATATGATCTTTGTCCTGGTCAGCAGCCATTTATGCAAGTTCCAAACCTGCAACAGAAAGCATATAAATAATGCATCAAATAAACAAAAGTAGGTTAAAGATCTTATAAGTAAATTTGTTATGTCTTATGTTGAAGGTTTAAGAGCATGTCATTCGTTTATTGCAGCCTAGTTTATGAGTTTTGGCCTTGTTTACTCAGCCCTATCTGAACAAGCTGTCTAGATGATCAAACCCACTTAGAAGCACTTTCATATTTGAGTCAGTTTATGGTGGACTTGGACCTGGATTACAGCCTTAGATCCTCTTCCCTGTTCTTGATTCATTTCCATTTGTTTTTTCTCTCTTCTTCTCTCTGTTCTTCTTTGTTCTCTTCTTTCTCCTCTTCTTCTTTTTCTACTCATCCTACTGTCTTGACCTGAGACAGCATGGAGTAAATACCATTGCTTGTCAAAGTTATTATTATTATTATATATTGTCAGAAAACCCTTGATAAGTCATACATAGCCCGAGGGTCACTGCCCTACCTAAATATTGCAAACAACACATTACAAGGCTCAAAATTAATATGACTGCATCACTATTTTCAGGAAATTTGGTATCATAGTGTTTTTACGTGTTAAGGAATTATGATTTTTTCTTCACTTTTTGGTAATCAACATATTTATTATCCAATAAGGCTTTGAAATGTGAATCATCTTTAAGGATGTCAGATTTTATATAAGAAATGGTAAGGATAATAACATAGATTATTTTTAATCAGCGGTAATACTAATGTTTCCAATCATCAAGGTCTCTATCAGGGTTCCCGGTACCGGTACCGGAACCCATATCAGCCGGAGGGCGGTACGGTACGATACGTACCATACCGGCATACGTACCATACCGGCATACGTACCGGGCTTTTTTTTTTATAAAAATAATCTCTCACCCCTCCAAAGCAAGGATTGCTATTTAAAACATGAAATGGACCTGAACCGGGCTGAACCGGACGGTACATACCGGTACGGAATTAATTTTTTTTTATTATTTTAAAAGCCCGGACCAATTTTAAGGGCTGAACCATACCGGCTCTTGGCCGATACGGTACGGTATGCCCTGTACCGGGCGGTACGGGATAGTTCCGTGAACCCTAGTCTCTATAGTTAATTCAAGAGTTTACCCCATGCAAAGAGGATTATTGCAAAGAATAATCCTTATGTTTTTAAGTAATTTCAAGAAGTTGCATATCCCAGTTCGATGGCTGACTTCTAATAATGTATGGCAGCAAGAAATAAATCGTACTCCACTAAATTAAGACAAGGGACAAATGCAATGTGTTTAAACACCAATTGATTGCAGTAGTAGAAAAATTCGATACAAGTTGAAGGTAGCAAACACGCTGGACAATTATAGTCATGAGTGGTAGCTTGTGAACCAATATGAAAGTCAATCCATTTTCACCTCGCATATGATATTTAATCACCAAAAGAGGCATTTTGATTTAAGTTCCTTATTTGATTGCTAGTGATAAGTTCTAACATGGAAAGGAGTAGGGGAACTAAGATGAGATTCATAACTTGAAATTCGAACTAGCCTAAGTCCCGAGGCATGGCACCATAATCCATCAAAACAAACATTCAAACTAAACCATCCCCAAAGAAATCATATGATCATGACTAAAGTGTATCAGAAATAATAAACTTCAACTAAAATCCACTTGCAAAATCAGACATATTCTATTATACAAAACACTCAATAATGTTAATGCAACACCAAAAACTATGTTCCACCGCTAAGGCGGTAGCCCGGTTGGTAGAGGCCTTGCCTCACTACCAACCGGTCACAGGTTCGAGGCATGATCTCGTGGATGACTCGATTAAATCCAGGAATTTTCCTGGAGCCCGTGACCGTTGATGTGAGTGAGAGGTCAAGGTCTCTCTCTTTATCCCCGTTCTACTAGCCGACATTTGAGTGGCATCAGGTTGACGGACTCACCTTTAGGTGGGAAAAGGCTGCGAAAATCTAAGCATCTTGTATCGAATATTACCTGGCAGGGCGAGGGCCTACAGGGGCAGCTACACCGGGATTTATCCCCCATCCCTTTTTGTTTAGCAAAAAAAAAAACTATGTTCCTAATGTCACTTCGAAAATTACTAGATCTGAATATCAACTTGTAAATATCAACCCCACCTCCTTAAATAGGTCCACCAAGGCTCTCACTAATCACTTTGAAAAAAAATTAATATGATAGACAAGGTAAGCCATAACAATGCTTTTTAAAACCAGACCAGGTTGACTAGTTTGATTGGTTGAACCAAGAACTAGTTGCATGTCTGGTCTGGTTCAAAGGATATTTTAAAAGTAGTCAAAACTCGGTCAAACTTGATGAACCATCAAACTGGCAGATCCGATCCATTTCCCACATGTTTGAATTTTTTTGGGGTCTGCTCCAATCTTGCCTTGACCCGGATGCCCCCCAAACCCAGACAGCTAATCTCCAGCCACCAATGCTGGTAGCCATGGAGGCAACTGAGGGTGGTTGGGAGAGGGTGGGCGTGGTGCGAGCAACAAAGGGAGCTGCAGCAGCGGCACCAGAGCAGGTGGTGATCATGGTGGACAAGGGACTGGCGGAGAAGGAGAGGATGGAGGAGGCAATGAAGCCAAAGAGGATAGGACACAGGAAGTGGGTGATGCAGTCGAGGTCAAGGTGGTGGACAGAAAGATCCCCCTAATAAAAATATCTCATTCCAGATGTGGCCACATCACAAACTCCCTCACCTTTTCTTAATCTTTCTTCATCAAATGTTTGCCATCTCTGCCCCCTCCCTTATCTCCTCTTAAATCCCAAAATGGAAGAGATATAGACAGCTAGGAGACAGCATAGCAGGAGATGCAGAGATCCGCCGAATAATCATTGAAGATCTTAAGGTCCGTTTGGTTAAGGGTATTCTGGTATGGGAAAATAAATCCCATATCAAATTACCATGTTTGGTATAAAAAAAAAAGAGAGAGATGGTAAAAAAGATTAATGGGTCATTGGGTCCCATGTTTATTTTTCGGAGAGAGTAAAACAAATACCATTGGAGGGCTAATATTTGGTAAATTCCCAAGCGGTGGTAATCCATACTTGATAAAAATATCCCCCATAAAGTACACATATAAACATTTAATTTGTTTTAATGTCTTCTCAAATTCACTCAATAAAGAATTTTCGCAAAACAGGTCGAGTTGGATGTCTGACTTGGGAATTTGGTTCGAGTGAGCTTTAAGCCGATTTTGACTCTGCATCGCCTTCCCATGGATCAGGCATTCTAGAACTGACCTAGTTTGAAGGATTTAGTTCAGTTTGGCTTATTTCATGATCTTCTTGTGAGATGCCTCAAAGCATTGAGCTCATATTATTGATGGGAAACCTTAGATCAAGTCAGTTTTGCCAATGCACCAAGCTTTCGAGGTCCCTATCTTTTGTGGTTTCCTCCCACAATATTTAGCACAACTCATTCTTAGAATGCTCATTGAGCTGAGTCATCTTTGCCAATGTTTGGAGCCTCCAATTCTCCTGGTCTATGGGATAAGTGCATCACGCTTGCATTGGAATTGTGTTAGGCTCAGAGGGATCTCTTATAGGGTTAGCCCTCCGAGGATCATCCAAGATTATCCCTCGCTTCTATGTAAACCAACATTTTTGTTGGCTCAATTCATCTTTTAGACAAAGATCCTCTTAAGGGTAAGCCCTCGCTTCTTGATTTACAATGTCTTCGGCCCGATAATCGTAGTGGTGGCTTCAAGGATCCTCTTGGATTAGCCCTCGCTTCCTTATCCAAGCAAAATCTCCATCGGCCCAGTTCACCTTTCAGATGAAGGGCTTTCAAGGGTCCTCTTAAGAGATTAGCCCTCACTTCTTGGCTAAGCAAGCCCAAATAATTCTTCGAGGCTATAAGGGCCCTCTTATAGGATTAGCTCTCCGAGGATCATCTAAGATTATCTCTCGCTTCTTGGACAACCAAGATTTTTATCAGCTCAATTCATCTTAAGGACGAAGGGCCTTCGAGGTCCTCCTAAAGGAATAGCCCTCGCTTCTTAGTCACTGAGGGCTTCGACCCAGATACTTGCTTGGAGGCTCCGAGGGTTCTCTTAAAGGATTAGCCCTCTTAGGGTCATCTAAGGTTATCCATTGCTTCTCAAACAATCAAAATTTTCATTGGCTCAATTCTGTCTTAAGGACGAAGGGCCTTCAAGGGTTCTCTTAAGAGGTTAGCCCTTGCTTCTTGGTTGTCAAAATCTTCGGCCCATGTTATTGTAGCGAAGCTTCATTCATCCTGCAAACATTGTTTGATAAAAGAAATTTGCTTTTTACTGAAAAAAATGACTATCCATTACTGATAGTTATATTCAGAGGTTCTCCGACTTTCATGGCCGAGGTAAGGAGCTCCATCGAGCTACTTCAAGTGATAAGTCCCAGGCTAACAACCTCGTCCACTTGATAGGAGCCTTCCCAATTCGGGGATGACTTTTCTCGATCATTTTGGTTGGCTCCATCAGGCTTCAAGATTCACCACCGAGTTGCCCCCTAGTAATGGCATTTATCATCCTAGCTGTAGATCAATTTTCCGTAGCTTCTCCCTACCAAGGTGATCCAGGCTTCGTGGAACTCGACTTCAGGAGCTTAGCTTCCATCTTGGTTTTCGTTTCTCATAGGCTTGAGGACCTACAAGAAAGAACAGGGTGATGGATGAGGGCTTCAAGTCATCCTACCATGGAACCTTCTAGATCTGGAATTTCTTTGGAGCTCAAGTTTCGTGGAGCTCGGCTTTGAAAAATCAGCCTCCACCTTGGCCTTGGACTTGGTAGCTTGGCCTTAATTTTTCTTCTTCACCTTAGTTCGGACTTAGTCTTCACCTCGACTTTGAGCTTAGTGACTCGGCCTTGGTTCTGTTCTTGGGCTTCACCTCAGCTTGAGATACCTCGGTTCGGTTGAAGTGCCTTGGCTCAGTTAAAGTGCCTTGGCTTTGGAATGCATTGACTCGGAGTACCTTGGCTCGACATTGAAGTGCCTTGGTTTTAGAATGCATTGACTCGAAATACCCCGGCTCGATATTGAAGTGCCTTGGGTTTGAGCTCGGTAACTTGGCCTTGGTTTTGATTTTAGACTTCACCTCGGTCTCAACTTGGGATACGTCGGCTTTGAGCTTTGGTGGCTCGACCTTAAAAGTCCTGCTCCTGTATGGCCTCCTAGCTCAAGGAAGCTATTCTGCAACTTGAAGAGGAAGTCATCGTGCCTGCTGAGGAACACACCTTCGAATGTAGCAAGGATTGTGCAGTTCGCCCCTACCCCAATGGTATTCGCAAGAATTCTGATGAAGAGATCCTTGCTGGAAACACGTAAAAGTCTACCATTTCTCCACTAGCTTGCTTAATTTTGGTTCTGTTAACCCTGAACATGGTGACTATGGGGGGTATGGGAACTAATTGGATGTTGTAAAGTAACATGATGCCAAATCTGGCAAAACTTCCTCCTCTTATGGCCCAAAGAGATCCTCACCCATACTTTCCCTATCCATGATGGTGCCATTGACATTTAAGATTGACAAAGTTGTTGGCCGCAGCACCTTACCTTTCTATCCACGGTGCTTAGCCCACCACCACTGATGAACCCATTCAAGCCGACGTTGATGCAAAGGCTCTCGAGGAATACATACTTGGTTCGAGCAGCTTGGATGCCAGCATAGATGTTGTAGTACAATTTACTAACCATTGTACTAGTCCCGACCCATGCAATTGCTTCCACCATGTCGACAAAGACAAAGCTTTAGTACATGAAGTCGACAATGATGAAAGGGTCGCCATCGAAGAGGACCGGGCCTTGCAATTATGGCCGCCACTCCGAACCCTCAAGCACATGTCGCCGGCCTTGCCATAAGTGATTGCAACTTGGACATCAACGCTCATGGCCAAGGTCATGATGAGCACCAGCTTCGTAGCGCATGAACCTCGAATTTCGGATGTTGATGCTATAGATGAAGGATGGGGTGTCGGGATTGTAGATGAGTGAGGTGGTTGAGCTACCACCGCTAAGAAAGCATTGGCAGAAGGCTTTGTAGGATTGGGCTAGCATGCATGAAGAGTCAGAGCTTGTGCTTATCGATCGTATCATGGTGCAAAGGAACTGGGATGCAACTTCAAGAGTGTTGCAACCGATTCCCTTCTTGTGCTTGAGCTTGAACTTGGCAATGAAGTGGTTGATGAGGTGATTGTCGAAGTCCTTGCCATCGAGGTGCATTTCTCTAGCAGTGATCTTGACTTCAAATATCCCTTCCTCAATGACAAGGAGGGAGATGTTGAAGGTGCTACCGCCGAGATCGAAGGTGAGGACATTGTGTTCCTCGCCATGGCCAGCCTTCTTGTTGAGGCCGGTGATAGAGACCAAGACCTTGCTAGCCTAGCACTGGGGGTTGTCAAAGTAGGCCAGGATGGTGACAACAACATCCTCAGAGTGGCCAAGGAAGGCTTTGGCGATCTCGCACATCTTGGAGAGAAACATGGAGATCTCCTTGAAGCGCTTCTGCTAGCCCTTGTAGGTGAGGAAGATAAAGGGCTTGTCGCCAGCAAGGAGTAGCGCATGGACTCAAGTTGGTGTTTGCCCAAGAAAAGTAGATTGAATCAAGAGGGGTCAAAGAAAAATTCCTGTACTCTTCTAAAAAGGGTCGTTGGCATGGGATCGAGCACAAGTTACAAAAATGCTGAGCTTCATAGAGGAGAAGACCCAAAGGTCATTTGCTCCCCATCCTTTTCTAGGAAAGTGAGAAAAATGCCAGCTCTTTCCTACCTACCTCCTTTATATATTCTCTCTTTTTTTTTGAGTTTGCGGACCTTGCGGCTAACCTCGAGACTGTTGCACTAGAGCAGCGTGAAGCATTTGAAGCTCCTCTACATGGTGCCATAGTGTTTGTTCTATGCTTTTTCCTGTAATCGAGCCTAGGCCCTTCCTCTAGCACCAATCTGTCACTACAAAATCTAACTCGACATCGAAGTGGCTGGAAGAAGGTGGAAGTTGCTAGATAGCAATAGCAGAACTTGCAAAAGAAGTCCCTCACCGGGGTTGGCTTTGGTGGGGACCTTCCGATACTCAAGTCAGGATTCTGGAACATAAAGGAAGAAGAGAGCATGAGAAAGAAATGATTACATACTTGGGATCCCTTGTAGGCTTCTATTTATAGGAAAAGGCTAAGTGACACTATAATGAAGGATTACTAGGTAATGATCCAAGCCTTATCAGATGAGATACACATGTTGCTGGTTTCCCATTTTAATGGAACATGGCAGCTATTGTCTGCCTTATCTGCAAGTGACAAACCATTTCCGAAAATCGCGAGATCTCTATCTCGCATACAAGTTGACGTCAAAGCTATTTGGGACATCAACTAAGATTGGTTATAAAGATATTTCGGGTCTGCAAGGGAGTTAGGTCGGTTAGCCAAGGCATGCCTACCACATCCAAAGATCTAAGGTAAAATTTATCCCCGTACCAATGGGTATATTTATAAATTTGGCCATATTCCTACATAGGATTACCTCAAGCTAAACATAGTAATATTTTTCTAGTATCATTTTCTGGAAAAAAAATTTACTATCCAAACATAGTAAAAGTTATTTTTCCAAACAATCATTTTTCAAGATAAATGATTTCCAGAAATTATTGAATTATCTCATAATCTAACATATTCCAATCAAACGGAGTAACGGACCCTTAAAGGTGTCATGCTAATGTCTCTTCTTCGGTTCGTGAGGTGACTATCCATCTCCTCTTGCTCTTGGTTTAAAGGAATCATATGCACCCTCGATTTTTAGAAGGGGTAGCCGGGTAGGTGGATTTGTTTCTATATAAAATGAAGAGAAAGCATCCATTCTAAGAGAACCATACAGAGTGCTTCTCATCACCTAGCTAACTACCTTTTGGGAGAGTTCATCTTAGAAAAAAAGAGAAAAATAAGATGACAAAGATGATGCCAAACCACATGCAGATGGTGGAAGGATGGGCGAAAGATGTTTTTGATTGGTATTGTTTCCTCTCACTCTCCATTTTACAAAGAACAGAGTTACATGGAGACAGAGAGAGAGAGAGGATTGTGGATTGTGGAGTGACAAACAAGCTTGAACTGGGAATTGGGAATTCATTAGGACCCTCCTACTCTCAACTCCTCTATTTCCTGTTTTTTAGATTTTTTTGAAAAATAAAAACATAATTATGATATCATAATGACATCTTGCTGACATCAATGGTCAGACCGACTTGACTGATCAACCTGGGAGCCAGATAGCTTGTCGGTTCATTGTCAGGTCGACTTTTAGAAACATTGAGCTATAAAGCTTGACAAGTAAACTTCTATATTGATCAAGAATTTAAGTAAAAAAACACATACTCTTAAATCATAATACAATCAAATTATAACTGAATATCCAAGTGTGGATTCATTGAATTAATATAAAGTCAAAGTTTCAATAGTGGGAAAACACAATTGCAGTGAACAAGTAAAAGCATATGATTGTCAAGAAGAGTTCAGATAACCAACATTAGATCACTAGTCATAAATTTTTCAAAAGTTCATATGAAGGTTTATTGAATCACTTCAATAATGAAAATTCCATCAATTAAAGTCGGTCAATAAGAAAGAAAGTGGCCAAACACATTATACATCAAATTCCGATAGTTTGTATTGTTTCACATTATCTTATAAAGTTTCACTCATACCCTCGAGGCCATTCATATATTCTCATTGCAAATGCAAGAGTGGCCACTTATATCCTCATTGATAATTCAGATGGGGCACTAATCATCCTAGTTGCTAGTGCACGTTAGGCCATGCATATCCTCAGAGCCCCTCATACCAGTTGGCCATCGGCCCACATATGCCACCTAGCCAAATGTTTCCTAATCAAAATTTGCACGAGACCACTCATGTACCATCTGTAAGGCTGAAACCGGATCGGATACCAGTGTATCCATATTCATATTTGTTTTGTTTAACGAATACAGATATGGATATTAATTGGATATAAAAATTATATCCATATTTGTTTTAAATGGATATGGATATAAATAATGCTGAAAATACAAATATAAGTCAGATAATTAAACAATATGATTATAGAATCAAAGATATTCTTAATTTAATATAAATCAAGTTAATAGTATGTTAATATGCTTACATATTTTTTTTTAAAGTTAATGAGTACTATATAAAATTAAATATAATTACGAGCTGAATCGGATATTCGGATATAGATCAGATAGTTGTCTATCGATATCCATATTTTTTTTTTACGAATATGGATGCAGATTTCGTCCGATACTCAAATTTATATCCATAGATTCGGATACAAAATCAGATCCAGTTGGATATTATCCAAACTATTTTCACCCCTAACCACCTGGCTGGTGGGTTCCCTTATATCCTAACTGGTAATCCAGATGACGTCAAAAATACCACTCACGGATTACATCTATAACAAGATCAGAGAATTTATAAGAAGACACGACCAGATAAACCGTAGCATCCAATTCCACCCAACCTGCATTATTACATGAATTGCTGTTTTAAACTACATGAATTGCCGTTTTAAACAACATGAAGAAATTATACAGCACCGAGGTTCGGTAAAGGAGTGCTCATGCATGGAACAAATCTGTTGAACCAAAGACCGACACTTCTTTCATTGAAAAAACGTGTTTTCTTTAACAAGGGAAAGATGTAAAGAATCAAGACAAAATGGTAAAAAATGTTCATCCGGCAGCAGAACCGTCACATCAGAAATCCATAAAAGACAAAGTACTTTAATGCCATAAATTGTACAAATAAAATGCCGATATCGAAGAAAAGAAAAACCCAAACAAGATTTATCGTCTAATTCAGGCCCAGAACAGGTGCATTCCACCAAAAAAACAATAAAAATCCCAAGAAAGATGCTGCCTTGACAGAAAACACCGTGAGAAAGTTCATTTCTCTAACCACAAGATTAGTGGCAACAAACAGTCGATACCTGGTATTAAACCACCAACCTGCTAACAAGCTAAAACAGGAATATGCGATATGGGACTCCAATCAACTCCTTCAATCGCCTATCAATCTAGAGAACAAAAGAAGCAACAGTTAGGGTTAACGAATAAAGAAAAACCCAAGGGGCGTTACAGTTCTCCACTCGATGGCACCTTCACCTTTATGTCCTTGGCGAAGCGCGGTAACTTCACCGCCCAGCTGGTGGTAGATGGAGGGGGGGGGGGGGGGGGGGGGGGGGGGGGGCGAAGCTGGAATTTGATTCTCCCCGGACATTCTTATTTATGGCAGACAGCGTTCACACTTCGGCCGGTCAACGAGTCAGCTTCAGGGCTTTCGCTGGAAGATAAGTTTAAACCATGGAAAGGGTTTCTTTTTCACCTATCGTGAAGAAAAGGCGAGCATCGCCGCGCGTCTGCGACCCACCGGGGTTGGTGGAAGGATGAAGGTCTAGTTTTTTACGTGGGGCTTCGCAATGGATTCCAGGTCTAACATCACATGCCCAACTTTTAGGAAACATATAAATTTTGTATAAAAAATTGCTTATTAGTTAGTAGTTTACAATGACTGGATTAAATTATCACTGAGGAGTGATGCAGTTGATTGTAAAAAAATTTTATAAAAAATTATTTATTAGTCAGTAGTTTATAAAGATTGGATTAAATTATCATTCATGAACGGTGCAGTTGGTTGTGAGACTTTTTTCACAACCAGCTAGTAGAGATTCGAATCTTGGTTTACATATATTTCGACGAAAAAATCCAAAAATAAAATAAAAAATCAAAAAATAATTTAAAAAAAATTAATAAAAAATTAATAAAATAATCTTGTATCTACTCGGCTGATACTAGTAGTAGTCATCTTTGGATGGGGAATGGCTGCGACATTCCCTGATTGGGGTTGGGAGACCGTCTGGGAATGACCATGCCCGGGATCTAACTCCTCCCCCTATTTTTTTAACCAAAAAAAAATATATTAAATTAATTATTTGATACAAAGGCGCACATGGCCCTTACAAAATTCTTGGTGTGCCAGCAATTTAAATAAATAATATTATGGTCGGGCGAGGAGGGAGGCCAGCGAAGGATAGCTACACGAAAATTATCCCTCCTTTCCCTTTTATTTAAAAAAAAATCAAATATTTAAAATATATGTCTGGGGGATCTTTGGTAGTATTTGAATATCTAAAATTTATTTTTAAAATAAAATTATATATTTTCAAAAAAAATAATTATTTATTCTTGTTATTTTAAATTACTGTTTAGTTAAAAATTTTAAATAACAATTTTATTTCAATATAATTAATATAATATAGCACATCACATTAAAAATAAAATGAATTAAAATAAATTATTCATGGTCCACCATAAAATACAAATTCTAAAATTACAAGAATTGATCGAAATAGCTAAACAGGATGGTCCATCACCATTTTTCTACCTATTTGGGAGAATAATGTAGAATATACTCTTATTCCATTTAGAATAAGGTAGCCAAGTACCATCTTGATGTTTAATTATGTTTTTATTACTTTTTTAAAATGTATTAACCGTCTTCTTTTTCAAAGTTTTTTTGGTTTGTAATTCGACGCTTCCTCGTAAACAATTTATCTAAAAAATTGATTACAAGAAAATTGGCATAATCCACGGAGCAGCAGGCTACCGGGTGAACTAACAAGGACCCATATAGAAAGAAAAATAAATTTTATCATATTTAGCTGGTGAAAAAAATATTTTAAAAAAATATAAAAAATAATAATGTTTAATTATAAATAATATTATATGAAAATATTATTAAATTTTTAATAATACTTTGAATAAAAAATTTAGATTGATATTTTTTGTCTAACTTATTTGTTGGCCATTTACGTCACACTTATACAAAGGCTAACAAAAGGGAGTGCTCGTGGATTCGATAAAAAATAAGAGTATTCTTGTTCAATAATAATAAGAAAAACAAATCTATGAAATGGTGCAACATTGAAAAATAATGGTGACATAGGTGATGCATGCCCGAAAGGCAAAGGTAAGTAATGGAGAAGGGGATATGGTTAACAAGAGGGTCATATTTACAAACCTTCTAAGCAAGCAAAAGGACTCGGGCCAGAGCCATCATAGGTAGGAATGCCAATTTGAGGTAAGCAACTTAAACTTAGCATTGTTGCTTTGAGGAGGTAGTGTCACACCCCAAATCCGGTACATGGATTGATCATATATCGACACATAAATTCTAGACATTATTCTAGAGATCATACTAGATTTAAGTATACAAGATTCTTCTTCAAAAAATAAATTTAAATAACTAAATATCATTAAAATAAATTTATAATAACAAAACGATCAACTCTTTTAATTCATGATAACTAAATGATCGACTTATTCATTACATTGGTATCAAAAATAGAACTAACTAAATAATCTAAAAATTCTGATACTTAGTCTCACGCTCGACCCGATCCTTGCTATACATCCTACGACTTTGAAAAAAATAGAGAAGTGGGGAATAAGCTTTATAGCCCAATAAGAATTTTTATAGTTACACGAAAAAAAATATGATTTAAAAATAATATATCATGCAACCAAAAATATCCAACTATCTCATTTGATAAAATCATGTCTTCTTTTTATGTTCCAGTTTAGTTATCTATCTTCTTTAGGATTCTGGACTAACCACGACATGCTTCAGTCCATGACTGACAATCTTAGTGTCATACTTCAGATGTGACTAACAAATTTATCGTCATACTTCAATTTATTACAGGCAATATCATTGTTATACTTCAGCCTATAACTGACAATCTTAATGTCACACTTCAACCTGTGACTAACAATCTCATCATTGCTTTTAGCCTATGACTGGTAATCTCATTGTCACACTTCAACATGCGATTGGCAATCTCAGTAACCACTGTTGACTACGTTGAAATTGTTGTGCGGTGACTACGTTGGTCATCCCCTCGTAGTTGATGAAAAGAAGGTCAATGGTGATAGGACAAATTTTGCAAGGATTTATGTGGAGGTTAATATGACTTGGCAAGTGAAGAGAGGGGTTTGGATTGGTTAGCCAAAGAAGTTCCAATTAATCAATAGATTGTGAAGCCATTATCTCTATTTATTGTAAATGTTGCAAATATGGTTGCATGTACTAAGATGTCCAAAACAGTTCTCAAAGCTAATGGAAGTGTCATAATCTGAAACAAGATTTATGGCAGCTTGGATCTAGAGACTTCCCGTTCACCCGAGAGTGCATCTATTTTTTGAAAGATGGCTTGGGATCGTCTTCCTACGAGGACTCTTCTCAAGCGTAGAGGTATAGAGCTGCCGGTATCTTGCCCGGTATGTGGTAGTCAGGACGACTCCACTGAGCATGCGATCCTGAGTTGTCCTAGAGCAGGTTGATTTGGAAGCTTACTGGGAGCTGGTCTTGAGATGTCGATGATGGTTTACGGCTGTGCTCCTTCATCGATTTTCTCCACCTTCCTCGAGTTCAGCACAGGAGAGTCGTCTCGCTGCTTATATTGCCTATCAGATTTGGCTGTCTAGAAATACGATGATCTTTGAGGCTGAGGCCATCCCGGTCATCGGATTTTCTAGAGAGCCAGGTTCATGGCGATGGAGTATTACCAGTTTGGCACTGTCGCTTTCCTTATAACTCCAGATTCCTGAGACTCTCATGCTGTATCGACAGCGGCCCAGAGGGTTAATAACATTTCCTGGGAGCCCCCTCCTCTAGGATTTGTCAAGGTGAACTTTGATGGCAATGTTCGCGGTGCTGATGGTGGTGCAAGGTATGTCATATGGGATGATGACGAGAGGCTTCTTGCAGCTGAGTAGATTTTTCTTCATGACCTGTATGTCCCAGAAGCGAAACTCAGAGTTGCGTGGGCTGGCATCATCATAGCTATCCAGTATCTGCATGCTCACAGAATTTTTATTAAGAGTGACTCTTCTATTGTCATTACCTGGATTCAGGACAAGTCGAGTCGTTGTGATGCCCATCCTCTCATTCACGATATTTGGAAGCTCCTACAGCTTTCCATGATAGCTACAGTCCATCATGTTTATCGAGAGGCAAATTATACCATAGACTGGGTTGCCTCCTATATTGCTCAGCATTCTATCGATTGATCATGGTCCCATAATGATAGTATTCCTCTTCTCCTTCAGGAATTTCTTTCTCATGATCTTTTGGGCTGCCCTTGTACCAGAGCTGTGTAACCGTCCGGCTATATCAAAAAAAAAAAAAAAAGCATCGGAAGTGTCAAAGGCTCTCATGGAGCAATCAACTCGCAGGGAGGATGAGGTTTTTAGGCCTTTTAGGTGCCCATTTTTGACCCGCTTACATCACAATGCCACCTAAGGAGTTGTCAACGGCAGTACACGTTGACGAATTTTGAGTATGGAGTATGGACCATAGCCACTCTTAAGGCTTGTTATTCGAAGGGTAAATAACTTATCTCAAAATATATATTTGTTTAGATATTTTTTTTTAAATAATATATAGTAAAAAATAATTTATTTATATTTTTTATGCATCAGAAAATAGATCCATAACATATTATTTATGTTTGCTTGCATTACTGGATAAATTACTAAAATTAATCCATATTTTTCATAGTATTCTTTATCAAATAAATATATTATAATGTACAATATAATATAAATTATATATTTTATTTTTACTATAATATAATATATCATATTATATATCATATAATATATATTATAACATATTATACAATAATATAGTATATTATAATAAAATAAATATCGTATTATATTGAAATAACAATATAGTATATTATATTATTCTTTATATAATATTATATGATGTTATCATAATAATAAAATATGGTATAATATTATAATGATATAACATATTATTATACAATTTATTATATTACAATATATTATATTGTATCATATTATATTTTTATAATACAAAATAATAATAAATAATATAATATATATAATATATATTTTGTTATATTATTATGGATATGTTAGGAATAAAATAGAAAGCCTATTTTTCTGGTTGATGGACAAATGACTTATTCACCTTTTAAATAGATAAGACTTCCTTTCTATTTCATAGATAAATACTATTTATAAAAAATAATTTATCCATCTAAAGAAGTATAAGAATATGGATAAATTATTCAATAAAAATTTTAACCAACCTTTTCATAAATTGACCCGCTAAAGAACGAAACTTTTAAGAGCTGAATGAGAAGAGGTCATCCAATGGGCACTTTTTAGTTTGACTTATAGGTGGATTCACAAAGTTTCCTTGAGGCTTGCTCTTACCGACCTAGGAAGATAGCTAAAACAAGTCAACTTATGAAAAAGTCTTTGTGCATCGCATGCGGTGCACTAAATCCAACATGGCCCGTACCGCATTTTTTTATTGGTCAAAATGTATCCACTGTTGCATGATAGGATGGGAGCTGAGCATGACTAGCATTAATTATCATTCAGCTTTTATTTGAAATTTTCGTACAGCCCAAAATATCCTTCCCTCTAGTTCTTGAACTAGGATGTCCTAGGTTTTGAACTAGGATGTTGTAGCTTTTGAACTACGATATCGTAATATTGTTTCAGGTTTTAATTTATATTTTCTGCATGGTTATCATTTTTGAACTAGGGTGTCATAGGTTTTGAACTGGGATGTTGTAGGTTTTGAACTAGGATATCATAATACTATTTCAGGTCATTTTTGAACTAGGATGTCGTAGGTTTTGAACTAGGATGTCGTAATACTGTTTCAGGTCATTTTTGAAATAGGGTATCGTAGGTTTTGAACAAGGGTGTCATAATACTTCAGATCATTTTTTGAACTAGGATGTCGTAGGTTTTGAACTGGGATGTCGTAACTTTTGAACCAGGATGTCGTAAGGGTATCTTGGTCAAGACGAAAATTAAGCTAAACGGTAATTAATGCTAATCACCTCAGCTCCTGTCCCGTCATGCCACAGCGGATATATTTGGACCAATAGAAACGTGCGGTGCGGGTCATGCTGGATTTGCTGCACCACACGCGATACACAAAGAATCACTCGTCAACTTATATGTGCAAATTGAGATAGTCGGAACTTATATGACCACATTTGATACCACATTGGAGATGGCAATAGAGAAAATCGATATGATTTTTAGACATTTGAAGTAGGGTCAGTAATCTAATATCCGACATGCTAACCCGTTTTACATCCAACTTGTTTTTGGATTAGGTTTGTATATATAGATTTGATTCATAAATAGACCAATCCACTTAAAACTTATTTATTAAATAATTGGGGTTTAGGTTTAGATAATATATTTAATCCATTTTGATATATTTAATAATTGGTCTTGAGCCCCTTAATATATTTTAGACTCACCCAACCGGTTCAATATCTCGTTAAACTTGTTTAACTTGATTCAACCTATTAATTAAAGAAGTTACACAAGTAAGATTGAATTATTGTTTAATAAGAAAAAAAAGTATGACTCTCGCTTTGACTTTTGATGATTTAATAAACATGTCATATTTAGATTGGTAGATTTTTGACAGTATCTAACCTGACTTGATCATATTGCGAGCGCCGACCCTGGACGTAATTAGTTTGAAGTTGTTATAATATCATAGCATTTGCTTTTCTTTATATATTTTTTTAATCATCGTCTGCTTTATAGCTCTCCTGCCTTGCTCTAAGATAATATTATCTTAGAAGGATGCCGATGGTTGAAATTGAGTTGGTAGTTTTTATTTAATTTTAAATGAACATGTATCACGCCCCGAATCCAGTACCTGAAATCGGCTATGCGATCGGCCGCATAATTTTAGATATCATCATAGAGATCATGCCAAGTCTATCTTCAATTCAATATCTAAGCAATCAGGGATTAACACTTATATCCTAGTTCCTCATTGACCGATTTCAAAGCCCGATTGATTTTCCGGATCTGCAACAAAAATATAGAAAAACAGGGAGTGAGCTATACAGACTCAGTAAGTCATCAACACCTCCAGTATATATACACAAATATGCCATTAACAAATAGCAAGCATAAACATATTATACAACTAGATGTCCATCAATATAATAATATAATCAACAATACCATGCAAATGCGTACATTTAAATGCAACCGATACATACACGACACGATTATGGATGGCCAACCATTTACTATACTCTTCTAGTCCCTCTGATTATGACCACGATCGACCCATGGCTCGCCCCGAAAGAGATTAGATCCTGTGTCACATACTGCTCAACAGTCATGTGCCAGCGATAGCCTCGCTGGAGGCCCAAAAGGAAAACTAGCTCTGAGTATCACATGAGAAACATGCATCATTTGCATATGCCTGTCATACATGGCTAAAATAAGGCAACTAGCTCCTGACTACACATACCGTACATCGGTCATGTACCAGTGATCGCCCCACTGGAGGCCCGGAAGGAGACTAAGTCCTCGTACGATCATAGTCGGACTAGAGAGCACCCACCCTAATATAATGTACCCACACCAATATGATGCACGCAACCCAATGCAATCAAATGCATATATATTACATATATTTACTATTTCATAAATATATACATATTGGCATACAATATCAGAGGTCAAGATAACTTACCGAAAAGGATCGACCAACAAGTACAATTCAAACCTAGATATGATCTTCCAAAGACAACGACGATCCTGACCAACAATTTAAACATATAATTAATTTTTATTTAATAAAACTAAAATGGAACTAAACTATCATGGATACTTTCATCAATCCAATTCTAACCCTTTCTCCCTTTCTTTTATCTCTCCTCCTTGCTTATCCTCTCCCTCCTCTCTCTCTCCTTCCTTTTTTTTTTATTTTTTTTCACGGAACGGAGGCCTTCTTCTTCTTCTTTTTTCTTCCCAACTCCCCCGCTATCTCTCCGGCTCGGCCGAACCGGCCTCCTCACGATTGTCGACGGTGACCATGGGAGGAGGTCACCGGGGAGAGCCCGACGGACAGGAGGTGGATGGCGAGGGTGCAGCTACCGGTGATCCACGGCCCAATCAACCCAAAATTGAACATAAATCGAATTCATTCCTTCCTAAAAATTAAATAAGGTAAATGGACTCACCGGCGTTTGAAGAGCTCTTCGCTGCTCTCCGAAGAAGAGGAAGATGGCGTAGAAGGAGGTCGATCGGCTCGGTTGGACGGCGGTGAGGGAGCTTTAAAAAAAACTTTCATCAAACTCTTCGTGTCATTTGGGAATGAAAGACTCTATCAATCGGAGTCCCAACCGGTCCCAACCACGCCTCCGGTGCAGTCCTTCCTCTTCACGACAGTCCCAGCCTTTTCTAGCGAAAGTTTCGGCTGGATAAGGAAGATCAAACTTCCTCCGTTTCGCCCTTTGTTATTTTTTTAAGTTCCGGATGAAGTCGGCAAGGACCGCCGACTTCAGCCCACAAGGCCCAAAATACCGGTCTTTACAACAAGGCTTTCACGATCTTAATTATTTAAAAAAAGTAACTTTTTGGTGACCAATGCTGGGTAGCCGATGATTAATATTTTTAACTTGAAGCATTGTGATACGTTTACTTAAAAAAAAAGGCACTCGATACGTATTTTCACATATATTCCGATGCCTCGATGTTTTATTGGGAAGATAGAACCGGTGGAGTGCGAGTCTCGTTGATTGCAACCGATGATAACTCGTCGCAAAATGTTGTAATCGAGTATCGTTACAGCATGGCATATTATGCATTGGGATGGAATCTAATTATATATTTTGCATAAAAAATAATTATTTTTGTTTTTAATATGATATGCACCGTCAGGCCATTCAATAACCGTTAAAAGATCAGTATAAATAGACGAATGAAAAATTTTGAAATACTTTGAGATGATCTTGCAAAATGATTCAATGTTAATCGAGATTTTAAAAAAAAAAAAAAAAAAAAAAAAAAAAAAAAAAAAACCCGAGCCCCACTATGATGATGTCGTAATAGTGCTAATGTTGCTGCCTTTGCGTTTGGCATGCCTCGGCCATGGCAATGACGCAAACAAGGCTATTCGCTTCAGCAACGCATGCTTGGCACATTTTTTAAGCCCTAAGAGGCGGCGAGCGTGGTGGAGTTAATTCATAATTAATCAGTCTCATATTTAATATGAGTTAGTAGCTCTTAAATCAAAATTTAATTTATAAAATCTAAAAGTCTAAATGTCATGAAATTTAAAAGTTAAGAGTCAATAAATCTAGAGTTATTTAAATTTAAAAAGTTATTTTAATTTAATGAAGGTAGACTAAATGTCATCTTCATGTATCTATATATATATATAGAGCAATATGTTTTAAATCTAAGCGGTGTGAAGAGTTCTATATGATATTAAAATATGATTGTCATTTCTCCCGCTCCAAGTATTCATATTGAGCATTATATATTTTATCTAGAACAATTCCAAATTTCTAACTAGTGGTATAAAAGCTAGATCAATTTTTAAGCAACTATTAAAGCCAAAAAGCAACTATCAAAGCTGGAAGCTTTGGGTGCAGAAGTCACTCGTGAAGTTATGAAATATATCCTCTATCAAAATATTAAATCTCCCGGCAAGCAAAAATTCATGAAAATGTATGCAAGTCTAAAAAAAGAATTTGTAAAGTGAAAAAAAAAGAAGAAGACAAGAGCAGCCTTGAAGCAAAAAAATCTCCTTGTTAACAATACCAAAAGTATATAAAATGGAGGATGAAAATATAATAATTGTGATTGAGACATTCAAATCAATGCTCAAAAAAATACTTAAAAAATTAAATTTGTTACCAACAAGGTTAAAGTTGAAGATAGAAGAAAGAGTGATTGAAGAAGATGCTGGGATATATCCTTGTAAAACAAAAAGAAAAACCCGTAACTGGAACTCTTGCAATGTGCCCAACCCCCAACTTCAAGAAGGAAGTAATCTTGTCTTTGTCGGGGTTGCCAAGGATATTGCGTTGAGCTCCGATCAGATGATGTTTAGGTCCAAATCCATGATTGAAAATATTATGAAAATTACAAATTAAGAAGGGTGTTGGAGTTAATTTGTGATTAATGAGTTTCATATTTAATATGAGTTAGGTAACTCTTAAATCAAAGAGTTAACTTAGGAAATCTAAGAGTCTAAGCATTATAAAATCTAAATGTTATAAGATTCTATATAAGTCAAGAGTCAAGAAACTAAGAGTCATTTGAATTTAAAGAAATGTCTTGTATTAATGAGGGTAGACTAAGAGTTATCTTCATGTATCTATATATAGAATTATATGTTTTGAGTTTAAGTAGTATGGAGAGTTCTGTAATATTATAATATGAATGTTATTCCTCGCACTCTAAGATTTCTATTGAGCATCATATATTTTATCTAAATCAATCGTCAAATTTCTAACAAAGTTTTTGATGCTGATATAGCAACTACTTACTCGATCTTGAGAAGTAGCCCGGCCATCGAAGGAGAAGAAGATGACTATCGAACCACCAATTATAACACCATGTAAGGAGGAGACAGACATCAACAGAGGATTCTCCCAGTAACTAACTAACTGGAAGATAACTAATTCACCGGTTACGTTGAGTAAGCTATAATATCCTACATCGAGAGATTGCAAGTAGCCAAGATCGACCGTTAATATCCTTTCGTGCACATATATTAAATAAATATTCGATCCTGATTAACTGCCTTGGCATAGTTAGTCGGGAATGGGGGGATACAATATTTGGGCTCCCTCTCTCTTGGTACTAAGCATACCACCTTAATACTCAAAGTCTGATATTTGAGTAAGGTGGCAAAACAAATTTTAGTTGACCCTGTGAAGGTTGTGGCCAATAATTTGCAACATCCCAATAGAAGTAGAGGCAGGCAAGATCATCATGTCAGCCACAATCCTAACAGAAAAAATTTCAAAAAACAAGATCCTATATCCTATCCGAAATATGTTACACCTATCAGAAGGTGCCGCCTCCTTAACGGCATTCAGTTACCTTGTGTAGCTCTATAAATTGATAAGAGAGGATCCCGATAAAAGTAATGTGTTTTTACTCTCTCTTATGCTAATTCAATCATCTTCCACATCATTGCTCTCAGCTCTGGCTGCTATATCTTACTTCATTCTTTTTTGACTTGAGCATCGAATGGTCTCATACCAGAAAACTCAGCCCAGGAACTATTTTGTAAGTCTTCATTTGAAAGCCACTAGGAGTGACACGTTTTTCCACTAGAGTAACTTGTGAAACCCTCAGGCACCACCCGAGTTTCGATGAAAGATGATTTGATGGCAATAGATTAGCGCACCAAGTAGAGGGATCAAGATTTATCATCTTTAAGAAGACCCAGAGCTTGAAGCCCAATGATAATCACCCATGCACAAGATGCCTCTATCAGCTATACCGAATACTCTCTACATCATGAAAAGCTGTCTAGCCAAGCACTGGAACCTTTTGCTCAACTTCTCCCACTGTCGTCACCCTGCTAGACTTGTTTATTACTTTAGCATAGCAAGTTCAAGCCTGGCCATAGTGGTACATGGACAGTAGCAGCATCAACCTCGTATGGCAAAATAGCAGCCACCAGAGATTCCAACTGCACCTACCATTGCAGTTTGTCCCAGCCATCGATCTCTAGGAGAGAGATTCCATCACTAGTAGACTTCCCATCAATCGCGGTCTCACTGCCTTGTTGAGCAAGTTACCGGACCACTCATGGGAGGTCCTCTCATCGATACACCACCCACCGATAACGTTCCCCCTCTTTGCACTAAATAAATTCTCAACACAATGTTCGACAATGGAAAAGGGAGTTGAAAATGGAAAAGCACTCCCGTTCACCATCTGAATCAAATCTTTGCAAGAAGGATCTATCGACAAAGCTATTCGGCAACTAGTTGAACAACGTTTTAACGACTATGAGCGTAGGTTGAGTGAAGTCAGCCATTGATTTGCCGATCTATCAGGTAGGAGTCATGATCCGATCGAGTTCGACTCTCACCCACCTCTTTCCCAATGAATCATGGAAGAACCGATTCTGAGTCTATTCGAGATGCCATAGATGGATCCCTATGATGGCACCATGGATCCATTGGATTACTTTGAGAGTTACAAAGCTCTCATGCAGGTTTAGGGCATTACAAATACCCTTTTTTGCCTTGCCTTCTCAGTCACTATTCACAAAGTAGCATGAGTATAGTACTCCAAGCTCGAGCCAAGAAATGTTCACTCTTCAAGCAATTGGAGAGGCAATTCGTGGCATACTTCAATGCCAGCTGAAGGATACCATGTAAATCTGAAAATCTCTTCTCCGTCTGGCAACAAGATAGAGAACACTGAGAAACTATGTGGCCTGATTCAAAGTTGCCATATTAGAAATCTATAATATGGATGAGTCTGTAGGCATGCTGGCCATTAAGAGGAGACTCTGCCCTTCCTAATTCATGTACTTCTTGGATAAGACTTATCCAAAGTCTTATTCGAAATTACTAACCTATGCCCAGAAGTATATCTATAAAAATGAAGGTGCTATTATTCGGTGAGAAGGTAATGTCAAGCCGAGAAAGAAGCAGGCTAAGGGAGAGTCTAGCGGTGCCCAAATCGAGAAGCATAACTCGTCGAACCAACCAAGTTCTGGATCAAAGAACTCGGCTAATAAATCTGGTAACTTTACTGTTCTCCTCGTCTCTAGATCCAAAATTTTTATAGAGATAAAAGGGGAGCAATTTCTTCGAAGGCCTTACCCGATGAAACTTTCGACCTCCCATGACAAAAGCAAGTATTATCGCTTGCACTAAGACCATTGCCATGACACCAAAGAGTGCTTCTAGCTGAAGAGGGAGATTGAAGATCGAGTTCAACATGGCTATATCGGGAAATATGTCCATGAAGGTACTCAGCCTGATCCAAAAACTTGACTAGCAACAAAATTAGGCCGAAATTGACAACCAATAGATGGAGAGGCCGATTAACATGATTTCCTAGGATACATAGCACTCCTTAAAGAGGCTGAGAAGAGAGGAGAGCAAAAATATAATTTCTTTTTCTGATAAAGAATTAGTCAAGATTCAAGATTTTCGTGATAATGATGTTGTATCATTGATAATAGCAAAACATGACGTATAGAAAGTTTTAGTTGATAGTGAAAGTTTGGTAGATATTTTATTTTATGATGTTTTTGATCGAATGAACTTGTTTGAAAATCAACTGAGATGGATTTCTATACCCTTAGTTGGCTTTTCAGGTGGCTTTGTTGAAGTCAAGTGTAAAATTACTCTTCTTGTCATTCTAAAAACTTTACCCTAACAGAGTAATATTTTCATAACTTTTATAGTTGCCCGGGTACCCTCGATATATAATGCTATTCTTGGGCAGCCGGTTAAACAAGTGTGATGAAGTCATCTCCACCAAGCACCTTCTTATCCATTTTTTAACAAGAAATGTAATCGATGAGATATACAGGGATCAACAACTAGCCCGATAATACTTATTAATATCAATTAAAGTCTGTAAGACCACTAAAATCCCAACCACTAAATAATTGGACCAGAGGGAACCTGAGAAAAGAGGAGAATCAACTGGGCAACTGCTTTCTTTTTTCCTAAAAGATGATCCCAATAAGTTTATACATATTGGAGCCTTTATGCTTGAGTAAAAATGGTACGACTATTAGAGTTCCTTTGATATAATGTGGATATTTTTGCTTGGTCAGTATTAGATATGCCTGGCATACCTCTAGGGGTCATCATCCATAAACTCAACATTGATCCAAAGTTTAAACTAATCTGGCAGAAGAAAAAAAAAACTTCTTGAAAGGTAAAAGGCCATCGATGAGGAAGTCGACAAACTTTTGGTAGCTGGATTTATTCGGGAAGCTCATTATCTCGACTGGCTAGCAAATATTATCATGGTCAAAAAAAGGCTAATGAAAAGTGAAAACTTTATATCGATTACATCGATCTGAATAAGACATACTCGAAGAACAACATTCCATTATCGATGATTGATTCGTTAGTCAAGACTACTTCTAGACATAAATTGTTTAGCTTCATGGATACTTTCTTAGACTCCAATTAAATCAAGATGGCTCCAAAAGATGAGGAGAATACTACCTTCATCACCAAAAATAGGTATTTATTACTATAGAGTAATGCCTTTTGGTTCAAGAAATACAAGAGCCACCTACTAATTGCTAGTTAATAAGATCTGTGAAGACTATATTGATCAGAACATGGAAATCTATGTTGACGACATGCTCATCAAAAGCTCTGAGAAAGTCAACCATATTAAGGTCCAAGAGGAAGCCTTCAATGCTTTTCATCGATACTAGATCAAGCTGAATCCAAGTGTACTTTAGCATCATTACATGCAAGTTCCTCGGATTTCTAGTCACTAAGTGAGGTATTAAAGCCAATCTATAGAAGATCCAGGTCAAACTCACATGTGGAATCTAATCTCCAAAAAGAAAGATAGCAGCTCACAAGGTACGTCACCATGCTCAGTCAATTTATCTCAAGGTCAGCCGAGTGATGCTTGTTATTTTTCAAAATTCTATGACAAATTATAACTTTAATTGGATAGAAGAGTGCCAACAAGTTTTTGAGCAACTAAAGAAGTTTCTCATATCTCTATCCTTGCTTTTCAAACCAGAAGTTAGAGAGGAGCTTTATTTGTACTTTTCCATATCTCCAAAAGTAGTAAGTTTTGTACTTATTCGGTTGGATGATGAAGGGGCTCAAAGGCCCATCTACTATGTCAATTGGATGCTTCATAATATAAGGACCAGGTACTCTAAATTTGAAAAGATTGTTTATACACTAATTATCTTCGCATAGTATCTCAAGCCCTACTTTCAAGCCTATTCAATTATCATCCCGACCGGCCAACTGCTCAAAGCTATCCTACAATGGCTGGACATCTTTGGAAGAATGGTCAAATGGATAGTCAAACTTAATGAGTTTGACATTTCTTATCGACCAAGATCATCTATGAAGGTCCAAGTCCTTACGGACTTCCTGGTTGAATGTATATAGTCGGATGGCAAGATTGAAGGGGCTCTCATCGAGCAGACTAATCCATGGAGGTCCTGGATCTTACATATAGATAGAGCTTCAAACTCTTAAGAGAGTGGAGCAAGGCTTAACCACACAAACTCGAAAGGAGTAATTATAAAGTATGCACTTTGCTTTTCATTTAAGGCAACCAACAATCAAGCCAAGTATGAAGCTCTCCTGGCTAGACTAAAGCTGGCCAATAAATTTGGGGTACAAATTCTTTAAGTCTTTACCAATTTCTAACTCATAGTTGAGTAAGTCATTGGCAAATATGAGGCTCGGGACCTAATAATGGCCAAGTATTTCAATAAAATGTGGACTCTTAACCCTCAAAAACTTCAGTTTTTTACGTTCCCTGATGCAATAATGCCAGGACAGACGCACTCTCTTATTTGGTGACTTTGGTGAACAATTTCTTCAATCGAATCTATATTGAATATTTAGAAGCTTCCAGCATTAATGAAATTAAGAAAGTTCAACAAGTCAATCATGTGTTGAGTTGGAAGGACCATTTCATAAAATTCTTGACTAAAGTCATTCTTCCTGTAATCCCTTAGATGTCAAGAAGTTTAAATGGCAAGTTTCTTAGTTCGTACTACTAGATGAATAACTCCATAAGTGGTCCTACTCGTTCCTATTGCTTAAGTGCTTATGGCCTACCGAAGCCAACTATGTACTTCAAGAGATTCATGAAGGAATTGGCAAGAATCACCTCGGGGATAAGTCCCTAGCCTCCAAAGCTTTCAGGTAGAGATACTACTGGTCCACTATGCAGAAAGATGCTATGAAGCTTGTTCGAAAGGCAACTAATGCCAGTGTTATGCCAATATCCAGTGATAGTTGGCAAGCTAATTAGCTCAGCTCTCTTTTTTATGGCTATTTACGGGTAGGGAATGGATATACTCGATCCATTTTTTCTAGTAACCAATTAATAGAAGTTCTTTATCATCACCATCGACTACTTTACCAAATGGATAGAGGCAGAATCCTTAGCATACATCATCGATAGCAAGAACTTCTATTGAAAATCAATCATTTGCCAATTTAGACTTTTCATACCATCATCCTCGATAATGGTCAACAGTTTGATAATCGAATATTCAGAGACTTATGTACCAAACTTTATATTTAGTACCAATTTATGTTTATCGGGCATCCTTAATCAAATAAAAAAGTAGAAGTCATGAATTAAAAAACTCTTCAAGGGCTCGGGACCAAGCTAGATGAAGCTAAATATAGATGGACTGACGAGTTACTCAGAGTACTATGGATATACCATACAACTTTTCAAACATTAACTAACGAGACTCTCTTTAACTTGACCTTCGGCACTGAAACAATAATCCTGGTTGAGATTGGACTATCATCTATATGAATCAAGCACTTTAACGAGTCAAGAAACTCAAGTCGACTAAGAGCCAACCTCGACTTATAGAAAGAAACTCAAAATCGAGTTACTTGCGAATGACAGCATGCCGACAAAAAGTTGATTGATACTATAATTTTCAAGTAAGGTCGAAGATTTTTCATCTAAGAGATCTTGTATTGCGATATGCAGAAGTCTCAAGATCCATTGAGCAAGGCAAGTTATCCCAGATTAGGAAGGATCTTACTGAGTAACTGAAGCCCTTTAATGAGAAGCTTATTGGATTGAAGACCTCAATGGAACCCTGATTCCTCGAACTCAGAATACTAAAAATCTCTAAATGTATTACCAATGATGTAACAAATTTTATTTGGCAATATAAAGAAATCTTCTTCAACAATGTTCTTAAAGATATCATCTCATTGTCCAAACCAGCATCCATCTAGCATCATGTTTGGTGAAGCTCGCTGAATTATACGGTCGACCAACAACCAGTCAAAGAAGATTCGGTGCCCTCATGACTCCATCTTAGGTCTCACTCCTTCGAGGTTCACTCCTCTCCGACTAACTACAACCAATCAAAGAAGATAGCTACACCCTCATGTCTCCATCTTGGATCTCACTCTCTTAGGGTTTACTTTCCTCCAGTCAACTAACAACCGGTCAAAGAAGATGACTGCACCCCCATGCCTCCATCTTGGATCTCACTTTCTCGGGATTCATTCCTCTCTAGCTGACCAATAACTGGTCAAAAAAGATGACTATGCCTTTGTGCTCCCATTCTTCATTCGGGTTCTATCCCCACTCTTATTCAAATCTTACTTCCACTCTTATTCAGGTCTCACTACCATTCTTTATTTAGCTTTCACTCTCATTCTTTATTCAGATCTCACTCCCACTCTTATTTAGGGTCTCACTCCCATTCTCTATTAGAATTTCATTTCCATCTTTATTCGGGTTCCACTCTCATTCTTTAGTCGAGTTTCACTCTCATTTTTTTATTTAGGTTACATTCCTATTCTTTATTCAGATCTCACTCCTGCCCTTTATTAGATCTCACTCTCACTCTTATTTGGATCTCACTTCCATTCTTTATTTTGGTTTTACTTCCACTCTTATTCATATCTCACTCCCATTTTTTATTCAAGTTTCATTTCCATCTTTATTCAGATTTTACTCGGTTTGTTATTTGAGTCTTGCTCCAATCCTTATTTGGTTTCTCATTCTTATATGAGGTTTTTACTATGATAATTAATGACCGAGATACCAAAAAGTTGGATCACTTATTCGACTTGACCCAGAAGGAATGTTCAGCTAAAGCTATATCTCCTAGCAAGAGTTGACACATCATCATATATAGATAGAGACAAGCATTGATAAAAAAAGTATTTTCATTAATTTGAATAGATTCTTACAAAGATGGACCAAGTTTGAGAAAGTTTTACAATAGTCAGATTAGGTCCAAAAAATAAAAAAATACAAGAAATAAAAGTATAATTTTTTTTGTCACCGATGACTTCCCAACTCCAAAGCATGATTCTTGTAGCCGAAAGTTTCTCACCACTCATCAAGCTTGAAACCGACTCTTCGAGAAAACAAGCTCAGGGCTGATTATCCAAGGTAAATAATCGATCAAGGAGGAAAGATCGATCATCTACGAAGGATATTTAAAGAGAATGTTCCACCTAGAATATCTACTAAGCAATTGTTTGCCAAGCATCAGTTCTTGGTGGAACTATCCTTAAGGACATCATTGATAACCTTTCCTTCTATCTCTAAGAATACCTCCAACTACCTCTTTCCACCTTCTTTAAGATGTCCACCTCATCTCTGTTGGACTCCATATCTTCTCTGAATGCTCCGATGGCTGAGATCAGTCCCTTTTCTGGCTAAAGGTTGTTGATACACTACCCGAGGCAATCTGCCTAGACTGGAAGCGCTTTACTTGACTAAAGTTTTAGCAAAAATGGTTAAAAAGGGTTCCTATTTATACCCAACCTAACCTATCGGATGCTAATACATAGCACTACTAGAATGGCTGAACTAGATGGCTAATTGGAAATTTGACCTCACTACTCCTATCTCCAAAATCAGCACCGATGGTTGATGGACAAATCTTATCCACCACATGGCATACTCTAACTGATCAAAAATGACAGTTGTCAAAGAAATAAATGCATTACACTTTTGAGAGTAATCCGCTTCTCAACATAGCATCGAATGCAAGCGAGACTATCAAAGTTATCCGGTTAGCATGAATGGTGACTGACTTCATTTAGTCAGGCTTCGAGTGGTAGCTAACTCTTAATAGCTGAAAAAAAATTTATCGAGTACTTAGCCAGAGTTATTCGACTAATATATTTTTCCCTAATAAAAGACTTGCAAGAAGTTATTTGCTTTCAAAAGACTACATCAGACATGGACCTTACAACGATTGGTTGATCTTCAATCATTAGGCAAGCAATCAAATAGTGACCGACTTCTTACAATATAGTAATGAAAAAGAAATATAAGTTTTCATTGATATCAAAGGCTGCCATTAGAAAGACTAGATTCCAAGAACCCGAAGAAGATTACAAAAAGAAATGGAAAAAATCTTCAGTCAATGACTTGGGAGTGGCAACAGCTTCTTTGAGACCTCTGGCCATAGTTGCCTCTAGTTCGAAAACTTTAGCAGATACTTCATTGGCCCTAACATCTTCTTATTTGGCCACCTCTCCTTCCCCCACTTCTTCTTCCTTCTAGGCACCACAATTTTGCTCAAGTTGAGTACTGGGAAGGCTTCGGCCACCTTCTTCCTGTAATTGACGAACCTGACTATATAGGCATCCACTTCGATCTCGACAATATCATTCACGAAGTCATCCAACTCCTTGTACTCTACCACCGCATGGATAGCTATGGATGCAGCATCTCCTTCAGTAACCTAGACCTTCTTGTTGGCTAGACGGAAAAGGTTGGTAGTTTGATTTAGCTAGGCTTCTACCTCGGTTGTATGAGTTCACACTTGGGTGAGTGCCTCATCTTTTTCAACCATTAGGGCTTCCAATTCCTGAATGGTAGTCTCTCGAGCATCGCAGGAGTTGCGAAGGGCAACCAGCTCCTCCAACTTTGCCTCCCACTCGGTTGCCTTTGCTTCCTGCTCAGTTGTCTCCTTCAATTAACGATCGCAACAGCCATGCGATCTTCTACCTAGGGTTGGAACTAGGCTCAGGCCTGAAGTAGATCAGGCCGGGCTTGAGCCTAAAAATAGAACTCATTTAATTTTTGGGCTTGGTTCGGGCTCTCCCATGGCTCGGCCTGGCCCGGCTCGAAAAAGGTCAGGCCCGAATCCAACCCGCTAGCCCAATAGTTTTAGGATTTTAATTTTTTAATTTTTTTTGAAATATGTACCAGTAGTTAAACAAATTTATTTTATCATTTCATCTTCAATTTGACATATCCAATCGGACTTTAATTCGAGCTAGAATATGTACCAGTAGTTAAAAGAACTTCATTTTATTATTTCACCTTCAATTTGATAGGTCCAATCAGGCTTTAATTCAAACCGGCCTGAATCAAAGCCTAGTTTGGGCCGGCCCAATCGGGCTCGGGCTAGGCTTGGGTTCAGGCTCGGGTCAGTTTTTTTTAAAAATAAATCAGGTCTAAGCCTGGCCCGAAGCCTAAATTTTTTTAGACTGAACTTGGGTAGGGTGTGGCCTGGCCTGGCCCGGCCGACTTCCAGCCCTACTTTTGCCTCATTCAGCCTACTTTCCTAGATGCTACTAAGGTTGGCATACTTGCTGATTGTGACCTGCATGGTCTTCATGTTATGAAGGAGCTGCATAAAAACAAAGAAAACAAAGAAGTTAATTACTCGGTATTGATGCATTGTCTAAAGTATAATCGGGGAATACTTATCCTAGCAATACCTGGGTAGACTCCAGTCATCACATCGTCAAGGGAATGACCTTTCTGCTCTTCCATATGCTAGGGAAGAAGAATTAACTTTGGCAACTCCCGGGTGACTATCGCACTGTGCACCATGGAGTCATTCTCCCCAACTCGTGCCGAGAGAAGATGCCCATCACCCTCCCTAATGTGGGTACGGACATCCTTCATCTCGAGATCCTTAGGGATGATCTGGACACCTTTAGAGCCGAAGAATTGGCTCTCGGAGCCAAAGAAGTTGGAGGCGCTACCACCCTTGTAGTAGTCGTCATGGCCGGCAAACTAGAAGTTGGGCACTCAGAGGATGTCGCCCAAGAACTAGTTGGGTGCCCAAAGGATGTCACCTGCGAAGATGTTGAAACTATGACCATCATTACCTCATCATCTTGGGTGGAGCTCCTCGCCATGTCTCTTAGTCAAGGTAGTTGTGCTCTGGCAGTGACAGAGGAGGCCCTGATTAACGACCCCAGGCATGGCCATTTGGCTATGGCCTTCTTCGAGCGATCTTCCAATGGGGCTTTTCTCTTGGCAGTGGCCTCTCGACATTTGTCAGTAGGTGCCTTCCTCATGCCTGTGAAACAAACAAGATAACTTAGTGAAAGTTCAAAATTGGAAGAACAAATAATAATGCAAAAAAAAACTTACCAAGTGCGTTCACCGGACTTAACTCAATATCGTAAAGGTTTTGCTCGATAAGAAGTTCTTTCAGGGGATGAATCTTGATACTACACAATTTGAAAAATCTTCCTCGCCCATCTTGAGGACCCGATCATTCTCATCCGAGAAGATACTCGGCTCTCTTTAGGCCTAGTGGACTCCTAGGAATTGTCAGAGATGATGAATAGGGGTAAAAATGGATCGAGTTAGACTGGGTCATGAGTGACCCCAATCCGATCGGGACTAATATTAGACTCAGACCCTACCCACTAGAAAATCGAGCCAGGTCAAGTCGGGTCCATTATCAAAGTTTTTGATCTAACATATCATTTAGGTTGGATTGGGTCCATAAATAATCCGACTCTAATCTAAAAAATTTGAATCTTTGATCCGGATCAAATATAGATAACTATATTTTAATTATTACATAGCTAACTATTATTAACCACAAAATAGATAATAAACAATATTATTCTCAAAATAAATTAAGATATAAAAATAATTATAATTCTATTTTTATATTAAAAATAAGTTTCATATAAGTTTTAAATTATAATTTAAAGGTTCAAATAGGTTTGATTGTAACAGTATTAGCAAGTTCAAATCAAGTTGGGTCCAAATTCAGCAAACCCAAACCCGATCCAAAAAACAGAATGAATCTAATTTTAGAACCTGACTCGGATATATAGGTTCTCAAAAATGAGTTGGATCGGGTCTAAACGGATCAAGTTGGGTCGGGTCACAGGTCAACTCGACCCATTTGTAGCCTTAGTGATAAAGAGGAATGTGTTCTTCTAGTGATCGATGGAAGAAGGCAGGCAGGAAAAAAATCACATACCCATGGTGGGGACCGATAAGCCACCAACCCCTCACCCTAGGATGCCTTTTTAACATAAAGAAAGCCTAGAATAAAGATAGTTGGGGCCAAATTGCAAGAAAATGATAAAAGATAATCAAAAAAATAATGATGCGGAAAGAATTTGGAGTGAGTTAAGCAAGATATACCTAGTAAAGATTAAGAATATTTAAGATGAATGGATGGAATGGAAACCAAATTCCTGGCAAATAAAGATGATAAATATCTAGAAATCAATATTATCAAAGTTTTGAGAAGGTCGGCCTTAGTCATTGTACTGATCTCGACCAACGGAATTGTGGGATAAATTCTAGGGATACTACTACTCTTGACCCAAAATCTTACTTGATAAGCAAGGGTCCTTGCCTCCCTTAGGCTCTCCCAACCCGAGAAATAATCCGAGGATGCCTATAACTTGGAAACATTACTCACCGAGACTTTTGTCCTCAATGGACGACATCTCCAAACAAGCCAAGAAAAGAGATTAAAGAGAATAAGGCACATCAAGAAAAAATTGAAAGAAAAGTCTCCATTTAAGAACTAAAAGAAGGTGGAGGAACAAGAAATAAGAAATCCTTAAAGAAATCTTAAGGAACTTCTAAAAAGACTCCTAGGAGTAGAATAAAGAAAAAAACTAAAAGTGAAAGAAACTAAGGACCTACCTAAAGAGCTTGGACTGAGCCTTCTTCTTCTTCCTCTCTCTCTGAAACTTGAGTAGCAATAGTGAGAAGACAACAATGGCAATAGTAAAAGAACCCAACAAGAAAGGCACTACTTATACTCGGTTTAATGGCTATGATCAAGGCCCCTGTTTTGCTCAAGATTTCTAAATCTTGATGCATGGCGTAACCCTAGTCGGCATCATCATGCCTCTTTAAAAAAGTAACTAGCTGATTAACTCTTAGTATCGGGTTCTATGAAAATCATTTATGTACCATAGTTATGCCATGTGGTGCAACTTCGTTAGCCAAGGATGATCAGATGAATCACCAACCATCTCTAGAAGTTATTGTGTAGCCTTTTTGAGTGTTGCACTAATGATTCACATGCACACCACTATCGAAGTAACAAAATAAATGTAAATGATTTTCGAGAGGCCAATAAATGCCCAAGAGATGAAAAGTCTATCCAACTCTCAAGGCCATAGGGGTATTTACTCCCTTCACCTAGAAATGACAAAACCCAAGTGATTTACTCAGTCCCATTTTGGACTCAGGAAGGGGGCATTTGATATGGCAACTGTTTACTCGGCCTCAAGAAGTAGCCAGGCCACTAAAGGAGAAGGAAACGATTATCGGACCACCAACTATGATGCTAAGCAAGGAGGAGACAAATATCAATAGAGGATCTGCCCGATAATTGACTAACAAGAGGTCGACTAATTCATCCTCTATGCCAAGTAAGCTACAAATCCCACACCGAGAAATTGTAGGTAGCCAAGCCCGACCATCAACATCCCTTCATGCACATCTACTAAACAAATATTCGATTTTAACTAACTGCCCTGGCATACTTAGTTGGGAATTGCGGGACACAATGTTTAGGCTCCCTTTCTCTTGGTACCAAGCATACCACCATAATACTCAAAGTCTATGATATCCGAGTGAGGTGGCAAAATAAATTCTAACTATCTCCGTGATAGTTGTGGCCAATAATTTACAACCATCTTAATGGAAGTAGTGTCGGGCAAGATCATCACGTCAGCCACAATCCAAATAGAAAATATTTCAGGGGATAGGATCCCATATCCTATCCAAAATATGTTACATCTGTCAGAAGGTGCCACCTCTTTAATGGCATTCAGTTATCTCATGTCACTCTATAAATTGGTAAGAGGGGATCCCAGCAAAGATAGCACTTTTTTACTCTCTCTAATGCTTATTTAGCTTATTTAGTCATCTTCCTCATCATTTCTCTCAACTTTGACTGTTGTTGCCCACTTCACGTTTTTCTAACTTGAGTGTTAGAGGGTTTCTTGCTGGAAATCCTAGCCTAAGGACTATTTTTATAGGTCTCTATTCGACAGCCACCGGGAGCAACACTACTTTTTCACCGGAATAACCCATGGGACTCTCAAGCATCGTTTGAGTTTTGATGAAAGATGATTTGACAGTAACAAATGCCTTCCTCATGTATTAGTGAAGAGCAAAAAACCATAATGGACACCCCATGCAAACAATATGAAAAAAAATTAAAAAAGGAAGCTAATACATTGATGTCACGTCTCCATGTCCATGTTAACTAGAAACAGAAGAATATTATGATAAATATATTTGAAAAAAATATTTAATTATTTTTTAAAATAATACTATTTGAAAACTTATTAATAAAATTAATAAATTATAAATTAAAAACTATCACTATAAATGTAAATGCAAAATCCTTGTAACCAAAAATGCCCTTTATTTATAATAAAAAAGGACAAATATACTTTTTATATTTTTTTATGAGATTAATGGTATGCCCATTATTTTTAAACTTTAAACTCTATATCTCATATTAGGGTGTGCCAAAACTAGTCTTTTTATGTATCCAAGGATATGTTCGGTTTGTGGAAAGAAATAACCAATCAATAAATAAAATTTTGATATATTTGGTTGACATAGAAAAGTAGCTTATTCCAGAATGCTTTATGTTTGGTTGAGCATCTATTTTCCTAGAAAGACTATATAAAAAATATTTATTATATCCTTAATAATTATAAACCATATATTTTTACTTCCAAACTTTGTTTAAATAATAATATTATATTTATAGTAATATAAATATAATATAAATATATTATAATATAATATTATATCATAATAATTTATTATATTAATATTTTAAGATAATATATTTATTAATATAGATATAATATTATATCATGTTAATATAAATACTAATATATTAATAGTAGTATTATATTAATATTAATGAAAATATTATATTAGTATAAATATATGACCTCGGCATATATTACTATTATAATATGAAAAATATAATTTATAAAATATTATATTAATATCGAGATATTAAAATATTATATGATCTTGGTATATATTATTATTCATTATTTTATCCTAACCATCTATCCATATTTGATAAAATATTAGTTGTTGATCTTAAAACGATACTTTTAGATTCTCTTTCTTCTTAAAACTCCAACCAAATAAGGGACATTCTTTCCACTTTTTAAGAATTGCCACTTTCCTTTTCTGCTTCCTATGAACCAAATGAGTTCGAAATATTTCAATATAGTCATAATAGTCACTTAAATATAAATGGTGTTAGCTTACTATTATACTTCTCTTGCAAGGAATAGGTGGAGGTAGAGGGAGAAGAAGGGTGGAATTGGATGAGAAGGAGAAAGAAGGGAAGAAAAAAAGTAGAGGAAAAGGAGGAGGATGGGAAAGGAGGAGGGAGAAGGATAGCGAGAAGTAGAAGGGGGTAAGGAGGAAGGGGAGAAGGGATAATGAGGAATTATCAGTGAGAAAGTGGTAGAGTGGAGAGATCTACTATAGAGGAGGGCAGGATCGTAAAGGTCAACGTGAACGGAGAGGGCGGTGTTGAAGGTCTCATGGATAGAAATGGAAGAGGAGGAAGAAGAGAAAAAAAGTGGAATTAGAAGATGAGGAGAAGGAGAGGAGGAGAAGAGTGGGATTGGAGAAGGGGGAGATGGAAAAAATGAGGGAGAAGAATGACAAGGAGAAAAGGGGTGAGAAGGAAGGGAAGGAGAGAGGAGGTGTGTCAACGACATAAAATGAGGGGAAGGAGGAAGGAAAAGAAAGAAAAGGAGAAGAATGATGGGATTGGAGGAGGAGAAGGAAGAAGATGAGGTGGAGAATAGTAGGATTGGAGGAGGAAGAAGGAGAGGAGGGGAAGGGTGGGATTAGAGGAGAAAGGGAAAAGAGGAGTGATTTAGGAGGATCCTCAGGCTCAATATAGATTACTTGATTACTTTGATTATTATGAGTAATAGCTAGATAGGACTTATTGTCGCCTGGATCATCATGGCCCGCAGCTCTTGATGCGCGTCGCAATACATCGATTTGAAACCTTAATTCCACTAATCTAAAAGATAGAATAGCGGGAGTAAGGGTCGAACTCACAAAGACTTCCGGGTTATTTTGAAAAAGAATTTTCTTTTGATTTAAAATAAACTAAAACAAACTATAACTAATGCAAGAAATAAATGCAAATAACAAATCCGTGAAAACAACTAAGATATGACCTATCTTAAGAGTACGCCCATACCCGTGGATCACGGCCCGTCCCTTATGTATAGGTCAGTCAAAAGTTAGATTCACTTCGACTTACCTCAAACGCTAATCCAACATGACTCCAGCATTACTTCAAATAAAAACAAACATGGATTAATATAAAGCAAAAGAACAAAAGAGACTTTTATTACATAAAAACCTGGAGTATATAAGAGAAAATAAAAGAAATAGGGAAACATGGGTCCCTTTCTCCCTTTTGATCTGACTCTGTGCAATGGAAAGCAACAACAGCAGGGACTAGGGAAGTAGAACACGGGCGATGCGTAAGTGCAGCCTCCTGAAATTCTTCTTAGAATGTAGAATAAGGGGCTCATTATCCAGGGGCTCGACCCCGAGGGAGCCATCCCGATATCGAGTTAAGTCTGGTGAATCCACTTGGTAATTTTCTCATTATCCAGGGGCTCGACCCCGAGGGAGCCATCCCAGCAGAAAGGCTCGAGGCTCGAGGCTCGAGGAACGAGGTGGGAGCTCAACTTCGGTCAGGGGCTCGACCTTCAGGGAGTCATCTTGGTGGAAGGGCTCGAAGGACAGAGCAGGACTGACATGGCAATTCTTGCCAGCATGACCGCCAGCTGGATTCGAGAAGGACTTCATGTCAGCGATCTGGCTACATCAGGACTCATAAGCAAAATTTGTTATACTGGAAGCTAATTCGCAAGCTAGATAAAAGGAGGATTTAAGGCTTACTTTTATAATTCTTCTCTTTTTTAGTTAAGTCTAAGTAAAGTTGATTAAAAAAATCTTTTTTCTTTCCTGATCGGATCAAGAAGAATGATGATAAGAAGGAGATAAGGAGAAAGGGGGAGGGAGGAAGAGGGACATTAATAATAGAGAAGGGGAGCAATTAGAGGAGGAGGAAGAAGAGAAAAAGCAGGATGGGATTGTAGGAGGAAGGAGGAGAATTGTGGCAGGGGGAAGATGATGGAGAAGGATGATGAGGAGGAAAATGGCATAAGGAGGAAGGGGAAGAGAGGGAAAGGGAACGGAAGAGTGATGTCGGCGATGGAGAAGGAAGGGAATAATCGGAGAGGAGGAGAAAGATATTTTAGTCATTTCATAAAATTATATCATGGTCATGTGATATCATTAGATAGATAGCATGATTATATTGAAATATTATGACTAGTAAAAAAAATAATTTGATGTTTTTTAAAGTACAATCAAGATAAGATTGATATGGTATGATATATTTAAAAATTGTCAAGTCTATGTAGATTCTACGTGGCTCACCACCTTACTCGCTAGCTCAGCACAAGGATATCTGATCCGTCGGCTCAGTACAAGAAGCAGATTCCTCAAATCCAGATATGCAGTCCTAGAGATCGTGCAAGGAAACTCAATATACCCTCTTTTTGCAAGAGGACAGGTAATCTTGCACCATGACTTTTAACACTGGCCATTACTCATTAATGTAGGTTTTCTACGAAAGCACACCTATCATGAAAACGAGCTTGCACCATTTTTATCCACTCCTCGAGGGGCATGCACACTGTAACGACGTGTTGACCATCACTCTGTACTGTATTACATCTTTTAAATATTAGATACTCTATATACATTGTCTATAAAATCTATTTTCTAGACTCTTTAGATAAATCTTTTTTATAAGACTTTCTCTGAGTAAGCTCTTTGAAAGTTCCAAATCCTTTAAGAATCTCAACAGTTTTTTCAGAGCCACTCAAAAGTTTTAAATTATTATTCAGATAAAGGCTAGAACTATTTTATCTCATCCAAGCCCCACTCACTCTCTTGAGCGTCGTTAATGCCGATCTCTACCTCCTCGCCTATACTTTACTATATTGACCAGCTGCTTTCACTACTTTATTTAAATTTTACCATATCTACTTGTCACTTTCATTATCTCATCTATGCCCGATCATATCCACCTGTTATTCGTTCTCTCCTACTTTATTCCTAAACTATTTATTTAGCGGTTACAGTTTCCTATCTTTTTTTTTTTTTTTTTGTTTACTCCCGTGAAAGATTCAGGCATCGAAAGGATTTATCATGAAGAACCATCCAATCATGCCTGGGTTTTTATTTATTTTTTATTTTATATGTTACGGAATATCCATGCTAGGAAAGCTGGAACTATTCGATCCAGCAACTTTCTCAAGTGGAACAGCAGCAAGGTATTTTTGTAATTTACTCTGGATATTTGGAAAAAGAAATTTTATGTGCAATGGCTTTTAGGGGCGTTGCCATCAGAAAGCTTGGACGGAAATGAATTCCACACTCCTCTTACAGCCGGCCTACTGTGCTGCTGCCGTTGCCAATAAGAGGCTTCAAGTTCGAACCTTTCCAAGCCGCAGAAAGAGCACCATCTCGTCCATAATGGCCGGCCGCGACCCGAGGCCCACAACTCCGACCATCGGTGGTTTCCTCGCGAAGAAGCCCTACGAGCCCCCCTCCTGGGCTTCTCATCTCAATCCCATCCCCTCCCACACCTTCTCTCTCGGTCACGTGAGTCCTTCCTTGCTTCTTTATTTCGATATTCTAATCGACGGCGAAATGTTTGTGATGTGATGTGAGTTCTAGACTTTGTTTGGAGATTGGAAGTCGTGAAATCGGAACCCGAAGGTTTCGGATTTTTCGGGGTAAGAGACTATCGTGCTTTCATTCGATTGAAAAAAAATGAGAGAAATATATGACTTGATTTTGGGGCAATCATGACTGTTTAGATGTTTTCTCCTTTTCCAAAAGTTGTTCTTCGCCCGAAGAAGAGCAAAAGAGAGAATGAAGTAAGAGAGAGGCGATGTTCTGCTTTTTCATATTATCAAGATATAATATTTAATGAAGTTGGTGGGAGGGAAAAGGTTTTGTTGTTGTTGTTGTGATGAATCAAAAGACACTATGGATTGTTATCTTGATTTCAAATGAATTTGGTTCAATTTTCTTGTTAGTCTGGCATCATAACCTATGCCGTATTAAACTAGGCATGACACACTGCCAGAAATTAGATTGAACATGGTAACACGTAGACGCTTGCACATGAATGCGTGCGGGTCTGTATATGTGGGAGAGGAGGCAGTGGCATGGCATGGAATTAACGTTCCTGGTGCATAGCAATTTTGTCCCAGTTTTGACATTTATGCTAACATGGATGGTAGACCATATAGGTCGATGGTTCGCATACATATCTTGGAAAATGCAGATAGTCCAAAATTCAAGTGATCTCGATTGTTCACAATGATGGACCAAAATAACATTAATGTTTTCTTATTGGAAATCATTTGTTTAAGTGGTTTCTCAATCACATGGATAACAAGTCTTAAGAACATTCAGGATCTTGGATGGAGGAGCTCTTGACATTGCAAATCATGATAAATGGCCCTGTCATATTTTTGACTGTAAGGCATGACATAGAATTCATTCCCTATATATGGTCAAGTGGGCGAGTGAGGGCCATTTACCTGATGTTGTACATGAACTTGGCCCGTATGCCTTTTTAATACTTGCTTTTGCATCATTATCATGACTAATCTTGACCATATTCCAGGCTTCCATAGAAAAAATTGTTAATGGATATATTCTTTTGCTGTGGTTTCAACTTTCAAGGTTTAACCTCTTATTTATAATTACCTTTTTCTGATAATCTGATTCTTTACTCATGTTGTTTGGTGACTATATCAGCTTCCCACTCCAATTCACAAATGGAACCTTCCCAATCTGCCAGAAGATACTGAAGTGTGGATAAAGGTATTCAACAGATTTTAAGAGGTCAACTTGGTTTCAGTAGATAATTCTATAAATGTGACACTAGTTTCTATGTTGTATGTGCTGACATTCTTTGTTGGATTGATGTTATATATTGTTATAGTTATTTGTAAACTGACTGGAAATTTGGATTATATAGCGTGATGATCTTTCGGGAATGCAATTGAGTGGGAACAAAGTCAGAAAGTTGGAATTCTTGATGGCTGATGCTGTGGCTAATGGTGCAGACTGTATTATTACTGTTGGAGGTATTCAAAGCAATCACTGTCGTGCGACTGCTGTGGCTGCAAGATATCTGAATCTTGACTGCTATCTGATACTACGCACCTCCAAGGTGACTCCCTCAAAGTAGATTTGCAGGATTTTTTTTTTTTTTTAAAGCCAAAAGGATGGAAAGCGGCAAGCTCAGTTGTTGACTTCGATATATAATCTCGACATTTTAGTTGCCAATGGCTGTTTTGTCTACTTTTACAGGTTCTAGTGGACAGAGATCCTGGTTTGATTGGCAATCTCCTAGTTGAGCGATTAGTTGGGGCTCGTGTTGAACTTGTATCGAAAGAAGAATATGCAAAGATAGGCAGTGTGGTTTGTCCCCTTCTGCTATAATGCTGTTCTCTTTTTAATTAAACTGTCTACCTCAAGAACAGTTTTTCCTTTGTCCTCCCATGACCAGAAAAATGGCAATTCCTTATCATCAACAAAGCAGCACTATTGTATCTGGATCACTGTTACCACAAGCTATATATCAAAATGAATGTGCTTCCTGCAGAATATTAGTGGTTCCATCTTATTTTATTCTAAAAAATTTATACATCTACTTTGTGTTCCATAATAACCTTCCATTCTACTATCGCTTATCTAATTCTTTTATCCAGATGGTGTCTTTCCATTTTTTTATCAATTGTGCAAATCGATTCTTCATTGATACTTTAGCTGAAAGAGTCCAATGTTGAGCTTGTTGGACATGGTAGGACTGTAGTTTCTGCTTGAGCAGACCAAGATTACATTCTACTAGGAATCCATATTGTGTTAGGACAGTCAATAACTTGACTTTGCAATGTCAGAGAATCTCTTTGAGGTTCTTTAATGTGGATATGCAACCTCCTATGAAATATTTCTTCTGTCCATGTGAACCCATAATTAGGATTTCCACTATTAACTCAATATAAAATTGAATTCTTAAACGATATAATCTTGTGCATATTTTCCTCTTTGATGACATTTGAGCTCTGAGCATATATCGCTACTTGCTACTGTGAAATGTTGAGACCTTTTTTTAAAAAATAATTTACAACTAAATACACTATTTATATATGAACATTGTTTTCTTAAAATTCAGGAATTTCTAACCATTGATATGCAGCTAAATTCTTGAACTTTGAATCCTATGTTGCAATGTTTATCAGATATAACATGAACATATTTTGAATGCTGATTCTTGTATTCTTGTGAATCATTTGCCAGCATGTTCTTCATTTCTTATGTAGATAAAATTATTTTCAGATTTTCATTGAGCCTCAACATAAAATGTTTGATTTTTTAAAATTCTTCTCCCACTTAATCTATCCAGTGCTCCAAATATACCACTTCCCTTTTTGCTGTTCCATACTGTTGTATTTGTCTGTAATGTTTATCTCACAGTGTTTATTTGCCACCAACTCACTTCTAGCAATTCTAAAGCTACATGCTAGATTAAATTGTGAATCAATTGAATTTCAAAACAACTTTAAAAAGGACATTATTATGGCCTGACACATAAATAGCTCCTCTGATCCGAGCCTCTACAAAGACTTAAAAAGATATTGATGAAGGGTTGCTCCTTATCACTGCTTGAAGGTTCCAGCACCATGGAGCTTATATTCCATTTGTTTTCGATTGATGCATTTTGAACCAGCTTAATTTCATCAGCTATTTTAAAAACAAAATGTACTATCAGATGCCATAATGCTTCCTTTCCAGTTTTCATGTGGATTGTGAAAATAAAGAGTGCGGTCAACTGCTTTTAATTTCTAATATGCATTCTTTGTTTTCTATGATAACATAACCATACCCATTGAGCTTTATTCCAACTGTTTACAGTCAGCTTTACAAATTCTTCTCCACTCAATAAGGTACCCTGTTCCATTACAATTATGTTGGTACATAACAGAACGCTGTCCTTTGGTCTGTCCTTTTAATCCTAAGGTAGTTATTTTAAGATTGTTTTGTACCAAAGGGCTCATCCTTTTCACATTTCTCAAGATTTTCACTAGGCGAATTTTACTGTCATTTTGTTTAAATACCAATTGAACTGCTGATTCTCAAATTTGGTGTCAGATCATGTATATTATTGTACAATTATAATGTGTGGACAGTTATATGCCAAGAAAGCATTTGGGTTCACTGATATTACTAAATATGCTGATTTGATGAACTATATTTTGTGCTTCATAACTGACATTTTAACTATTTTATTGAAACCTTATGTTTTTCAGTTGATTCTGTATGTTCCCTTTTTCTCATTCGAGAGTTATATCACTCTAATTCTACTTTCAATTGGTCTTAGACTCTTGCTGACTTGCTAAAAAAGAGACTATTAAGTGAAGGGAGAAAACCATATGTTATTCCTGTTGGTGGATCAAACTCTCTTGGAACTTGGTGAGCTAAGTCTAAATTATACTTCTTGTGGTGCCCTTTTATCATTCTTGTACACAGTTATTGCTCATAGTTTGCAACTACTGGTTTGGCAAGATCAACTGGCTTTGCTTTATACTTTCCATGCACTTATATAATCTTTTAACCAAGGATCGCCGAACTGAACCGGATCGGCACCAAACCGACACGGTTTGGCTATAAAAATCGATTCCCCCTTTAAAAATATATTAAAAAAAATTAGGAATTGGTCCGAACTGGTACGAACTGGTCAGTTCGGCTAGTTTGGGACCGGTTCGGACCGGTTTTTATTTTTTATTTTTGGTTGTTAGTTGAGAGGGGGGAGGAAGATAATTTTTTCTCAATTCACCAAGATCGGTACCCATACCGGTACGGTACCATACCATACCGGTTGCTGATCGGTACGAGTCTCGGTACCGGTTCAGCGACCTTGCTTTTAACTCTTGAGTCTACTTTGTCAACATGATGATGCAAATATAGGATTTCAGAACTGGTTTTTGTAGGAGAAGTTTAGGTGTGCCAAGCACCAATAATCTATTTATCTGAATCAAGAAGATGCAGTCAGATGGAGTCCCAATAATCTCATGTGTTTTGTAAAAAAACAAAAATCCAGATATTCATATGCATTGGCTTAAATGGAGATTATTGCTTATATCCTCAGAGTTTGGTGTTTTCAGCATTGTTATTATAGTGCCACCGGGGTATTTGCATGTTTTTCAGATCATGTCTAGAAACAATTAAAACATTTACAAGGAGAATTAAGATAAGTTGTAAGTCAAAGGTGTAATAAAGATGAATTATTCTGCCGATAATTTCAAATAGCACCCAGCCAGATTTCAGTGTATGTAGTCTGCTGCAGTAGTCATATAAGAATGTAGTGGTATTATATAGGTGTCTAAAAGACTAAAACTCAAAAGCATAATAATACATGCATTAGAATAGATACTCTACAAAGGTGTAGCGTACATGTGAAAGATGCTGCCTTATCTGTACTAAAATGGTATTATGTTGTAGAATTATCCTAAACAACTTTCTAGATACAAATCAATAGAAAAAAGCTGTTAAATTAGTTAGTCGTTTGAGATCCATTCTGTTCAGATGATATAAGAAATTTATTTTCTTAGATAGTTTTCTACAGATACCATTTGTAAGTTTCTTCTTCTGATTATGATAATCCATGTACTTCTTGGTCAGGTCTAAATTGTACTTAATAGGCCCACTTAGATAAAAAGTGTTTTTTTTTAATTATCATGAGCAAAATATAATTCCTTCATTATCTGACCGGTAATATAATGAATTCTTTGCAGCAAGTATTACATGTCTCAGGAATGGATATTAATGGATTGTGTTTTAAATTAGTAGATAAGTGTATGTACATAAGTGTGTCTGTCATTAACAGGTAGTAGATCATGCCAATCATAAGCTGTTTCTCATGTTCCTTCATGATTTCTTAAAGTTGATAACACATTTCACTTGTACAGAACCAGAATAAGATTTGGTCAAAGACTTAATTAATGTATCAGTTGTTTCCGGTTCAGAATTGGAAGTTTCACTGTTTGTTTTGACTCAGAAAATAAATCAAAAACAAAAAAAAAAGAAGTTAAAGCTGAGAAAAATAATTTTGGTTTTATTGGTATAAAGTTTGCTTTGACCCTTAAAATTAGTTTAGGAGAGCATCTGTCTCTGAAACTGGATTCTTAGTTCAGAATGAGCTAGAAATGTGAGTTAGTTAGATGTAGATTATACATGACTAGGACTGCTTACCAAAGTTGGTCAAACCTATAAGAGGTACTAAAATATGGTAACATTTTCTTGAACTTTTTGAATGGACAAGTATATATGTAATTCATACCTGATTCTGCTAACCTGAAAAAAGGAAAACAAAAACCAGCCAATTCATGTGATTCGACTTGTTAAAGCTGGATGGCCAACCACCATGATGTAGCACCTTGAAGCAAGTGATTTAAAAGCAGCCTGTCTAACCATGATTTGCAACTGATTGATTTAACATGGGGGAACTTTCATCTTTAATTTCTCATTTTTAAAGTGGTCTTCTTCCATATGAGCATCAGTTTTATAGGTGATATTTCTAAATGTTTTAGCTAGGGAAATACTGGTGTAAAATGTAGTTTGGATAACTAAGATATTAGGAGAACATGAATCAGCTGATTGACCTCTGAATTGGTAAAGATTTGACAATGTACAAAAATTTATACTTGAATCAACCAAGCCAAATTGATCTACTATTAAAGTCAACCAAATTATGCATATGATGTGGTTCTAAGCTTCTAATTATGGTCAACCAACATGCACCAATTTGGATCAAGTGATTTAAACCAGCTTTCCCAACTATGATTTTCAAATTGCTCGTATAAGGGATAAAAACTTTCATCTTGAATTTTTCTGACTTTTGGACAATGACATATGTTTAGTACAAGATTGCTGCCTGCCCACTCTCAAGTCCTCTTCCAAGTCAGGGAGACTATCTAAAGACCACAGAAAAATACCCCTTGATATGTGCAATGTCAGCATCCCAACATATGGTGCCCTTGACATACTAATTTATGTGAGCAAAACATAAATTAACTCATAAAAAAAAAGAAAACTTTTGAGTTTCGACAGTACTACTTGAATATACAAATTATCCAAGGGATTGTTCACCTCCATTGAGAATCCCACTGAGCTTGAGGCAATTACTCTGTGATAACTTATTTCTCTTTCAGTTTATTAAGTGTTTTCTGCTTTTGGATTTCGTTGTTGCTAGGTGATTGACGTGATATATATGAAATAAGTAGACCATAACCATCCAGCCTTTCCCAGTTGTTTTGGGTTGGCTTTATGGATTCTCCTTGACCAAGTAGTCCTATTTAGGGCCAGTATGCTATGAAATGAGTTATTCTCTCAGTTTTGGCCAGACACCCATGTGTTGCATGGTACATGTGTACAACTCAATATTAACATGTATCACTTGTCCCCCCACCCTCCCTATCTATGAGATTGTCATAGATTTTTATACATGCGCCTCATGGAAAGCTATTGTTTGCATTTTTAATTTGATAACTTGGGCATATTCTTCCTCAGCTAATGTTGCCAATATGCCTAGATCACTTTATCACTTGCATACTCCATATCTTCTTATTACATCTTCTAAGCTCTTCATAAATGATAAAAAAGTGTTCCAATTTCTTATTGGATATGGCTTATAAATAAATGCTCTTATAGGGGCTACATTGAAGCAATAAGGGAGATTGAGCAGCAAATTCAGACTGGTTCTGGTGAAATCCATTTTGATGACATTGTTGTTGCCTGTGGCAGGTATTACCATATTGTTTTATGAATTTCAGCAATCCTCTCATGTCTTAACTCTTATGTAATGATCTTATTGCCACATGCTGCTTGCTTTTTCTATCATCAAGACACCATACATCTGTGGAAGAGCTGACTGTCAGACCCTCAATGTGGCAGTCCAATATCCAAACTTGAAGTGGCAGAAAGTTAACTTTGACAGTCCAACATCCACTGTCCAGATACTTTAAATCTTTTGATTCATAAGGGACTAAATCAAGCAATTGGAAAAGTTTTCATGAGTGCTATTGTGAGAATACATATCTCACATTAGTAAAGTTGCAGAACTAATGAATGTCAAAACTGAAAAGAAATTGAAACAAAAGTTTTGCATGAAATGGGGCTCCATTTTTTGATGATTGTGTATGTTGTGTTAAGTTTTATGCATTTGCTTATTCGGCTAAATGTGCATTGATTTTACATATTGTCCAATTCTTGAAGAATGGTAAAAACCCAAAAAAATCTTTCAAGCTTTTTAAATTTTTTATTGTTTGATCAATTTATTTTGATGTTTGTGTATGCTGCTTGGTTTTTCTATCTATCATCAAGACACCATATATCTGTGGAAGAGCTGACTGTCAGACCCTCAATGTGGCTGTCCAATATCCAACTTGAAGAGGCAGAAAGTTAACTTCGACAGTCCAACATCCACTGTGCAGATACTTTAAATTTTTGATTCATAAGGGACTTAATCAAGCAATCATAAAAGTTTTCATGAGTGCTACTGTGAGAATACATATCTCACATTAGTAAAGTTGCAGAACTAATGAACGTCAAAACTGAAAAGAAATTGAAACAAAAATTTTACATGAAAAGGGGCTCCATTTTTTGATGTTTGTGTATGTTGTGTTAAGTTTTGTGCATTTTCTCATTCGGCTAAATGTGCATTGATTTTACATATCGTCTAATTCTTGAAGAATAGCAAAAACCTGAAAAAATCTTTCAAGCTTTTTAAATTTTTTTATTGTTTGACCAATTTATTTTCAGGACCAGTAATCACAATGAAACTTATTTTTGGAGTTTAGCAACTTTGTGTCACTTGGTTATAAAGATGGAAAGTTAAGATCTTTTTGCAAGATCGATGGCAGGACAGATGCAAATGAGATTTAGCAACTATTGGTGCGATTCCTATGTGCTAATAGCTAATCATTGTAATGTGGATCCTCAATGCTGTTATTAAATTTGCTTTATTCAAGAATTTACTGTAGTGAAGACATTTTTAATAGGTGTCATTGTGCATGGGTCCAAGAAGCTTTATTATTTATATTGCTTCTTCTTCAAGTCTTGGGTGTTCTGTCATTGATCTAGTTTAAAAGCTTGTTGACATGAATAGCAATGTGGATGATCCTTATGCTATGTTAAGCTGTTGCTTTCCTTAAGAATTTATAATTTATGTTATTGGAGATCGTTTAAGTGATTGAAATTATGTTCATAAATTTGTTATTAAATCATACATAGCAGTAAGCTTAGGATATATTTTCAAGACTTGATTCCTGTTTGGAGGAGCAAAAGTTAGAGTTCACCTTCTATTCATGAGAAACACTGCTAAAACATGTTAGATGTTTCAGGCTTTTGTTAACCTGATTGATCTTAACATCTGCCACCTTTTTGGGTGGCTGCTGACATTTTGAGAATTTCTAATTTGGATGTTGCCTTTAAATCAACTTAACCAATATAAAGTAGGCCTGTTTCAGACATTTACTGTTGTATGAAATCTCCACCTAGGTTGGTTCTGAGCCGGATTGGCAACTGTTATCTTATATTGCTGTTCAAACTTCAAAGTTCAAACTATCTGTAACCTGATACTTGGTTGCCCATGGTAAGTGCCAAGTACTTATAAACCCTCATGATATCTATATAACCAGAATGTAAATCTAGATACAATCTCTCCACTTCCATTTGGTTCTTTTCTTCATCTTTAGCACTTAGGACTCTCTCTCTTCATTTCATTAGCAAAGTTAACTTATCTTTTTCGTTCCTTCTGTATCTCTTACTTTTAAGGATGCAAAGTGCTCTGTACTAGTCCATGCAGGCGTCTAAAATCATAAATTGCAAGTCAAGTATAATTCTAGTTGTTTAAGTAACAAATCTGTTTTCTTGCATCTCCTACCATTTCTATTTGAATTTTTAATTTCATTATCAATTTCTTTTTTCATATCATATTTTTACAAATTCTGGAAAGATGCAATAGAAATTCTGTTTAAAACCTAGGCTTATGTGTAGTGTTTTTATCTTAACTTGCAGTGGGGGAACAATCGCTGGTCTTTCTCTGGGATCAAGATGGAGTAATTTGAAGGCAAAAGTATATCATATCGTTGCAGTAGTGGTTCGTTGTCATGAAACTAGATTTGTTACGTACTGACTGGTGCTTTATGGTTAGGTCCATGCCTTTGCTGTTTGTGATGATCCTGGTTACTTCTACAACTTTGTTCAAGGCCTGATTGATGGACTTAATGCTGGCATTGACTCACATGATATTGTCAATGTTCAAGATGTGAGTGACAATCTCAAACTTTTTAATGACCTTTACATGTCTCCCGTACTTCTGATTTATGCGGTTGCATGCTGAATCCTCTTCATTCTGAAAAAATGCGTTTGTACCCGTGTTTCTGCACACATACTTTTACATATCTATAGTTGGCTGAACAAGCTGATCTTGGTGCTCTGGGGGTGTCTCGGTCTTGGCTTGTGTATATCATAAATGAAGAGGAGCCAGGGAAGAATTTGGTCCAACCTGGGCTTAAGTCCAGGAGCACTTATATATTCACAAACCATCAACTTCGTTGATTAAACAATCAAGCCTTACAACACAACTTGAAGCTTGGTTGGTCCATTAGCATCCCTAACTTTGGACATGAATCTTTTGAACTTTACATTGTTATTGATGATATTACCTAATACCCCCAGGATTTGGAAAACAGGAGTCATATACTCTAGAGACTAGTTGCCTTGCCTATGCTTTTGGTATAAAGATAACCTATGTATAATTGAGAATTGACACCATTGATTGTGATGTGAACATCTTATAGCAATATTTCAGATTAAAATACAAAGGATTTGACTCCATCTGAACTTGAAGAATTGTTGATTAATATATCTAGGCACTTCTACACTGTATATGCCCGAATTCCTAAATAAATATATCACATTCAATGATGTGGGTTCTCAATTTAGGTAGCCCCTCATGTATTTTGCTTGATAGAATTTGGGTTACATCTTGTGATTGTAAAGTACATGGTGGATCATCAGATTTAAGAATCCCCGCCATATAACATGTTTGCAACATTTTTATCTGAAAACTGAAAAGAAAATTCTTTGGAGATTTGTGATCTTTGCTGTGCTATAAAGCCAGAGCACCAACATGCATGGTAGGTGATATTTTGAGAATCCTCATTATTGATCCTGATCCACACATCTGAAAGACACAAGGGCAAAGTCAAAAAGGGTTTGATATTGTAAACCAAAAAATATCTTATCAAATCACTGTATGATGCCACTGACACAGTCCATCTTCTGACATTTTGTTGCCTAGCTTAGAAACATTGTCTAAACTTGTTTCCAAGGCATTCTAAATGTTGTGGATCATGATGGACTGTATCTTTTCAACTGACTTGTCACGTGCGCACGTGCGTCATAGAGAGAGAGAGAGAGAGAGAGAGAGAGAGAGAGAGAGAACTCCGAAGTTCCCAACTGCAAAAGTATTTACTTTGTTCCAAGTAAAAATTGAAACTACTCTAGCATATAGATGGTTGTGATAAAAATTGATTCTTGTTGAGATATACTGTACCATAGCCTGAAACCAGGGATCGCGGTACCATCCTGTACCGCCCGGTACGGGGCATACCGTACCGGCTAGCTGCCGGTACGGTTCACCCCATTAAAATGGTCCGGCATTCGGATCGTCAAAAAAAAAAAAAAAATTGATTTCCGCACCGGTACGGTATTGTACCGGTACGAACGGTCGGTTCAGCCTGGTACGGGCTCGGTTCAGCCCGGTTCAGGTCCTTTTTATATTTTAAATACATTGTTGGGAGGGAGGAGAATGCTTTTATATTAAAAAAATGAGTCGGTATACTTGTCGGTACGGTATGGTACGGACAGTACAGTACTGTACCGGCCTACTGCCGATACGGCTCCCGGTACTGGTACCGGAACCTTGCCTGAAACTGTTGTCAACCATTTAATTTGGTCAAAGCAATAGATATTCTAGCATTCCTAACATTAGGCATAGGGATGGCAATGGGCCGGGTTCATAACTATCCAAACCCAAACCCGATTATTCAATAAACTACCCAAACCTGACCCAAACACTATCAGAACTGGATTTTTTTTATCCAAACCCATCTCAATCGGGTATCGGGTAATTCGGATTTACCCGGCCCGAACCCAGTTGAGTCATATTAAATATTTTTTTCATTTTTGTCAACTTTAAAATCATCTACCATTTTATAAATCATATATACATTAAATAAATAAAATTTAACTACATTTTTAGTCCAATAGTATTTAGTTTCATATTCAAAATCAAATTTAAATTATCTTAAACAAATAAAATTTAACAAGACTTAATTCAATACTTATGAAGTAAATAAAAACATAATATATATTAATTATATATATTTAAATATTAAAATAACTCGGGCCGGGTTCGGGTCGAGTGTATATCTATCCAGTCCCGGTCCAAATCCAAAGTTAAGCATTCGGATTTTACTCAAACCCGGTCCAAACCCAGTTAAAGCGTTGCCTACCCGAATTATGTAATAAAAACCACTCACTTTTGGCTGGTTGATTTATCATGTTGAAAATAAAGCAAGAATTACACCAAGGAGAGCATAAAATGTAGATGGTTGAGATGTCTGTGTTGCACGCTAGCCAAGAGGTTATCAATACCATGCATGGGCCATAGCTGTCGATGGCTTTCTTTTCCGGTCTGGTTTTTTGTTAAGATTTTAAATTACAGACAGCCTGAAAGGGCTAGTCTGTGCCAGACTGATCTGACACCAGTGCTTGTCACATATTGGCACTGGTATACCAAGCACTGGATGGACCAGTTCTGTGCTAAAGTTGCACGTCAATGAGGCATTGGTGGAATATGTTTCATGGCATCTTAACTATGCTGACCAGCACTTCAATCCATGACAATCATATTTGACCTTTGTGCTTTTCACGAAACTCAAAAATAATATCGTGGTAGGTGAACAGTTAAATGGCTGTCATGACTACTAACATAACATCAGTATTGATCATGACATTTGTATGGTGTCCTTGATGATATTTAATCATTATATTTGATAATTACTGTGGTTTGCTGAAATTGGTGTTATAGTCATTATTCAAAATTTCATACAACTCTTATAGGCATTGGGACGAAGAGATAAATCACCACATGCAAATGCATGATGCCGTTGTACATGTCAAAGTAAAATTTGAACTACTCTGAGGAATCAAAAGATTATAAATGCAATTGTTCCTGGAAAAGAAATGGTCTTTTGAAACTTGAAGCTAAAATCAGAATGCTGAACATGTCTAGTGTGTATAGTAGCTTCAGTATCAATTATTTCTTTGAATTTTCAATATTAATGCAATTGTCTGCTTGTGAGAAATATAATTCCTTGTTAGGTTTAGTTCTAAAATTCATATTGACTCACTTTTATGTTTTTTACAGGCCAAGGGCTTAGGATATGCTATGAACACCAGTGAGGAGCTTAAATTTGTTCAAGATATAGCAGCAGCAACAGGGGTTGTTCTTGACCCAGTTTACAGGTGAAGCACATAATTATTAGACATCATTTTTCAGTCCTTATTTTTTTCTTTTTAAGAAAGTGATGCAGGCTAGCAATACCTGTGTACAGAAAGCTAAACTGATTAGGGCACTACTGCTTAAAGAGAATTCTTTTGCTGTTTCCTGTTCATCTCGAACTCCTTGGGAGAACCTGTAAAATGTTAGAGAAATTGCAACTGAATTATATACTGATTTATCTGATTAAGACAGTATATAGATCTCTTCTGGGATGATAAGATACCACTCAGTTCAGGATCAACATCCATGTTCATCTTTCCAAACTTGAACTTATCTTAACATGATGAACCTACAATCATCAGATCATTTGAGACATGGGAAAAAACCAATCCATGTTTTGCTTTCTGGCATCCAATCCAAGAGAGGCCTTCCAATGGTAGTCTCTATAATGGAGCTGAACAAGGGGCAGTTCTTGAGCTAAAAGGTGGTAGCCAGATCCAAGATTCTATCTACAAGTTATGAAGAAAGAGAACTATCGATTCTGTTTTGTCTTTTTATTGGATAGCTACAAGGCAAGTACTTACTAATGCAATCTTGAATTATATGAACAAGTAAAGCTGTCTTGATCAATATGTTTGATAATGAGGATCCATAAGGCTGGCCCAACACAAATGGTTTGGACAAGATTTGCTGGTCTTGTTATTATGAAAAAAGCTAACACTCATCTATATCTAATGACAAATCATGAGTTTTGTCATCTATATCTAATGATTTATTGCTCTTATTAACTAGATGCTATGTCTAATCTATTTAATGAAAATTTTAACAAGTTTTGTCCTATGGTGGCACAAACCAAGTCCTGGTAGAGTTCTGAGATTTCTATAATCCTGCTGAATAATCTGTCTATTCTCTGATTTGTAGTGGAAAAGCTGCCTATGGTATGCTGAAAGACATGAGTGCCGATCCGGCAAAGTGGAGAGGGCGGAAGGTTCTGTTCATACATACTGGCGGTCTCCTCGGGTTATATGACAAGGTTGACCAAATGACATCCATGGTGGTCAAGTGGCGCAAGATGGAGATAGATGAATCCATCCCACGTAGAGATGGAACTGGGAAGATGTTCTGAGTGGCCAAGTATTTTATCCTTGGAGCTAGTTTCTTGCAAAACACCCAAGACATCCAGAAAGGCAGGCAACTAGCTACTTCTTGTTGCGAAACATTCCTTTCAAATAGATATGTTTTAGATGCTTCATTATTGTTGAAAATTTATGGAAAAAGAATAGCCATTGTGAGCTCAATATATTTCCGCGGAATTGCTGCCAGAGGGAAGATTACTTGTAATTAGGATTAGAGAACAGGTGATAGAACAAAGACATACGAATTTAACACTAGGTTTCCATTCTACAATAGTGAATAAGAGAAAGATATCCCTTTTATTTTTTTTATTATTTTTTTGATCCTACTTTACGATATATTATACACTCTACCGAGTGCACCAACGAGACCGTGCACTGCATCGATGAGCACGTCTCCTTGTTGTAGGTGATCGCAATGATCAGTGCATCCTGAATGGATCTAATAGAAAAGAGGCAAGGTGATCGGTGTAGTGCATTGCCGCATGCGGGATATAATTTCTAGTATTCCATGCACGCATGAAAAGCTGAAGAGAAATTTAATTCTTGTGATAAAATTCAATTCATTGTAAAACATCATTTATTCCTTAGACTTTCCTCAAGCTAAACACCCAAAATATCTCTATCCCATTAGACAAAACTTATCCCTCTAATGGTAGCCAGGGTAGCCCCTCAATTTATTCCGCCTATCAGGCACACCGTTAATTATTCTGGGATTCTAATACATGTTCTTTCAATAAAAAAAAAGTCTACAATAAAAAATCCAGCTACAAAAGAGAAGTTGGCCATGTAATCATCCTCTAATGCATACAGACATATGGTAGCACCGTAGGAGTGGATAAGGAAGTGAGACCAAAGATCAGAGGAAGGAAACTTGGGAAGGAAATCCTAGTTCTAAGGAATCAAGTAACAGTAACACTTTGAAGCAAAGAAACCTCTATGAATAAATTAATTTCTTGAGTCCATCCAGAGGAGAACTTTACATAATTCCAACTAAAAAGCCAAGATAACTTGACCACGAACTTTTCTCCACCTAGCAAGGGCAAGCAAAGCACAAGAATTCCCCTTATTTTTGAATAAATATACCCCCTCCGGCTAGGCGTAGAAGGCCCCAAAGCTAATAACAAACAAGCCATGGTGCTATCACTGGTGCGACGACGGCCTACAGACCTCGTATTTGCTTCAAGATATATCCAAGACCCACTTCCAAGGTTTACATTTCCTGCCATGCTTAGTTTTTGCAATTTTATTGTTTTTCAGAAAAGCCGAACCTTATTCTGAAGTACCTAGAGATATCTATGCATCAGATTTGCATTAAATACAATTATCAAAAATAAAAAAAAAGGGGTTACTTATCAGATATTAATTATATATGACTCCTTGTCATGACTCCAATCTAAGCCCATGCATAACCCATAATTAGCCTATTAATCTCTATGATCTAAAAGGTTACTTGCATCAAAGTGGACTACTTTTATCAATTCAGGTTATTATCTCATGTTAACATACCAAAAATGTTAGGTTGATTGGTTAAATGTATCATTACATACATGAACTGATCGGGCCATTAATTTAATAATGGGTTACATAGGTTAGAACTTACGAACATGCCAGTTTTAAGTTTTAATTTTTGATCATTTAATAAATAGATCAGGTCCAAATTGATCGTTTTATTTTTCCCTCCCCCCAAATTTACAATGATTTGAATACCGTGGAGATGGTTCACAGGCATGTGCTGCCGAGGAAATCGGTTTCTAAGGATGCGGCATACCAGATAATTCATGATGAATTGCTGTTAGATGGTAGCCCGAGGCTTAATTTAGCTTCATTTGTTACCACTTGGATGGAGCCAGAGTGTGAGAAACTGATGATGGAAGCGATCAACAAAAATTATGTTGACATGGATGAGTATCCAGTCACCACAGAGCTTCAAGTAAGTATCTCTTGTTGCCCACTTCATACTTTGAACTCGCTTGAATGTTTCTAAATTAGATTGAAGCATAGCTAGAAAATCATTGATTAGGAAAATAAATATAAATTTAATTTGACATTAATGGGTTGCGTCAATGTTCACCATCTTAGTATCAGATTTTTGTACTGGTACCTGTTTCGTTATATGATACGATACGAAATGATGAGATATACCAAGTATTGATATGGTATGAGACCATGTATCAATTCGGCACTGATATGATATTGCTACGAGACTATGTTTTTATTTCTGTTTAATCGTTACATAATTCCATCGTATAGCTGACACATGCTGGTTACATTTTGTCAGGAAAAAAAACAAGTATTCCTTGCTTTTTTTTTTTTTTTTTTGGCTATTTTTGCTTAACAAATTTTTTTTTCTGTCATTTAATAATCAAAGTGTAGTTTAACAAATAGTATAATTATAGTTTAGTAGACATTATGGTGTCATAGATTCCCATGTATCCACGGTTAGACCAAACTATTGGGGATCAACGAACCAACCCCATTTTTATGTGTCTGGTCGATATCTTATCCCAGGTCAACTCCCTTATCCCGGCCATTATCCCGCTTCTGAACTAGGTCGAAGGGATTATTCCACCCTTGTCTCATTTACTTATTGAATCTGAGTGCCAAATGCGCAAAATGGCATATCATGGATCCATAAAGTATACTGGTTCTCATATTATTCCAGGTTTTAGGAGATAATAATTAGTAGTGCTTCTTTGGAATAATTATTTTTCTCTTTCTTTTTTGTCTTTTGTTTTTGATTGTCCCTTAGAACCGCTGTGTAAATATCATAGCACACCTATTCAATGCTCCGGTGCATGAGAAAGAAGCAGCTGTTGGAGTTGGAACAGTGGGTTCTTCTGAAGCAATAATGCTAGCTGGGTTAGCATTCAAGAAGAAATGGCAGAATAGGAGAAAGGCTGAAGGGAAGCCTTATGACAAGCCCAACATTGTTACAGGAGCCAATGTTCAGGTGATCATGCTTGTTATATTCTTTGATCATTAAACTTATTTCAAATCTTGTATCCAAAAAACAAACTTATTTCTATTCATTTCTCTCTTTATTACATCCCGCGCATAGGTTTGTTGGGAGAAGTTTGCTAGATACTTTGAGGTGGAACTCAAGGAAGTGAAGCTAAGGGAAGGATATTATGTGATGGACCCTGTAAAAGCTGTGGAAATGGTGGATGGGAACACCATTTGCGTGGCAGCAATCTTAGGTTCAACATTAACCGGAGAGTTTGAAGATGTTAAACTTCTTAATGAGCTCCTCGCTGAGAAGAATATGAGAACCGGGTATGTTTCAATATGTACATAAAAATAATATTAGTTTTGACATCCAACAAGATTGGCTAGCTACAATGTAACAATGGTTCAGTTGTCACTTGCATAAAGGAACTTCCACATCCTCTTTCAAAATTAGTATTCATTTCACGGCTTAATTCAGTCATTGTTTGGTGTCATTAACCATATCAATTTCCTTTCTAAAAATTAATTTCATTTTATCTTAAATAGACAACATCATTATCATATATTATGTTGGAAATAAAAATTCTAGACTAGAATGATCAACTGCAATCAATTTTCTTCTGCTGAGAAAAAAATCCTAAATATGAATCAATATGAATATTTTGATTATAAGATTTAGTATATTTGTGCCGTTAATAAAATTATATATGCCAACATTATTCCTTTTTTCAGAAAAAAAAAAAAATCCCCACTCAGGTGAACTGATTTGAGGTCACATTTTTTTCACCCTACTGCATGTCTTGGTTTGTTGAATCTGTGATAGGTGGGATACTCCAATCCATGTAGATGCTGCAAGTGGAGGCTTCATTGCACCATTCTTGTATCCTCAACTAGAATGGGATTTTCGACTACCATTAGTGAAGAGCATCAATGTTAGTGGGCACAAATATGGCCTTGTGTATGCTGGTATTGGTTGGGTCATATGGAGGGATAGCAAAGATTTGCCTGAAGAACTCATCTTTCATATTAACTATCTTGGTGCTGATCAACCCACATTCACCCTTAACTTTTCCAAAGGTATGCTATCCTAAAAAGGACATTAGAAAATGGAAATCTTAGACTCTCTATTGGTTCCAATTTCAGCATGGTATTCAAAAACAAGTATTGACATCTTTCCTGTGTCATAATTCTATCTCCTTATGGCTCTTTTGCAAATATGGATGAACAGATTCAGATGGAAAAATCTTGGTCTTCTCCACCCTACTTATCACATTTTCTTTATTAAAGATCATGGTAGTATTAAAAGTTTTGGTCTTTATATAGAAAATGACTGAAAATTGGCCATGATAAAAGTTTTTAAGGAGACTTAAGGTTTTTAATGGAAAAACATAATCCATATCAAGTAGCTATTATGTTGTGCTACTTATTACAATTCTTATTGGTGACTCAAATCTTGATGATCAGACTCACTGTGACAACCTGACTCCATGCACTCATGGGGATCTATGGTATTGTTTGCATAGAGTTTACTTCTCTTGGCAGTAACTCTTTTAAAGTTCTAAGAGAAAACTATTCATCCTTTTATGCAGGATCCAGTCAAATCATTGCACAATATTATCAGTTCCTAAGATTAGGTTTTGAGGTAAGGTGTATTTCCAAAATTTTCTTTATATAGTTGAAGGCCAAAATTTTCTAAAATTTTATACTAAAAAGGAGTTTTATTTTGTTCATATTTATTGACATGATAAGATTGCATTGGATTAATTTCTCTGATGTTTTGGGAATAGAAGCAACAGCATCTATATTTCAACATCCATCCACATCCGAGACAATTTGTGGTTTAATATTAACCTTTGGTCATCAGATAGACCTATATCACCATTAATTCATTTATACCATGATTGGGTACAAAGTGGAGTATAGCTATTATTGGGTTGTTCAATGGCATTGCTCGTGGACTCCATAATATTCTAAAGTTCATGATGAAAGTTGTTTGAGACAAAAACTAGAAACATCAACAACAAACAACAACAACCCCAACAACAAAACTTAATAGTGATCATAATAATAATATTCTTGTAATTATAATGATTCTTGATGATGAAATTTGTTTGAGACAAAATTAGAAACATCAACAACAAACAACAACAACCCGAAAAACAAAACTTAATAATGATCACAATAATATTCTTATTATTATAATGATTCTTATAACAAGCCTAATTTTCCTGTAATCATTGTAATAACAACCGTTAACACCACCACCACAATAACAACAACAATAATATTTTCTCTTAATTAAACCAAATTATTAATACATGAACTTTGTACAGGGCTACGGAAAAGTCATGAACAACTGCATGGAGAGTGCCAGGATCTTAAGACAAGGGCTGGAGGATACTGGGCGTTTCGATATCATCTCCAAAGAACAAGGGGTGCCACTAGTAGCCTTCTCCTTCAAAGACAAAAACAAGTCACTGGCCTTCAAGCTATCGAAAAATTTGCGCCGGTTTGGTTGGATCGTGCCGGCTTACACTTTGCCAGCCGATGCGGAGCACATGACGGTTCTTCGTGTTGTGGTTCGAGAGGATTTTGGGAGGCCATTGGCTGAAAAGTTTCTCTCACACTTGATAATTTCATTGCAAGAGCTAGACTCGGTGACTGAAGTGCCGATTCCAACAATTCGATACACCATGGAGTTGAGGCCTGCAGGTCATGTGGAAGATGATGGTACACTTCCTCTTCCAAAGGTTGTGATTTTAAAACAAGAAGTTGAGCCAACGGATAAGAGCATACCATTAACTGGTGGGAAGACTAAGGGAGTTTGTTGAATGGATTTGCAAAAGATCATGAACCCATCTTGAATGCTGTTAATGTAGCTTCTTTTAGCCTTTAAAAAATTTACTTGCTCAAATGCTACCTGCTCTTCTGAAATGCAATTAGTATTTTATTTGTAAGTAGGTCAGTGAGAGAGAATAATGTTAAAAGAAGATAAGATTATAAATAGGGAATTGAAGAGATTAAAAATTCCATAACTTTATTCTTGAGAAGAATTTTTCACAATAGAGTAAATTTGAATACCTCTAAAATAGGATAGCTCAGGGCCATAAGCCATTCCTACATGCCTCTGAGTTCCCCTAAAATATGCATTAATTTTAATAAAGGATCATTACCTAATTACCTTGGTGATAATGAAGGTCGAGATTGTTCTATTTATTTCACACAACTGAATACCCTGAATCATACCTTTAAAATGTAACTGTAACTTTGATCGTTGAAGTAATCATGTAATAATGGATTAACCCTCATTAATGAATATCTAATTTGTTGAAATTTTAAATTGAAAAATTCAAAAATTCAAAATCTTGTCATTTAATTTAAATATATTTTATATAAATTATTATCTTTATTTAATTTTAATTTTTTAATTTTCTGACTATTGGACTTTTTTTTTTTTTACAGATTTTAATGAGCCAATAAAAATCCAAATGGTTATATTTGACGGCTATAAAAAAAAGCCTTCTTGGATTTTTGCAAGCAATCCAAGGTCATTCTTAGCTTTTTCTAGCTTTTCATCTTTTCCAAATTTCTCTCTAAATTTTTAATTATAAAATAATTATTTTTCTTGAGTGCTAAAAAATTCTTTATCAATCTTCTCCATGATCGTGCTTGTTAGATAGAAAAATTCAGTCATATCTTGGAATGGTATTTTCAGTTATTTTTGCATGAGAAAAGCAAATATACCTTAGGATAGTGCCTCCTACGATTCTAATTTTGGTTTTGTAGTTTTGTATAAGCTATTTGTAATTTTTTCTATAATAAAATATTTTGTTAATTTTTCTTAAACCACATCTAGAATTTTAAATTATTGTTCTAGCATAATTATTAATTTGTTTATCATAATTTGTGGATGCAAATTGTGATAAAAAATCAATAGTCGGTGCATAACTGAACCGAAATTGATGTGAGCATGTTTTTCTTGTAGCAAGCAATCTTCAGCTACCTCAAAGCAACAAATAAACAATCCATCATCTTTGGCATGAACAAATGGTCATACCAAGATATGATAAATTTTGGCATATGGATGGCCACATTGAGTTGTGTTTATCTAGCTCCACTTTTCATACGGTGGAGTATAGCAAGCATGGTATTCAATTTTCATTCAAGCACCAGAATTCTTTGTCAGTCTCATTTACCCCACTTTAATTCTTTTGGCCGACATTGCAATGAGTGTGCTCTTTTGCAGATTTTTCTTGGATTGCATGCATGTACTGCAAAGAATGTAATACGATTCATGTGTTTTCCTAGATTAGGTATGTGAATTGGTATGAGAACAGTCAGCCCTTGCCTCATATTGCTCCCTCAAGTATTCTTCAAGAATCCTTGCTTTTGATGTCTGCTATCAGTCTACTCTGCAGAAGTTGTTTCCATCAATTTAGATAATGACATATTTATTATTTTTTTATAAGCCAGAGCATTCAACTATAAAAGTTTAGTATGAATACATTCAAGAAAGTTTGAAAGAAAAATATCACAAGTTGACCCGGGGCATCCCTCAAGTTAGTCCATAACATTTCTCTCGAATATTCGGCGATATAGGAGGCGACCTAATTGGCTGTAGGGTTTGTAAAATATCACAAGTTGACCCGGGGCATCCCTCAAGTTAGTCCATAACATTTCTCTCGAATATTCGGTGATATAGGAGGTGACCTAATTGGCTATAAAGTTTGTCTCTCGATACATTTGCTGAATAATAATATTAGTACAACCTAGTAAGAAAGCAGCAATGTCACGAAAAAGGGGATGCATTGCTTCTCTCATCGTAGCTTCCTAAATCTAAGAGACTACAGAGCCGAGTCGCCCTCAATAGTGAGATGTTACGCATGTAAAATCTTCCGAGCATAAGCAATCCCAGCCCACATGCTCGAAGCTCCATTGCAGGGATTGTCGGCTCAAAGAGATAGCACCCCCCGTAATAACAAGTCTAAGCCCAGGACCGTAGATGACAAAGCTAACACCACCATGCTATCAATGACACTCCCATCAAAATTGACTTGAAGAACCATAGAGGTGGGGGGCTTCTAGGACATGAAAACCCGACGAGGCGCTCCATGAGTAGTATAGAAGCTCCAGGTCTCTGTGATCATTGCGGTTACAGTCAAAATCTCATCAGCATAAACATGAGCTCTCTCCATAATAACCCTGGCCGAATACCTCCTAGAGTAAAAAATAAGAGCATTCCTGGTGAGCTAGATGTGATAAGCAATATAAGCTGTCAAAATTTCAGGAGCCCTAACTTTGTGATCTTCAGTGCTCTACCAAAGCAACTCCAAAAGAGTGTACACCAGATCCTTTGCCTGCATGAATAAGCCATCCAACCCAGCCAAATACCAGACTTGACAAGCCCGCAGGCATAAAAAGAGAATATGTGCCAACATCTCACCCTCCTCCCTACAGGCAGGACAGGATGGTGGAAGGTGCAGCTCTCTAGTAATGAGAAAGGATATAATAGAGAGACATCTCCACGCCACCTTCCACAAGAATAGGCTTACCCTCGGGTAAACACCCAACCTTCAGATCCAGCCAACATCGAGACTCCTCTAAGGCTCCTCATGGTACAAGAGATAAAGATAAGACATAACAGCTCTTGGAGAGGAGAATCTCTAAACACTGACATCACGATTGGCGTGGACAGGAAAAGCAATAGATAAAACCCATATATCCAAAATATCACCAAAAATACGGGTCACCAACATAGGGTTGTATTGTCTACCATCCATGAGAAACATATCAGAGATCAAAATGGAGTCAGAATGTTCGTACTAATAAAGTTCGGCCAATGAATCAAAAGTAGATTAGCAATCCACGGATCAAGCATGAAACTGATAGACCGACCATCACCTAAAATCCATCTCATCTGAGAGAGCACCTCAGGGACCCTAACAACCATCTCTTTCCAAATAGCAGAGCAATTTTGCCCAGCTCAAGTCTCCAACCCAGTAGACATCGAACCATATCTAGCCTTTTCATTTAGGTCCATATATTGTCCGGGCACAGTAAAAGTCTGGTGACATGTTTAGCCATTAAAGCCTCCCTCATTGTGATAAGTGACTAAATGCCAAGACCTCCTTTCCCAACAGGCCAGCATACCACATGCCAGCTAAGAAGATGTAGCCTCTGCCCTCCAGAGCTAGAGCCCATAAGAAATATCAGATATATTGCTCCATTTTAGATACATAGTCTTGGATAGGACAGTATTAGAAAGCATGTAAGTAGGTAGAGAGCTAAGGACAGACCTCACCAAAGTAATCCTGTCCATTAAAGATAGGGCTCTCCCTGCCAACCCTCCACCCGCTCTTGGATCGCCTTCACCACCCAGCCATAATCTACCGTCGTCAATTTGCCTCCAGTAATAGGAACTCCCAAATATTGTAGCGCATTTTTATGCTCGGCTATCCCCAGTATATCCCGGATCAGACTCCAAAGCTGGACAGGAGTTTTCGGACTAATGTGAACCATATATTTGAGAAGATTCACTCTCTGCTCGACATTAAATAATACTCTTCCATAATCCTCTTGAAACTCACTATACAAGAAACGGTAGCTCGTCCCAAAAGTAAACAATCATTTATAAATAAAAGATGTGTGATTGACTGGGCTTCAGGACCAGAAATGTAAGGATCAAAATCCAACCCCCGTACTGTAGCCCATATAGCTCGTAATAAAGTATCAGCATAAATAATGAACATGTATGAAAAGAGAGGATAACCTTATCGGAAGCTAATGATAGAATTGGAAAAGTCAAAAAGAATCCTATTGATAAGGATGACAAAAGGACATATTTATTCACCTACCATTATTTCTCAACATTAATCATGGCCGCTAGAACTTTTCGTGAATTTTTTTTAGAAAAAGTTGACTTCATGCTCATCTTCCAATGCTTTTAAAACTTTTTCATCAATGAACCTGGGCATATACGAAGGAGCATGGTTCCATAAATTCCTATCTTTATATCAAATGAGATCAGGAAAGAAATTTTTAAGACAACTATATTTGTATATCTACATCGATCAAAGTGTACGTTGGATGGCCAAAACCGTTACAATGCCTTTTTTTTTTTTTTTTTTTTTGCTTTTTTTGCTTTGATAGAGTGTTACAACGTGTTAATTTTTTTGATAAAAAAAATTTGAGAATAAACCCAATGTATCTATTCCCGAATGTTTCTATTCTATCAAGAGATTCAAAATATTGATTTTGTATATCTTTTCGTATCCGAAAATAAATATGCCAATTTGATACTATTAAGATACCAGTTGAATGGTATTGAAAAAAAAAAAAAAAAAATAGCTTCTCATCCATCCTACCTGATAGAATCCTAAAAATTAATCTAGATTTAATCCAATCAATTATGCATTCTTTCTCCAACTCGCGCTAAAGGGGTGTGAAGTAAAGGTCTATATAACAGGGACGGTAATAACACGTTATTTAAAACCATGTTCTTAACCAAGATTTAAACGAACCCTCTTCATGAACTCCACGCCGCCCAGATGCTCGTACCCTTTCCATCCAAAACCCTCCGCCTTAAAATAACCGCCCAGTCAACATTAAACCTCCACCTCTCTGGCAACTCCACAGCCCCTCCGCACCCCTCGCCATGGCTCCCAGCTCTCCGCCACGCTATCCTCACCGGCGACCTCCGCCTCGGCCGCCGCGTCCACGCCCTCATCGTCACCTCCAGCGCCTTCCCGGACCGCTTCCTTGCCAACAACCTCATCACCATGTACTCGAAGTGTGGCTCTCTCCCCTGCGCCCGACGCCTGTTCGACCAGACGCCCCGCCGCGACTCCGTCACCTGGAACTCCCTCCTCTCCGCCTACGCCTTCCACGGCCAAGTCGCCGACGCCCTCCTTCTCTTCCGTCTCATGCTCCGCTCCGCCATGCCCCCGAGCCACCTCACCTTTCCGCCCATCCTTAAGCTCTGCTCCAGCTCCCCCGACCTTCTTTCTACTTCCCAGGCCGTCCACTGCTGTTCCGTTAAGATTGGTACGGACTCAAATGCGATGGTTTCCAGCTCTCTGGTCAACGTGTACTCGAAGTTCGGACTTTTGGACGATGCTCGGTATCTGTTTGATGGGATGTCTGAGAGAGATGTCGTGCTGTGGAATATAATGATTAAGGGGTATACTCAGATGGGTTTGGTCAAAGATGCGTTTGTTATGTTCTCCGAGTTGCACCGGAGTGAAACCCTCCATCCTGATGAAGCCAGCGTTTGCTGCATTCTAATGGGTAAAGAAATGGATAGGAATGTGGAGCAGGTTGGGGCTTTTGGGATCAAATCATGCCTTTTCAATGACAGTTCTGATGTGATAAGTTGGAATAAAACTATGTCTGAACATGCCAAGGCTGGTGAGAATGACTCTGTTTTGGCTTGCTTTGTGGAGATGAAGAGGTTGAATGTGGGCCAAGATAATGTGACATTAGTAATCGTACTTAGTGCAGCCACAGGTGCAGAGTGTTTTGAGATGGGGAAACAGATCCATGGAATGACTGTAAAGGCAGGATTTTGTTCAGATGTTTCTGTGTCAAATAATCTTATAAAATTGTATGCAAAGATGATTAGCATGAATTCTGCAAGGCAAGTGTTTGATGAGATGGAAGAATTGGATTTGGTTTCATGGAATTCACTGATATCCAGCAGTACACAAAATGGTTTGGAGAAAGAATCAATCATCCTTTTCATCGACATGTTAAATCATGGAATAGTTCCTGATGAATTCACATTGGCAAGCATTCTTCGGGCATGCTCAGGATCACCAGAGGCTCTTCCTTCCATGAACAAGTTCACAGTTTTGCCATAAAATTGGGTCTATTTATGGATATCTTTGTATCGACTGCACTGATTGATGTCTATGCAAAGAAGGGAATCTTGGAGGAAGCAGAGATTCTTTTTGGTGGCATGGATTGGTTTGATTTGGCTTCTTGTAATGCATTAATTGCTGGATATGTGACAAACCATGACAATCATAAGGCATTAGATCTATTTATGTCAATGATAAGAAATGGTGAGAGAGCTAACCATTTTACATTAGCGACTGTTCTTAAAGCTTGCAGTGGTTTAGTTGCATTTGAACAAGGGAAACAAGTCCATGCTCATGCGATAAAACTTGGTTTGGATTCAGATTTGTGTGTTAGTAGTGGCATATTAGATATGTATATCAAATGTGGTGATTTCAGGCATGCAACTGCCATCTTCAATGATATCAGTGAACCTGATGATGTTGCTTGGACAGCCATGATCTCAGGATGTGTAGAGAATGGAGATGAGGAATATGCCCTCACTCTATACCATCAGATGAGGCAGTCTGGTTCTTTGCCTGATGAATTTACTTTAACTTCCCTCATTAAAGCTTGTTCTTGTTTGGCTGCATTGGAGCAAGGAAGGCAAATTCATGCAAATGCCATAAAGTTGGAGTGTGCTTCAGATACTTTTGTGGGGACTTCAATTATGGATATGTATGCCAGATGTGGTAGCGTAGAAGATTCATACAATTTATTCAAGAGGATGGATGCGAGAAGTTTAGCCTCTTGGAATGCCATGGTGCTTGGTTTTGCCCAGCATGGAAATGGCAGAAAAGCTCTAGACGTTTTCAAGAATATGAGATCAGAGGGCATACAACCTGATAAGATCACCTTCGTTGGTGTTCTTTCAGCTTGTAGCCATTCAGGATTAGTTTCTGAAGCTTATGGCTATTTTGACTCTATGCGTACAGATTATGGCATGGTGCCTGACATAGAGCACTATTCCTGCCTGGTTGATGTCCTTGGCCGTGCAGGGCTTCTTGTGGAGGCAGCAAGGGTCATTGATACGATGCCTTTTAATCCTTCAGCATCCATGTGTAGGGCATTGCTTGGTGCATGCAGAATTCAGGGAAACATAGAGATTGGACAACGGATGGCAACCAAGCTTTTGGATTTGGAGCCACTTGACTCTTCAGCATATGTTCTACTCTCTAACATGTATGCAGTTGCCAACCGATGGGTTGACGTAGCTAATGCTAGGAAAAATATGAAGAGCAGGAATGTGAAAAAGGATCCTGGTTATAGTTGGATTGAGGTGCAGAACAAGGTGCACCTGTTTGTTGTTGATGATAAGTCTCACCCTGAAACTGATGCTATTTATGATGAACTGGAGGATTTAATAAGGAGGATTAAAGGTGCGGGATATGTCCCAGATACAGATTATGTGCTTTTAGATGTTGAAGAAGAGGAAAAAGAGCGTTCACTTTACTATCACAGTGAGAAATTGGCTATTGCTTATGGCCTTATAAGTACTGCACCACCAGCTAGAATTCGAGTTATTAAAAACTTGCGAGTATGCGGAGATTGCCATAATGCAATCAAATACATATCCAAGGTTGTTGGACGCGATATTGTGTTAAGAGATGCAAGTCGCTTCCACTGCTTTAAAGATGGAGCATGCACCTGTGGGGATTATTGGTGATTTATTCTTTCTAGTTCAATTTATTCTTCAGAGCTTGTACCATTGGTTCCAAGGTAGATCATTCAATGATAAATTATACTTTGTATAATATATACTTGCAATTCTTTGACACCTAACTGAAAATGCCTTGTTGTTCTTTCTCAATTGCCATCCTAATTTGTATAACCAGTAAATTTATTTGATAAGTCGGCTACTGTCACGCCCCTGCTCGAGGCCCGAGCTGGATGCACAACAGACGACCCACATCCATAGAATTTCATTCCATAAACATACAATGCCTATCTTTTTATTTCTACATCATTTAAAACTCAAATAATAATAAAATAATAATAAATCCAGCTCTCTAATCATTGAATAATAATGAATAAATCTAATCATTTTTTTAAAAAAATAAATCGTTTTTTTTTTCGATTTCTAAATTTTTCACAGCATAATTTCAAATCCCGATTATTTCATATCATCCGAAAAAAATGAAGAAAAGATATGATTAGCTTTACAAGTCCGACAAATTATCAGAACCTCCGGATCAATTAAATGATAAATTATACTTTGTATAATATATACTTGCAATGCTTTGACACCTGACTAAAAAAGCCTTGTTATTCTCTCTCAATTGCCATCCTAATTTGTATAAAGAGTAAATTCATTTGATGAGTCGGCTACTGTCATGCCCCGGCTTGAGGCCCGAGATGGACATGCAATAGACGACTGACATCCATAGGATTTTACCACATAAACAGCAAAGATTATCTTTTTTATTTCCACATCATTCAAAACTCAAATAATGATAAAATAATAATTAATCCAACTCTCTAACCATTAAATAATAATGAATAAATCTAATTATTTTTTTTCAAGGAACAAATCAAAAAGTTTTCTAATTCCTAAGCTTCTCACAACATAATCCCAAGCCCCGATTACTTCGTATCATCTAAAAAAAGAAAAAAAAATAATGAACTTTACAAGCCCAATAATTTATCAGAACCTCTAGTTCAATTAAATATTTCATATATGAAATTTGAATTGAATAATTTTTTCATGAAATATAATCTAATAAAATATATTAGAATATAAATTTCAAATAAATACATTTGACCAAAAATGTATTTCCAAAATAATCAAGATTAACTATCTACTCTCATTCTCCTAGCCTCTCTTATATCACCACGATGGGCATATGACTAGTTCCAAAAAAATTAGATCCTAACTACATATATCATTCATTGGTCATATGCCAATAATCGTTCCATAGGAGGTCTAAAAGAATACTAACTCTAATATTACATGAAAAAATATGCTTTCTGAGCATATGCCAGTGATAATCTCGCTTGGTTAGGCTCAGAAAAAAATTAGCTCCTGACTACAATATATCATCTACTAGTATGCACCAGTGATCACCTCATGGAGACTTAAAAGTAGACTTGATTATAATTTATGTTACCATAGTCAAATAAGAGAGTAATAAAGTCAACAAATAATACATATTTTTGATGCAATGAAATATAATCCACCTAAACATGTCCATATGGAGCATGCACCCGTGGGAATTATTGGTGATTTATTCTTTCTAGTTCAATTTATTCTTCGGACCTTGTACCATTAGTTCCAAGGTAGATCATTCAATAATAAATTATACTTTGTATAAAATATACTTGCAATGCTTGGACACCTAACTAAAAATGCCTTGTTATTCTCTCTCAATTGCCAATTTGTATAAACTATATAAGTCGGCTACTATCACACCAAGGCTTGAGGCTCAAGTCGAACGTGTGACAGACAGCTGCATATCTATAGGACTTCACCCCATGGATGTACAGGGCTTATTCTTTTATTTTCACTCATTCAAAACTCAAATAATGACAACATAATAATAATCTAGCTCTTTAACCATTAAATAATAATGAATAAATCTAATCAAATTTTTTTCAAAGAATAAATTAAAATTTTTTAGTTTTTAAGTTCCTTACAGTGTAATTCCAAGCCTCAACTACTTTGTATTATCTGACAAAAAAAAATATAATAAGATTTACGGGTCCAGTAAGTTATCAGAACCCCCAGTTCAATTAAATATTTTATATATGAAATTTGAAATTGAATGAATTTTCATAAAACATAATCCAATAAAATATATTAGATCATAAATTTCAAATATATGCATTTGACCAAAAATATATTTTCAAAATAATCAAGATTAACCATCCACTCCCACTCTCCTAATCTCTCTAACTATGGTCATGATTAGCACGTAACTAGCCCCAAAAGAGACTAGATCCTGACTATATATCATTCACTGGTATGTACTAGTGATCGCCCTATTAAAGATCTAGAAGGATACTTGCTCTGATATCATACGAGAAAACATACTTTCTCGATATGTGCTAGCGATCACCTTGCCTGACCAAGCCTAGAAAGAAACTAGCTCATGACTATAATATATCGTCTACTAGTATGCACCAGTGATCATTGCACTGGAGGTCCATAAAGAGACTAGATTCTAATTTATGTTATCATAATCAAACTAGAAAGTAATAAAATCAATACATAACATATTTCTTTAATGCAATAAAATATAATCTATTTTCAAATATTCATGCATGTTTTACTCAATATTTTGTCAAATCATGTCCATATAAAGCATATAAGGTACTTATTTAAGTACAATAATATAACAATAATTAAAGCTTCAAATTAGATCATGCATGATCAAACATACCAGGAATAGAGATAACTTACATGAAAATGATTCTACCAATGATAAACAATTTAAACCCTTGATCCAACACTCCGTTATTGATGGAGACAATGAAGATTTGGCAAAATAAGTTAATTACGTAATTAACTTTTAATTTAAGAAAAAGAAAACTAGAATGAGGAGAGAGATTTTTGATCGGGTTTAGATCTGGCTCGGTCTATAGTTTAGTTTAGGTAACTAATTGATTTCAGTTGATATGGATAGGGTTAATTAGCATGGAATTGGATCTATATCCAACCTGCATAAAGTCTAAATCGAGAAATAGTTTTGAAAGAAAATCAATTTTCTTATTAATTATCACTAATTATTAATTATTGATTTAATTTTCTCTCTCTTACCTTTCTCTTTCTATCTTTTCTCTTCTCTCTACTTTTCTTTCTCAGCCTTTCTCTCTATTCTCTCTTTTTCTTTGCTTTTCTCTCAATGCCTTTCTCTCTCTTCTCTCTCTCCCTTTGCTTCTCTCTCTACCTGGCCTTTCTCTCTATCTCTCTCTCTCTCTCTCTTATTATTTTTGTCTCTTTTTCTTTTCTTTTCTTTTCTTTTCCCTCACCCTCTCACTTCTTCCTCCCTCGGTTGACCCCCAGGGGTTCTTCATGACTTCCAGGAGATGGAGGGGATGGGAGAACCAAGGTAGGGCAGTCTGGCGATTGCGTGGCCGGGCGAGGGTGGCATGGCCTACGATGGCCACGGCTAGTGGTGGCTTGGCTGATTGCGGTGAACCAAGAGAAAGGAAAAAAGGGGCGTTGTCTTGTGCCTTGATGGCAACTCCCATGGCCAAAAATAAATAAGGGAGGGAGGGGACTTATATGTGACAAAGAAGATGTGGAAGTTCGGTGGATTCTACCAGTCATAGTGAATCCGAAACACTGGTGAATAAGGGTAGAAAATAAGAGAGAAGAGCGATGATTTTCGATTGGGGGTAAATTGGAGGTTTGGGGGGTTTGAATAGGGATGGAGGCTAAGGTTTCCTAGCCTCCAGAGAGTTTGAATTTGAGGAGTCCTCCATCACACCAAAACAGTTTTTTTTGTTTTCCAAATTAATGAAGGGGATGGGGGTAAGGGAATAGGCCTTTGAGCCATAGTTTGGGCTAAGCCTCATATTCTCCCCTCCTTATAAAGATTTTTGTCTTTGAAATTTAACAAATCTAAGTCTTCTAAAATTAAAGTTGCTTAGCTCAAAATTCACAAGTACAACTATGCCCATGTTTAGCAATTTTAAAAAATTGAACACATGATCACACTATATAAATTCCTACAAGCAATCCAACCACTCATATCAATGATGGTGCTCATATGCATTACAATACTAAAGCATAGACTCTTTTCAAAATTGCTTCACAACTCAACATGTCTATGTCAACTCTAGAGTTTTATCCATTATACAATCTAACATCTCATTCCTTCTTGATCAAAATCAATAGGATCACTAGATTAAGAACAATCATTAAAAGTTCATATTGCATATAGGATTAAGATAAAGATTGGCAGGATTAGCACTAATTAAGTGACCAAAGGTCTTAGATTGAAACATCATCTGGATACAAATGCTCGTTCATTAGGTTAGGTTCAATTCGATGCTAAATCTTCATGGCAAGATAGATTAAGATCAATTACATTTGGAAGTGCTTGACATAGATTTAGCACAATTACTATAGTAAAGTTTTAATCTTACCAAATGATAATAATCAACTTTGATTACAGTAAAATCAATTAATGGCGGTGAAAATGATCATAGATATATAGTGATAATTAAGATAACAAGAGCCAATCACAAAGCATGAAATGATCATCATTGAATTATGAAAATAAGTCCGAGAAAATAAGATAATGATATCATGATTTCTATGTTAGAGTTGAGATCAAAGGGAGTGAATTGATAATGCATGATTTATTCAAATACCTAATAAATTAGCTCAAATTAAATCAATGAACAAGAAATCTTAAATATAAGATGCTCAATATTTTCATTGTCACAGCCGAAGAACTTATTAGAAGAATAACATAGGTATATCATAATTTGTCTAATAATCTCTAGAATTTAGTAATCACTTTTCTTTTATTAATAAGAGTTTCCATTCTTCCATCATAACATATTTCAATCAATCATAATATTCTTAACTAGTTATAAATGACTTAATCTACCACAATTTCATTATACAACTTTGATCAATATCTCTAAATTTTTTTATAATCCCAGCTTAAAATTTTATAAAGCCCAGTCAAAGATTTTGTTTTTTCATATTCTTATTTTCTTTAAACACATTGAATCTTAATCATCCCTTACGATAATTGCTATATTTGTACCGTCATTACAAACCTGATTTGAGTTAAGTCTATCCTTGATTACCATAACAAGGTTAAATAATTTACAATTAATCTCTTTTTAATGAAAATTAACTCTATATTATGATAAATAAAATAATCCTAAATTAATTCATTTATGATCATAATCAACCTTTAAGAATCTTTTCTTTTAGTCGAACTCATTAAAGCCATTCAAAATCATTTCATAAAATTATGCTACCAATCAATAATAATGGCAAAAGATCCATGGTCAACACATATATTGATTTTTTTTACTTCAAAACTATTTTATATAAACACTAATACTTGATTTAAGGACTTATTAGAAACTCATCCAAGATACAGGCTCTTACAATTTTACCACAAGATTAATTCTGTCAGTAAGAAATCTATTTTTATTTACAATATTGCATATATATATATATATATATATATATATATATATATCTAACTTATTTATTATGATCTTGTAAATCTACGAGAATAAAGAAAATAGAAAGACATGTTTACCTTAACTTAGAACTCTACTTAAAACATCAAGTAAAAAAAATTATTTATGATAAATTTTGATCTATTTAATTATCTTTACTCTATTTTATTTTTTAATAAACAAATTAAACTTTTTCAATCATATCTATAATTTGCTACATTTTTTTTTAAATCCAAAACAACTTTCAACAAATTCAAAATTTATATTACGTTCTATAATTATATCAAGATTATATTTCTAGAATAAATCAAATGCTAACATAATATAACACAACTTAAAATATACCTTCATATATCAATTATCTAGTCTCGTTGGTATTCTTCCAAAATTTAAGCTTAGAAAACTTAGCCAAAATTTTATTTATGTAAATATTTTATACTTAAACTTGACAAAATCCTAGAAACCATAACATATATCTATCAGAGAAAAAAATTAAATAAACTTTTAGTATTGTTAACTATTTCATGATATCTAATCAAAAGCTTAATTATATCCTACTCTCACTACTTAAATCCTCTTGTTTTTGAACCTAAGCTCTAATACCATTTAATCTGTCATGCCTTGGTTCGAGGCTGGAGCCGGACATGCAACAAATGGCTACTGATAAGTCTATCAATTATCTCAATTTAACCATTAAAATAAATATTAATTAATTAATATTTATTAAAAATTGATACTTTTATGAATGTTTTGTATAAAAGGAGCTTATAAATTAAAAGAGCTTGATTTTTGAAGTTTGACTCAAATCAGAGTTTGAACGAGCCCGAAATTCAAGTTTAAAGTTTATTAAAGAAAATGTATGCATTTTACACTAGCCAGTCCACCATGAACTGATTGCTGGATCTACAAAACATGAGCCGGCTCATAGGCAGCTATTGCTGCTGGTCATTATCATTTTGAGCCATTGACTGTCAAAGACATCGTCTGGCCATTGCCTGTCGTCGAAGGAGACACCGAGAAGGCCACCACAATCGGAGAAGCCACCGAAATATCCTTTTTGGACCGGCCACCTTCCTTCTTCTTCCTTTAATCAATCACCAACACCACCACTTCTTTGCCACCTCTTGTCGCTGCCTTGCTTGTCGGAGAAGCCTCCATCACTTCCCCTCGATGCCAAGAGCCTTCAGACGGTCAGAAAAACTTCCTCCAAGTCATCGATTCCCCAACTATGTCATCACCGGATGCGCCTCCCATTTCCGGCCTCCATCGGCCTCCTTTCGCCATTTGCCACCGCTCCTTTGCCTCCATCTTCTTTCCCTAGCTGAGCTGCCCTCTCCTCCACTGGAGTCTGCCTCACGCCCGCCATAGCTGCCCCCACTCCCTGTTCTACCTATTGCACCTCCTTCTCTTCCTTCTTCATCGTCCCAAGCCACTACCATCTCCACCCTTATATCACCGAACTGCCTTCAGCCCACGTCCTCTCCAGGGGGCTCTCTGAGACCACTGGACCTTCTCCTTCCCCTTCTTATTCGAGTCTGGAAGTTAAGTGGCCGGCTCGTCTCGTCCGCAGTGTATCACGAAAGGGGGAAGACTAGTGAGGCCTTGGGCCGAGCGCGGGAGCTCTCCTTTCGGGGCGTTGACGGTGGGCTTCCAGCCGTTTCAGGCTCATGCCCGCTAGGATTTCATTCCTCGGTTGTAGGGCCCTGATTAACTGGTGTAAACGAGGTTTCGCTTATCACTACAGGCCATACCGGTGCCTTGTACAGAGAGCGGTGTGCGCTGGCTCTAGTGGCGACCTCGCGACCCGTGTCTCTGCCTCCCCGAGGCATTGCAGAGTAGGGCTGACCTCGGTCGAGGTGGACCCGTCAAGGGGCGCCACCTGGCGGTGGAGCAGGGCCTGCCAGCTTCGACCGAGGTGGACCCCTCCTGGGTGGACACCTGGTGGAGTGGCAGAGAGAGGCTCAACTTCGGCCGAGGTGGACCTGTCTTGGGGTGCCACCTGGCGAAGGAGCAGGAGGGCTCGGCTCGACCTCGGCAGAGGTGGACCCGTTTTAGGGTGCCACATGGTGAGAGAGCGAGGGGCCGCCAGCTTTGGCCGAGGTGGACCTCTTCTGGGTGGACACCTGGCGGAGTGGCAAAGAGAGGCTTGACTTCGATCGAGGTGGACCCGTCTTGGGGTGCCACCTGGCGAAGGAGCAGGAGGGCCTGGCTCGATCTCGATAGAGGTGGACCCATCTTGGGGTGCCACCTGGCGAGGGAGCGAGGGCCGCCAGCTTCAGCCGAGGTGGACCCCTCCTGGGTGGACACCTGGCGTAGTGGCAGAGAGAGGCTCGACTTCAACCGAGGTGGACCCGTCTTGGGGTGCCACCTGGCGAAGGAGCAGGAGGGCCCAGCTCGACCTCAGTAGAGGTGGACCCATCTTGGGGTGCCACCTTGCGAGGAAGTAAGGGGTTGCCAGCTTCGACCGAGGTGGACCTCTCCTGGGTGGACACCTGGCGGAGTGGCAGAGAGAGGCTCGACTTCGGCCGAGGTGGACCCGTCTTGGGGTGCCACCTGGCAAAGGAGCAGGAGGGCCTGGCTCGACCTCGGCAGAGGTGGACCCGTCTTGAGATGCCACCTGGCGAGGGAACGAGGGGCCGCCAACTTCGGCCGAGGTGGACCCCTCCTGGGTGGACACCTGGCGGAGTGGCAGAGAGAGGCTCGACTTCGACCGAGGTAGACCCGTCTTGGGTGCCACCTGGTGAAGGAGCAGGAGGGCCCGGCTCAACCTTGGCAGAGGTGGACCCATCTTGGGGTGCCACCTGACAAGGGAGCAAGGGACCGCCAGCTTCGGTCGAGGTGGACCCCTCCTGGGTGGACACCTGGTGGAGTGGCAGAGAGAGGCTCGACTTTGACCGAGGTGGACCCGTCTTGTGGTGCCACTTGGCGAAGGAGCAGGAGGGCCCAGCTCGACCTCGGCAGAGATGGACCTGTCTTGGGCTGCCACCTGGCGAGGGAGCGAGGGGCCGCCAGCTTCGGTCGAGGTGGACCCCTCCTGGGTGGACACCTAGCGGAGTGGCAGAGAGAGGCTCGACTTCGGCCGAGGTGGACCCGTCTTGGGGTACCACCTGGCGAAGGAGCAGGAGGGCCCGGCTTGACCTCGACAGAGGTGGACCCGTCTTGGGGTGCCACCTGGCGAGGGAGCGAGGGGCCGCCAGCTTCGGCCGAGGTGGATCCCTCCTGGGTGGATACCTGGTGGAGTGGCAGAGAGAGGCTCGACTTCAGCCAAGGTGGACCCGTCTTGGGGTGCCACCTGGTGAAGGAGCATGAGGGCCTGGCTCGACCTCGGCAGAGGTGGACCCGTCTTGGGGTGCTACTTGGTGAGGGAGCGAGGGGCCGCCAGCTTCGACCGAGGTGGACCCCTCTTGGGTGGACACCTAGCGGACTGGCAGAGAGAGGCTCGACTTCGACCGAGGTGGACCCGTCTTGGGTTGCCACCTGGCGAAGGAGCAGGAGCACTTATTCCCGAACGGGAGATCTTTTGAAAAAAAAAAATCCACGTGGTACTGACCGTGTGCAGCTGGACCTGACACGCGCTCCACGTCAGCGATGTAGCCATATCACAAGGGATGTAGTTTTGGGATAAGGAGAGGTTATCAACTCCTTCCCTTATCTAGCATAAAGAAAGTGCCCTTAAAGTAATTTATGCAATGATGTCAGGCAGATGAAGATGCAAATTAGGGTTTAGATGTTTTGGTATTTTTGAATATATGTAATTTTTTTTAGAATTTTTTTAAATAGAAAGATAATTTCATATTATGATCTAATATACAGGAAATATGCTAAAATTAAAGATATGCAAAGATTATACTAAAAAAACCTTGAAATTTCTGAAATCAGCTTTGCTGACAAAATAGAGTAGAACTGTTCTTAGGCAGTGTTTTAGCTGGGAGAAAATTCACAGATCGAAATAATTCCTGAAAAAATTTTAAAATTAATATGAATTATGAGGAATCTATAAAAGTAAATTTCAGAATTTTCTAAGTTCTATACAGGTAGAAACAATTAAAACAACAGGGTATATACTAAAAGGCCGAAAATGAAAAAAAATCTAAGGAACTCTTTGTGTTCTTCTTTAAGGATCAATTCACAGCGGCACCCCTACCGCCATAGGAGATCCCGTCGATTGAGAAAGAAACCTACCGACCGGCGGCCATGGTGAAGCACCTGATCCAAGTATCCAAAAAGAACTGAGCCCAAATAGGCTTTGATACCAAATGATGCGGAACTATATATGCATGCAATTATTTTTTTATTTTTTAAATATTAAGTTATAAATTTTAATCCCGAAGATCAGACCAAGTAATGATGTAAAGAGTTCTATATGAAAATAAGAAGCTAAAGGCATGCATAACAGGACCTAAAAAGCAAAGGAAAGAGGACCACCGAGGCTGAGAAGTCTCGGTTGGGCTCGTTCATCTTCAATAATTGGACTGACAGGCAAAGGGGATGTACCTGGCAATGGTTGAAGTGCTTGGTGCAGATCGTATGCGAGGAGATCACTCTCACTCCGGATGCGGCCTGGAAAATCAAGCCAGAGACCCACGGATTCCCGGCTTTCTGCTCGGTGGTTCGATTGCGGCCTGGTTAAAGTCATTGGATTCATCGAAGTCGAGGGACCTACAAACGACTTTCCAAGGGTTAGAAAACATAGTAGGAAAGAAGAAAACAAGGGAAAACATCAAGGGAAAGTGATTGTTTGAAGAGGGCGACTAGGGTTTTGGAGAGCAGGATGGCAGTTGGAAGCAGTCACAGGACACCGGGAAGAGGAAGGGCTCACATAGAATCCCTTCAAGCATACAGCAGGTGTTGGGAATTGTGTCCCAAAGCCAATCGCCTAGGTTGTAGGCGGTTGAATTGAGTATTGTACTCTTTGTATGAATAAATAAATTTTATTTTGGCAGCTCATCACATTTTTATATTTTTCTGTAATGAACTCTTTTTCATGTGATGAAGTCCTTAGGACTACATTGATTTCGATATAGAGAGGATATATCGAGTGATCCTTAAACTAGGTTCACAACCAAAGGATACATTGTATTGGACGGCAATGTATCAAGTGTAGGTTGTTGTGGTTCACGTTGTTTGGTTGTCCTCTTGACCAAAGGAGTGTGGTGACATTGATTTGATCTGCAAGTGGGATATATGATATCTATTGAACGTGACTCCGTGTAGTCCCTTTCTACCAAAGGGATACTCACGATTGGATATGGATATGTCCCTCGACCTGAGGTCATCATGGTAGCTTGCAAGCAACTCCCTGTGCTTTGGTGTCGGATTACCTGGATTTCTAATTCAGCGATGGAAGGTTTCTGGGTACAGGCAAGTACTTGTGGAGCAGTGGTTGACCAAGATGGAATTGACTTGTCCAAACAGTCTGGATTGAATGTCTTGCAGTGTTTCAATTTAGCAAATCCTTGGCCGGGGTAGTCCAAGTGAGGAGTCACTGGACTTGCAAGGTTGAGACATGTGGATTGACTCAGCTGGGGTTGGCAGTCTAACCCTTGGTCATCCTGAGCATTGGAGGTCAAAGGGATGAATTATACGGTAACAATATGCCAGAGGTTCGATTGATTGCTCTCGTATCTTCGACCTATCCGGACGCCGGGACCCATTGCTAGATGGTATCTTATGCTGGTACTGGAATTGTTCCAGTGCTACCGCCTAGGTGAACCTATGAGGTCACACGCCATAGAGGATCTCTTCCTGATTCAGGTGCCGATTTATGATTAAGAATCATTTTGGTAACGGTTTGATTGAGTACACATTGGACTGACCCGATTTTGGGTCGATCAGAATTTGTTCGGGTCCACCGGAAATTGTTTCTGGGTGACCAAAATTTGACCAAGCCTTGTATCAATTAGACTTTGATCTAATTGGATTGTGAACCAATTTAGAATTGGTTTGGGTTTTTTGAACCGGTTATGAACCGTTGTTGAACCCATTTACACGCTGAGATGGCCTGAGCGAACAGGGCATTCAAGGCGACATTTCATCTCCCATTCCCCTCGATTTTTGCTGTGATTAACCACCATTAAATGGCCTTTTAATTGTCCATTTGGGAACGAATTTGATTCGTTCGGTTACCTGCTGCCCCTTGGTATTCCCAGCTGGTCTCTTCCACTCCCTTTAACCACCGGTTTCGTGTTCACGCTGCTATAAAAATTCTGGGTGGCGGAAAAACGTTAGTTGGGTTCTTCTCTTGAGAGCTTCCATTTTCTTTCAACCGGAGTTCTTTGGGCTTGGGTTGGTAAGTGATTGGGAGAGAATAACCTTCTTGATCCCTGTTATTGCTGGTGCTCATAGTGTGGAAGGAAATTGTTTTAGAGAAAACTAATTTCAGAACTTGGAGTTCTGTTCTTCCTTCCACCCCTCACCGTTTGAAGGCTTTCGGCGACTAGCATCAACCTGGATCAGGCGAAGCCCAGGCGTGTCCCCCTCTAGAGGGTGCTCCCATCAATACCTGAGAGCTTTCGGATCGCCTTTGCTGCTGCCTTTGGTTGTCCTGTTTGTGATTGCAGAAATTCCGTTTGCTGAAATTGGAAGAGAGGAAGAACGCTCCTTAGATCTCCATTGAAGCAAGTTGCATCAAAGTGTTGCTGTTGTTGCTGAAGAAGACCAAAGGATAATCCAATTTTGGTTTGGGCTTGCTGCTGTTCTGGGAGAAAAAGAGAAGAAAAAACAACGTTCCAAAAGGTGCTGAAAGAAGAAGGCAGGAATAAAGTTATTCCTGCTATTCCAGCTATTCCACTATTATTCCTGGTTTATTCTAAGAAGGAATAAGGTATGATTTCTGGTTTTATTTTCGTGCATGTGTAGATCTTGATTTATTAAATTGTTTATAAATATTACATGCACTGTTTCATGCCTGTACATGCATCTTGTATATGCTAGATCTTGTGTGGAGTAGGTATTTTCCGCAGTTGTTTTAAAATTATTTTAAAATACTTACCTGCTCCCTGCGCTGTTGCATGCTTAGTGTAGGCACCTGCAACACCCCGCATTCCTTTCACAGGTAGCACATAGCAATTAGAAAACTCAAATATTGTTTCATAAAAAATTGTTATTAAATCTTCATACATGGGATCCCTTATATAGAGTCATGAGACTTAGGGCCCAAGTAAAAGAAAACAAGGAAAATAAGATTTGATCACTTTCTTCCTAAAGTGTGGGGCTAAATTAATGGAAGAAAATACTCTCATGCTATGCAAAATCCTTCCAAACAAGGTAGGTGTGGACATCCAAATGGGGACCACTTCTTTCCTAAGCAAGCTAGCATTAATCAGGGGATTTGTTTATCTGTTTTGACTTTCCTTCTTGTCATGCTGGCGTGTGGAGTTGGTGTGCTTAGGATGTGGAAGGGGTGTGCTGGCATGTGGTCATCAACTCCTCATGCATGGGCCAACTTAATGATCCTCCAAGTAATCCTAGGTGGTGCAATCCAGGATGTGACTGGGCTCCATGCGGCTGCTAAGGTGGCATGCTGGGTGGTGTCCTTCACATGCTGGAGCCCTCTTTGACTGGCCTTGACTCAAACAAACTCAAAATAACTGGACATGATTACAAGACTTGGAATATGATTAGCTCAACATGAGCTGACTTGACTGACTGATCCAAAACCCTAATGGTATGGATCAAATGTTACATACAGGACTCAGAAAGAAAACTAGCTCAACATGAGCTGACTAGTACAGGACTCAAGTAAGAAAAAGATAACTCAAATGGACTAAGCCTTTATTACAAATGGACTCAAATGCGACTAAGTAATCCACAGAGGGTTGAAAAGCCTCTGTCTTATTCTGGTGCCTCTGGTGTCCCCACCATATTTCTAGTACTCTAGAATTGTCCAAGCCTTTTAATAGAATGGAAGAACAAATAGATGCAATGATGGGATTAGTTGAGCCTTCCTAAAACTACAAATGTATAACATAATAGAGAAAACCGTCTCTATAGTTCTCTTTCAGGATTTAGTAGATCCCTGTTAGGCTTATTTTGGGATGGATAATTTTAATGGGTATATCTCACAAGTAAATAATCCAATACAAATACTATATTTTGAAACCATCCCACTTTTGATTGATGAACAACAAGAGCCATCACCTAGCCCACTAATAGCTTTCTCGTTAGAATCACCACTTGATCTAGAACTGAAATCATTTTTTGATGCACCTATCGAAACTTTCTCAGTGAACCTTATCTAGGAAACCCAACTTGGTAATATTCTAAAAGCACGTAAGAAGCTATTGAGTGGGATATTACTGAAATGAGGATCACGATCTTAAAAATTTTATAATTGATTTTTTTGTATTCAGTACCAATTTGAGAACTGCCTCCAAAATCTTTCCATAATATTAAAATAATTTATGGAGACAAGTTTAATATTAATCTGAAAAAGGTGCCTAACTTTAAAATAAGAAGGGATATTGACTAAACACATCATGCTCGAGAAGGAGAGTAGGGTAGATTAACTCATAATTGAAGAAATTATCAAACTACCACCTCTAATCTTAGTCCAACTAATATAATCCCTTCCTAAGTATTGTATAAACTATAATAATATTTTTAAATCTTGGAATAATATGCATGCCTAGTGTACTTATTGATTTGGGCTAATCATCATAGAGTACTCTATGAATGGTTTTCTATCATGATGACAAGGCATCCTGATTGGTCATATCTTCTTGTTAATATGAGGGATTTATTAAAGTTAATCATCTACCAGACTCCCTCATAATGTCTGGCTGAAGACGTTAAACTCGACGATTGTTGGAAGGCAACACAATATTTATTCTTATGCTATTAAAAATAAAATAATAATAAGAATAATAAAAATTTCAATCCAAATTGATTTTTGCAGCCTTTACCTTGTTGATTAGCTCCTCTTCTCAGGTAACCTTTATCCTTATATATTTCTTTTTTATCCTTATGGTTTGAATTTATTTTTTTAACTTATACCTTCAGAGACAATGGTATTTAAGTTGGAGGGTAGGAAAAACTTTTAAAATTTTTGAAATTTTTTTAAAACTATTTTGTAAATCTCTTGAAAAATGTTGAAAAAAAATTATGAAGTTTTTTTTTTAAAAAATCATGTGCCATGAAAGAAATGCTTGAGCCAAATAGACTAGAAAAATGATAATAGAGTTAGAAAGCATTCACTAATAATTATAGCGAGTCAAGAAGTAGACTAGCTGATTAAACTTTTAACGACATATTTAGATCACCTAAAGGCTATTAGCACTTCCATCGCACATGCACATTGACGAGATAAAGTAGATATTAGTTATAAGGTCAATTAAAGATTCAATTATTATTAAAAATTGGTAATTAATATATAACCTCCATTTAACTTGAATTTAAGAAAAGAGTTACATGCCTGAAATAAAAAAAAAGAAAAAAGGGGCAAGTCCTAAATATTGGTTTTCCACCGAGTAGCAGGGTATCTTTGCCTAAGTAAGCATTATTGTTCATGTCAAAAATTGGATAGTGTGAAGACATCACAAAAAAATAAAGTAAACAAATTCAAGTAGTATGAAAGCTACTTGGCTTATGTGCTTAAGTTGGGGGAGTATATAAAAAATTGACAAAAGTAAGTGATAAGCGAAGATATAATTGTTCTTTACACTCTAGCACTAAAATACTAAGTTAGCTATTACAAATACAAGTATGGTAGACCTTTGGATAAAGTCTAAGAAAATTTCTAATAGTTATGACTGTGAAATTTACTTTGAAAACTCAATATCAAGTAGTGATGCTAGTTAACTTCTTTTGACCTAAGCCTAAATCTAAAGAAGAATCTTAATGATATATGGTTATAAAATTAATACTTATATCTTAATTGCATTGCTAAGGGACTAGCAATGACGAAGTTGGGAGGTGTGATAAGTCTATCAATTATCCCAATTTAACTATTAAAATAAATATTAATTAACTTATATTTATTATAAATTGATACTTTTATGAATGTTTTATAGAAAGGAGCCATATATTAAAAGAGCTTGATTTTTGAAATTCGACGGAGCAAACGACACTCAAATCAGAGTTTAAAACAAGCCCAAAATTCAAGTTTGAAGTTTATTAAATAAAATGCATGTATTTAAAGTAAACGGTCTACCATGGATTGGTCGCTGGGTTAACAAAACATGATTAGTTTCACAAGCAGCCATTGCCATCGGTCCATCGACCATCTTCACCATTTTGAGCCATCGACCATCGGAGACGCTGTCTGGTCCTCGCCCGTCGTTGGAGGAGATGCTGAGAAGGCCACACGACTAGAGAAGCCGTCAGAAGACCCATTTTTGTTGGCCACCATCCTTCTTCTTCCTTTAATAGTCACTAGCACCACCACTTCTTCGCTGCCTCCCGTCATCGCCATGTTTGCCGGAGAAGCCTCTGCTACTTTTCCTCGTCACCAAGAGCTTCCACATGGTCAGAAAAATTTTCTCCAAGTGGTCGATTCCCCAACTATGTCATCCCACCTCCACTGAATGCACTTCCTATTTCAGTCGCCATCGGCCTCCTTCCACCATTTGTTGCGCTCCTTTGCCTCCATCTTCTTCCTTGACTGAGCCACCCTTTCCTCACCAGAGTCCACCTCATGCTGCTATAGCCGCCTTCACTCCCTGTTCCGCCTATCGCACCTCCTCCTCCTCCATCATCCCAAGCCACTGCCATCTCCACCCTCCTTCTCCATGTTTTCCCATCACGGTACGACCCCATCTCCCTGTTGCTATGACCACTTGACATCACCTTCTGCCATCACATTGTCGCCCCCTTCTTTAGCCTCCCTATTCCATTCACTACCCATTCGACTGATCCTAGACATCCATGAAAGAATCCAATGGCCGAAGGTTGTTCTGGACTGAGAGGTGGAGTGGAGTATTGAACCTAGTGCACCATCAGGATTTGGATGATTCGAGCATGATTCAGGCTAATCTAATAGCCCTCACTGGGCTCAATCAATTTACATGATGATCAATGGATTTGATGTAATCTGACGGTCTAGAATAATTTTAAGAGTTTTACTATAAGTCTAACTCCCAGTCCTATACTAATTCGGACTCCTCCAAGCTCTATTTAAAAGGACCCCTAGGCTACAGAAGAAATCATCTTGGAGAGAGGAGTACATTACAAGATAGAAGGCTTAACTTTGGATTGCAGGTTGATTTTTAAGAGTGAGATTTCTTAAAGAAGAAGCTCTTTCTTCTATGCCACCTTTCACCTATACCAATCTTCACATCAAAATCCAAAGAGAAAGAAAAAAGGAAGCCTAGTTCGCTTCGCGAAGTATGGTGAAAGAAGGCGAAGCGATATCAACCAATTCTTGGTGAGACTGTGCCAATCGACTTCGGATACTTTGTTATTGCTTTTCGTATTTATTTAATTATTATTTTCAATTCCTTGTAATTAGATTTTAATTAATACAAAGTTTATTTTTATGTAATTTAAATTTTTGTTATTTATTTTTTTTTACAAGTAGATGCTAAGATCTGACTAACAAATCGAATGTACCGGGTTTTAATTTTCTTTGTGCTTTTAATTTCCATTCTTTTTGACTCCAAAATATTTTTCTTTTCCTTTTAAAATCAAAATTTCAAACTATTCTAAACTACGATCTTCATGGATTTGACCTGACTCATTCTTTTTATAGTTTTTAATTTTATTTAAAAATTGATTAATTAAACTGATAGCCGTTGTGTCTGACAATAAGATCGCGATCCTATCAGCTACACATCCATAGGATTTCATCCCATAAATATGCAAGGCCTATCTTTTTATTTCCACATCATTCAAAGCTCCAAAAATAATAAAATAATTAATCCATCCTCTAACCATTAAATAATAATGAATAAATCTAATCATTTTTTTCAAGAAATAAATTATTTTTTCAATTTCTAAGCTCCTCACCGCATAATTCTAAGCCTCGACTACTTCGTATCATTTGAAAAAAAAAGAAGAAAAATATAATGAGCTTTATGAGCCCACTAAGTTATCAAAAATTTTAGTTCAAAAATATTTTATATGTGAAATTTATAATTGAATGATTTTGATAAAATATACTAATAAAATATGTTAGATCATAAATTTTCAATTTATATATTTGACTAAAAATATATATTAAAATAATCAAGATTAACCAACCACTCCCATTTTTATGTAGCAGGATATTGGCATTGTTCTTGATTAAGCAGTGCTTTATAATCAGTTCTCACTACATCCAATCATATTTGATCCATATCATCATAAAAATACAATTGGTTTCTTGTCAAGCGAATTTGCGTACATGTAGGTTTGGTATTCTCTCTTCCAGGTTCAACAACTCGATCCCAATACCCGTACAAATTTCCCTCATTGAGGTCTTCATCATGTAACTGTGTTAAGAAACTATCTTGAATTGGTCCCCCAAATCCCAATCCTAAACTCTGCTGGGACAAGTCAAGCAGACGGATTAGATTAGAAGCTAAACTGTCCAACTTGAGTCAAGTCCATGAGAGACCACAACAGTCCGGTTGATCGGTTCAAACTCAAGCCCCCAGCAGCTTCGCGCCGAAACGCGGGAAGGGAAGGGCTACCATAAGCCGCGCCTGGCTTGAACTTTGAAGCACCCAACGCCAACGCGGAAAAGGAAACGGCCTTCTCTTCTCCTATTTAAAGATGGCCGCAGCTCAGCACCAGACAACCAGCCACCACTCGTCTTCACTTCTCTGGAACTTAGCTGCCGCCATCGCCGCGGTAGTCCGGACGAAGATATAAAACCATGCCGGAGAATCTCGGCCACCGCGGCCTGGAGCTCCGCCCACCCTGGCGGGGCCGAAACATCGATCCAGGGACGCACCCCCGCAACGTCCCGAAGCGGGGAATGGTGCGCTGAAGCGAAGTCTTAAAAGTCTCTTATGCTCACTGGTCCGTCTCCTCACCGCCGGTCGGGTTCGCCCCCAAGCCGACGACCAACAGATCGAGATAGCTCTCGGACGGATGGGGCTTCTTCTCCGGGACGTCCGCATATATTGTCTATGCGGATGCCTGTGCACCAGATCAGCTACAATGAACGGGATTCTTCCATCGGTCAGTTCGCATAGAAATATTAAGCGGGCATTTGTAGAATGGAAGTATCGTGTTTCTTGTATACGGATATGCGCATTAAATCGATTTTTTTTTTTAAATAATGCCTTTTAAATAAAATTACGGAAGTAGGTGATTCGAAATTTATTTACCGAAGTAGGTATTTGGCTGACATGAACTGAAGCGGGCATTTGTAGAATGGAAGTATCCGTGTTTTCTTGTATACGGATATGCGCATTAAATCGATTTTTTTTTTTAAATAATGCCTTTTTTAATAAAATTACGGAAGTAGGTGATTCGAATTTTCCGAAGTAGGTATTTTGGCTGACATGAACTGAATTTCTTTCGGAAAGACGAAGATAGGTAAGCCAAATTCGGCTTTTAAAAAAGATGAATTCTTAGTAATTTTTTTTTAAAAAATTATTAATTTTTTTTTTTTAATTTTATTAAAAATTTAAAAAAATTATTTAAAAAAATAAAATTTATAGAAACTTTTTTATTAAAATGAAAATTTTTAAAATTTTCTAAAAAATTAATCATAAATCGTGGATTGTGAAATCGATCCACGGTACATATTAAAATTTTGTAAAAAAAATAAAAGATTAATAAAAAAATTGCAGGGTAGATCGATGGTCTGACCGATAGGTGGATCAATGTCAGACTAGTAGCAAGACCAGTAGGTGGACCGATGGTCGGATCCTGGAAGCCGGACTGGCGATCGGGACGGTGACAGGACCGAGAGTCGGATCTTTCCACCAAATGATTTAATTGGAAAAAAAAGAATTATTATTATTATTAAATAATTAATATATTAAATTAAAATATTTTAAATCTATTAATTTTACCAAATTATATTAAAAATTTTAAAAATAAAAATTATTAAAAAAATTGTTTAAAATTTTATATTTTTTTAAAAATAAAATAATGAGAAATCACGGGTTGTATCCACGATTTCACCAAATAATATTTTTTTAATTAAATTTAATAAAAAATTTTAAAATTAACTAGAAATCATGAATTTTAATAAATCCTAAAATAACTTATTATTTTTATAATTTTAATTTTATATTTTATATATTTTTTAATTTACTTGAGTAAATAAATAATTCTTGTCATTTTAAGATCGATATATGGACCGATGATCGGATCAGTAGGTGGACGGATGATCGGATCGATAGCAAGACTATTAAGTGAACCGATGATTGATCTTGGTAGCGGACTGGTGATCGGAACGACGACAGGACTAAAAATCGAATAGATGACAAGATCGACGGAAAATAAAGTTTTTATTATTTTCATAATTTTAATTTTATAATTTATATTTTTTTTGAATTTAATTAAGCAAATAAATGATTCTTGTCTATTTTAGGTCAGAACATATATACACACATATATAAATAAACACTTATATAAATGATTCTTGTCTATTTTGGACCAGAATACATATAAATAAACACATATATTAAAAACACAATTTTTTAAAATTAATAAGAAAACATGAATCTGGACTACATCAGCGCATAATACGACGATCGAGCGGTATCGATCTGCGCATAACCATCTCTCGACGTCGACAATGCAAAACAACATCCTGTCCCTCCCAGACCAAAGATGATCTATGTGAAGGCTGACCGTGTAGTACACTACTATCAGAAGGACCAGGATCCATAACTGTGATAACTCAAAGAAAATCAATCACAAAGCCCATTTAATGCATAGTAAGGACATCAATCCATATACAAGCTATAAACATTAGACAATAAAACATATCCATATATTACAATCCATCAAATAAAATACAAAGCAATGACAAGATTAGCCTAATATATTATAATCCATATATTAAAACATCTGTAAAATATGACTGATATAATTTAACTAATCTGCTTATAGAAGCCTTGGACATGACCGTCTATCATGCCCTTCTTCTTAACATATTGTACACTTGCATCTGTTGCCGGCGTCTCTTATATCCATATCATTTCTGATCCTCGTAGATCGTGGCCTACCTTTTTGTCGCAGCCTATTTACATCAGGTATAATGATACCATGTTCATTTTGCTAGGGCCATATTCTTCATGAGGAACTGGTTGAAATTGTGGTACATAAATTTGATGATAATCGTGTAATGTATAGCACCGATCAATGTATCTTTTAAAATCAATGGCAACATGTGCATAAGCAGCCATGACATGAGAATAAGGTAAATGAAAACGTTGCCATCTCTGACATGTACATGTCTGCTGGGAAAGACGAACAACCTACAGCATCAAAAATCATAATTCAGCATATACACAACCTAATAACATATTTTCAATGATACATAAAGATCGTAAGTACCTGTGTATTATTATCCCTGTTCATGTTCGGTCCACGTCTAGCAGTTTGGACTTGGAACAAGCCAGTTGCTCTATCAAATTGTGTAATGGTATGCGATGTCGATTTGGCTTGGTTGGAGATGACATATCCCATAACAAAAGGAGTAAACCTTTCATTTTTGTCCATTGCCTCTGTTGCTTGGACACGTCGGCCTTCAAAACATGACACAAACCAAAAGAAAGTCAACTGTACCAATGCTGTTATGGGAAGAAATCAATCATTTTTCAGAACTCCATTGAAACACTCGGATATATTAGTTGTCATCATCCCATACCGTCGTCCGTCATCATGTGAACGTGTCCATTTTGCTAAAGGAATTTCATTCAACCACTGAACAGTTTCTAGGTTAAATTTCTCAATATTCCTCATGTATTTCTGGAATTTTCTAGGCTGCGTTTGCATTCTAGCTCTTTTCACCACATCTCTTAGTTTGGGATCACGAAATCTTGAATTGAAGTTACTTGCCACGTGACGCAAGCAATATACATGATAAGTATGCGGTGGCTGCCAACCCAGATACTCATTCTGTACTGCAGCAAGTATACCAGCATGTCGATTGGAAATTAGATAAATTTTCTGACGTGTTGTAACAAAATTTCTGATACAAGCTAAGAACCAACCCCAGGTGTCCGCTGACTCTTCATCGACAATACCAAATACAAGTGGAAATATCTGATTATTTCCAATAATAGCAGTTGCAATCATCAACTTCTCCTTATACTTTCCATACATGAAAGTAGCATCGATACTTATGACCGGACGACAGTGCTTAAACCCTTCAATCGAGGGTGCAAAGGCCCAGAATGCATGATCAAACTGGGCACAATTTGGTATACCAGTTGGAGTGCTGATAAATTTAACCCAGGTACCCGGATTAAATGTTTGTACAGCATGCAACCATTTCGGAAGCAATTGATATGACATATCTCAATCTCTAAGTAGCATCGCTATCGCCTTCTGTTTGGCATCCCATAATTTTCTATAACTTGGTGTATAGTTGTATTTGTTCTTTATGACTGCACCAAGTCCAGCAATAGCAATGACAGGAATTTCTTTAACCAGGTCCCGAATTTCATTAGCAATTAAAGTAAAGTCCAAACCAGAATGATCTTGAGACATCATTGCAGATAGGCATGTATGAGGACCAGTATATCATGAGATCTCAAAAAAATCATGTAGTTTAATATCTCTCAGCATCCACTGACAGCCAGAATCTCTGCTCTTACATTTGACATGCCATAGATTTGGATTTGATTCAATAACCTTGAATTCATGATATCTTTCAACAGAATATTATTTTATTACAGTCTGCAATTCTGCCTTATCTATAAAGCGAAGTCCTTTACATAACTCATCATCCCTTTGCCATATAACATGTTGTTCCTGCATTGAAGAATACATTGACATATTTGCAGCATTCCAATCAATCTGGGTAAATGTTCTAGATGGAGCTTCAAATGTAGAATAATTTGGAACAGTGGTATCCTCTAGACTTCGTACTGGATGTGAAGTACCGGTCTCGTCACCTTCGTCAGCCAAATCATGTTCACTTTCATCATCATTCTCACTAAAAAGTTGATTATCGACATGCACCCTATCATCAACAGCTGTATATATTGATGCTTCTCTAATATTACTTTCCGGTACAGTACTGTGCACCGTACATAACGGATCTACAGTAAAAATTGAGCCAATATTTTTTACTTCATTATCTGCAATATTCGGAGTACTATATGATAGAACCTATTCAGTTACACGAGTTGTTGCTATATTTCGAATAGCTTCTTCATAATCATCCTGTTCGCACTCAGGTTCAGGAGCTTCAACGGTTTGGATATCTATATATAACTCTGCACCCGATATACATGGATGTGAATCGATAGTTGAAAAGGCCCTATCCCATTCAGGATTTGCATTAATTTTACGGGTCAACTTATAGTAATCAAACGGTGTGTAATGAAGACCGAATGAAATTTCGGCAGCATTTTCCTTTAGCTCTCTACATACAAATATTTATGTATGCGAAGAACAAAAGGAAAATGATGCTCGAAATTTCATTCGGTCTTCATTGCACACCATTTGATTACCATAAATTGTTTTGTAAAATTATTTGCAATTCCCAAACTGTCCAAATTAGACAATCAATTAATTGACATGCATAATTCTCAGATCCATATAAGTATAGAAAAATGTATGGATACTATAGAATATGTATATCAAGCAATTGACGGGTCTACGGTTTAATGAAATACAAATTTTATAAAAATATATATAGAAAATCAAATGATTAACCTAAAAATTCATAATGCATGCTCTAAAAATTCATTCTGCATATTTATATAATAATAAAAAAATTACAAATATGTAAACTTCAAACTTTATTCATAATTAAGTATTACTAAATAATTATTTAACTACATAATTATTTACAAGATATACAATTACAATTATATCATAATACTAAATATTAAAATATTAATGATTAAAATAATGATATTACAAATATAATATCAATATATTTATTTATAATATATACTTTTTTATTTAATTAATCATTATCAATACAATTACAATTATATCATAATACTAAATATTAAAATCTTAATAATTAGAATAATGATATTATAAATATAATATCAATGCATTAATTTATAATATATACTTTTTTATTTAATTAATCATTATCAATATAATTACAATTATATTATAATACTAAATATTAAAATCTTAATAATTAGAATAATTATATTACAATTATAATATCAATACATTTATTTATAATATATATTTTTAATTTAATTAATCATTATTAATACAATTATAATTATACAATTATCAATTACATATTATATAAATATAAACAAAAATGTATAATTACAATTATATTATAACAAAAACAGCATATCATTACATCATAAATTTTTAAAATTATCCTACTAATTATTCTAAATTTCATACCAAACAAACAACATAATAATAATATTCAAAAGAATTATAATAACAAAAAAATATAGTAATTACTTAGAAGAAAATATATTTACGAATATTCTTGGACTTCTTTCCTGCACTTGAACCGGATCCCTTCGAACATATCTAGCAACAAACAAACAAAATTTTTAAATAATATCAATTTTATTTATCAAAATATGTATATATATCATGGAGAGGAGGAAAAATAAAAATCATACTTTCAATGGATCGGAGACCGTCAAAGAACCAAAAAAATTAAACCGGACCGGACCAAAATAAAATCAAACCAAAATGAAAGAGGATGGGGCCGGACAGGATATAAACAAATATAAAAAATAAAATGGACCTGGATTAGAGATAAATAAATTAAAAAATCTAAAAATGGGATCAAGGATGGGGCCGGTAAGGGGGGACAACACGAAGATGGGGGCGGGGGGGGTGGGGGGGGAGAGAGATAGCGCGAAGAAGATGGGTCGTGGGGGGGAGACAATGCGAAGAAGAAGAATAGAAGAAGACAACGCGAAGAAGAAGAACAGAAGAAGAAGAAGCCCAGGGGGGTCTATTGCCTGAATTCGTCTTTCGAAAAGACGAATTCAGAAAACCCAGTCCACGTGGCGAACTCGCAGAGCGGTAGCCGGTTTCCGAGAAGGGTGGCATGCTGAGCTTGAATTCGTTTTGAAAAGACGAATTCTCAGTCGAATTTGTCTTTTCAAAAGACGAATTCAGGCGATGTAACCCGTCCATCCGACGTGTCAAATTTTTTTTCCCGAATTATCCCGTCTTTTACCATGTGCCACCTAAATCCGTAAATATATTACGGATCACTTATTTTGGTAATTAAGTTTTTTTATATTATTTTAAAAAAATTCATTAAATCCGTTAAATTTGTCAATTATTTTACTACTTTAATAAATTTTTTTTCATTAAACAACACGAGCGAGCCACACCTATCATTTTCCCCTCCGGGTTAATTATTAAATTTTAGAAACTTTAAAAATTTCATATCAGCTTTTAGATATAATTTATAATGATTTTTAAAATCATGGTTAATTTTTCAGAGTAACCTTCCCATTTTCGAACTTAAAATCTGCTGCTTACTACCAAATGGTTTCAAATAAAAAGAAAAATACACAAAAATTTATCAGATATGCCAATCTTAGTAAATCCAAAGTCATGATATCGGCCCCCCCAAAAAAAATTCGGCTTTCTTCGAGCTACACAAGTATATTTGATTAGGATTTTTTTTTAAAATTCTCTTCCAATTCATTCAGTTAACCCGGTCTCCACATACGAAAATTAAAGTAGATTAGAGTGATATATCTCCGAAAGTGGGATTGCGGCATGGAGCACCAACCAATTCCCTCGCGAGACACGGCTACATGATTAGCGTATCGCTCCAATGATTACGCTTTGAAGCCCTTCGAACGGAAAGAAAAGGATAAAAATAATAAAGAAAAACAATGCCACGGATCCGAACATACACCAAAAAAAGATTTCTGCCATATGGCAAAACCGGATTGGTTGTATTCACAGTATAAAGGTGCCAAATAAAGTGGTCTTGGCGGCATAAAGAATCAGCCGTCCAGTGACACGTGGAGAGGATGCTACGCTACTTGGGTTCCAAAGCGTTTCTCCAAACTAGAAGAAGAAGAATAAGAAGAGGAGGAGCTATGCAAGCATAAATTTCCCAATCTTTAGAGACTAATTTGACATAAACTAGCTTTCCCCAAAATGACTTGGCGACTCAAAAATCTCGAACAAGTAAGCAAGAATTAGTGCAATTAAGCACAGCTCCCCATGGTTCAAATAGCGCGCAGTGTTGGAAAACGAGCAATTCCTGTGAGTGCAATTTAGCTCACTTTCAGCCCAAGCAAGATAGCCAGATGCCCAACGATCAAGCTAGTAAAGTCCATAATAATTAATTTAACCAATAGATTTGGATTGATAATTTTTATTTCCAGAGTTCAAATGATAAAGAGCACTTTAAGGAAGTCTATTCCCTATGAATCTCTAAAACACAATTTCTTTTTAATTTTTTTATAAAAAAGATCTATATATGAAATGGAGTCTAGTATATTACTAATTTATGAGGTCTCTTGCAATTCACACAACCTTGATTCAAAGAGGTCAGACTCTGTTCAGTGGAAATTGGAATCTCCAAACTATAATCCTTGTGGATTCCCTTGTTAAACGAGATCCTCTTAGTATATATATATATATATATATATATTCTCGCCACCGCAAGCGGGTATATATGATCCTGCCGACTTGGACGCCGCCCAAATCGTCAAATCATGGCAACCGCTACCAAATCATTCTTTTATTCATTGGTGGCCAAAAAATTGAAGCACTTAGTATGGTAGCAGACCTACTTCCAATTAGTGAGCCAATAGTGGTTCCATTTAAACCAAAGGGTTCCACCACTCCTGCTTCTCCAGTCTCAACCACGACCTCTTAAACAAACTGCCAACTCCATGGATGTACCTCCGGCCGCCACCAGTTTTAAGGATCCGGCCACCCCTGTCAAGCCTCCGGTGACCCGTTCACGCTCCACTCCAAAGAGGGGTGGAGTCCTGAGACGCATTCTGAAGCTCTTTTGCTTTTGCTCAACCCCAAAGGGTTCGACAGTGGGCTAGAAGAAGGACAAGGTGCGGTCGTGCTCAGTTTTGACAAACTAAGTATTAGTGAAGCTAGGTATGCTTGGCTACTTATGTTTCAATTGTACTACGTTGCCTTAAAACAGAGAACTGCCTGCTAGAGTTAGTGTTCCCCACCTTAAGAAGGAGGCAGATTAATTAGTGGGCATGCAATGATGTTTAGTTAGAATTAGTATGTATTGACAAATCTATGTTATAGAAGTGTCATGTAATACATATTATTTGCTTTTGGCCTAATATACAATGGGATCCTGATCATCTATGTAATTTTGATGGACTACATATATATGTATATAAAATTATAGACCATTTGCTATATTCCAATGTGTATGTCCATGCGCAAATGAATGGTCCATGGGTGTCCCATGCATGCATGTACAAAATTATTTTTCCATTATAATATGTAATCGTGATTTTCCCTGCCATGAATACTTGGTCTTCTTCCTAAATCGAAGTGCAAGCTTGGCTTGAGGGGTGGTGCTATCTAACTCAGAGATTTGCACACATCAGGATATGGTGGTTCAACCCACTCAATCGCATTTGAGGAGTAACACGGGACAAGGAAGGGCCAAGGCATTCAAAAAAGGGTTGCTGACCGAGTTATATTGTTTTGACAAGTTGATTTAGTTTTCAGGTCTTTGCATGCAATTTTTTAAGAAATGACCTAAGTGTAAGCTCGGTAGTCATTAGTTACAAGCCCATGCTTCCACGTAGGGGTTAGCGTTCGAGTCTCGAGTAGTGTTATGCTGTAATATTTCAACTCTCGGCACCTCGAAAATTTGTAGGTGCAAGTTCTAGATTTGCATACCCTCATGGCATGCAATGTTGGGCATGAATTACAAACCCATGTCCATACTATATCGTGCCAATATAATTTGGATCTAATATGAATTGGGATGGCAATCGGGTTGGATTAGATAAGGTTGGGTTTGACACCGGTCATGTCAAAAATTTGTTAACTTAAACTCAATCTGTTTATTTAATAGATAATTAAGGAATATAGATATGAATCCAATTTATTTATTAAATGGGTAATCCAACAAAACCTGTATAATTCATTTAATAAACAGGTCGAATCAGGTTAAATGGATTAAACAAATTGAACGGATTTATAACAAGTTGAATGGTTATAAATGAATTAAACAAGTTAAGCAAACCAGGTTAAATGAGACAGAAAAGGGTTAAATACAAGTTAATGGATTCAACCCCTGATAAGTATTAATGCTGGCGCAAAGAAATGCAAAGGTGTTCGAAAGTGGGTTGGCGAGTGATGCTCCATTGACATGTTTACTCACCCATGGGACTGGTATATGGGAGAGAAGGTCCTGATTTTAACCTAATATGTTTTGATGTTCTGTTTGGCTGGCTATGATTAATTGTTGGGCCTTAGCCATGGCTGACATGTAGTCCAGGCACAGCCTATATTGGCCCTCTATGGAATACTGATGTCCCAACCCAAAGTCCACCATGCATGATTGCCTCATCCCTACAAAACCCCCTGGTCTAGCCTGCCAACAAAGCCCTGGGGTGGAAAGTGTTTCTCTGTTAATAATTTGCTCTTAAAAGCCAGGTCGAAGATACGCAGGGAAACCTTTTCTAATGATTTTATCTTTATCACTGATCATGGCTAGCCTCGTAGCTCCTCGGAAAGCAATACTATTTTAGGGGAACACTGTTGTCCTACCAAACCTGTACGTTATGACGTCCCATGGACTATTTACTTCGATGCGTTCATGCTAAGATTTTTTTTTAAAAATATTATTTTTAAAAAATAATATTATCCAAATACCGCCGTTTCAAATAAATTTATCATTTTACCGTATCTTTGGCCACGTCAGGATTTTTTTTTTTTTTTTTTTAACGCCGTGTGGAGAAGGCGTACCTGCGCTTTCTCATAAAGCTTGAAAAAAAAAAAAAAAAATTATGAAGGCTTAGATTAAACTTGCGCCACCTCATAAAGTTAAAAAAAAAAAAAAAATAAAGGTACCGGTTGAACCTGCACTTTCTCATAATTTTTTTAAAAAAAATTTAGATGAAGGCGCAGATTGAACCTACACTTTCTCATAATACATAAATAAAAAAAAAATCCAGTGAAAGCACAAGTTGAACTTGCACCTTCTTGTAAGGGAAAAAAAAAATTAACTAAAGGAGCAAGTTCAACCTACGCTTTCTCATAAAACTAAAAAAAATTGACCTGAAGGCGCAGGTTGAACCTGCGCCTTCTAAACCGGGCAGCAAATTAAAAAAAATTAGATTTTATATAAAAACTCAAACAAAAAACTCAAACCGGTGGCAGGACCTTGCAGGCCGAATCAGTGGCAGGATCCTGATGACCGGACCGGCGGTTAGATAAATAATAGAACCCTAATGACCAGATCGATGGCAGGATCATGATGTCTGGACCGGTGGTAGAACCCTAGCTGCTGGATTGGTAGCAAGACCTTGGTGGCTGGACCGGTGGCAGGACCATAGTAATTGGACCGGCCAGCAATTTGATCGATGACAGGACCCTAGCAAGATCTTGGAAGCCTGATTTTTGACCGGCAATTGTTGAAGTAATTGTAGAAGACTGAACCTCTATTTTTGGTTTTTTTTTTCATTCCTTCCGACACCGTCCATAGCCATTGACAACCAGATCATGGCCTCGTGGCTGCATCGTCAGGGACCGCAACCTTGGCCACCCTCCTCTTAGCAAGAATCCTCAGGTCCTGGAAAAATGATAAGGAGCATAATCCCCTGTTCAAGCTGAACGGAAGAAGAGAAGTAGAAAAAGAAAAAGAAAAAGAAAAAGAAGAGAGGAAGAGAAAGAAAAAGAAAGGAAAAAGAAAAAGAGAAAATACAGAAAAAAAAAAAAGGGAAAAGGAATAAAAAAAGGGAAAAAAAGAAAAAAAAAAGGAAATAATAAATTCTCCCTCTCCTCTTCCTTCTCTCTAGTTTCTTTCTCTATTATTTTTTCTCTCTAAAAGTTTCTCTTCCAGGGATTTAGAAAGTTGTGAAGTTGAGATTAGAAATCGGTGAGTGAATTATTGATAAAACCCGGGTAGAACGTTCTAGACCTATAACTACCATACCATGGAATTGTTTATTAAAAATAAGATTATTATTATTATAGGAAGATAATTTTTTGGGCAAGAGAGTATTGAATGAGTTTCATAGTACCTAAATCAAAGATTCAGGTGTAGACTGATATCGGGCATATTAAATCTATCCCCAGTAAAGATAAGAATTTTTATACATAATCACTAGTTTGTAAATATATTTTACATGGCATGATTTTGATCCTTGGATACGAGTATTAGCATTCATGATTATTTATGTACTATATATTTTAATTTTTCATGATGGATATTTGTGGTTGCTGATATTATTATTTATATTTTTCGTATAATATGTTTTTATCAAACATAATTATTTTGGATGATTTAGATTGTGATATCGATTATTGAAAATCTTGAAAAGAACATAATTTGACAGAGTGTTTGAGATTTGATAAAATGATAATCAAGAAGAAGGGATGTTTGGACTATCCATGCCATGGGTAGGACTGTGATTACCGAGATTGCTAATCATAGGTTGAAGTGTAACACTGAGATTACTAATCACATGTTAAAGTATGATAATAAGATTGCGCATCATTAGCTAAATTGTGATTATGAGATTGCCAGTCACAGATCGAAGTGTGATAATGAGATTGCCTGTTATGAATTGAAGCATGACTATGATTAGTCCAAACTTTTAAAGAAGATTGATGATTTAACTAAAATATAAAAATGAAATATGATTTTGTCACATGCGATGATTAGGTTGTTTTAATTGCATGATATGTCATTTTATGATTCCTTGTTTTACAATTATTTTCTTGCTATTTTTAAATCATATTATTATCGATGTGACTGTATAAAAATCTTTATTAGGCTATAAAGCTCATTCCTTATTTTTCTTTTTTCTTTCAGAGTTACAGGACGTATAGCATGGATTGGGTCGAGCATGAGATTCGAGTACAAGATTTATTAGATCGATTAGTTAATTTTACTTCTAATACCAATATAATCGAACAAGTTGATCATTTGGTTACTATGAATTTGTTTGATAGTATTTGGTTACTTAATTTCAATTTTCGGAGACGATGATATTTATCATGTATTTTAGGTCTAGCACGTTTTTTAGAGCAATGTCCTAGAGTTTATGCGGCCGGTTGCATAGTTGATTTAGGTGCTGAATTCGGAGCATGAATTTTATTGCATTTTGCATCTAATAAATAAACCCGATCCGGGCTATATAAACTAATCCAAATATGAAAGCGGAAGACATTGGTGATAAAACTAGACTAAGTTGTTCCCGCCCAGTTCATTATCCAATTTAATTACCCCCCACCACTCCACAGGTCGTATGGATCATGCACATAAACACTCAGATGAGGAATGTTAACCAATCACTGCAGCCCAAAAATTTGAATTTCTTTGGAAATGTGTCGTTCGAAGGTCCAGCTTATAGTTGTTTACTCCCCCCCCAGTAGAATGCGTGGTCTAATGATGTATGGTGTGATATTTCTTGCGTATAAAGTTCGAAGCGTATCATCATATGACGTTTTGATCAACTGATAATTAATTGTGTCGTAGGACCTAATGTTGGCATATCTTAATGCAATCATTGCAATAACTACTGCAATTTGATGACATCCAATGGCCGGAGGGAAACTTTTTATGATGTGGTGTGACAAGGAATGTGTGAAATGGACGCTTTTTTTCGTGGATTTTGATCAACTTAGAGACCTTTAATGGAAACGCGCACGCCAAAAAGAATGGAAGAAAAAGAAGACACAAAAAGAAGAAGCTACAAGTAATGATTGCAAACGTTTCAGTTCAAGCGTCGTTCCACTTTATGCCTTGGACACAGAAATTGCAGGGAGATCATTTGACAATATGTGCTGCCTAAACTTTGTTGGACGGAATTTTGTGAAGCTACTTTGCATCTTGGTTCGTCGTGACCAGGTCACCAGGGCGAGGGAATTCCCACCACATGTTTCCATCACTTTTCACTGTTCAAGACCACCTGGTCATCGTTAATCGGGTGCTTTCCTTGCCAACCATTTGGCCCACTGTACTCATTCCTTGTCAAAAAAAGGATGGCCTAACCTTCTTCAAGGGTCCATTTCTCTAACCCATTGACCCACCTCCCCAGCTTTTCCCTTCAAGGTTCTATTGCTAACCCCTTCAATTACCGAGGGTCAAATAATTAGAGGATGGACTGCATCCCTTTCTGCACCTCTCTCCCCAGCTTTAGCTATTCCCCACAGGATGGATTGATCCTCTTCCGAACTCTGCTTTCCATGTCCATCTCTTTCAGCAATCAAATTGGAAGCGATTCCCCACAGGATGGATCCATCCTTCTCCGAACTTCGCTTTCCATCAATCTCTTTCAGCATCCAAATTGGAAGCGATTCCCCACAGGATGGATCCATCCTTTTCCGAACTTTGCTTTCCATCCATCTCTTTCAGCAACCAAATTGGAAGCCATTCCGCGGAATACATCATCTCGGTATTTTAAGTGTTTTAACTGCGATGGCTTGGCCTCACAATCATTTTTGACGTGAGATACATGACGTGAATCATATCAATAAGTTGCTAAACTGTTCACCAAAATTTTGATCAAATTCAAATCTTTCTCTGCACATACCGCTGCTACTCTCTTGTAATCTAAAAAGTTGGAGCCTCCTCATCTGTCACATATTTGATTACGGAAAATAGTCTCGAGATCACAATGGCTTCTCGTCCTGTTGCGGCTTGAATCGCTTTCGTCTATAGTCTTGATAGGTCTGGAGGCCATGTCAGAGAAAACCGGGTCCCATAGTCCTAGATGACCTTGGCAGCCGGACCTATAAGAAAAATTTCGGACTGGAGATACTGTTGGGGACACTCCGATGTCCAAGTTAGTTTAGCGATCGAGGGCAACAACCCCTTCTCATGGAAGCTTGGGCAGTTGCCATAGAGAGAAGGGTAAGAGTTTTTCTAAGTGGGGGGTTGCTTGTCTCTTACCTTGGCTGGAGGTCTCCTTTACATATATAGAAGATGATGCCATGGGACTGGATCTGAAATCCTGATAGAGCACTCCCCTGTGGGACATGCAGGTTTGGCAAAGCACTCCCCTGTGGGACATGCAGGTTTGGCAAAGCACTCTCTTGTGGAGCGTACAGGTTTAGCAGAGCACTCCCCTACAGAACATGCAGGTTTGGCGGAGTACTGTCCTGCGGAACATATAGGTTCGGTGGAGCACTCCCTTGCGGGATGTACCTTCCTGACCACTATAACATATTTGACGAAGGTGGAAACACCATGCCCTCGAATCATTGTTAGGGTTTCCAGTCATGGCGCAGGAATCCGACAAGCCATACACGTTCTACTGGGGGTTGCAGCTTTTGTTGATCCATTGCCCATCATGGCCCGCAAGAGAGGTTCACCTAAGCCTGTGGCTTGGCCTGGTCCGGAGCTCAACTCGGCCACAAGCTCTAGCCGGTTCAGAGCTCTGACCGATCCGGAGCTCTACTCAGCCCGGGACTCAGCTCGGCTAAGAGCTCAGCTCGATCGAGGACTCAGCTCGCTCAGGAGTTCTGCTCGGCCCCTGGCCTTAGCTTGGTCGGGAGCATTTGCCGACCTGGATCTCTACTTCGATCGGGGTTATCTTGGTCAAGGTGGGGTCTGTAGGTGCCATATTGGCACTTAGCCACATCACGTTCCAGAAGAAGTCAAGGATGGCTTGCAATTTTTATGACACAATTCAATAATATATATATATATATATCTAAATTTAAAGATGGTGATAAATAAAAGGATTGAATTCTTGAAAAACATATCTTCTTGGGTTCAAAAGGGAGGGTTTTAAGACTTGAGAATCCAAGAGCAATAAGGCTTTTCAAGCAACAAGACTTTTGAAGTTGGACTAGGAGATTTGACTACGTGCAATCCTGCAAGCCTCCTGAACAATAGCAAGTATTAGATTTTATTGGTCAATAAAATAGGTTAGGACAAGTTAAATATAGATTTTTTTTTTTTGAATTATAGGCTATCATTAATTATTATTTTTACTTATTTTATTTTATTAAAAATGATCTCATTATATGATCCATTGATGGACATACTTATTAGTCCAATATTATTAGTGATCCTTGTATTTGGATTATGAGTACCTAATATTGGTTAGTATAGTTACAGTGGCATAATTTAGGCCTTAGCCCAACTTTGACCCATGATAGGAGGGTCTTTAGGATTTTGTTTTATTGGCTAGGTCCCCTGTTTACTTTCACTATATATTTATGAGATTAGTTTTCATGATTTGTTCCATCGAATAGTCGCTTGTTAAAAGGAAATTAGAGAGGACTTGATTGTTGATATTCACGTGAACATCTTATGATTGAAGATTTGAAAGTTAATGGCAAATAATAGTACACATTTTAAATTTAGAGTAATTGTTTGTTATGAAATTTCTAGATCTGTTGTTTGTTTAGATCCATTCTTGATTAATCATCTTCTTGTATTCTAATTTTTGCATAAGATCCAGGGGAATAAAATCCTTATAATTGATAGCAGAGCACAAGATTTTGTAAAAGATTGGAATCAAAATATGATATTTGATAAATATATTTTTTAATTAGTTCCATGGAAGGGATGGAAGGTTAAAAAAGTAGGGCCGGCGGTTCCCACCGTCGTGCCCTCCTCCTTCCATCCACCACGTGAGGTGGCTAGCCTGGGAAAGGCCTGCAACCATCTGAGTAGGCGACTGCCATTTGGGAGGCGGGGTGACAATCCAGGTAGGTGGCGGTGCTTGGTTCTTCGATGTCGGTGGTCTTCTATCATTTTTAATCAAAAAATGAAAGAGATTGAACACCATGGGATTTTGGAAGATCTCCCGCTCCCATCCAACCACCCTTTAGGGTGGACTGCTCGTGCACATGGGTCTCCTTCATCAGCTCTCCTTTGAACTGGCAAGAGTAGACCGGTTCTCCTCTCACAGTCGGTGCTTTGTTTCTCCTCCCGATCACCAGCAAAAAGGGTGGTGGAAGGTAACAGATCTTGTGGAAGGGGTGATAGTTGGCTATTGGACTTTTATCCATGGCTGCAAGCCATTTTTTTGGCTTGTGCCCATGTTGGCTCCTCCATCGATCTACTATTGAGCACCTTTTTGGGTTGTCGGTGGTTAGAAGATGGTCGCCAATGGCCTGGAATGGTCGAAAATATGCTAGTGGGGGGGGGGGGAGGTGGTGGTGCTGAGCTTGAAGGCGCCGACTATGGTGGTTTTGGGCCTCTCATGAACGTGATCAAGAAAAATGTGGGAGGAAGAAGAAATGTAAAATGGTTTTGGATTTGGATTTTAACCCGTTAAACCCCAACCATTAGTTAAATAACTTAAGCCCAATTAATAAATAGATTAGACCCAATTACATTGGATCAAGTTTAATTTGGATTAAGAGGACTTTTATGATTGAGCCCCTATGAAGTCTTAAATTACATTTGGGTCCCTACTTTTTTAATAGATTTTATTTTAATAACAATTTTTTAAAGAAAGTTCTCTATACTACATGTTATTTATGATTCAATCCTTTATTATTAAATTTTTGATAAAATCACTATATCTTATTCATTTTTTATCCAATTTAAATAATTTTTGAACCATTAAACTTATAATATTTTGAAAATATTTTGATTAGGTTCTTCACATATGATAAAATATTTAAATAATTTATAATTTATTTATATGTAATTTCATTCATTATTACATTGTTTAAGTGTATTTTTGTGCAGTCCTAAGAGTTCCAAAGATCCAAAGTACTCTATGGATCTTGAGTAACTGAGTTATTGAGGATTAATAATTTTCTCTTTTATTATTTTTGGAATTATATATAGGTATACCTATTACAGTTGACCCATAGATGTATATAATTAGATACAAAAATTAAGAGTTATAGGTTGACTAACTTAAATTATATACAGACAGAAAGTTTAACACCCAAAGATATATAGAAATAATCTCGGATTTTTGTAATAGTAGTTAGTTAAACCATTGAAAGTATAACTAATGTGATAGGTTATAATTTAAACATAAATTATGTATTCATGCTATAATTACTGTTCTTGCTTACATATTTTATATTACTGCTGATTATGAAAATTTTCATATTTATGATTTATGCATTGCATGTTTTGGCATTGATTATTATTTTTAGATTTATAATTAAATTAGTTGCGACACTTATTATATGCTATAATTTTTATCCAAAAATATTTTATAGTTGTATAATAAGTCTTATTAATAGAAGTGATTATTGGAATGTAATATTATATTATAATATGATCAGTTGGGATATATATTATTAAGTATCCTATTTTGGACTTGATGTTTTATAACATATTTATGGTTAAATTATGATATTTTGTATTTATTTGGGCATCTAACTTTTTGTATAAATATTTTTGTAGGTTGGTATAAATATTTATCATCAAAATAGTTTATTTATATTAGTCTATGAGATTTTTCATCATAAAAGAAATATTTGTTAATTATGACATACAATCGCTAGTCCAAAAGGGATTGTAATTTTAACTAGAAAAATATTGCATGAAATATTATGTTACAAGGGTGCTTTAGCTTCCTAGGGTTTGTCTATCCAAAAAAAATAGGTTTATGAATGCTAGAGTTTTTTATTTGCTATGGTTATATGTGAAGAGCACTTATGCATATTACGTATTTTATTCAAATAAAAATATGTAACATAATATTTGGACTCTTGTTTATAATTAAAATATTATTTATATATATCCAATGACTAATTTTTTGTATTCCTGCTATTATTTTGATTATATAGTCATTTTTTATGTTAATAATAATAATATTGTTATTGAGGTCTTAATTATGTCAAATTATAAAAGATGAAGGTAGGCTTAGAAAATTTATTTATCAAAATGAGAGATTTTTGAATACCTTGTATCATCATGTTATCCTTTATTTTTAAAAAAGATATATTGGGCCTAAAAAGTTTATTTGTCTAAAGGAGAGAAAATTTTAAATACCTTGATTTTAATTATATTAATCTCATGCTTGGAGCTCAATAGCATGTCATATTCTCTACAGAGAGTTTCATGATGATGCATCTCGTGCTCTTATGCAAAATAGCTTATTATGTTTTAAATTTTTTTGTTTATTCATCTATACCTCTAATATATTGTATTGTATATAATCTTGATTGGTTATTTATTTATCTTATGCCATCATAGAGGTCATGACTATTTGATTTCTGATTCAAAGTTTGTAAATCTCAATAGGTGGTAACTACTAAAGTGACCCATTCACTAAGATGTATAAAATTTTTCTCCAAGATATTTAGAAGGGATTGAATAGCATTGTTTATTGAAGAGAGATATTTTATGTAGGTCACTTTCTTTTCAAAAAAAAATTATGGCATTGTACCAAGGACTTTTATTGAAATAATATTTATAAATATTTTTTAACATATATTTTGTCTATGTTTTTCTATTGATTAACTGCATAAAAGTTATTTAGCAATTAATATATTTGCATTCAATAAAGTTAATACTTCCAATATGACTCTGACTAAAATAATTTATAAAATATAGAAACTAAAATTATATTAATACTAAGTATGATGATTTTGAATATTATATTATATATTGATCCTCTATCATAGATGATTTATAAGAGTACTCTAAAATAAAAGTTGTGTATAAAAATGATAGAGAGAATTATTTTGCTTGTAAAATATTAAAAAAATGATTCTATGCTTAGTATAATCTTAAGAATGGTGATATAATATAATTTTTGATCTCATTAGTAAAATATATATAGAATATAATAAAAAAGAGTCTGAATAGCTGATGGATAAATAAATCAATATAGTACGATGGCATGATGGTGATAAGATTATATCATGAAATTAGAGATTATTGCACCCAAACTTAGTATTTTGAGATCTCTATCTCTTATACATTGCTTATTCATCATGTTTATAATTTTCTTGCTGTACAATTTAGTCAACTCAAAACCATATATGTAATATAAAGAAGGATAAGTGGAATAATTAATAATTTTATCATATTTTGTTCAAAAGTCTTGATGCTTTTATAAAAAGGATGAGAGTATTGATATGGTATATCAATCATACCCTAGGATCCCATATATAATAAATAAATAAGATCATTTGCCAAATATTTATATAAGTATGGAGTAGTTGCTTAACACACATCTAAAACTTTTAAGCAAAGTGGTATGACTGAGTAAAAGATCACACTCTCAAAGATATGGTTTGATGGGTGATGAGTGGGTGCAATTTGTTATAATCTCTAAGGTAAGACTCTAAGGACTGCCATCTATATTTAAGATGAAAATTTTGGTAAGATAATTATATAAGATACCTTTTGAGTTGAAGGTTACTAGGAAGTCTAATATTATTTGATTTTATATTAGGAGCTGTCCTACAATATTTAAAGATTAATATTTCATCAGTGAATATAATTTGAATCTAAAATAACATTTTATTTAATTAGTTATCCAAGTAATCTAAAAGAATACAGTAACTACTATCTTAATGAAGATATAAAGAATATTGAGTTAAATCATGCTATATTTATAGACTTTGATATGAATGATGTTAGATACTCTTATACTAAAATATGATATTAGAAGAAAAATAAGTTATTATTCTTATTTTCTTATTTAAAAAATATTATAGTTTGACCTATTGGAGGATAATGGGAGGATAACATCATATATGAACTAATTATAGTACATCCATTGCTAGTTGATATAGTATTAGTAAAAAAATTACATAATAGAAAATGAAAATCTATCATTTTTATAATAAATTGGTTTCTTAAGATGTGAATAATTGGAGAAACTTTTTTCTTCAAAAGGCATAATAAAATTTTATGATATTTTTGGATATACAGACAAAATTTGTAGTATATTACAAAGCCATAATTTATATTATATTTATCATAAGATATTATTCTAGATTTTATAATTATTGATTCTATTTTAAAATCACTTGAAATTTATTATAATAATAGTGTAGCTATGTTTTTTTAAAAAATAATAAAAGCTTCTAATATCTCTATCCATATGAAATAGAACATTTGATAGTTAGAGATTTAAGTTAAAAGGAAGATATTTTGTAAAGTACATGGTACAGAGTCAATGTTTGTTGATTCTCTAATTATATGACTAAGATTTATAGTTTTCATGAAATATGTCAAGAATATAGGCATTTTAGAATCACTTATTAAGTTTTTGAATTAATAAAAATTTGATATATTTTGAATTTATATATTGATTTGATAAACAAGTTTTATTTATCATTGATTGCTTATTAATTGATATATTGCAATTCAAGGAGACATAACTATTGAGTTTATAGATACAGAGTCCATGTTGGTTGATACTCTAATCAAGAGTTCAAGACCCATATGCTTTACAAAGCTTATTAAAAATATAAATATATTATTTTTTTGATGTGCTTGGTTAGTGAAAGTGACTTTATATTTATACTTTATTATTATAGATCTTTTTTTTATTTTGTATATTTATTATGAGTATTTATATATATTGTTGATATGATAGTTGATAGATTGCATTCTTATGTGATATATATATGCATATGAAATAAAATATAACATAATATCTCAAGAATTATATTTATCTTGAGAATGATTATTATATGGGTATATATGTTTCATTTGCTATCAAGAGACTTCGATATATTTGTTTGTAGATATACGGACTTATTTTGAAGCTGTGAAAATTTTCTAGTTTACAATAAAGTATAAAGTTGAAGAGAAATATTGATTAATAGTATATTTATATTTATTCATTTTGGTTAGGAGTATATCTCTTGTTTATGTATCTACTGTATAAAAACTGAGATCAGGTATTGAGACTCAAATATGTTGTGCTGTCTTGTCATTGACACTATATTGAGTATGTGAGATGGAATGGCTTATTGTTGAAGTCATTAAAATTTTTTTGCTTATTTTGTATTCAAGCATGTTGAAGAGAAATTAGAGGACCAACAAGAAAAAATAACATATTTTTTAATCACTTTTAGATACTATTTTCTTGCTACACTACCATACCAAGACTTATATTAATAGTATTGGTGATGTTTGTAATCATGGATAGGTATTGTGTCATATAAAGAATATAATGATTTTCATGATTTGACATGATTGATATTATTGGACGAGTCAATTCTAAGGTGCTGTCTATGGATCATTTTTTATATTGTGATCACGTACTGTATTTTCTATTGTGCAGCCTAAGAGTTGTCTTTAAAATAAAAATCTTTCAAAATCATAATTAATGTTGACCAAGTAAAAGAATGTAATTTTTTTTAAATTATGGACTACTATTAATTATTATTTTTATTTATATTATTTTATTAAAAATAGATTGATTATATGATCTATGTTGATGGACATATGTATTAGTTTAATATTGTTAGGGACTCTTGTGTTTAGGCCATAAGCACCTTATATTGGTTGGTGTGGTTGGGATAACATAATATAGGCCTTAGTTCAACTTTGGCCCGTGATGGTAGGGTCTGTTAAGATTTTATTTTATTGGCTAGGTCCTCTGTCTACTTCTACTGTATATTGTGAGATTAGTTTTTATGACTTATCCAAACAATTAGCTACCTATTAAGAGGAAGTTGGAGAGGACATGACTGTTAATGTTCATGTGAGTGTCTGTAATTGAAGATTTGAAAGTTAATAGTAAATATAGGTACACATTTCAAATCTAGAATAATTATTTATTATAAAATTTCTAGATTTGTTGTTTATTCATATCCATTCTTAATCAATCATCTTCTTGTATTCTAATATTTTGTATAAGATCCGTGGGAATAAAATCCTTACAAAGCATCCTGCTTATGTTGTTGGGTAGGAAGTCCTTTAAGATCCTATCTTTTTAAATTTTTTATGGCTAGATCTATGCTTCTATGCTAACCATTTTAGGCCAAATTGGCTATGTAAGGTTTGGTAGTGCCCGGATCAATTCCACCTCTTAAATGCAAGATATAATGTGTGGAGCAAATTTTTGCATTTTTTAGGATAAGATGTGGATCAATTTCTCAAGGATAATAATTCCAACACGATTGCAAAGCATAACTTCAATTCCATCTATTGTAATATTGTGATAATTTTACATTATGTACTACGTAAACTTGTTGGATGAAATTTTGTAAAGCTATTTTGCATCTTGCATCGTTGTGGCCAGTTTGGGAGAGTTCTGACTGCATATTTCTATCACCATTGCCTAGGGGTGGAACTGGGCCGGGTCGGGCCACATCCCTTCTTGAGCCCGGCCCGAAGAAACTTGTTGGATGGAATTTTGTGAAGCTAGTTTGCATCTTGCTTCGTTTTGACCAATTCGGGGAATTTTTGATTGCATATTTCTATCACCATTACCTAGGGCTAAAACTGGGCCGGGCCACACCCTTTTTCGAGCCTGGCTCAAAAAAAAAATTTTAAGCTTCGGGCCGGGCTTAGGTCCAAATTTTTTTAAAACATCAGGTCTGAGCCCGACGCGAGCTCAAGCTCTAGCCCGGCCCAAGCCCGACGCGAGCTCAAGCTCTAGCCCGGCCCGAGCCCGATGGGCCGGCCCGAACAACGATCATCGGAACCCCCTCCAAAAAAAAAGTTCACAGGGACCACTTCTGTGGAAGGAGCTGTCCGACCACTTCTCGTCCATGGAGCGTGACCTCCAGCTCTGGTCCGATTCTCTTCGATCCAAGTGCCAGTCCATCGAACTCTCCACCCAGCACTCCCTTGCCTCCCTCCATTGCTGCGAGCTCTCCATTGAAAGTGCCATTCACCTTGCCCTCGCCAAGGTTGAGGAGCACTGCGACGCAGCTCTCCTTGCCTTCTCCACCCCCGCTTCCCCTGTCAATAGCAGCAACGACACCAATAATCTCCCAGGGAAGCTCAGATCTTTCTGCACCAGGATGGATTCCGACACCTTCTGGGACCTCGTCGTCTCTAAGCAGAAGGAGGTCGAGCTCTTTTGCTCGAAGCTCCCCATTGCCCTTGCCGATTGCATCAATACCCCTAAATTTATCATGGACGCCATCTCCAAGGTCTTCCCTGTTGATCGCCGGTCGTCGATGGTGGCGATGGGGTCACACAGAACTTGGGGTGGTGGCGGGGTCACACGGAATCGGGTATGGCAGTGGGGTAACCGAGAGTGGAGATGTTGAAGATGGAGAACCTGAGATCATGAGATGGAGAGCCTGAGAGATGAGAGATGAGGCATTTTAGCGTTTAAATATATTTGGATTCAGGCCAAATGGACGGGCTTGTTTTGGATTGGGTTCAGGTTGGATCGGGTCGGGTCAAAGGGGAGCTTGAGTCCGGCTTGAAATTGAATTGGCTCTGTTATAAGGCCCGAAGCCCGATCCAAATTATTGAAAGTTTGGCTGGGCTTCGGTCTGGCCCGAAGCCCATCAAGCCAGCCTGACCTAATTTCAGCCCTATCATTACCTGGCCCGAAGTTTATCGGGCCAGCTCGACCCACGGTTCCAGCCCTACCATTGCCCGGTCAAGCCCACGTGGTCATCGTTCATCAGGTGCTTTCCTTGCGAATCATTTGCCATAGGGAATCATTGGGTGGTCCATTTCTCTGACACCTTAAAACCCCTTCCATTGCTTTTTACTTCAACCTCTTAGGTGATGGAATCCTTCCTTTCTCGAACCTCTCTCTCCCAGCCATTCCCTCGATCTCTTTCTGGAATCTTATCCCCTCTCTTGCTGGATACCAAATTGGAGCCTCTCCCCTCTCTCCATATTTAACTGCGACCTCGTTGCCTCGCAAACATGTATTAAGGTTCCAAGACTGCACCATCTTCTCTCAAACTTAGCAGCCGAACTCCATGAACCAAACTCCGGCCACAGGGTTTAAGCCCCGGGTGCTCTGCGAGAAGCCCAAACACCGCTACGTGCCCAAGCGTGGCAGCATCGGGAAAGGCATGCAAGGGTGTCTCTGCAAGATGCCCGAACACCGCTACGTGCCCCAGCGTGGTGGCATCTTAAAAGGCATCCTAGGGTGCTTCGGCTTCCACTCGTCCTCATGAATCGTGGAGGCGTCGTAATGGATCGTCGGAGTGGCGGAGCCTGGAGGACTCTGGAATTCTGCATTAATGAATCTGGTTTTCGTGTGCTTTGTGATAGATGTATACAAATCCTTACGTCCCCTTGAAACAGGGGAAAAATAATGTTTGTCTAAAATTAGTATAAACCTTAAAGCAATCTGTTCTATGTCTTTATTCTGACAAATTTTATGTTCTAACATGATGAAGTGCATGTTTCTGTTTGTCTTTAGGTAGATGTAGAATTATGATTGGCCGTTCTACCACGAGGAGCGACCTGAGCCTTGTCTTTCCCTGTATTTGACCTGGGACCAATATCGCCGCCTCGACGCTGGTAAGCCATGGCGCTTCCTCGTCTCTCTCTCTCTTCTGTCACATCTCCCTCCATGCGCCGGCCGCCATCGAGGCAGCCGGGAGCCCGTCGCCGACTGACTGTCGAGGCATCGCCCCTTGCTCCCCTGTTCCTCTTTCGGGCATGGCGGCGGAGCACCACCTCACATCTACATCATCAGGGGTCGCGGCAGTGTCACCGTGAGCCCGAATCCTTTGCCCCTCCTCCCCCTTCCCACCATAGTATTAAGGCCGAAGCCCTAATTTAACTAAGAAAGGAAGCCAAATTAACAAAATAAGCCGAAAAAAAGGGATGGCGCTCGCAGTTGCTATAAGGGCTCGTTTTGGTATTTTAATTATTTACCTCCCCGGTCTAAATCCTCTTGTTATGTGACTGCTCGTGTTTTCATCCCTGTTGCTGGGTATCGTGGTCTTGGAGGACGCTAGTTGTCACCGTAGTTTGTCATACATTCTTGCTTTCTGTATGAAGGAATAAATGGCGGCATCTTCAAACCCATGCTAGAGTGCCTCTGCTTCTGCTCGCCCCCGCCGACTCGTAGAAGCGTCGCAATGGATTGTCGGAGAGGCGGACTCCGTGGTACTACATTAATAAAGCATGCTGAACCTGGTTATGAGTACTAGAAATTTTTTTAAATTAATATTTTTTAAATAAAAAATTATCAAAATAGGTAATTTAGGTATATTTATCGAAATAGATGATTCTCGCTGACATGACGGTGATGGGGCATCTGAGTTCATCTTTTCAAAAGACAAAATCTTTAAAAATTGACATTATTTTTTTTAAATTTAATTTTAAAATTTGATGTGATACGAATTAAATGGATATGATATTGAATTTGTCCTACGGAAAGATGAATTCAGTTTTGAATTCACCTTTCCAACAGAAAAATTCAAAACCAAATTTCTTTTTTTTAATAATTTTATAAATATTATTATTATTTTTAAATAAAATTAATAAATTTTAATTTTAAATAAATAAATAAATAATAAAAAATTAGTATTAATTAAAATTTTATATATTATTTTTTTGATAATATTAATTATTATATTATTTTAAGATAATATTAATTAAAAATAATATTAATTAACAATATAAAAATAATATTAATTTAAAATTAATAATAATTTAACTAAAAAATAATATTAATTGAAAATAATATTAATTAAAAGATATTATAATAATATATTATAATAATTATTCTATATTCTAAAATATAATAAATATATTATAATTAATTATATTATATATTATACTTTTTATAATATAGTATAAAATTTTTTTAAAAAAATAAAAAATAATCATCATGTCGATACTATTCGGTCGCTAGTCCGGTACCAGTTCGGTCGACAACCCAGTATTAGTCCGATCCCTTGCTCAGGAGCGGTGGCAGGACCCCGACGACCAGACCAGCAATCGGGTCTGTGGCATGACTGGGGCTAGACCGGTGACAGGATCTTGGCGGTCGGACAGGTAGTCGGACCCGGGTGGCTGGACCGACACCGGACTAGGGGCCGGACCGGCTGCAGGATCGGGGGCCGCACCGGGGACCTCGGTCCGGCCCCCGGTGCGGCCCTCGTTCCGGCCGCTGGTCCGGCCGTTGGTCCGGCCGCCGTTCCGGCCCCCGGTCTGGCCCCAAGTGCGGCCCCCGATCTGGCCCCCAATGCGGCCCCCGGTCTGGCGGACCGGTCCGGTTGTAGGACCGGGGGCCTCACCGGGGTCCCCGGTCCGGCCCTAGGTGCGGCCCCCAGTCTAGCCACCGGTCCGGCCCCGGCCTCACCAGGGACTACGCTTAGGGGCCGAAGAGTTATTAGAGGAACTGAGCATATTTGGTCTTTTGGTATTCTTCTTCTTAGAAGGGAATCTCCCTTCTGCCATTCTTCGGCACGCCGCTTGCTCCTCAGCGGCTACATACTTCTAAGCTCTTGCTAATAGTTCGGCATAGCTTTGCGGAAACCTCTTGTCCAGGGAGAAAGTAAACCTGGACGATTTCAAGCCTTTTTTCAAGGCAGACATTGCCACATGCTCATTCAGATTAGGGATTTCCAATGTGGCTGAGTTGAAACGGTGAACAAAGTCTTTCAAATTTTCTCCCTCTTGCTACTGGAGAAGAAACAAGCTATCGGTATTCCGCGACATTTTCTGGCATGTCCTGAAGTACGAGACAAACTGCCGCTCTAACTCAGAGAAAGAATGAATTGTCTTCGACGGGAGGCTTGAGTACCACATTCGAGCAGACCTCTTTAAAGTAGTAAGAAAGGCAAGGCAATAAAGAGCATCCGTAGCTCCTTGGACCATCATATGAGCCTTATAGCTCCCCAAATGGTCAAGAGGGTCTAAGGTCCCATCGTAAGCTTCCAACTATGGAATCTTGAAGTACCTCGGGATAACTTCTGCCATTATATGATCAGAAAAAGGGGGTTGCAAATTGAAGGATGTGACCTCATCACTTCTTCTCAAATCCACGACTCTTGCAATCTGTGCTTGCATGGATTTAAACCTCTCCTCAAACTCATAATTGATCTCCTTCTGCCTATCATCCTTCAAAGCGAGATTTTAGAAGAAACAGAAGGAGATCACTGGACTCTTTTCTTCCCATTGTGATCCCAGGCTTGTCGATCTGATGGAGAGGCATGGCGACCACGGGATGACCGGACTTGTGAAAAGCTGGGAGTGATTTCCTGATGTCGACCCTCCTTCAAAGATTGATGACTGGAGGGTGAAACTGCTGGGGGTGGTGGCTGCCTTTGAGCTGCAGCCTTATGTAGATGTTGAACCAAAGCTGTCAGGGCTTCAACTTTGTTCTGAAGATCCTCGAACTGTTGTTGGCCCACCATTATCATGGGGGGCCCTCCTTGATCTGCCGGAAAATTACTTGTTGGAAGGCCATTTCCTGGTTGCTCCTGGCTTGTGGAAGCATTTCAAGCTTTCCCTTTCACCATTTTTGCTCGAGTAAAGCTTTCATTTGATCAAGCGAAAAAATCGCTACCCCTACCTGGCGCGCCAATCTATTGACGCTGAATCTCCGTCGATCGGATGGAGTGATTATTCCGCTGGGCCGCTGCGAACCAGAACCTGCAAAACAGATCCCTGACCGGAGGTTTTCCGGTGGGGGCACTCCGATGCCAAAGTCAGAAGAGACTTAGGCAGCAGCAGAATGGACAGCTTATAGAACCAAGGATGGGAAAGAAGGAATTTGAAAATGTCAAAAAAGAGAGCCAGATCCCCTGAGTGTCCCCTCTTACCAGTATTTATAGGCTCCAACGTAACTACTTACGAATATGGAGGTTGACAAGCGTAACCACTTTATAACTGTAAGTAGTGGCTGTCGGAAAAGCCGTTATACCCGGAGTTTGTTTAATCTGGAGTTTCAGACCACGTGGACGGTTTCAACAACCCAAACAGATTTCAACTGTTTGTCCAAGAAATCCACGTGCTCCAGAATCCTCCTTCTTTAAGCATAGATCCGAAGTGAGCTTTACATTTTCTTTAGTAGCACTCCTGAAGAGAATGTTAGCTTCACACTTCGGATCTTTCTTAGATGTGATAAAAATAAATACTTACAATCTTTAGATTGAAGGAATAAAGTCGAAGATATTTGCCCGGGAGATCAAGTCTTCGAATCAAAACAATTGTACGAAGCCGAAGACATTCAACATTGTCTTCGGACTGAGATAATAATACGAAGTCGAAGACCCAGAGTCTATAATATCCTTTAGACAATAAGCCAAAGATAATAAGCATGGTGTCCGGACCAAAATAATAATACGAAGTCGAAGATGTAGAGAAAACATTCTGGATCATAGATACGAAATCGTAGATTTTAGGCATAGTTTTCAGATTAATATGGATGTACGAAGCCGAAGATAATGAACAGTTTGCTTCCCAGAAAGTCAAGCATGGTCTTCGGGTCGAGATAACGATACGAAGTCGAAGACTTAGGGTTAATAACGAGAAAACAACAGCGTGAAATTAAAGACTCCTTTTGCCATCTGATATAACTAATAAAATAAAAAATAATTAATTAATTAGAATAAAATAGAGATATCATAACAAGTCTTGAGAATCCAGAAATAGAGCAGCAAGACTTTGAAGGTGGACAACCACGAATATTAATTATGTTTTGTTGGCCCCTCTGAAAGTCCTGCATAGGTCAAAACTTTGTCGGGCAAGTTAAACATCCTGCTTGTATAGGTTGGATGGGATCTCCTTTAAGGTCCAGTCTTAATTAAGTTTGTTTATGGCTAGATCAATATTTTTATTTATATGAAAATGGAGGGAGAATCAATCCTATATTTTATTAAATTATAAGAATACTAAAAGATAAAAAGAGAGAAAAGGTGAAAAGAAGACCCCTACTAAGGTAGTGCCGGAATCCATTCCTCCTCTTAAATGTATAATACTAGTCGTGGTCCTCGTGGAGCAATTCCAATTCCATCTATTTAATATGATCATTTCACATTATGTGCTACCAAAACGTGTTGCATGTAATTTTTGCTGTCGTTAATCACGCGGTGCTTTAATTCCTTGCCAATTATTTTTTACACTGGCCGGATCATTTTTTTTAATGATCAACGAGAACGGCCTAACGTTGTCCAAGGTTAAGCCCCCACAACCCCACCTTTTTTCTTTCAAGATTCTATTGCTAGCCCCTTCAATTACCAAGGGTCAAAAAATTAGAGGATGCAATGCTTCCTTTCCCTTAGCTTCTAAGTAGAACCATCAAAATATATATATATATATATATATATATATATATATATATATATATATACTAAGGGGAGAACCTCATGCTCCCCGCCATTCCTTCTCTTCTTTTTATTTTCAAAATGCCTTCTCTTCTTGGAACCCTCTTGCCCAATGCTAACTTGATGAAAGTTTTAGTGGTAATCATTGGTCCTCGCTATTTGGAAAGGTTTAGGCATCTTTACTCACCTTGTTCCATGATATCAACCATTGGATCACATCTAGCATTGATGGAAGTTTTAGTGGTAATTATTAGTCCTCGCTATTTGGAAAGGCTCCCCCGAGGTTGAGCCTCGACCGAGATTGGATCCTCGTTCTTCGTGCATGCAGGAGAAATCCCCTTCCTCGCTTGAGGCCGATCCCATGGTCAAAGTCTACCTCTCCCCCGGGTGGACAAGCAGCGGTGCCGGCAAGTGGTGTCATCGCCCTCACCCTGGCATGCCTGGGGAGACTGGCACACCTGACGGGCGATGGCACGCTGTCTGAAACGTTCGAAGGAATTGTTTCCCCTCCAGAACACGCCAACTGTGCCCCTGTGAAGTGGTGTTCTACCAGGGAGCGCCAGTCTATGGGGGAGCATCTTGCTGGAGCAACTAACTCCCAACCCACTATCGGTGCCATCTACAAAAGGAGCTCCACTACCCACTATCTGCACCACCCAGGAGAGGAAGGGCTCGTCAGAAAATTCAGACCCTGTAGCACCTGCCCTGGACTAGTGCTCTGCCAGATGGTGGGATGGCACCAATGGGGAGCAGCGCCCTGTCGAGGCGTCAAGGTCCGTAGCACATCTCCCTGCCACAAAGGAGGCGCACCCCCTCCACGTTCTTTGGGGCTCAGTTAGTGGCAAGTCCCTGACCACCCGGGGGGCAAAAGACAAGCCTACGTCCCACTCGTGGGGAGGGCACATGGAAGGGTTTAAAGAGACAGGGTTCCGTACCCCATAGAAGGCACTGCTCGCCTATAAGAAAATCCGAAGGGATCTCTGGCAAAGGTAAGTGAGAAGGGGCCAGCACCACAGTGAAGCACTAGGCATACCAAGAGCATCCAAGAACTCCCAGAGAGAGCTCCGATGGCCACCACTGCTCGTGCCCTCCTTCTCGACCTAGCCTCTCACTTTATCTTTTTCTTAGAGACCTCCAAGGATGGAGACTGCTCCAAGATTCGTCCAGGAGGATATGTTCTCCTAGGTTGTTCACTGACTTGATCGTCTGAGTGCCCCCGCTGAGATCCCTAGTCCAGATCTCCTTTCTTTTATAGGTCCGAGCATGCACATCGGGCGCCGGACGGGAGTGCCACCAACCGACGTCGAACAAGTGCTACAGGCCACGATGACCTAGACAGCAGCAATCCCCATCAAGATAATAACAATTGGTCCTTGTTTTTCATGAATCATGTTTTGCTCCATTTCTTCGGCAACTTTAGCCAAGAAAGTAATAGATATCCTTTGCATACCATAAAACATACAATGTATTTATGCATATACAATGATATTATATAATCTATAAGTAAGAAAGCATGGTAATTTAGTAATAATGTTTTTATGTAGTGATGAAAATGAAATCAGATTAGTGTTTGTTACTCCAAATTTTTAATTTCTAAGGTTCTTTTATAAACCATCTTTTGCCTCACACATGCATGCTCAAGACATCCAAAAGCAACTATATAACTAATAACATCTGCAAAATAAATAGTTTATTATAACAAACATATATATATATATATATATATAGAATTTAAATTTAAAAAGTTAGTGAGTAAAATTGTTGCATACCTATCAAAAAATATCATTATAATTTCTAGCGGTATTTCATTGAAATGAATAAAATTAAAATTTTGATGTGATATCAAGCAATTATCATCATTGGCTTGTAACACAACTGTCCATCTACTGATATAGATAATATATTAATGAATAGCAATTTTGAAATTTTTTTATTAAACAACATGTTGAGTTTTTTTTGGAAGAAATACATGTTGCCTTCATTAAGAATATTCTTGAATTGCGCAGCATCTTCTTTACAAATTAATGCTTGAATAGTAGTTTCCTATATAATATAAATTTAAAAAATAAATATATAGAAGATTAATATACTAAAATATCGATAAAAAATTGGCATAGTAATATGGTTATTACCTCTTCACCAATAACTATGCAATTAACACTTAACAAATTGATTATCGACAATAAGATTTATTGAATCCCAAAGCCTTGCAACTTTAACTTTGATTAACAAACTTCCTTTTTCCAGTGATTATTGTATAACAAATTATATTCCATATTTTTTCACAAAAGAATATATTATTATGTAGAATTTATGTAATTGCATAGAATAAACAATAATATTTCTTAATAAATGATAATATATTACTTTGTACCTGTTAGGGAAAATCTTGCTTGGGCTAGGTATATGAAGCCTGGGCCCATGAGTTTCATCAGATGGCCTGCCACATGCTCACCGACCACTCACTAGGTTGGAACCTTGATCGGGAGAGAATATACTTCTAGCTCCAATATTATTGAAAAAGTTAACATGATTAGTGCATGGTCAGCCTCACCACTCGATAGACCCTCCATTGGAGGAGTTGGTGCCCTTCTTAACCTACCAGATGCAACTAAGTACCAATTGCCAAGTACCCTCAATCGAGTAAGCCTCGACATTGACCGGTACTCCTATTAATAGATCCCTCGAGTGCTGTCAACATGCACTCATGGATTATTCATCAGATTTGACCCTTGATCGATCAATGCTCTTGGACATGGCTCGACTACTTGCTTGTCGCATGGGCAACCCCTTGTCTATCTATCCTCTCATAGAAAAATTAGTGCCTTATCCGATCGACCGGATCCAACCAAGTGTTTCTCGCCAATCACCTTCATTCGACTTAGCCTCGTAGTGACAAGCCCTTCATTAATCGATCCGTGGAAGGCCATTGGCATATATAAGTCTTTATTTAGGGCAATTTGATCAAGCACCTTCTTGCCGACCACTCCTTAGCTTAGATAGGAGCACTCGAACCAACCCCTGATTCTTGTATTGGGTGACAAGTAGATCCTTAGGTAATATAGCTACTTGGACCTTCTAAAGACCAATATAACCAATGCTCACTTCCATGTCCTCGATCATGTGGCCAAGAGATCATGTCATGCCTCATGATTGCTAATCACTGTCATATCCTTATAATTAAGTAAAGCATGCCTAAACCCAAATAGTGGTCAACATCATCATTAAGGAACATGGTCAAGTCCACATAAAGGACAAGGTTCCAATTAAAATGAAATGGATATCCCTGTAAATGGAAAATCCCCTAACAACTTATATGATAAGCTCTATTACTTCTCACCAAATCTATTAGAATCTTTATCATTCCAAAAATGCCCTTATCTTCCACCTATTAAAAGGGAAGACCTCAAGGTATGCAAAAAAATTCTAATGTATGCTACTCATATTATTGTTATGCCCCAAAACAAACTTGAACATCAAAGGGCCCGTGCCAGAACACATGTTCAGGGCTTTTTTGCATGTTCTATCCTCCGAAGATCTTTCTACATCACTAGCTCCAATATCTCCGATGCTTGACGAATTTTAGTACTAATAGAATAGAGAAATAGCTTAATCCCATTTTTGAGGAGTATAGCCCAAAGGTAAATCAATAATTCCACCTAAGAAAGCTATGTCTCGTTGCACTAATGCCACAACCTCTCAGCTAGTAGGAAGCCAAGCCAACAACCTAGCCTTGCCATGACCAATGGGGGCCTCTCCACCTCCAAAGCCGATATTAGTTAGTACGAAGCAGTTCATCTTGCTTTTCTAGTAGGTTCAAAACTTGGTAGTGTTGTTCAAGCTATTCAAGCAGCTCCTAGTGGCACTGCCAAATCTTGTGCCACCCCTTATGGCATGCTACTTATGGTGCAACCGACTCCCACGTTGCCACCTGTGATGCCGTAGCCTTATCTAGTGCCACAAATGGTGCCACCACCACCAGAATAGTTACAAGTCCCTCCTAAGATCCAGAAGGGAGGCCCACTCACCGTTGTCATCACAGGAGTCTAGAAGCAAAGAGGCAATGATCTCAAAGCCCCCACTTGGGGCACAACTCGATCGCAGATCAATGATCCCCTTAATTATCGAAGGACCCTATTGCTTGAGATCTTGAGATTGAGTGGAAGCTCCACGAGATGGACCAGCGGATTGAAGCAATCACAACCTCTCTTCAATACCATATGATGAGTTCGATAATGACCCATTTTTTGATACCAAAATAATGCAAGCACCACTTCCCCAATACTTTAAAGATCCCTAGTTGGAAAACTATGATGGGACTACCAACCCCATCGACTACCTGGAGAGTTTTAAGGCAATGATGCTCCTCCATGGAGCTATTGATGCTATCATTTTCAGAGCCTTCCCTCTACTTTGAAAAGGATAGCTTGATATTGGTATTCGAGCTTGAAGTCAAGATCGATTCACTCCTTTGTACAACTGAGCTGATTTTTTGTAGAACATTTTGTCAGCAACTAGCAATAATAGAAGTGATCGAACTTCCTCCTTACCCTCAAGTAAAAGAAGGGAGAGTCGATCCAAGCCTTTGTTAGCCAATTTAACATGGCTACTTTGGAGGTCCACAACCTAGATTAGTCAGTCGTGATGTCAGTCCTGATGAGTGGACTATAGAAAAATGACCTCAAGAAGTCATTAATAAAGACTTATCCCTAGAATTTTGCTAACATGCTAGCCTGGGCGAGAAGTACATGTGAATGGGAGATGCTTTCACGTAGGAAGAAACTTCTACCACATCCTTACTAGGGGGTGGGAAGTTAAAGACCGAGTAAAAAAACTTGCCAAGGCAAGAGGAAAGGGCCTAGCAACGTTCCAAGTCCCTTCCTCGATAGCAAAAAAATGGGACTCCTTGGACCCGCCTACCCAAAAGCCCCTACAAAAGGGATTGGCATACATCACTACCAAGGAAGTTTGATGCCTACATCCCATTGAATGCGCCAAGGGCATAGGTGTTGATGGAGATAAAGGGGTAGCTCCCAGAAGTTGGAAAGCTATGGTCTTCCCTAGTGGAAGGAACTTAAAAAATTTTGCATGTACCACCAGGACCACACCATGGCACTGAGGAGAGCATTCACCTTTATGATGTGATCGAGGAGCTCATCAAGCACAATGCCCTTGATCAATTTATTTGACAAAGAGAGCATGAGAATTGATAGAAGTTGCCTTGACCATCTCAATAGTAACCACAACAAGGCAAGGTCCAAGGTGACGAACCCCTATCAGGGATAGTGAATACCATCACTATGGGGTGCCATAGTAGAAATCCTGATGATGAAGAAAGAGAGGCAAAGAGGTGGGCTGGAGGACCTATAACCTTTATTGAGAAAGATAACCAAGGAGTCTAGTTCCCACATGATAATGCGGTAGTTGTAACTTTAAATATTGAAAACTATAATATATGCCATATTTTAATTGATAATAGAAGCCCATCCATTGTCCTATACTTTGATGTCTTTGTCAAAATGGGGTTATCTCCTGATTAGTTAGGGAGAAAAAAACTCCTCTTAGTTGGTTTCATGGTAGACACAATTTGGGTGGAAGGGATCATCACCATACCCATGAAGATGGGGTAGTACCCTCGCCAATCCATTGCCCAGGTTGACTTCCTGGTCGTCTGAGTACCCTCGGCATACAATGTCATTTTTGGGTGACTAGGTTTAAATGCCTTTTGAGTCATTATCTCGATATGCTGCTTGAAGGTGAAATTTTTAATGACATACGGGGTCGGAGAAGTCTGTGGAGACTAGGACTTAGCATGTCACTACCACCATATCATACTCCAAGGAGTTAGAGCTACCAATACTTACCTAATTGAGTGGCTGGACACCTGCAATGACTTGATCGAGCAACATGGAGAATCGGCCTAGGATCTCATCTTCATATCCTTGGTGAACGGGAACAAGGAACATAAGGTCCGGATTGGATCCAATCTAAATCAGGTAACCAAAAATTAATTAATTTCATTTTTACAGGAGAACATCAATATTTTTGCCTGGATGTAGATTGACGTGCCAATCATCGACCTCTCGATGATTATGCATCAGCTGAATGTAGATGTAAAGCATCGATCATTCAAGCAAAAGAAGCAAAACTTAATACCCGAGTAGCAAAACATAATAGCTAAGGTGGATAAGCTGCTGAACATAGGCTTCATCAAAGAGACCATCTATCTAAATTGGATCTCTAACATGATCATGGTGAAGAAGGTAAACAGGAAATGACAAATCTAAATAGACTTCACCAACTTGAACAAAGTATATCCATAACATAGCTACCTGCTATCAAGGATAGATCAGATGGTGGATGCCACTTCAGGTCATGACCTCCTGAATTTTATGGATGTCTTTTTCAATTATAACCAAATCCAGATGGCTCCTGAAGATGAGAAGAAAACTGCTTTCATCACTGACTGAGATCTTTTTTATTATAAAGTTATGACATTTGATCTAAAAAATGCAGGTACCACCTATTAGTATCTTGTAAATAAAATCTTCAAGGATCAGATTGGATGAAACATAAAGGTATAGTTGGACAATATACTCATCAAGAATAAAGTCACCAGGACCTATATCGATGACCTCCGAGAAGCTTTCTCCATCCTGTGAAAGTATCGGATGAAGCTAAATCCTACCAAGTATGTCTTTGGGATCTCCTTTGAAAAGTTTCTTGACTTTTATGGTCTATAATTGAGAAATCAAAGCCAATCCAAAAAAAATCAAGGCCATATAGGAGATGGGCCCCCCAAGAATGATCAAGGATATTTTGTATCTCACTGGGAGGATCGCTATCTTGAACTAGTTCATCTCAAAATTGATCGAATGATATCTTCTCTTCTTCCAAACCTTAAAGTAATTGAAGAACTTCTAGTGGATTGAGGAATGCCAAAAAGCAATTTGAAGATCTCAAAAACTACTGCGGTTCCAAACCCCTGTTGGATAGCCAGATCTGGGTGAGGAATTGTTCCTATACTTTGCGACTTCACTAATGATGATGGGAGTAGTGTTGATATAGGACTGGAACAAGATTCAAAAGTCAATTAACTATATCAATTGGATCTTGAGGGATGCAGAAAACTCGGCACTTCAAACTAGAGAAGCTAGTCTATGCCCTCCTCATTGCCACTTGAATGCTTCGAGCATACTTCTAGGCTCACACCATCGTCCCAAGGCCTACAGCAATTCATAGTTGGTCGGCAAACACATCAGAAATGACTATGAGGTCCAGGAGGAGAATATGATAAAGTACCTTCAAAAGATTAAAGATTTAGTTTAAACCTTTCATAGTTTTGAAATCTAGCAAATACCAAGAGAGGACAACTCTTGAGCTGATTTGCTGGCCAGGTTAGTGACAACAATATCAATAACTCTATCCAAAGAAGCATACTTTGAGGTGGTCAAGAAGCTGACCAAAGAAAAATCGATGAAGGTGATGCAACTGGATGATGAGCCCTTCTAGATCGATCCACTAGTCAATTTTCTGAAGGATAAGATACTCCTTGTAGACTACAAGGAGGCTCGAAAAATAAAATATCAGGCCTCCTAATACTTTTATACAAGAAAATATTTATAACATATTATTCTCTCTACCTCTCCTTAAGTGTCTACATTTGTTCAAGGCTAGCTATGTGTTAAGGGAGGTCCATAAAGGAATGTGCAGGAGCCAAATTGGAAAAAGGGCATTGGCTTACAAACTCCTCTGATAAGGTTATTATTGATCCATAATATAGAAAGATGCGGAGGACTTTATCATGCAATGCGATACATGCCAAAGAAACTTAAACATATAGTACCTACCCACCTTGCCAATCACTCCTATATGTGCACCTTGGCCTTTTGTATAGTGGGGGATGGACATTTTTGGTCCGTTATCACTTGCCTCAGGACAACAAAGATTCTTGCTAGTTACCATAAATTATTTCATCCAATAGGTGGAAGCAGAGTCGTTGACCTGCATCATAGAGGTAAAGGTGATAGACTTTGTATGGAGGGCCATAATCTACCGGTTCAGCCTATTCCAAGTATTGATCACTGATAATAGGCAACAATTCATAGAAGCCTGATTTATAGAATTTTGAGAAGGATGAAGGATTTCATATCATCTTACCTTCGTGGCTCATCTGTAGGTGAATGGAGAGGCTAAAGTGACAAATCGCACCCTTCTCCAAGGCTTGAAGAAGAGGCTGGGCAAAGCCACAAGGTTGTGTGCCTATAAGCTTCATCACGTGCTTTGGATAATCGAATGATAGTGAGGGCTCTAGCAAGGGAAATACCCTTCAACTTGGCTTTCAAAACTAAAGCTGTAATACCTGTTGAACTTGGAGCCCTATCAATGTGGGTCAAGAATTTTGATAAGCAGACCAACTTGAAAAGATGACTCGTAGACTTTGGCCTGTTGGATGAAGTTTGAGAGAGAATGTACATCAACATGGTGAACTAGCAACATAAAGTTGCTCGATACTTTAACTCTATAATCCAGAGCAAAACTTTTAGAGTTGGCAATATGGTGCTACGCCGAGTGAACGTCTCCCAGCCTAGTTAGCGGGGAAGCTATCTCCAAACTAGAAAGGTCTATATCAAGTAGAAAAATTCTTCAAGTTAGGAATTTATCGATTAAAGCAATTAGATAGAACTCTTCTACTCTAATTTTTGAACTCGGCTGATTTCCAAATGTATTATCTATTATGTAACCTCTTTATTCTAAAATAAATATTTCTAAATCAGAAAATGTGTATGCTCTAAGAAATCAATAGGAAATTGAAGGAATCTTCCATTGGTTTCAAAAAATGGAAGGCCATTCAACACCCTGGCTCTAAAAAGCCTTTGATCGACCAGAGCCTCAATGATGTGGGCTAACTATAAGGATCCTCACTTGACCGAGATAAAAGATCATTCAGCATCCATGGCTCCAAACGATCCTTGATCAGTCAAAGTCCTAAGGGCACTTAGCACCTATAGCTTCAAAAGGCCTTTAATTGACTAGAGTTTCAATAGTGAGGGTTAACCGTAAGGACCCTCACCTGACCGAGATGAAAGGTCATTTAGCACCCATGGCTCCAAATGATTTTTGATCATTTAGAGTTCCAAGGCCACTTAGCATCCATGGCTCCAAAAAGTCTTTGATCGATCAGAGTTTCAATAGTGAGGGCTAAACGTAAGGACCCTCACTCGATCAAGATGAAAGGCCATTCAGTGTTCATGGCTCCAAACAATCCTTGATTAGTCAAAGTTCTAAGGCCACTTAGCACCCATGGCTTTAAAAGGCCTTTGATTAACTAGAGCCTCAACGGTAAGGGCCAACCATAAGAACCTTCACTCGATCAAGATGAAAGGTCATTCAGCGCTTATGGCTCCAAATGACTCTTGATCGATTAAAGCCCTAAGGCCACTCAGTACCCATGGCTCCAAAAGGCTTTTAATTAGCCAGAGCTTCAATGGTAAGGGCCAACCATAAAGACCCTCATCCAATCAAGATGAAAGGCCGTTCAGTGCTTTTAGCTCCAGAAGGCCTTTGATCGGCCAAAGCCTCAACAATGAGGGCTAACTATAAGAACCCTCACTTATCCGAGCCCAAAGGCCATTTGGTGCCCCTATCTCCAAATGACTATTGATCAACCAAAGCCCAAAGGCTATAGTGCCCAGGCATCGAATGATCCTTCATTTATTCAAACCCTTTAATGACTTCCTCCCTCCTTCCATCTTTCGATGGCTATCATCTCCTTCCTCCTCCCTCTTCTGCTTTCCCATCCTTCCATCTCCTTCCTCCTACCTCTTCTGCACTCCCTAAACCCATCTCTAAAAAAACCCCAAACCCTTATACCTCTCCTCTTTCACCTACTATCATCATCCACCATGCTCTAGTGATGGCAAAGCCTCGATTGCTAACAACGATGATGGCTATTGGGTATTCCATCATTCCCTTTGCTCCAGTAATATCAAACTCTCTCCTTTGCCATCATCGGTCGGAGACATGGAGTAGGCATCATGACTTGTATGTTTTATCCTCCTATTGCCCTCCACTTTCCTAAAAAAATCCCGTCACACATGGAAGATGGCGGCCACCACACAACAGTGACCCTCGATACCTTTTCCCCTTGCATTCCATTCTTTGGAGGATTAGGGTTCTTTCAAACAAAACCCTAAATCCTCCTTATACTTTCCAATCTAAATCCCATCTCACATAATTTTCCATCTCTAAGTAGGGATGGCAATGGGCCAGGTTCGGGGTGGGTTTTTAACTATCCAAATCCAAACCCAAATATCCAATAAATTATCCAAATTCAACCTAAATACTATCGAGACTGGGTATTTTATCCAAATCCATCTCAATCAAGTATCGGATAATTTAGATTTACCTGGCCCGAATCTAATTGAGTCACATTAAATAATTTTTTATTTTTGTTAATTTTAAAATTATCTACCATTCTATAAATCATACATATATTAAATAAATAAAATCCAAGTACATTTTTAGTTCAACAGTACTAATTTCACATTCAATCAAAATAAAATATATTTAATATAATATATATTAATTATATATATTAAAATTTTAAAATAATTTGGGTTTGATTTGGGTTGGGTGCATATCTATCCAACCCTGACCTAAATCTAAAGTTAAGTATTCGAGTTTTATCCAAATCCAATCCAAACCCAGTCAAAGCATTGATTACCTGGCCCCAAATTGGGTCAAGCCAGGTCGGGTATCCATAAATTTTGATTTTATTGCCATCCCTACCTCTAAGGTGGTGGCAAACCATCGCTGTCCATTTGTCTAGTAATTTCCGGTCACCCGCACCGATTAGCTCCTACGAACCTGTATATACATATTTCCCTATACCTATTTCTATGCATTTTTTTTGATACATTTGAGAGTCAATCCATACCAAGCCCAACCCAACCCTGGCCCGGTCCATACTCAATCCATTACAAGGGCCCAGTCTAAAGAAGTTAACCCAGTCTTGGCCTAGTCCACCATCAGCCCCTTATGTAATCTTTGGTCCATTAGGATTGGCCTAGTCCTCCCTTAGCCCAAAACCTATGCCTTGGTCTATTAGAAATGGCCCAGTCCACACCCAGTCCATCACACAGGTCTGATCCTTCTTGGCCCAGTTCACCCTTAATAGTGACATAACATTCACCTCTTCTCCACATCATTCGAGCTAGAAAGTTTCTTTCACTTGGTCCTTACCTGATCCTCCCTTCCCTACATGATGCAACACAGGAGATGGAAGGTTGCTGTTCCTGGATTAGCAACCCCCCATTACCAGCCTATTATACCAAAATAACCAGTGTCCCTCAGTCCTCTCTTCTCCATGTGATGTAGTAGGGAAAAAGAAAGGTTGCCATTTTTTAGGTAGTAACCCCCCCGTTGTCATGATGGAGAAAGAAAGCAAAACAAACCTTTGATTGCTCGGATTTCTCCTTTTCTTGGATGATGTTGTAAGGAAAAAGGATGGCTATTGGACACCTGCAGCAACCTTCCAAAAATCTTGGTGAGTTTAGAAACGAAAGGAGTATAAAATATAGCAAACATAGAAAAAAAACCCTAGAACAATACCTTAATTTCCTCAAATGATGTAGGGAAAAAGGATGGCTATGGCACACCTGCAACAACCCCCCAATAGATTGATGAGTTGAGAGACCGGTTCATGGTCTAGAGAAAAATATATATAGCCTAAGCTTCCTCTCCACTTGATCAAATATGCTTCAACTAGTCTTTTCTATTGTTGGGCTTCTTCTCCACTTGATTAACCCTATATCAGATTACTGTAACAACCTTTCCATCATAGGACACTTCCACACCTCTCTTCATGCAGGACTTTTTTTTTGCGGTTTACAGGCTACCAAAAATTTCTATGCCGAAAAATCCAGCGGTCCGAATAGCAAGATGATGCATCTGTGGGATAAAGGGATGTATTACCTCTCGCCACATTTAAAGCACAGAAAACATAGCATCATCACCGGAGAAAGTTGTGTCGGAACATTTAAATACATAACACTATTTCTTTTTAAATGTTCTCCAGGTTTGTCATTGTCTTCCTGTTGGAATTAAACATGATATTTTTCAAAGAGACACTTTGAAAGAAGATATTTTGAAAAAACCAAACATCACCTTGAAACTAATTAATTGCATATAAACTTGCTACCATTATTATGTACTTTAAACTAAGAGGTTTATTATTTATTTCTAGTAAACAATGAGTCATTTTGTAATGATAAAAGGCCATGTATCCTTTCATAATTGGCAAGTAAAAAAAGAAAAATCTGAAACATAATTTCTATATATTTGTTTGTCTATTACCTTTTCTACAAAATATTCTTACTTCTTTCAAATCTGGTACCAAAGCCTCAAAAAAAAGAAAGATCCATGGCCTCCATAAACTTTATTCAATCCCAATTATCCAAACTCACCAAAGACAACTATGGCAGTTGGTGTATCCAAATGAATGCTTTGCTTGAGCCCCTTGATGTTTGGGATCTTATAGAAGATGGCTATATGGAGCCAACCAAAGATGAAGCAATGCTCACACAAGAGCAAAGGAAGCAAAATAAGGAGTCAAAAAAGAAAGACAAGAAGGCCCTCTACACACTCTATCAAAGTGTAGACGAAGGTACATTCGAGATTATTGTCGAAGCTACAACATCAAAGGAGGCATGGGACTTATTATATAAGGCACATAAAGGAGTAGAAAAGGTGAAAAAGATTCGGCTACAGTCTTTAAGGTCAAAATTTAAATATTTCAAAATGATAACTAGAGAATCAATTCCTAATTATTTTTTAAGAATGATGTCTATAGTCAATCAATTAAAAAGAAATGGTGAAGAAATTACTGATGTTAGAGTCATGAAAAAGAATTTATGCTCTTTAGATACAAAATTTGACTTCATTATTGTAGCCATTAAAGAATCAAAGGAATTGAAGGAGATAACTATAGAGCAACTCATGGGCTCTCTACAAGCACATGAACAAAAGCTTTCTAAAAGGATGGAGGAGAAGCCAATTAAGCAAGTACTTCAAATAAAACTCATACTATAAGAGAAAGGTGATTCAAAAGATAAAACAAGTTTCCATGGTATAGGCCATGGAAGAAGAGGAAGAGATGGAAGATTTCATCAAGATCAACCACAAAGAAATCAAAGAGACACAAGAGACTTCCATGCCCGAGATTATGGTAGAAGAAGATTTTTTAATCCTAGAGAAAGAGGAAGGTATGGACAACAAGCACTATAATATTTTATTTGTAAAAAATATGGGCACTATGCTAAAGATTGTTGGTACAAAGATGATGCTAATTATGTTGATGAGAAAATTTATTTTACAAAAGAACAAGAAGAAAACGTAACCATACTGATGGCCTACAACAATAATACCAGTGTTGTCAAAAGAAGTACTTGATATCTGGACATAGGTTCTAGCAATCATATGTGTGGGATAAAAAACATATTTGTTAAGATGGATGAAACCTTCAAAGGCTCGGTAACTTTTGGTGACTTCTTTAAAAGACCAGTTAAAGGGAAAGGTAAAATTCTCATTAAGCTCAAAGATGGTATTCAAAATTTTATTTCAGATGTCTATTATGTTCCAGACATTAAAAAGAATATTCTTAGTTTGGGTCAATTGCTTAAAAAAAGCTATGACATTTATATGAAAGAATTGGGTCTACAACACTTTTATTGCATATGTTCATATGTCAAAAGATAGAATGTTTGAGTTGAGTTTATATATTGATGGTTTCTCTTGCATGATGGCTCAAACTCTTAATGACTCTACTCCATGGCATCTTAGATATGGATACTTAAACTTTAATAGATTAAAACTTTTGTCTAGCAAGAATATGGTAACAGGGATGCCTTGGCTGAAAATGTCCAAGAAAAAATGTGAAATATGCATGGTTGGAAAGCAACAAAGGAGAACCTTCATTTCAAGAAGGTCAAGAAGAGTAATGAAATCATTGGAATTAATATATTTAGATATTTGTGGTCTGATCAAACTAATATTTATGGAAGGTAACGAATATTATCTTTCATTCACTGATGATTTTTCTGGAAAGACATAGGTTTATTTGTTAAAAAAAGAGTGAAGTGTTTTAGAAATTTAAAGAATTTAAATCTTTTGTTGAGAAACAAAGTGGTTTTCAAATTAAAGCTTTGAGATCGGATCATGGCAGCGAGTATTTATCCAATGAGTTTTCAATTTTTTCAAAGAACATGAAATTTTCATCAAGTTACCATCCCTTATTCACCTTAACAAAATAGAGTTTCAGAAAGAAAGAATTGAAGTATTTTAAATATGGTTCGATGTATGTTGAAAAATAAAATTGTACCTAAAAAATTTTGGAAAGAAGCAGTTGCTTGTACAATTTATTTGTTGAACAGGTTTTCTCAAAGAGACTTCATAATATGACACCTGAGCAAGCATGGAGTTTATATAAGCCTAAGGTTGATCATCTTCGTATCTTTGGAAGTGTTGCTTATATCAAAGTGCTTGATAAGAAAAGGGTCAAACTTGATGATAAATAAGAAATGTGCATTCTTTTAGGCTATGCTAAAAACTCAAGTAGCTATAAGTTGTATAATCTTATTACAAAGAAAGTAATTTTTTCAAGAGATGTTGAATTTGATGAAAAGCAAATATAGAGCTGGCAAGATAATAATAAAATGTAAAAAAATAAGGCATATATTAAAAAAGATGAAGAGTCACGGCATCAAGAAAAAAATTCATCAACTTCATAATAAAGCCCAAGACATCCATCTTCACAAGAAAGGTCAAGTAGCTCATCCTCAAAAAGAGTATACAAAAGTCGGAGTGTCCAAGAGTTGCTTGACATCACAAGGCATCTTGATGCTAATGATTATACTATATTTTATCTTTTTACAGGCTGTAATCCAATCAAGTTTCATGAAGCAAATAAAGAAGAAAAATGAAGAAATGCCATGCATGAAGAAATTTCATCAATCAAGAAAAATGATACTTGGAAACTCACAAGTCTTTTTCAAGGACATCAAGCTATTGAAGTCAAATGGGTGTATAAGACAAAGACAAATATAAGTGGAGAAATTGAAAAGCATAAAGCTCGCTTGGTAGTAAAAGGCTACAAGCAATAATATGGTATTGATTATAATGAAGTTTTTTCTTCTATTATTCGAATGGAAACGTTATACCATCTTATTTTCTTAGCAACTCAAATGAAATGGAAAATTTTTCAAATGAACGTAAAATTAGCTTTTTTGAATGGCTATTTGAATGAAAAAGTCTATGTAGAGTAACCTTTGGATTTCATTAAAAAAATGACAAGAAGATAAAGTCTACAAACTCAAAAGAGCTCTCTATGGATTGAAACAAGCTCCACGAGCTTGGAATACAAGGATTGATAAGTATTTTACTGAAAATAGTCTTCAAAATGTCTTCTTGAACATGCTCTTTATATGAAGACTAATAATATTGGTGATGTTCTATTTGTTTATCTTTATGTGGATGACCTGATAATCACATGAAATAATCTTGTAATGATTGAAGTTTTCAAGACTTCAATGATCAAAGAATTTGAGATGATGGATTTGGCTTAATATTTTATTTTTTGGATATTGAAGTCAACCAATCAAATGAAGGCATATTTATTTTACAAAGTAAATATGTAAAAATTTTTGGAGAAATTCAACATGGAAAATTGCAATTCTAGCAACATCATAATTGAATACAACACTAAATTGAGTAAATACGGAGATCTTGTTAATCCAATATATTATAAAAATTTAGTTGGAAGCTTAAGATATCTCATAAATACAAAGCCAGATATTGCCTATAATATTAGAGTTATAAGTCATGACATAGAGAAACCAAGAATGAATCACTTAATCGATGCAAAAAAAATCCTTCGATATATCAAAGGCACACAAGATTATGGTATCTTTTATTCATCTACTAATCCAATAAAGCTAGTTGAATTTTGTTATAGCAATTGGGCTGGAGATATTGATAATAGAAAAAATACAAGTAGATTTATTTTTTATATTGGAGGTACAGCATTTACATGATCTTCAAAAAAGTAACAAATTGTTACACTTTCATCTTGTGAAGCAGCGTGTATGTTGCAGCAGTAAACTATATTTATCATACATTATGGTTTCAAAGACTTCTACAAGAAATGAAGATTTCATAAAAAAATACTAACCAACATCTCTGTTGATAATAAATCAGCAATATAACTTACTAAAAATCTAGTTTTCCATGATCGAAATAAGCATATTGATATAAGGTTTCATTTCATTGGAGATTGTATCAAAGACAAAGAAGTATAATTTCTTTATATTCTAATAAAAGTTTAGGTAGCCGATATCTTCAGAAAACCGTTCAGGATAGAGGAGTTCAAAAAGCTAAGGAGCATGCTCGGAGTCATAAAGAATCAAGTTTAAGGGAGGGATGTTGGAATTAAACTTGATATTTTTCAATGAGACACTTTGAAAGGAGATATTTTGGAAAAACCAAACATCACTTTGAAACTAATTAATTGTATAGAAACTTGCTATCATTAGTGTATACTTTGAACTAAGAGATTTATGGATTTATTTTTAGTAAACAAAGAATCATTTTATAATAATAAAAGATCATGTATCCTTTTATAATTAAAAAATAAAAAAATTTAAAATATAATTTTTATTTACTTGTTCTATTACATTCTTTATAAAATATTCTTGCTTCCTTCACTCCCTAAGTTTATCTTTAATTGTTCTCCAGGTTTGCCACTGTTTCAATGCATTTTTCATTAGCAGCAAAAAAATAAATTACATATGACTTTAACATGTGGCGGTGCCGGTAAGCGATATTTGTCGCGCTGGAAGGGCATCTGTTCCCCTCTAATATATTTGTATATATTTTAGTGGTTTTAGCTGTTCCACTTCGCCTCACCATCTGCTCTCAAACTCACCAGCCAGCTCCATGAACCAAACTGCAGCCACCGGGCGTAAGCCCCGGGTGGCAGGGTGTCTCCTCGAGAAGACCGAACACCGCTATGTGCCCGAGCGTGGTGGCATCTTCAAACGAATGCTAGGGTGTCTCTGCTTCCGCTCGCCTTCCCCCGATTCGAAGAGGCGTCGTATTGGATCGTCGGAGTCTGGAGTTCTAAAGAAATAAAGCATACTGAATCTGTTTTTCGTGTACTTCTTGATTGATATATACAAATATTTGCGTCCCCTTGAAACAGGGAAAAAATAATGTATGTCTAAAATTAGTATAAACCTTAAAGCAATCTATCCTAATGTGTTTATTCTGAGAAATTTTATGTTATAACATGATGAACTGCATGTTTCTGTTTTTGGCTTTACGTGGATGTAGAATGATGATTGCCCATTCTCCTGTGAGGACCAGCATGACCCTGGTCTTTCCCTGCTTTTGACCTGGGGCCGAGATCGCCGCATGATCTCTGGCAAGCCACGCTGCCTCCTCGTCTCTCTCTCGCCTTCTGCCGGCCGCCACCGAGGCAGCCGTGAGCACATCGCCGACCGACGGTCGGGGCATCGCCCCTTGCTTCCCTGTTCCTTCTTCGGGAACGGCGACGGATCCCCACATCACCGCTGCACTACCAGCGGTCGCGGCCACCTCACCGTGCGCCCTAACCCTTTGCCTTCTCTCACCTCGCTTCCTTTCTCTCTTTACGCCTCCCTCCCTCTCTATTGCCCTCACCCCACCCTATCCTACCCTTGCCGACGGCCGGAGCCCCCGTTTCCCCCTCGGGTTCGGGTTGTATCCTTCGCCCGAAAGAACGATTGATTTTCTTTCGCGACGTCGACCGTCGATACATCATCGCACAGATCTCAAAACATTGCTAATTCTCCCGCTGCGCAGCTCTCCAGCGATATTGCGTTATCCAACGGTGGATTCCTGCAAAGGAAGGTAAATCCTTCTCTCATGAGAAGATGCAATCCCAATCCGTCCCAATCGCCCTCTCTCGACCACCCCCACTTCCCTCTCTCGCATTCTCGCTAGGTCTCTCCCTGCTCCAAGTCAGGCTGAACCTAGCTTCCCATCCCACCATAGCATCAAGCGTGAATCCCTAATTTACTAAGAAGCTAGGGGTGCCTAAACAAAATAAATAAGAAAGGACTAAGATTAGCTTTGCTATCATCGGCTCTGTTGTTGGAGCTAGAAAACCTAGCTTCCATTTCTTGGACTTCTTTTTATGTTTATATGCATATGCGCACACTTATCGCATGCATAATTTTTTAGTTAAATATAAATTAATTTTTTAAATTATTCTAATTTATCACTTCCAAGGATCGATGTTGGATTTAGTTGCCTCGACGAGAGAATAAAAGAAGCTAAAACCAAAACAAAAGAAATAACTTGGATGACTTTTTTCCTTTATTCCATGGTCCGAAGCCTAAAAGAAGCTAAAACCAAAACAAAAGAAATAATTTGGATGACTTTTTTCCTTTATTCCATAGTCCTGAGCCTATGATGGGCATGAGGATATTTGACTAAGAATATTTTGGTGTCAAAAGAAAGAAATAGTTATAGCTTTCGCGTCTTCTTTGTGTTTTGGTTCGTGTGTAAAAGGGTTTTGCTTACCGTGCTTCTAAAGCTATTTCAGATTTTCATGACGGAAGGAGGGGGCCGAGTTCTGGTAGTGGTGGAAGGAGTGGAAGGGAAGGGAAGGGGAAGCTGAGTGCCAGGGAGGGCGAGCATTTGTAGGCGAAGGTTGTATAGGGACCGACGAGGGGTTCTCTTTGGACCTCACCGAAGCTACCGGTGGATGACCTTGAGCTCTTGCAGGCTTACTTTACTCAAGTCCTGGAGCAGCCGGAGACGGAGCTCGAGGAGGCGAGAAGGGAATGGTCTGGCCTTGCGGTGGTGGTTCGAAGTTTAGGTTGACGGGTGTCAGCGGAGGCCGTGGCAAGGGAGATCCGGTCGAAGGCTCGCCTCTCGTATGAGCCGGAGGTCATCCCACTGGCGGAAGACCACCTCGTCGTCCGTTTATGGACGGAAAGGGAGTGCGCCTCGGTCTGTACCGGAGGCCCGTGGTTTGTCGGGAGGTCAGCTACTGGCGATGGAAGACTGGGAACCAGATTTTGTACCGGAATAGAGGAGTATTCGGAAGGTAGTTGTGTGGATGCGACTGTCGGCCTTCCGTTGGAATTTTGGAAGCCAACGTCAATGATGGTGGTGGTTGAGGTGGCCGAAAAACCCATATTAGTTGATGGCTTCACGGATCACCTGAAAAAGGCGGGGTATGCTCATGTGAAGGTTGAGCTAGACTCTTTTCTGCCAGTAAGTCGGGAGTTTTGGTTCGAGAGAAATCTAAGGTATTTTGGCAACGTTTTGTCTATGAAAATTTGCCTTCCTTATGTTTTGCATGTGGAAAGATCGACCATGAGGAAGATGTGTGCAGTGCCGGTACAGTGGAGTCGGGGGGAAGGAAGGAGGAGGAGAGTACCGAAGGGGGTTCGGAGGGATCCAATGGGGCGGGCTCAAGCAGGAATATTGTGCTGCATGAGGGGAGGAGTAGGTCGAAGTTCGGGCCGTGGCTGCTAACGGCCAGAGTTTGGCAGCCTCGTCCGGCGCGATCATCGGTAAAGGAGCGGAATGTGGTCGACGGGGGAAGGGGTGTTGGCAGATCCTCTCCGGATTTACCCTCCTCTTCCCCTTCGAGAACCTCTCCAACCATGGGGACTTCGACACCCAGCTCGCCGCTGGACTCGGACGGCTGGCAAAAATCGACCAAAGTGGCCCGGTGGCAATCCCCGGATGCGAGTTCAAAGGAGATGTCGGGAGCTGGAGCTTCATTCCCCCCGAGGTTTGGGCCTTTGGTTGGGTTGGCTGATCGAATGGAGGTGGGCCCGTCGGATGGTGGCCTAGTGGACCTCCTCATGGTGGACTTCGGTTCTCGGGCCTTAAAAAGAGGTCGAAGCTCGGCGTCTTCTGCTGTGTCCAACCCAAAAGTCTCTGTCCTGGTGACCTCCAAGCACATGGTGGAGGAGCTTGCTCCTGCATCTCCGGCTGGCCAGATTGCTTGCCTGGCGGTCTCGATTTCTCCTCCTTCGGTAAAGGTCAGTGCTTCCGATCCTTTCATGGATGGGCTCGGGGGGGGGGGGGGGGGGGGGGGGGTAAGGAATCTCTCTATGTCTTTGCCCATGATGGCTGGGTCGGCCGCTGTTGGGGTTTAGAGGAGTTCCCTTGGGACAGATGAAGGGAGAGGAGCTGGGGATGTGGTTAAGGGTAAGAAGCAAGCCTTGGGGTGGGTAGAGGTGGTTAAGAAAGGGACGGGAGGTGGTGCTAGGGTGCCGGGTTCTGTTTATAGTGTGGTGGGAGGGGTCTGCTGCTGCCTTGTCTCGGGTGGGCGGGTCTGGGACGAAGGGGGGAGGGAAGGCTGGTGCTTGGTATAAAGGAAAAGGACTACATCGAGGTGTGGCGGGGGGAGAGAAGATCACAGGAGGGATGGTAGGGGACTCTCAGGGTCTGGTAAGCACAGGGGTGGTGCTAGGGGGGAGGACATGGGCTATGGGCTTACAGGGGGTTCACTGGGGTCTCAGGGGGAGCTGGCAGGGGCTGCGGTGACTCGGGGGGGAATAGGAAGTCTCAGGTGGGCAGCCTGTCGGCTTTTATAGGGTCCAAATGCCCGGTGCTGGGATCCATGGGATCTAGGTAGCAATCAGGGGTGGTGGTTCCGGTCAGCATTGGAGTGGACAGGCAGGCACCAGTCCATGAGGATGTGGTAGGATGACTGAAGGTTTTCTTATTTCAGGGGAATTTGGAGCCTAAACAGGGTGCAGGGGGTCCTGCACCTGGGGAGGATATGGTTTCTGGGAAGAGCCCTGAGGAGGGTTCTTCCAGGGGTTAGTCTATCTATATGAAGATATTATCTTGAAATGTTAGAGGGGTAGGGAAATCTTCCTCTGCCTTATCTTTTAGTAGAATAAATTTTCTTAATCATCCGGATGTCTACTTGATTCTGGAGACCCGACTGGCTGGACCTTTAGTGTAGAAAATTCATCGCTGCCTTCCTAAGGAGTGGGATTTTTATGCAATTGATGCTAAGAGTTTATCTGGAGGTATTGTTTTTGCATGGAACACATCTGTCGCCAGAATCGATGTGTTTCATCAGTGTTCCCATAATGTGATAATGGTAATTACTAAAAATAATGATCCTTTTGGATCCTCTTCGGCATCTATGCCAGTATCTGCTACAAGGAGAGAAGGTATCTGTGGAATGAAGCATCCAGATTGATCAATCAGGGATTCTCGATGGTGGTTGTGGGGGATTTCAACTGTATTACCAAGGGGAAAGAGAAGAGAGGAGGCAAGGCCTTTACTCACGCTGTAGCTACCAAAGAATTCAGCTAATTTCTGGACTCTAATGGTCTCGTTGATATAGGGTTTGTGGGTTCCAGGTTCACCTGGTGCAACAACAGGACTGGGAGAGCCAGAGTTTGGGAGCAGCTGGATCGAGCTGTGGCAACCACGGGCTGGCTTCATTTGCATCCCTCACCACCTGGACAGGGTGGCTTCTGATCATTGTCCCATTCTGCTGACAACCTCCCCTCTTCCTCCCATTCAGGTGCCTTTCAGATTTAAGAAAATTTGGTTGTCTTATCCTAATTCTTGGGAGGTGGTTAGGGAGGTGTGGAGACTTCCTATCAGGGGCAATGCCCAGTATAGGATCTTCCGGAGATTAGAACTTCTCAAACATCGTTTGAGGAGTTGGAATAAAGAAGAAGTGGGCAACATCTTCTCCAAACTGGGGGAGATGGAGAAGATCATTCATGACTTCCAGGTGAAGGAGGATAGGGATGGTGGCCTAAAAGAAGCAGATCTTTTCTCCTTGCAGGCTAGTTTGGCCTCCTACAATTCATTGCTGGCTCAGCAGGAGACTATGTGGAGACAGAAATCCAGGATACAGTGGCTGGTTTAGGGAGACAGGAATTCTTATTATTTTCATCGAGCTACCCTGGTCAGGAGACACAGGAATCGGATTGTCGCACTCAAGTCCGATAATGGCCACTGGATTGATGATGACCACAGCATTATGCAGGAGATTCTATCCTTTTTCTGGTCTAGATGGAGGTCGGAGGATGGTAATCTACTTTATGTCCAGGTGTCTGCTCCTCAAAGATTACTTTCTCAGGACCAGAATGAGGGCCTTCTCGCCCCTGTTTCAGAGGAGGAGGTTAGAGAGGTGCTTTGGTCCTTAGCGGAGGATAAAGCCCCGGGTCCTAATGGGTTTCCTCCCCTATTTTTTTGAAGATATTGGGGTATTGTCAGATCGGAGGTTATCTCAGCTGTACAAGCCTTTTTCACCACTACTCAGATGCTGGACATATGGAAGCAGACCTATGTCACTCTCATTCCTAAGTGGCCTCATCCATCTCATTCGTCCCACTTCAGACCAATTAGCCTGTGTGGTACTTTGTACAAAATCTGTGCCAAACTTCTAACTAGAAGGATGGATGGTATCCTTTCGAGCATTATCTCTCCGGAGCAAGGAGCCTTTATTGCTGGAAGGGGCATTTCTGACAAAGTCCTGCTGGCTCAGGAGTTCATGCATGATATGCGATGGGCATCTTCCAAGACTGTTCTGATGGCCATCAAGTTGGATATGGAAAGGGCATATGACTGTGTACGATGGAGCTTCCTCGACCAGTCTCTCCATGACTTTGGTTTTCATCCCCAGTGGATTTCTCGGGTCATGGCGTACATCAGCACTCTGTCCTTCTCTATTCTTATTAATGGAGCTCCCTCGGATTATTTTCATTCCACGATTGGCCTCCGACAAGGTTGTCCACTCTCCCCTTACCTATTCATTATTATGGCTGACTCCCTCTCGCGGGCCTTACGGGACGCTGTTCAGGCATCAACTATTCACCCCTACGTTGCTGCCCCTACAGTGTTTCCGATCTCACACATTCTCTTTGCAGATGACTGCTTACTGCTAGGCAGGGCTTCTAAGACTATGGCCCGTGGATTTAGGAGCGTCATTATGTCATATTATCTTGCTTCTGGTTAGAGGATCAATTTGGCAAAGTCGGAGGTGCACTTTTTCCCAAAGACTACCGCTCGTACGCGTGGTCGTATCATTTCTATCCTGGGGATTGGGGGGCGGGATGGTCCCATTCGTTATTTGGGAGTCCCAATTTCTGGAGCTCGGCTCAGTAGGGTGGACTCTCATGTTATGCTGCAAGCGGTGCAGGACAGGTTGAAGGCTGGTAGGGCATGGTGTTATCGGTAATGGGTCGACTTACTCTCATCAGGTCGGTGCTCACCTCCCTACCTATCGACCTGTTGGCCAATGCTATGATTCCCAGGGTGATGGTGGACAAGGTGGAGCAGATCCTTTGGGCTTTCCTTTGGCGGTCCAGTGCTGCTCCCAAGGGTATTAACCTCCTGGGTTGGCAGTTAGTATGCCAACCTGTGCAAGATAAGGACTAGGCATCCATTCACTTATAGTTACGAGGGAGGCGTTGTTAGCTCGTTATGCTACTAGACTATTTTTATATCCTGATAGTCTGTGGGCTTTCTTTATGCGAGCCAGATACGATGTCCATTCTTTATGGAGGACTGACTTCACTTCGCCCTCCAGAGGCTCCGCTATTTGGAGAGAGATTAGGAGGAGGACTCCAGATATCATTGACCATATCAGATGGACGATGGGGGATGGCAGATCGATCAGGGTCTGTTCAGATGTCTGGATTTCTGATATTTCTCTGGATAGATGGCCTACCTTCTTCTTTCCAGACCTGCCGCCTTCCATGATGGTTAGTGATTTCATTGTCACAGGGGTCTAGACGTGGGATTATACTCTATTTCTACCTACTTTGGAGAACTCATGATGGAAAGAATCCTTTCCATTCCCCTTCCGGTGATGCCTTGCCATGACATGAGAGTTTGGGAGACCTTGTCTTCTTCCGTTGCTCCTCTGTCGAATCTTTATTCTATTTACTGCCCGGTTTAGCAGAGGGGAGTCCAAGCAGCATGGATATGGACCCTTCCTGTGCACCCTTGTGTGTATGTCTTCATCTGGAAGGTGGCTTGGAAGAGATTACCCACCAAATCCCTCCTGAGCTCTCGTGGCTTGCACCTCCCCCCTTCCTGTCCATTTTGTGTTGCTCCTAAGGAGACCATCGCCCACACCCTGTTTCTCTATTTGAGAGCCTGGCAGGTTTGGACCCTCACGGGTTATAGATCCCTCATCTATACAGGCGAGGACGTGGTTGATTCTTTCCTACGGGCCTTTCGCTCCCCTCATGCTACTACATCCCGGGGTTTTATGGCTTATATGGCTTACCACCTCTGGATCACCCGAAATGCTATGATTTTCAGGTCCGATACTTGCTCGGCCATATTTATTATGGAGAGGGCTAGGGCCCAGGATGTGGAGATCGAAGCATGATGGTACATTCATCGATGAACTGGGGTTCCGGTATTGCTCTTCGAGTGCAGCACCGAGTTCTTGTCTCCTGGGAGCCCCCACCTCCGACCTATGCTACTATTAACTTTGATGGGAGTGTTAGAGGGCCCAATGCTAGGGCAGGCTTTGTTATTCGGGCCTCGGGGATTGGCTTCCTGGCTGCGGGGGGCACCCATCTCTGGGAGCGACCGTTCCTTCAGCGGAGCTTCACGGTGCATGGGCTGGTATTAGATATACCAGGACGATCCTCCACTTGGATCGCCTTATTATAGAAGGTGATTCCTCGACTATCATATCTTGGATCTAGAGCACCCTTAGAGCGACTCCCACTATGCCTCTCCTACGGAACATCGCTCTATTGTTTCGGGGATGCTCAGGACTTATTGTACATCATATTTATTGGTAAGCCAACTTGGCAGCGGATTGGGTGGCTTCCTTCGTCGCGCATCACTCTAGATATTTTGTCTGCTCCTCTCCTTTTGATATGCCTGTATAATTTAGAGATATTTTGTTAGCTAATATTTTGGGTTGTACCCGTTCTAGGATAATTTTCTAATATATCTATCCGGTTCATCAAAAAAAAAAAAAAAAAAAAGAATATTTTGCTGTCCACTTACTCACCCTTTATATCGGTCGGGACCATCACGTGAACGAATTTAGGTTTGTATGTTGTGGATCAAGGATGGGGTAGATTCTGATAAGCTACAGGCATCTAAAAAAAGTTCTAAATCCCGAGCTCTTTTTGCTAGAGCTGGTGCAAATGGAGTAATGTCCTATCAGGTTCTTTATGTTTTTCTTCTTGGAATCTCTATCATGATGTCCAAACATAAGCCAAAAAATGAAATTTTTTTTTATGCCTGAGTAGCTTGATAATATTCACCTGCTTTCTCATGGTTTTTGAATAGGGTATTTGACCTACTATAGATTCTGAGAGATCAGGTTCAACTGGTACGCAAACAACAATAAATCTAAACTTAGCAGCAATTATAGTTTTTATTGCATTACATTTTCTCATATGCTCTGTCAGTTAGTGAAATCAGTATTCCTCTGCCTAGATATTACTGAAAAGAATAATTGCACTTGAACGCGGAAAACAAAAATTCTGTGTTCTTGTCGAATGCATCTTAACAATGCCATATGATTGTATTTTCCTGCATAATATAATCTTATGTGTTGTAGACCTTATGGCTGCCATGTTTAATTGAAGTACATTTTAGAAATCAGAAATAATTTTTGCTGAATTGTTTCTATTTTAAAGTTTTTTACGATCACCCTTCAATGAACTTTGTCATATTACCTTGTTGCACCTTTTACTATTATTTGTTTTGCTTTGTATTATGAACTGCACCTCTTTTCCTGTTATTTGTTTTGTTCTCTTTGTGTTGTTTTACTGTGCATTTTCATGGATTGCCTCCTCTTGTTATCTGTGGTTAGAGGTTGTGATAAGTTATCTTGGTATCTTCATGATGCTTCAAGTGCTGAAAGTGTATGTTGGCTCGGACCATTTTGCCTAGATCTAAATGGTGTTGCAAATTTGGATGGCTTGCTATTATTGCAAGCAACCATTTGCTGTCTTAGACCCTTCTTAATATATAAAAATAGGTGATTCTAAGCCTCTAAATCTTCTTGTTTGACACTTTTGTTCTCTTTTTATTGTTTTATTGTTCATTTTCATGGATTGTCTCCTCTTGTTATCTGCAGTTAGAGGCTGTGATGAGTTGCCTTGGTATCTTCATGATGCTTCAAGTGCTGAAAGTGTATGCTGGCTCGGACCATTTTGCCTATATCTAAATGGTGTTGCAAATTTGGATGGCTTGCCATTATTGCAAGCAACCTTTTGCTACTTAGACCCTTCTCAATGTATAAAAATAAACAATCCTAAGCCTCTGAATCTTCTTATTTAGCACTTTTGTTCTCTTTTTGTTGTTTTATTGTGCATTTTCATAGATTGCCTCCTCTTATTATCTGTGGTTAGAAGCTGTGATGTTGCCTTGGTATCTTCGTGATGCTTCAAGTGCTGAAAGTGTATGCTGAAAGTGTATGATGGATTGCCTCCTCTTTCTCTACTCGATTTCTCGCAGGTGATCGATTTTGATCGCTTTGTTTATTTTTTCTCATCTATGACTCCATTTTTCCTCTTTTTTTTTGTTTTCTTGGTTAATTTTTGGGATGGTTTACAATTAGTTCTGCCATGATATTTTACTCAGTGTTTATTTTATTTACAAAAAAGAATATTCTAGTGAAAATCATGAGGCATGGTTGCATTCTGTATATGCTATCTGTCAATTCTATTGGCCTACCTTCATTTAGTTTCTACCAGTGGCAAGAACAATCACAACATTATCTCTCAAAAGTAGTGCCATATTTGTATCATCATTTGAAACACAACTGCCCATGATCAATGTTGTTGAAGTTCTTTTCCCATCAAGGCAATGTCTCATTTTTTTGGTCCTTTGATATTTTATCAGCCAGAGAACATTTTCTTTTTAAGAAACAACTGATAGATTGAAGAGGTCTTTTTTAGCCGGTGTTTCACAATAAAGACTTTGTGCTTGTCAAATATTTCTCATATCAGCACTGCAAAATGATCCATTACTCAAAAGTAACCTAATGTTAGTTGCTGGAATGGGATCTCTGTGAGCCTCAGCTTGATTTCTTTCCATACGTTTCATTCTTCAACTTCTATGTGCACAATTTTCTGTTGTCTATATTTAATAATTTTTTCTAGATTTTGGTATTGCATAGATAATGATGAGCTTCTTGCTCTATACAATTCTTTCCGGAATCCAAACTTTCTCCAGAAAGACAATAAAAGCATTGTATGCACTAATTTCAGAGAAATAGATGCTTTTTACTTCATTATCATGAATCCTCAGTATTTCTGTCATTTCATTTGTCTGCTAGTGATAAATTTTTATTTTATTTTATTTTATTTTCTTTATGAGTTAGTTACCTCTAAAGTAATATCATGATCTATGGTCTGATCTGATGTACTTGAGACAATCACATGCAATTGATGCATTCAAGTTAACCGTATTTCTTACATGAGTGGCAGGGAATCCATTAAATCAATATACTGAAAGAAGGATGGATAAGAATGAAGTCTGTGGCATCCATGGATGGGGTTATTCATTTTTCAAGCAAATAACTGGAGATGTTGCAAGAGCATATTTTGCTGCTGCTTCAGCTGCAACTGTTCAATCACCATGCCCATCTATAGTTTTTTCATCTAGAGATAACAGTAACAGCCGACTTCAAAAATTGCAACATCAGCTTACAAAAGTGTTTAAAGGTTTCTCATCTCCACCTGAAGTCAAGAGAGCTTACAACCCAGAAGTTTTTGTTGACTCCACTAATTGATTTTGATGATAAGCAAAACAGTTAAGTATAAATTGAGGACTAACGATTTGCTTTAAGTGTGTTCTCATTGAAAGGATGCTCACAAAATTTGAAGAAGCCTAATTATGTTGAAAAACCAAGTTTGAATGGAATGATTGCACAAAACAAGACTTAGACACTCAAAGAAATGGTTGAATGGATGGCTAAGGCAAGTGAAAACATGTTCCAGCACAAGTTCAGCAATTTCTGTACCTTTTTGATGATGTGTCGACTCAAGATATCGACACATGACATGATGTGTCGACACATGAAGATGATGTGTTGACTCAGACCGGCACGCAGCAATGTTTCAAATGGTACATATGATGTGTCGACACATGGACCTTATGTGTCGACTCCAGGTGTCAACACATGGATTAACATATCGTCTGAGACTTTCAAGTCACAGAACTTGTAGAAGTTGAAGGAACAGTTAATGTGTCAACACATGGACCTTATGTGTCGACTCAATGTATCGACTCAACTGAGAATGTGTCGACTCAGCTAATTTTTCTAGAGAATCTGAATGGAACATTTTGAACTTGTATCGACTCAAGAAGAACATGTGTCTACCTAATGTGTTGACACATGAAGAGGAAGTATCGATACATTGAGTTCTGACAACAGTAACGGCTAGTTCTTTCAAGCATAGAACTCTCCCAAATGCCCTCCAATGGCTAGTTTTTCAAATATAACGGCTAGATTTCGATTTTGGGGGCTTGGGAATATATATAAAGGCTCTAAATCAAATCAAGAATATATGTATTGAATATCCAAAAAAGGTTTAGAGAGAAAAGAAGAAAGAAGAGCCTTAACTCCTATTCATTCAAAGCTCAACCACTCTCAATCAAAGGGAAGCCTTCCAAGCATTCAAAGCTATCAAGTACATTGAAGATCATTCAATCTTGGGCATTCAAAAGGCTTTAACAAGAACAAAGCAACACTACATCGAGCTACATCGACTTATTTGCTTTGTTATTGAAAGTTTACATTGGTTCTTTATTTCTCCATCTTATATCTTGTAAAGGTTATTGGTTAGCCTATTGGAAAACCAAGTGAGGTTATTGGTAAGCCTTGAAAATCAATTAGGTTAGTGGTTAGCCCGCAAAACCACTAAGGTTCTTGGTTAGCCCGGAAAACCAAGGAAGGTTTTTGGTTAGCCTTGTGAAAACCAATTAGGTTCTTGGTTAGCCCGTAAAACCAAGTGAGGTTGTGACTTGTGAGCCTTATAAAACAAGTCGGGTTTTGATAGTGAGCCTGGAAAACTAATCGGTTGTAATCGTTTGATTATAGTGAATTTCCAAGGGGTTCTTGGAGAGTGGATGTAGGTGCATTGTTGGCACTGAACCACTATAGATCGTTGCGTTTGTGATTGCTTGTTCTCTCCCTCCTTGCTCTTTACTTTATTGCTTATTGTTTTTAATTTCCGCTGCACTACTACTTTAGAGCATTGCACTTAAATTTTAGTACCTTGTTGAATTGAATTGCATATCTTGTCTTGTGAAGGTTGCTACTTGTATTATCAAGCTTAGCCTTAAATTTTTTTTAGAGACCCAATTCACCCCCTCTTGGGTTGCTCTCTGGGCAACAGTTCTTACTAGCCAAAAGCGTCAGTGGGCAAGATTCCAGCTACAATCACTGGTACAAACTTCTGGGTATATATATAGATATGCTAAAAGTGTATATATATATATGCTTTTCTTCTCCTAAAATTCACATTCAGATAGTAAAATATTGACTATTAATAACAATTGCAAAGCAAATTTTATGTTGAATAAACAAAATCTTTTTAACTATATCTATTTATGGTTATATGATTTTGACCAATTTCACTTTTGATTTTCAGATGATCAATGTTGTAAGTCTCATTAGTGGACCTTGTATCAGTACCTTATCAGTATGGATTGTTATGGTATGATATGCCTCTCTAGTGACACAGTGCACCATTGGAGTTGGCATGATACCTTTCGCCATGAGCCGGTATGGGGGCATACTTAACTCCCATATTGTACTAGTACCATAGCGGAGCACCCATATTGTACTAGTACCATAGCGGAGCCCCCATATTGTACTAGTACCATACTAGTTGATATGGTATGTCCTATATTGGTCGGTTACGGTACATGTTGGTACCTAAAACCTTGGTAATTATGCTACTTTATTATCATTGTAGGTGGTTTTTAAGGTCCTGCATAATGTAAATTACTTGATTTTTTTTTTTGGAATGATATTCTAGTGATGTTACATTTTCTCAAGTTCCACCTACCATTGGTAGGATGGGACTTTGGAAGATGTTCTAGAGATACCATAATGTGAAAAGGTGCCTTGACTAGTTGTAATGGATCAGGTTGAGATCTTTTCTCTAGCATAAGCATGTTGGGATAACCATCTAAGATATTTGAAAATGTTCTCAGATTTATATAATGTGATTGATAATATATGAGGAAATAGTCCTCTTAGAGTTCGTCTAATAAAATTGAACCCTTTTCATTGCTATATCCAAGCAAACAAGACCCATCTTTTCCTCACTGTCTATAGTCTTCCGAAGAAGTCTTGTGTATTGAAATGTCTTTTACTACTGCCCAATTTTGCTACCAATACTGCTGTCCAATTTTGCTGCCCAATTCTAAATTATTATACTCCAAAGAAGTCTTGTGTATTGAAATGTCTTGTGTATTATAAAATACAGAAAAAAATTAGTACTTTAAACTTTTTTTAAATTATTCTATTTTAGCAACCATTTTTGCAACCGATTTTTAATTTTTTTATAAAGATATATTAATTTGCAACCAATTTTGCAACCAAATTTTAATTTTTTTTCAAATTTTTATTAATTTACAACCGATTTTGTAACCGATTTTTCATTCTTTTTTAATTTTTTATTAATTTGCAACTGATTTTGTAACTAATTTTTAATTTTTTTTCAAACTTTTATTAATTTACAACTGATTTTACAACCAATTTTTTTTTCAAATTTTTATTAATTTGCAACCAATTTTTAATTTTTTTTAATTTTTATTAATTTGCAATCGATTTTTAATTTTTTAAAATCTTTATTAATTTACAATCAATTTTACAACTAATTTTTTAAAATATTTTAAAATAAAATTATTACTTAGCAACCAAATTTGTAACCAATTTTTTGACTTGAAAATCATTTTGAAAAAAAAATTAAATTTTATAAATACACCAAAATCGGTCGCTAAATTTTTGCAACCGAATAAAATCGGTCACAAGATTTTGCAACCTGGGTTTTTGCAACCAAGGTATTTCGGTTGCAAAATTAGTTGTTAATTAATTTTGCAACCGATTTTCAATTATTAGCAATCGATTTTTCGGTTGCTAAAATATTATTTTCTTGTAGTGTTGTGCAGAGCATGCAGGCGACGCGTTGCAGAACTTAAATTAATGGCAGGGTGTGCGCCACCTTCCCGAGGTTGCAGGTAGACGGGGACCTCCTTTGGTAGTGGTTTGAATTCTTGTTGATCTTTCCCTCCTTTGCTATTGACAGGAATTCTTTTCTCTGCGGAGCAGAAAAGGGGCCTGCTTCGAGAGCCTCGCCTTGGTAGCATGAGTGCGACCTCGGCCGGGAGCTGACCTCAGACGGGGGGCTTGTCCATTGAGCATGACCCCGACTGGGAGCTGACCTTGGCAGGAGGGCTCGTCTTGGCAGCATGAGCGGGACACTGGCCTGAAGCTGATCTCAGACGGGGTGCTTGCCTAATGAGCATGATCCTGGCTGGGAGCTGACCTCGGTCGGAGGGCTCGCCTTGGTAGCATGAGCGTGACCCCGGCCGGAAGCTGACCTCAAACGGGGGGCTCGCCCAATGAGCACGATCCCGGTTGGGAGCTGACCTCGGCAGGAGAGCTTGCCTTGGCTACATGAGCGCGATCCCGGTCCGGAGCTGACCTCATACGGGGGACTCGCCCAATGAGTACGACCCCGACTGGGAGCTGATCTTGGCAGGAGGGCTCGGCTTGACAACATGAGCACGACTCTGGTCGGAAGCTGACCTCGGCAGGAGGGCTTGCCTTAGTTCTTTGATTTGGCCACCACACCCGGGTGGCAGACTCTTTGTCTGCGGGGCCGCCAGCAGAGGCTCCATGTCAGCGGATGTGCCAAATCATATTTAATATGAAAATATAATTCATCAAATTCCTGCATCAATTTCATAAATCATATTTAAAAGATATTTTATAATTTATTGATAAATTTAGAAAAAGTGAAGCATTATTTCCTTCATAAATATTTTAACAAATCTAAATAATTTCAAAAACTTTAGTTTAAATTGTCAAATTATATAGTAAAATCCAATGTTGGACATCTCCTTATCAAGACAATCACATCCCTATACAAAATCGATCTTAATAATTAAAAAGGATATGAATAATTATGAAAAAATAGGATTGATAAGTAGTCGTATTCAATGGTTCGAGTTGGTTCGGTCATTTAGCTTCGTCTAATCAAGATCAAACTAGGATATAGGTGATTCAATAGAGATCGAGGGTCATAATATTAGTAGTATTCAACATAAATTAAAGCAAAGGTTAATATATTGTTTAACAAAATGAGGTCAATTTAATCAAATAACTTCAGTTTATCAAGATCAACTAAGATATAAGAATTCGATAGAGACCAATAAAGACTAAGGTCAATTTTGATGCTTGACAAAGACTTGGATGATGCAAACATACTATCTGATCAACAAAATGGTTCAAGGTCTATTTACCGGATTAACCTGAATTCAAAATGATAGGAATGTGAACCCTTCGCTGTATTCATAAATTAATTAGCAAAAGAATGTCATAGAAGAAGAGAGTGAAACGAACATGATGAAACATGGTTGATTAGGTGACATTGTTCAGCATCCTAATTGGTCCGATCAAGATGATTCAAATAATGATTGAACTAAGATATAAATGGTTCAATAAAAATTAAGAATGATTGATTTTAATCGTTCTTAGTCCAGGCAAGATAGGTACTAATATGCTACTTGATGACCACAAATCAAGATCATTTCATCAAAATCATTCAAACTCATTAGGATGGCCTTGTTGAAGATCAAAAAATTCTAGAAAAGAAAAACAATCTAGAGAAAGAAATTTTAGAAAGGGAAAGTAGCGAGAAAAATCAGAAAGAAATAGAGGGGAAAACAATAATAATAAAGAAAGGAAATTTTATTTTCTTTTCCATACGTTTTCTTTTTTATTTCTTCTTTCTTTTCCCGTTGGCCACTTGGCAAAATAGGAAATTTCCTTCCCTTTTATTCCCAGAACAAGGCATGGCCATCGCTTGGCGGTGGCTGCTGGCCAGAGGAACGGTGGCCGGTGTACCATGAAAAATGGCATTGATAATGATAACTAGAGGACGAAGGCGAAACAATCCAAAAACAAGGCTAAACCGAGGATCTGTCAGCTGCTTAACCAATGCTTGGTCCTAGTTTGCTCGCTGGTGACTGGGGCTCTGACCATGGCCATGAAATCATCTTGGATGACTAGATGATGGCTTCGGCGATGAGGACCGGTGGCAAAGATGGTCGGAAAAGGAATAAATTCGGCCGAAGGACTTGAAAACAGGGAATAGAGGACCCATCTCTTAGCTAAATCCAGCAACCAATCTCACCGAAAACCATAGTCTTAGGAATCAGAAAGACATGGAGGAGAATCTATTAAGAGATTGGAGGATCGATACCTTCTTCCAGCGATGCTTAGGCCATGGTATCGGTGGATATCGTTGGATGAAAGCTCAACCATGACCGGCGTGATTCCCATCAAATCTTGGATCTTCAATATGGGATTGGAGAGAAGGGTGGAAGGGCTCTTTAATAAAGCTGAGTGGGTGCTGGGATCTGGCTCAAAGACAGACTTCGTCCAGTCGAAGTCTGGAAGGATGGAGTCTTCTTTCTTTTTCTTTTTGCTGCTTTAAACCTTGTGCTAATGCTTTACGGCCCTTTTTCCTCCGGTGGCTCGGCGATCAAATGTGTAATTCTTTGTGCACCGCGTGCGGTGCAGCAAATCTAGCGTGGCCTGCACCGTACATGGCTATTGGTCCATGCTAGCACCACGTGGCATGATAGATGGGATGGGATATGGCATGACGAGAGGGGTATAACAGGTTTTAATTTGAACGCGACTAGCATTAAATAGGATTCAGCTTTTATTTGAAATATTCATCTAGCCCATTCCCTCCAGCCTCATTTTACCCGCCATCTTGCTTGGATTTATGAAAATATTTCAGTCTGAAATATTCTGAAACATGCTCTGATTTTTATCTAAGAAATCAATAAAGGTTGAAGAAGAATCTCCCTCGTGCTAAAATCTGCTCTGAGAGTTCTGTTGCAGAAATCAACCTCCTTCTTCTATCTGAAAGAGTACTCTGTTTTGGTCTAAGGCTGGAATAAGGGACCGAAGACTTCCTTTTTTTTGATCCGAGTTTGGAATAAGGCACCGAAGAGTTCTTCTATACGTTCAAGATAAAATGTCTTCTTCAACAGGAAGTAAAACATTTTTTTAGTTTTCTTTTTATAGTTCCTTTATTATACCAACTGTTTTGGTAGTTAGAGAAAGTTAATGGTACTCTGGGAGTCATAACTCAGTCTACAGGTTATAGGTATTCATAGTAGGAGGGGATAATAAATGTAGTTTAAGTTTTTGTTCAGGGATGTCGTAGCTTTATAACTAGGGTGTTGTAGTGTTTGAACTGGGATGTCGTAATACTGTTGAGTTTGACGAGGCGATATATGATTCAGTTACCATGGTATCTTTCGAGGAAAGATGGGCACATTTAATAGAGAAATATGTAGAATGCAAGGCCATATGTTGGTTAAATGACATATATAAATGTCGGGATAAATGGGTTCCAGTTTATCTTAAAGATACATTTTTTGCAGGTTTGTTAGTCATTATGAATGATTAATGTTCATTTTTTAAATTTTTGAACAAACTTTTTATCTTATATGCTTCTATTTTTTGAATATTTATCAATAGGGATGTTAACTTCACAAAGGAGTGAGAGAATCAATCACTTCTTTGATGGGTTTATAAACTCGAAGACTACGCTCAAGGAATTCATCGATAAGTACGAAGATGCCTTGAGAAAAGATATGAAGCAGAAAATGAGGAAGATAATAAAATATTGCAAACAAGTGCTTTTCTAAAGACATCCTCTCCTTTTGAGAGGCAAGCATCAGGAAAATATACAAGGCGCATATTCAAAAAATTTCAGAATGAGGTCCTTGAAATGGCTGCATCGAATGCTAGATTACTTAAAGAAGTTGATAATCGTGATGTATATTCTATTAAATTATTTGAAAGAATTGAAATTAATGGAATCAATAAGGAGATTATTAAAAATTACGAGGTTTCATATGACAAAACTTTGGAGGATGTTAAATGCCAGTGTGGATCCTTTGAGTATAAAGGTTACTTGTGTAGGCATGCCTTATTGGTTCTTCATCAAAGCAAGATATTGTATATCCCAGATAAATACTTTTTGAATAGATGGTGCAAGGACATGAAATATTAATTCGATGATCTCGAATGCAATACTCAATTTTGTGATAAAAGCACGCGAAAATCATGGTACACACTCAAGAAATTATTTAAATTCAGATGTCTTATTTTAAGTTTACATTAACCTATCATATGTTATGAAATCCTAATACGAATATTATGTTTTATTGATCGTAGATATGCTTTGATGAGTCATCGGATGATGAAGCTTGCAGAGATAGCCTTCATGTCTGAAGATGCATTTAATTTGGTGATGGAAGATCTTACACTATTATTCAGAAGAGCTGTTGATGCTACTTGTGCAGCTAAGCAAAGCAGAGAACTTCTAATTCAGGATCCTGACCAACTTACTATGAAAGGTTGTCCATGAGAGAATAAAATTAAGAGTGGAGTCGAGAAGAAATCAAAGAGATCAAAGAAAAATTTGGATAAGGCTTCTGTTGACACTCATGTGCAAAATAAGAGAAGAGATAGTACTGGCAAAAGGCAGACTTCTCATATTGTAGTGGAATTATCAGAAACAGTAATTGAACCCACTGTACCTTCTTCGGACCCTTTTTTAGATGAATTTGATACTTATGTATGCAATCAACTAACACAGTATAGGATATAAAATCCTGAATTATGGTATAGTCCTATATATGTACAGTCCTATGTTTTTTTAGATTATCGAATGAAATTTCATACAGGATGTTTATGACTCTCAGATTGACAAAAAATCCCTTCTACCTGTGGTACATGTCATCATTGGATTGGTTATTGACTTCCAGATAATCAGAAATAGTCCCGACTACTTAAAAATCAATAAAATCACCTGAAATAGCATTACGACACCCTAGTTCAAAAGTTACGACATCATAGTTCAAAACTTACGACACCCTAGTTCAAAAAATACAAACATGCAGAAAATATAAGATAAAATGTTTCTAATCCCTTCTACCTGTGGTACATGTCATCATTGGATTGGTTATTGACTTCCAGATAATCAGAAATAGTCCCGACTGCTTAAAAATCAATAAAATCACTTGAAACAGCATTACGACACCCTAGTTCAAAAGTTACGACACCCTAGTTCAAAAAATACAAACATGCAAAAAATATAAGATAAAATGTTTCTAATCCCTTCTACCTGTGGTACATGTCATCATTGGATTGGTTATTGACTCCCAGATAATCAGAAATAGTCCCGACTGCTTAAAAATCAATAAAATCACCTGAAACCGCATGACAACACCCTAGTTCAAAAGTTACGACACCCTAGTTCAAAACTTACGATACCCTAGTTCAAAAAATACAAACATGCAGAAAATATGAGATAAAATATTTATAATCCCTTCTATCTGTGGTACATGTCATCATTGGATTGGTTATTGACTCCCAGATAATCAGAAATAGTCCCGGCTGCTTAAAAATCAATAAAATCACCTGAAACAGCATTATGACATTCTAGTTCAAAACTTACGACACCCTAGTTCAAAAAATACAAACATGCAAAAAATATAAGATAAAATATTTCTATTCCCTTCTACCTGTGGTACATATTATCATTGAATTGGTTATTGACTCCGAGATAATCAGAAATAGTTCCGGCTACTTAAAATTTAATAAAATCACCTGAAACAGCATTACGACACCCTAGTTCAAAAGTTACGACACCCTAGTTCAAAACTTATGACATCCTAGTTCAAAAAATACAAACATGCAGAAAATATAAGATAAAATGTTTATAATCCCTTCTACCTATGGTACATGTCATCATTGGATTGGTTATTGACTCCCAGATAATCAGAAATAGTCCTGGTTGCTTAAAAATCAATAAAATCACCTGAAACAGCATTACGACAACCTAGTTCAAAAGTTACGATATCCTAGTTCAAAACTTACGATATCCTAGTTCGAAACCTACGATACCCTAGTTCAAATGCTACGACACTCTAGTATAAATACTACGACACCTTGTCAAGAAATATTACATTCCTTTATATCATCATCACAGCAATGAAGAATTACAAAATATTGATTGAATGAATTATATAAAACTACATGTAATAAGACAATGATATTCAAAACAATACTGGTTGAATGAATCAAAAGAATTTTCCTTTGAGAATGATACTTAAAATATAATCCTCGAGTTAGTTACAAATTTGTGTAACATAATACAGAAGTGAATGAATCGAAAAGAAAGAGTACATAACAAATAATTTGCTTTCATAGGCTAATATTTAATAGCACTTTCAATCTTTTGATTCATACTCTCTCTTAAAATCCTTGCTGCTAACTGGCGGGGGTACATGCTGATATCTTTTTCTGTGAAATCCCAAGTATCAGGCCTATCTCTGCGAGCAATAAAATCCATGTATTTCAAGCAAAACAACCCGCAGTCCAGTGATCTTGCAGCTTGGGAAGGGCATTCACTATTCTCTATCATGGACCATTTGGATACCTCACTATTATCACAGAATATGTGGAACATTACACCTACTATTTTGTGCCACTTCCTAGCATTTGCCTTGTACTTGGAATTACGCTTTATCGAATTCAGATGCATGAAAATCTTCTCTTGCATGTCCACCGCTACCAGGTGCCAGTGAGAATTTTCGGAGTTTATGATAGTGAAGAGAAATCAAAATTCCTTCTTATCTGCATCACTCACTCCATCAAAGATCATATTGCCGGCTGTTCCAGCAAGTTCATGACATGGTGATGGTGAGGTTAGGCACATGTCAGAAGTCATTACTGGAGCAACTATACTCTTATGATATCTTTCTGTATTCTCAGCCCAGTTCTTTGTAATGAACTCTTGCTCGGCATCAATTATCTGTCAATACAATTTAAACTGATTAATTATAAAGTAAATATAATAATTATTAGAAAATATATCAGTACATACATAAAGATTAACAACAAAATGATGTAATACTCCATTACTTACATCATCAACTATCATGTCATTGTTGATGAGGTCAAAAAGATTTTTCCTAGTAATAGTGCCTGCAAATTTGTTGGTGTACATGACATCCCTGAAATTAATAAACATGAATGATATTATATATTCTCGATTATAAATTAGCATACATATTAGAAAAAATAGGTGTAACTTACGAGTTCATCTTTTCTTTCAAAAATATATTGATCAAATTTTCATCATCTTCAATTTGAAAATTAAAATCTGTTTCCTCAGGCTGAGATGTGCCACCATCTTCAACTTTTTTCTCAATAGGCCTGTTTCGAAAGTAGAATCAGCTGCGATTTGTGAGGCCTTCCGCAGCCTAGGTTCTTTTTTTACCCTCTTGATAAGTGAAGGAATCTGGATTTCTTCTTTTTTCCCCTCAACTTCCTCACTTACAAGGGTATCCTTAAATTTTTCATCAAAAATTTCTTCCACCTCAACCTCAGTATCTTCAGTATCCTCTCCCTCCGTCTCTTTCTGGCCTTCTTTATTGGCATTGGTACCTTTATTTACCAATGAACTAAGAAGAGTTTTAACTATGGCTAGCATCTTCTTTATATCTTCAAGTTCAACCTTCACCTGTGCATAGCTTGCACAAGTTTTTTCTTTTTCGGAGGATGCTACTGTTACTGTTTCTTTAGGGAGAAGCCATTGTTCTATTATTGTTGGCTCAATAGCTCCCTCCACCTGCAAGCCAAGAACAATAACAAAATAACCATACATTAATCATAATAATATATTGTTCATTAATATTATAATGAAAAAATATTTTTATTTACCAACTCATGAGGCTTCAAGTTTATAAGGTCAACAATCTTTGTCTTCACCTGGCTGTCATACCATTTTAATAGCCTAGGCAATTTTTTTGGATATGTTGGGGCTCTCAAGGTACTATGCTCAAGGAACCAAACCTGTACATAATAATTATGCATGTTAAATATATGGAAGATTTAAAATAAAGCAATTATACTTTTACTACATATTAATGACACTTACCAACATAGTAGCTGTACACCCATACAGGGTTGGCTGCCTCCTAACATTGTCGCTTCTTTTGGTTAGGACTGACTGGTCGGATCTCAAGCAAAAAGCAGCATCTGGGAGAGACATAAGAGTCAACTCCATTATTGTGGTAGCCCAATCTATTTTACCCAACTGGGATAAATCATCCAAGTAAGGGATGATAAATCTTGGGCAACTTTGATTTGACTTTGGACACAAGAACGTTGCGAACATAAATGCAATCCATAATCTCAATGTGTCCTCGACATCCTCTTGTAGATTGGATGAATGAAGTCGAGCAATTAACTTCTCCAGGCCCTTATTTTGCAGATTTAATTGTCTTCCAAATCTTTTGAATAATCGACCCTTCTTAACGTGATCTTCCATTTTGATTTTCTTTCCGTGGCATGGCAGACCTAAAATCAGGGCCAGGTCTTCCACGCTGAATATAAGTTCCTTGCCACAAAAAATAAATTTGTTTCCTCTCTTATAGCATCTAATAATTTCAGCGAGTAGACGCCCGTCGACAACAAACGGTTGCATGTCTACGAACGCATTGAAAGGAGTCTTTCAGATTATTTCTAAATGATAACTTGAGGAACTCATCTTCAAAACCTGTTCAGCATATACTGCAGGCTTGCAATAGTTTTTTAAACAATTGTGAAGCCTTAAATCTGGGCAGCCGCAGCATTGCAAGATCACCTGAAACATAAGTAAAATATAAATATAAATTAAACAATAAATTCAAGCAATAAATTCTAAATAAAAATTTTTATGACACCATAGGGTTAAAAACTTATTTTTCATAATTTTTGCATGGGTGTCGTAGGTTTTGAACTAGGGTATCGTAGATTTTGAACTAGGATGTCGTAGGTTTTGAACTAGGGTATCGTAATACTGTTTTGGCCATTTTGATTAATGTTACAGCATTCGTGGCAATTTTATGATACCCTGGGAGACATAAAACAAGCCACGGTTGCCATGTATTAGAAGTAAAGGGGTTAAAAACTTATTTTTCATAATTTTTGCATGGATGTCGTAGGTTTTGAACTAGGATGTCGTATGTTTTAAACTAGGATGTCGTAATACTGTTTTGGCCATTTTGATGAATGTTACAGCATCCGTGGTAATTTTATGATACCCTGGGAGTCATAAAACAAGCCACGGTTGCCATGTATTAGAAGTAGAGGAGTTAAAAACATATTTTTCACAATTTCTGCATGGATGTTGTAGGTTTTGAACTAGGGTGTCGTAGGTTTTGAACTAGGATGTCGTAATACTGTTTTGGCCATTTTGATTAATGTTACAGAATCCTATCCAATTTTATAATACCTTGGGAGTCATAAAACAAGCCACGATTGCCATGTATTAGAGGTAGAAGGGTTAAAAACTTATTTTTCATAATTTCTGCATGGGTGTCGTAAGTTTTGAACTAGGATGTCGTAGGTTTTGAACTAGGATGTCATAATACTGTTTTGGCCATTTTGATTAATGTTACAGCATCCGTGACAATTTTATGACACCCTAGGAGTCATAAAACAAGCCATGGTTGCCATGTATTAGAGGTAGAGGGGTTAAAGACTTATTTTTCACAATTTCTGCATGGGTGTCATAAGTTTTGAACTAGGGTGTCGTAGGTTTTGAACTAGGGTGTCGTAATATCTAAACTACGGGGTCATGATTCTATACTATGAAGACTTAATATTTTTTAAAAAATTATCGTGACATCCCTCTGTAGAGATAAATTTCAAAGATTGACATTAAAATAGTAAAATAGAAATTACGACACCCTAGTTCAAAACCTACGACACCCTAGTTCAAAACCTACGACACCGTTGTTCAAAACTTACGACACCGTTGTTCAAAACCTACGACATCCTTGTTCAAAACCTAGGGCACCCTAGTTTAAAAACTTCAATACCCTTGCAGAAATTGTAAAAAAAAAAGTTCAGATGCTAAATGTTAAATCCAAGCAGGAATCATAAATTTTCCTAACCTGTTTCTGCTTTTGTAGCATTCTTGGGGATGGATCTTAAGGGGGTCTCATCACCTCCTGAATAAACAACGATCACAGTACTTCTTTCCTCTATCTGCATTTCCTTCTTGCATTCTTTTCATGTTCGTCGTCTGCGTTTAAAGACGAAACCACTTGTCTCCATTTTTTCAAGATTTCAAAGGTGTATCAAATATTGAAGGAAGATTACCAACACTTTCTCGACCACCAAAGAGGAGCAAAAAACACAAAATGTAGGTATCTGGGATGTCCAAAAATAATGGACGAACTCTGGGATGGGGCTTCGTAGTGGCAAATATTTTTTTTTCCCTGTTTGCAGAATAAGAACCGTTTTTCCGATACCGAAAACGATGATGACAGATTGATCATTTTGCACGATTGAAAAGACTGCAGGACGGCGTCTGCAGCTTACGTATACCCCTCCCATCGTGCCATATCCCATCCCATCCATCATGCCACATGATGCCAGCATGGATCAATAGCCGCTTGTGATGCGGGCCATGCTGAATTTGCTGCACCGCAGGCGGTGCACAAAGAATTACTCGCGGTCAAATAGAGGGGATATTATATAATATGATATAATATAGGAGAATCGGGAAGAATAAAAGGCACCGATGGGATTTTCTTTAAAATGGAAAGCTGTGTTGCAATGCTCGTTCCTGGTAACCGCGTGGTCTCATCAGCTCTATTTCCAGCGGTCGGCCTGCCGACCTCCAAGCCCAACGTGAAACAAGGGTCACTCCATTCGCGACTAATAATGCAGTTTCTATTCCTATATAACCTCATACGTAAAGGTCTCCATCTTCTGGAAGAGAGAATATTAAGCATCTTCCCCTGCTGTTTACACCTATCACAAATAGTTCCCCGAAATCATGTGGAAGCCACCTTAATCAGACCTAACAAAGCAAATGCCGTTATTTAACTCCTATTCATGTCTTTTTAAGAGGTGTATTCCCTTGTCTCAAGTGTAAACACTGGAGGAGAGACCTTGATCAGCTACTGCATTAGTTCTTGCCACTTGGCTTCTCGGTGCTCTCCATGGATTCGTCCAAACCTTCAGGGCCGAGCCCCAAGAGGGGAGGCGTCATGAGGAGTATTGTGAAGTTCCTCTGCTGCTGCAAACCACCAAGCGACTATATGATGCTAATTAATGTCATGTATTGAAGGTCTTGGTGCGGGAAAGTAGTCATGGATGGTGGCAAGAAATAATATGAGGTTAGTGCTTTAATGATTTATGTTATACGCTCGCTTGGTGATCATGTATTCAATAAAATAGGGTAGATGGTTGGATGGCCTCTCTTGTTGGAGGGCTGCCTTTCTTTAGGCTTGTGTATGTGCCAACTCATGTGGGAGGGTGAGCGATTTATGTATTCAATAACTTAGGGCAGGGTTGTTCATTTAAGTGTGCTCCTGTGACGCTGCTCCTTCAAGTATTTGTAGATGCCACCTTAACTGAGCGTGATATATATATATATATATATTGTTATTTGAAGAGTGTTTGTGTTACTTTATTCAAGAGTATACTTAAATGATATATTTTTTTGGTACAATACTTGGTGATATCTTCATGACAAAAGAAATTAGTGACGGGTGGACGCTATAGATTTTCTTCATGATAGAAACCGGAGGAGGCACGGCCCTCTCCTCCCACTCCACACTTTATTAAACAGGAAACTTATATACAGAAGGTAGAGGACAAGAACTTGCAGAAGGACATGACAGAAAAACAGGGCACAACCAGGGGATGGCAAGAGCCACCAAGGTCCAAAGAACCAGCTGATCAAACAGAATAAGACAGAAATCAAACTCAGACAGCCATCGACCCAAAAAACTAAAACCCATTCCCCAAGCCTTATCTGGTGGTAGATCTTGACAGAGATTCAATCTTGGTCCACATGATCCGATGATCGGTCTCCAGCATCGCCGATCACGACAGCTTCCAACCCTAAAATGAAGAATGGCTTTCAGCAGCACCGAGTAAACTGTCCTTGGTTTGTTTAGGAACAAACAAGTATTTCTCTCTCTCCAAAACCTCTAACACACCGCCATTTATAACAGATCTTTAGCCTCTCTGACCTTAGCCCTTCTGACCAACTTGCTTTGGTTCTTCCTCCTCCAAATAGTCTAAAGATCACCAAAGCCTCCCACTTAGCTTTAGTCGCAACATGATAGCAGTCCACAAGCTTCGAGCAAAACTACATCTAAAAAACAGGTGGTTGATGTCGCAGGTTGTATCTTTTGCCTAATTCATTTTAGGGTATTTAATTCCCGCTCCCTCCTTTGACGCCTTTATAACAAAAAGCCCTTTGTCACCTTTCTTATAGCTCCCGATAGCTGGATATCATAAAACATGAGTTTTAACGGGAGTTAAGTATAGAAAATATCGATAATATTCTTTTTCATTTATTTCATTTGAAACATCCTAGTTTTCGGTTTCCATTATTTTTTTAACATGAGAGCTTTCCCTCCTACGTTCCATGTCCCCACAAACATCCCACACTCCCAGTATTAAACCAGAACCTCAGTAATATAAAATAACAACTAAAAAAGACCAACGCCTTGATATATTACTAATTTCACCGAGATTAAACAAAGATAATCGTTGGCAAACTCTCAAATATTCCTATCAGAAGTGTTGAAAGAAGAACCCTAGGTTTGTAGCAGGAGATGAAGGACTGATTGACGTATCAACTCTAAATCGGAGCAGTTTAAGATTTTCAGAGGTTTCCACCAACCATGCACCTACTTGAAAAGAAGAAGAGAGAAGAAAATTAAGTCGTTTCATTCCGTAAATGCCCCTCTCCAAGCTCAAAATTTTGTTTAGAATTAGAGAAATAGTTGGAGAAATACGAATAACTAGGAAAGCAAAGAGTTTATATAAAGAGAGCGGCTGTGAAAATTGCTTGCCTGATAAATCCCTTCTCATATGAAGGCTATCATCTTTATTCGAACAGCTCTTCCTTCTTCTTTTTTGTACTCTTCCCAATCTTTCTCCTTCTATATCAGAGAGAGATGGAGAGAAGAAAGAAAACATAGTTTTGATTAATAAAGAAGAGTGAGATGAAAGAAATATTGGATCTTCTATAATGAGTCATCAATTCAAATAAGACATGGTTTGAATCTTTATTGTTGCAGTCAGAATAGAACTCCTCGCACTTTAGGTTGAACAATTTCCTCACCACTATCTTCGGCCAAGAAGATGAGTATGAAAAACAAGTCAATTTTAGAAGCTCATGCCAAAGATGATTCAAGTGATAAAGCTATTTTCTTGTTTGAAAGGGAATATAATTTTCAAAAAATCTCACCTTGAAAATTCTGCCAACGCTATTCTCATGTTTTCAAAGAGAAAGAGAACCCCTGATAAGAGAGACGGAGGACAAAAGACTAGAATTGTCAACAATTTTCTTTATGTTCTCTATTTTCTTGTCTCATGCTACTAGGGATGGCAATTTTTATCGATCCGATGGATATCTGACCCGACCCGACCCTAATGAAGCGGGTAAAACCCGACCCGTCTAATTTATAAACGGATACGGGTTATATAAAAAAAAACCCGACTCGGGTTCAAGTTGGGTACGGATAATAGTACGCCCCGATCCGAACCCGACTCGTTTATATATAAAAATAATTATGTTCATAAAATATTTAAGTAAATTGGCTATGGGACGGATATACCCGACCTGACCCGACTCGACCCGACCCGTTTAGCTTTTAAATAAACTAAGTTTTATGAGACCGGGTATACCCGACCTGACCCGATCCACACGTGATTTTTTTATATCCGACTCGACCCGAGACGGGTATGGGACGGATAATTTTTTAGCGAGGCGGGTATGGGTTTTGGGTGACCCGACCCAAACCCGTCCCGTTGCCATCCCTACATGCTACATGTTTGTTGATAATTTTATTAACAAATTTTTATTTATATTCTATTTTTTATTCTAAGATTACATGTTCATCATCAAAATTATCGATAATTCTTTTTATGTTTTCATATTTTTAAATTATATACAGTAGTTTGTCGACCATTTTATACATAATTAAATAACCTATGTACATAATTAAATAGAGTATTACACAATTAAATAGCCTATATATACAGTTAAATAGAGTGTCTATACAGGCTATTTAACTATGTACACAGGCTATTTAATTATGTACATAGGCTATTTAATTGTATATACAAGATATTTAACTATATATATAAGCTATTTAACTTTATACATACTTTATTTAACAGCATACACGGACTATTTAATTATGTATACACTTTATTGAACTATATACATAGTCTATTTAGCTATATATATACTCTATTTAACTATGTACAGTACTTATGTAACTGTATCCATAGACTATTTAAATGTATACATACTCTATTTAATTATATACATACTCCATCTAATTGTATATATAGTCTATTTAAATGTGTAGATAGATTATTTAAGTGTGTACACACTTTATTTAACTATATACATTGGCTATTTAACTGTGTATACTATTATTTAACTATGTACGCACTCTATTTAACTATGTATACACTCTATTTAATTATATATATATTTTATTTAACTATGTATATACTTTACTTAACTGTATATACCCTCTATTTAACTGTGTATATAGATTATTTAATTATGTATGCACTCTATTTAATTATGTATATTGGCTATTTAATAATGTACATAATCTATTTAGCTGTATTATAGTTTATTTAACTATATCTAGACTATTTAACTGTATACGATATTTATTTAACTGTGTATCTATATATAGTCAATTTAACTATGTACATCATCTATTTAATTATATATATTAGTTATTTAACTATATACATAGGCTATTTAACTATGTACACTCTATTTAACTATATACATAGGTTATTTAACTGTATACAGTACTTATTTAACCATGTACACATTCTATTTAACTATAAAAATATATAGTCTATTTAACAGTGTACACAGTTTATTTAACTATGTATATAATCTATTTAGTTGTGTATACACTTTATTTAACTATGTACATACTTTATTTAATTATGTATACCCTCTATTTAATTATGTATATAGTCTATTTAACTATATACATACTTTATTTAACTATATATATAATCTATTTTACCGTGTATATACTTTATGTAACTGTATATACTCTTTATTAAATTATATACATAGGCTATTTAACTATGTTAAACAGTCTACTTAACCATATACACACTCTATTTAACTATGTACACCCTCTATTTAACTATCTATATAAGCTATTTAATTATGTACATACTCTATCTAATTATGTATATCTGTGTACACCCTCTATTTAACTGTATACATAGGCTATTTAATTGTATACACACTCTAATTAACCACCTATTTATTCAATTTAACTCTATACATAGATTATTTTACTATGCACAATATTTATTTAACTATGTACATACTTTATTTAATTATGTATACTCTCTATTTAACTGTGTATATACTCTATTTAACCATGTACACTATCTATTTAATTATGTACATAGACTATTTAATCATGTATATAGGCTATTTAACTATGTACACACTCTATTTAATTATATATAGACTATTTAACTGTATATAATGCTTATCTAACTATATACGCACTTTATTTAATCATGTGTATAGGCTATTTAACTCTGTATAATGTTTATTTAATTATATCCAAATACTTTATTTTACTGTGTACGCCCTCTATCTAACTATGTGCATATTTTATTTAACTATATACATGGACTATTTAACTATGTACATTGACTATTTAACTATGTATAAAATTTATTTAACTGTGTACATCAATTATTTAATTGTATACATGGATTATTTAACTATTTATACATTCTATTTAATTATGTATAAAGTCTATTTAACTGTGTACATAGTACACACTCTATTTAACTGTGTACATCCTTTACAAAACTGTGTACATAGATTATTTAACTGTATATATAATTTATTTAACTATGTACATAATCTATTTAACTATATATATTCTATTTAGCTGTGTACGTACTTTATTTAAATATATATATTATTTAATTATATATAGTGTTTATTTAATTATGTATATTATTATGATACTCCGGTTTAATTTTAAAACAATTACCCGTTCATCCATCGAACCAATTTTAATTTTTGGTTTATCAGTCAAATCAGCATACTAAAGGAAATATCTCCTTGGTTTGATGAAAACCCTGACCCATAAAAAGAATGTTATTGATTACATTCTTTTGGCTTCGTATGTTTAGCTCGGTCCAAAGAGTAAGCCTATTGATTTTATTCCTTCGGCTTCGTATCTTCAGCCTGGTCCGAAGAGTAAGCCTATTGATTTTATTCCTTCGGCTTCGTATCTTCAGCCTAGTCCGAAGAGTAAGCCTATTGACTTTATTCCGTCGGCTTCATATCTTTAGCCTGGTTCGAAGAATAAGCCTATTAATTTTATTCAATCAGCTTCGTATCTTTAGCCTGGTCCGAAGAGTAAGCCTATTGATTTTATTCCTTCGACTTTATATCTTCAGTCTGGTTCGAAGAGTAAGCTTATTGATTATATTTCTTCGGCTTCGTATCTTCAGCCTATTCCGAAGAGTATGTCGATTATATTATCCTTCTCTCGTTCTCAAAATTATTGTAAATACTTATCTGTTTTTCCTTATTAGTTCCAAAGAAATTTGTCCGAAGTATACAGCTAACATCCCTCGGATCTTCCCAAAGAAGCTCCACTGAAGGGCATGTTATGTTCACTTTGAATCCTCTCTAGAAGAGATGGAGGCATATTGAACATGTGGACATTTTCTAACCTCAAACAGTTGAAGTTTGTTCTGGTTGTTGTAACCGCCTACATAGCCGATATTCTCAGATTGGATAACCACGGAATAACTAATTCTCCGACCACCACTACTTACAGTTATGAGAAGTTTTTGTTAGCTAACTTCCATAACCGTAAGCAATTATACTTATGTCTATAAATACTGGTAAGAGGGGACACTCGAGGTAAGCTAAGCTGATTCGAGATAATTTGAATCATTCCTCTTTCCTTCTCACTGTGCTCTGCTTTCGAGCTCTCCATTCTGCTGCCTGAGTTCTTGCTAACTTTAGCATTAGAGTGTCCCCACCGGAAAAATTCCGGTCAGGGGAGTTATTTTGCAGGTTCCAGCTGACAGTGAACCGGCGGACGAACCACTCCATCCGATCGGCGAGGATTCAGCGTCAACATATATATTATATTTAATTATATACATATCTAATTTAACCGTGTATATAATTAAAAAGAGATTAATAAATATAAGAAAAAAAATTTCGGCCGGAGTTTTGAATAAATAAGCTTGGAACAGTTATATTATTTATAAATATTATTTAATTGTTAATAATATTGTCAATAAATTGTGCATGGTTGACGAGAACACGTTTCGCTTGGTTTGCTGTGCGGCTGAGGGTCTATTTCCTAAATTTGTGATCGCTTGTTTTATATGCTTTTCTCCCCTCAGGGAAGGCGCCGCGCTAGAGGCAATCCCATTGGCTGGCTCAATCTATCGGGGATTCTCAATTTGCTTCTATTTTACTGGCTGATGGTTTCAATGCTGTTTATCTACTTATCTTTGCAAATTGAGAAAGGTATTCTCAATTTGCTTCTATTTTCTTTCTCAATTTGCTTCTATTTTATTGGTTGTTCTTTGATGAGTCTACAAAAGTTGCTGATCTTTTAGGAGGTTGGATGGTTATTTTGGCTTTTCCAGTTACTCACACATGCATTTTATGCTTCTATTTTATTGGTTGTTCTTTGACGAGTCTACAAAAGTTGCTGATCTTTTAGGAGGTTGGATGGTTATTTTGGCTTTTCCAGTTACTCACACATGCATTTTATGCTTCTTATTATTTGGATTTGTGTATAAGGCCTAGTCTTTATGATGTTTCTATGCAACTTATATTCTGTGCCTATCTATCGCAATCTATGCAGGGGGCAGAGGGCAAGTGCATGCCTGGTTTTTGTTGTATAGGCCATTGGATCCCTCATGTTCACCATCTGAACTGTTCATGTTCATGGGTTAAGCTTTCACCAAGGTGCGTGTTTGTCAAGGAAAGCACTCCTCTCCTCTTATTATTGGTTCACTCTGGGCTTAAAATGCTGAGTTCCGTGTCCCTTTAATCTCTTTGTTATTTGGATCCTGCCAATCGTTGCAAGATATTCTACAAGAGTTGGAATCTATTTGGTTATCAGGGAATCTATGTTCCTGCCGACAGTATGCTATATTCATGTCTGAATCATGGTTTAGTTGTTCATGAGTAGTGGCAGTCTGGATGATGGTCCTTTGTGTTAGTATGTGCCTCTTGCAATTTACCTCATTCTCTATTAACTTGGCTACTTATCCCCTCCAAATGAGTCTTATGCTTCACAGTTCTAACCTTTTTGCTATTCTACTAGTTCTGCTTGTATCATATTACCATACCCAGGACAAAGGCTGCACCTCTGCAGTTTTGTCTATGTTCTGGTTGCATATATCACACTACTTGTCAGTATTTTAAGGGCACATTTATTATAAGGATCAGTTTCATCTTCTTTTGATCATGATGTTCAAAGAGGTTCTGATGTTATTCAACTCACTCAGCCACTGGTTTCACCAGTTGTTGGCGTGCTGTGGTGCTGTAATTTTGAACTGCTTTGGATTGCTTTGTATGGTCTGCCTGTGTAATCTACTGCAATAGTTGCATTCCTTTGAGCATATTCCATCTCCAATCTCATCTTTCGTTGCTAGGTCGTGTGTTCTTGTTTCACACTTCTATTTCACTATTATGCTTATTACTGTCAAATCATCATTCACTAAACTCCAAAAAGGACCGAGGGTACTTCCATCTTCTCCGGATAGAATCGGATATTGCTCTTAATGGCTCTTGAATAAAGACTTACAAAAACAATTCCTTGACCAGTGATGACTGACAAAGGATCCTCCAATATTCAAGTCAATGGATAAGAGAAATGGACTACAACAGTAAGAACTAAGAGCGATGGTGGTGACTAAATGGGCATGAAAATGGTAGAAATGCATTAGTGTAGCATACCCAATCGGGATCTCATCTTACCAATTTATAGGACTATATAGGATAACTGAATGCCATTGTAGAGATAGCCTTCTTTGACATGTGTAATAGATTTTGCCGAGGTGACAAGATGCTATTCCTTGAAATCTTTTCTGCTAGCATCTTTCTATTAGAATGATAGGATCTATTAGCATCCTATTCATCACAATCTTGTCTGCCATGATCTATACTGGAATACTATGATCAGTTGGATTGTCACCTACTCGGACGTTGTGGACCCCGAGTAGATAGTCGACTTGTCTATCACCGAAGGGAGCCTGGTACTGTATCCAAGCGTGCCCTACTAGGTTTATTCAAGCAACTAGTTGGATTCAAATGGGTACTCGGTTGATGCACATAGAAAATGCTATGCCAATCAGACTTGGTAGGTTGTAGCTAATTGGTATGTAAAGAAACGACTATTGGATCTTGGAAAGATCAACTATTTGGTCTAGTGGCCGTCTCCGTCTTTTCTTTGCTAGTCTTCTTCTTCATTGGTGGTGCTGTAGTCGGCCTTGTTGTCTCCCTCCTAATCAGTAACTCGATCGCTCCGAGTCAAATGTCCCAGTTTTCCATGATTGGTTACATGGTCGATGATTCAGTAAGTCTTCGAGATTGAGTCAATAATTGCCATAACAATGCTATCATAATTATTGTTGCTGATTTACGTTGTAAAGTTGCTGCTGATTTGTCTATTTGGCATTAGGCTCTTGTATATTTGGGGGTTGTGCTGTCATTTTTTAGTTGCAAGTCAAGTTCAAGACTCTTTATTTTACTAATGGAATACTTGGATACTTATTTGGAGCTCAAAATCTTAGGTACCCGAGACAATCTTTCATTAATTTAATTAGATTTTTTGATACTATTTTGGTGAATGTAAAATTGGTGGAAAGAGAGCAAGGGGACAATCCTTTCACACTATTATGTAATTATGTAATTCTTATAGAATTGTTTAGGCTGATAAACTACATTATTAGTCTAGACAATTACTTTTCCATGTCCTAACGGGAGCAAATGCTGAAAATAGATATTTTATTGGATATCATACCACTTCTAGAGTATTGCATAACTACTTTGTCTGTTCCATTCCATTTATTTTATGATAATTGATATCATGACTCACCCTACTAGAGTCGTCACAGTGCTGGTCCAAAAACAATAGCAGAAATGCTCGCCCAAGACTACAATGCAAGATGTGCACAATGTGAAACGAAATGAAGAAACCCATCCCAAGGTCTTCTCCAGGTTATTCCCATCCTCTCTCCACCGCTACCACCACCTTTTCTTTTCTTTTTTTTTTGTTACAAGGAACGTCGAAGACCCAAAAAAAAAAAAAAAAAAACGAGAAAGTGGACACATCGAACGTGGCCGAGTTCCGTCTCCAGAACGGTGAAGGCTATTTCCTAATTCGGTCCCCCCACCACCTGATGGTGTTAAATAAGTCGAATGAGTATGGCCGTGTTATCCCATCCTCTCTCCGGTGCTCCTCACAACATCTAGTTCCGCTCAAAAAGAATAGGGAGGCTTTGCCTTTGAACCACACAGGATTTTTTATTAAGAAAAAAAGCAAAAAAAAAAAAAAAAGAGAGAGAGAGAGAGAGAGAGAAAAAAAAAGGAGAACTGTTTCCCCATTTTATCGTGGCCCATCGAGGGTCAGCCATCGGTGCTCCTTGTCAGTGCCTTTTGCCAGGAGGATAATACTGGTGCCTGCTGTTTGTTCCTTCATCACTTTTTCCCGCTCCTCCTTGCTTTCTGGTCACCTCCAGGCGTGTAATTTTGTCTCGTTCCTTCGTCCGTATATACTTTGAAGAAGTGCGAAAGAGAGGCTACGCAATTACAAGGTTAAGAATGGGTTGCTTGAAGCCCAACTCCCGGAGACAAACTCCGGCCACCCGGGTGCTAGGGTGTCTCTGCGAGAAGACCGAGCACCGCTATGTGCCCAAGCGTGGCAGCATCTTCAAACGCATTCTAGAGTGTCTCTGCTTCCGCTCGCCACACCCCACCGGGAATCGTAGGAAGCGTCGTCATTGATCGTCGGAGAGGCATACTCTGGAGTTCTGCGTAAATAAAGCATGCTGATTCTGGTTTTCGTGTACTTGTTTATTCTGAGAAATTTTATGCCATAACATGATGAACCGCATGTCTCTATTTTTGGCTTTACGTCGATGTACAATCACGATTGTCCATTCTACGGTGAGGACCAGCCTGAGCCTTGTCTTCCCCTGTTTCTGACCAGGGGACAAGATCACCGGCCAGCTCAACGCTGGTAAGCAACGCCGCTTCCACGCTTCTCTCTCTCTCTCTCTTTCTCTCTTTCTCCCTCCTCTCTCGCATCTCCCTCCATGTGCCGGCCGCCACAGAGGCAGCCCTTTGCTCCCCTGTTCCTCCTTCTGGCACGGCAGCGGAACACCGAATCACCGCCGCACCAACAGGTGTCGGGGCAACCTCACCGTGAGCCCGAACCCTTTTGCCCTCTCCCTCCTCGTTTCCTCGATTTCTCTTTATCTCTCTCAGCTTCTCTATTCCCCCCTCTCCCCTCCCTATCTTACCCTTTCCGGCCGGCAGCCGAGGGGCTGGACCGCCGGCCCCACTTCTCCTCTCTTTTTCTCTCTCCCCGACGGACGACGGGCTGAGGCCCCGTTCCCCCCTTGGGCTCGGGTTGTATCTTTCGCCCGGAAGGCACAATCGATCTTCTTTCGCGACGTCGCCCGTCGGATAGTTCATTGCACACATCTCAAAACACCCCGAATTCTCGTGTTCATCCGCTAAATGGATCACCCAGCGATATTGCGCGATCCAACGGTGAATTAGCGTGAAGGAATTCGAAAGATGCAACCCCAATGTCTCTCCCACCTTTCCCTCTTCTCTCTCAATCTCTCCCGATCTCTCCCTGATCCGAGTCAGGCTGAACCCAACCTGCCCACTCCCTCCGACCATACCATCAAGGGCGAGCCCTAATACACTCTGAAGTGGAGACTAAACATTTTTTTTAGAAGAAAAATAAAACAAAGCTTGACATCGCCTTCGACTTTATTACTTTAATGCTAGCAAATCCTAGCTTCCATTTTTTTAGTATTCTTTTTCTATCTCTGTGTATACGCACGCATATGCATACAGAATCTATTAGTTAAATATAAATCATTTTTTTTTTTTTTTTTCAATCATCTTAATTTGGCCTTCCAAGGATCAATGTTGGGTCTGCCCATGCTAGTAGAATGAAAGAATATTAGGCTAAGAATATTTGACTAACAGTAGTTGGATCCATGGTTCAGTGCCGTATGAGGGCATGAGAATATTTTACTGAAAATATTTGGATACATGAGCATAAAAGCCAGAAGAAGGGACCCTGTCCACTTACTCGATCTCCCTTTATGTTGATGGGGACTGGCACGTGAAGGCTAGACTTGCGTATCATGTCATCTTCTTCGCATTGGTATCTACTTGGAGCATCCGGCCTCCTAAAGTCTAATGCCATCTTATGCATATTTTTCGGGCACTCGAATTGGTTTAAGCCTGTTTCGATCACACCTCAAGAATTAATTTTATATTATCTATTATATTCCATAATATTATGATAATAGGATATATATATAAATATGACATAATATTACTATGGTCATTAAGTTCGGCCTCGATCAGACCGGCAACTAAGCTGAAGTAGCGGTGGACGTCAAGTATAGACAAGAATGCCTGACTACCAGAGTGCCTCGGTCCTGAGAAGTTTGTAGGCAAGTACCTACTCGCACTGGTTATTACATCATCCAAAAATAAGACAGCCACGGTCGAGTAACTACAAGTCTCCGAACCGAGTATCTCTCGATACCGACTACTCGGTACTGGCAGTTTATCAGAGATGACTACTTCATAGCCAACCAGGAAGAAAACTTGTGAGGGAAAGACAAAGTTAACTGAGTAGCTGTTCTTTTTTAGATCGAGTAGCCACTCTTTTTCCAGCCGAGTAGCTGCAATCTACCGAGTTAAACTAACATGGCATTCCTCATGTGCATCGATCAACTTCCTACTCGGGACTGATCAGTTACTTGAGTAAACCAAGTCGAGCACGCTTGGATGCGAGGTCAAGCCCCTCCTTTCGACAATGACCAAGTCGACTACCTACTCGAGATCCACGACACCCGAATAGTTGATAACCTATCCAATCATATAGTTATTTCAGTACAGATCATGGTGAACAACATCTCAACAGATATTGGTGAACAAGATCTCAACAGATCTTGCCATCCTAACAGAAGGTGTTAGCGAAAAAGATTCCAAGGAACAAGATCTCACCGCCTTAACAAGATTTGTTACACATGTCAGAAGAGACTACCTCCCCAATAATATTCAGTTGCTCCGCATAATTCCATAAATTAGTAAGAGGGGATCCATATGAGGTAGGACAAGTCTACATGCTCATTCTAGCATTTTATTTTTCGTCATGGCTTTCAACTCTAGCTGCTATTGCCCATCTCATCCTCCTTACTAACTTGAGCATCAGAGGGTCTCCAGCGAGTAACCATCGATCAAGAGGGATTGTTCTTGCAGGTTTTCGCCCGAGAAGCACCTAGGAGTAGGATTTCATCCCACTGGAGAAGCCAGTATGACCGCCCATTGTCATCGCAACTCTAAAGGATGGTGATTTGGCGATAATAGATTGGCATGCCAGGTAAGGGGATAAGCATCATCTCAAAAAAAATTTCAGAGCTTGGAGCCCGATGGTGATATTTGAGCACAAGATACTTTTACCAGCCACATCAAATGCTCTCCGCATTGCAAGGAGCATCCTAGCTAGGTGCTGGAACCTCTTGGTCCTCCGTCCCTGCCATTGGTGATCTAGCAAGACTTGCTCACCATCCTAGCACAAGTCCAGACACTGGTCATAGTTATGTGGGAGTTATAGCAACAATCCATAGTGAAACAGCAGCACCCGAAGGTCTCAGTTGATCCTATTATACTACTTGGCCCAATCGTTGATCTTTTCTAAGAAGATCTTTTGGCCAATAAAATTCTCATCAGTCAAAATCTTCCTTGTCTTGTCGAGCAAGTTATCTCTTCCCAAAAAGATCTCCTTGTTAACAAACTTTTCGTCGATCACAATTCTCATCTCTATGATGAGCCAGCCACCAATGTGAAGAGTATCAACGAGAAATAGAATGAAGGCCTAACAAAAACCTCCAGCCAATAGTTCTACGATTATAGCCTGGGAGGCCAGACTGGGAAGCTCATCATGCTTGTCTTCTTTTCTCCCGATGAATCATGTAGAAACCGATCTCTAGTCAGTTCAAGATACTATAGCTAGAACTCTACCTCAACTGGCCCAACAATGCTTCATAGATGCTTACACGGGTTACAACCAGATTACGATGACTCTTGAAGACAAGGAGTACACTGTCTAACTAAAAATATTACTTTATCATTATAAAGTAATATTTTTTTGGCTTGAAAGATACAGGAAATACCTGTCCATGAATGAATAAGAGCCGACAAGCTTCTCAGGAATTGAAGTTCTCCAAGCCTCCACTCTCTAAGCCAAAAAACAGAGATGAACTCTATTCATACCTAAAGGGACAACCAAGTCATAGGTTGATAGTACGTAGAATAACTGAGCTACAGATAGATAGTATATGGGTTAGCTTGGCCATAGGTAGATAGTACATAGTCGATTTTAAGATGTACCCTCATGGGCTGAAGCGTGACTGTAATTAGTCCAAACCCTAAAAAAGGTTATTGATTAAATGAGGATATGAAATAGTTTTATGATAGTTAATTTACTTTGGATACATGACATGATATAATGATTATGGCTTATTATTATTATTATATTATTTTTGAATCATATTATTATTGGTGTAACTATATGGAGATCCTAACTGGATTGTAAAGCTCATCCTCCACTTCTCTTATTCTTCCAGAATTGTAGGATGCATAATGTGGATCGAGTCGAGTATGAGATTCGAGTACAAGATTTATAAATAGATTAGTTAGTTCTCTTCTGATACCAATATAATTGAACAAGTTGATCATTTAGTTATAATAAATTTATTCTGATGATATTTAATTATTTAATTTTATTTATTGGAAATGATGAGTTCTTGTATATTTTAGATCTAGTATGATCTCTAGGATGATGCCCTAGGATTTGTGCGGTCAGTTACGTAACCGACCCGGATGCTGGGTTTGAGACATGACAAAGTGGTATCAGAGTATAGGTTAAGGATCCTAGGATATAAGTTCAAAGAGAGAGTGTGTGGGTCAAATATTAGGTTAGGATAACATAATATATTTATGAGACTAGGAAATACTAACAATGATCATATAGGATTGGCACATGGATGTAGACTTGGATGATATGTAAATACTAACAATGATCAATATAGGATCCCATGGCACATGGATGTGGATGTGGACATGCTAGGAGGTCTACACGATTTGCAAATGGTTCAAATACTTGGAAGTCCTTAAATCAACAAGAAAATGCTAGACCCTCACCAGATAATGGTATGCACCAATAAGGATAACTGCACAATCTGTGGACAATACTTTGGAGGATAGGACAATGGAAACAGGAACCTCGGATAGACCTGAAGTTCAACCTGGGAAACAAGTTGGCCTCTCTCAGCTTATATAATTACTGGTGCAACAACAAGCCACTGCTAGAATTGATATGATAAGGCTAATAGAGGTGCAGCAGCAGCAATAACAGTTTATACAGCAATTACTACAGTAGCAACAGTAACAAGTAACTTCTCAGTGATAGCAAAGAGTCGGGATCTAGCAAAAGCATCAAATAATCCTGATAGATTTCAAAAAGTATGCTCCATCAGTATTCAAGAAAACTTCTGACCCTATGGAGGCCGAGGATTGGTTAAAAGTAATAAAGAAAATATTCTAAGCCTTGAGATATCCAATGGAGAAAAAGTTAATTTTTCCATTTTCATGTTACAAGATGTGACAGCTGATTGGTGGGATATGGAACTTGGAAAGTTAGGACCAAATGATAAAAAATTAATTTTGCCATTTTCATGTTACAAGATATGACAGCTTATTGGTGGGATATGGAACTTGGAAAGTTAAGATCAAATAATGCACTTTTTACTTGGAAAGGTTTTAGGATGGTCTTTTATGAGAGGTACTTCCCTTAGAGTATTCAATTTCAAAAATTTTAAGAGTTCGATCGCCTGAAGTAAGGTAATATGATGGTTACTAATATGCAGCAAAGTTTGAAGAACTATTTAGATATGCTCCGACACTGATAATAGATGAGAGAATCCAGGCTAGAAAATTTAAGAATGAACTTAGAGGTTGAGACCAATATTAAGTGACTGCATTCGAGCTACCCACTTATAAGAAAGTCATCAACAAAGAGTTAATAATAGAAAGAGGTTTGGATATTGCCCGAGTAAAAAGGAAAAAAGCTTTGAAGAAGAGATCCAGATTGGGGAACATCAAGGTCAATATAATAAGAACCCTAGTACAAGGGCTAGAAAGTTTGACAATATTGCTCTGGATGATAAGACCCAACAAAAAAGTGATGTTAAGTGTTACAAATATGGAGGGCCTCATCTAAAGCGAGACTGCATGTGGCTAGGAGGAAATCATTACAAATATGACAAGGAGGGTCACAAGGCTATTGTGTGCCATAGTGGTCAGGAGTCATAGCACGAAGTATCTCAAGCTTCTCATGGAACTGCTACTAATCGAGCACCTCAAGATGAACATCAACAAAGAAGAGAATAACAGAAGCCTAGAATCTAAGAATGGGTATACGCACTCATACAACAGGATGCCAATGCTTCTAATTCAGTGGTGATAGGTATGATTAGATTATCATTCAAAAGTATTTATATTCTATTTGATGCTAGTGCTATATATTCTTTTATATCAACTAGTCTGGTTAAGAAAAATAATGAGTTGTCTTCTATATCTCTAGAAACCAATCTCTATGTTTCCACATCAAGTGGAGATATCATTCTAGTTAATCTACAAGGATTATAAATTAGGTATCGAAAGTAGAGAGATGAAAGCAGATTTGATAGTCCTAGAGATGGACTTTGATATAATCCTTAGAATGGATTGGTTAGCGGCATATCATGCCTCTCCATTAAATACTTTGAGAAGGTAATAAAATTTTGGATCCCTAGCCAGCCAAAGTTTGACTTTGTGGGTAACAAATTAATCTCTCAGCAGATGGTAATCTCGATTCTTAATACCAGGCGATTCTTTAGTAAGGGTTGTAAAGGTTTCCTAGTGGCAGTGGTAGATACACAATAAAAAGAGCTCAAATTAGATGACATTCTTATTATGAAAGATTTTTCAGAGATTTTTCTGAATGACCTGCCAGGTTTACCTCCTGACAAAGAGATTGAGTTCTCCATTAATCTCATACCTGGTATTGGGACCATCTTTAAAGCTGCGTATAGGATGGCTCCAATGTAATTAAAAGAACTCAAGGAGTAATTGCAAGGATTTCTAAATAAAAGATTTATCAGACCTAGTGTATCTTCCTAGGATGCTCCGGTATTATTATGAAGAAGGATGGTAGCTTTCGATTTTGTATAGACTATCGGGAGTTAAACAAGATAACAATATGAAATAAATATTCCTTATCGAGGATTGATGACCCATTCAATCAACTGAATGGGATACAAGTATTTTCAAAAATTGATCTTCATTCTGACTACCATCAATTAAAGATAAAGGTTGAGGATGTACCTAAAAAAGCTTTTAGAACTAGATATGGACATTATAAGTTCCTAGTCATGCCTATTAATTTGATGAATGCACCTGCAATGTTTATAGATCTTATGAATCGGGTGTTCAAACCCTATCTGGTTAGTTTGTAGTGGTGTTCATTGATGATATACTAATTTATTCAAGGAGCCCACAAGTGCATGAAGATTATCAAAGAATAATATTGCAAATATTCAAGGAGAAGAAGTTGTATGCCAAGTTATAAAAGTGTGAGTTCTGGTTGGACAGTGTCTCTTTTCTTGGATATGTCATCTCTAAGGAAGGTATCTCCGTTGATCCGAAAAAAGTTGAGGCTATAGTAAATTAGGAAAGACCTACTAATGTATCTAAAGTTTGCAGTTTCCTGGGAATAGTAAGATATTATCAAAGATTCATGAAAGGATTCTCTCTTATTGCCATGCCTCTAACTTGCTTGATCCAAAAGCAAGTAAAACTTGAATGGACAAGTAAATGTGAGCAAAGTTTTCAAGAATTAAAAAAACAATTGGTGACAGCCCTAGTACTAACTGTTCCTACTAAAATAGAAGATTTTATCATATATAGTGATGCATATCGTAAGGGTCTTGGTTGTGTCCTAATATAAAATAAAAAGATGATGGCTTATGCCTTTGACAGTTGAAGTTATATGAGTTGAACTATTCTACACATGATTTGGAACTAGCAGTCATGATTTTTGTTTTAAAAATATGAAGGCATTATCTATATGGTAGGCACTGTGAGATTTTCACGGATCATAAGAGCTTAAAATATGTCTTTACTCAGAAGGAGCTAAATTTGAGACAAAGAAGATGATTGGAGTTACTAAAGGATTATGATTTGACCATCAATTATCATCTAGGAAAAGCAAATATTGTAGCCAATGCTTTAAGTAAGAAGTTTTCGAATAAGTTAGCAGCTTTAATTATTAATCAGAAGCATTTCATATTAGATTTAGAGAGATCTAAGATTGAGATATGATTGCATGATCCTGATATTCAATTAGTTAATTTTACGGTACAGCCACCCTGATTGAAAGAATTAAATCAGCTCAAAAAGAGAATCTAGAACTACAAAAGATTAGAAAAATAATGGAGTCTAGTGCTCAGTCTGAATTTTATATATATATATATATATATTGATGATACCTTGAGATTTGGTAGTAGATTGTGTATTCCTAAAATTCAAGAATTAAAGAATGAAATTTTAGCAGGGACTCACAATTCAGCTTATACGATGCAACCACGAGGCACAAAGATGTATTGAGATTTTTTTTTAAAAAATTGATGGTCTGGTATGAAAAATGATATAGCATGATATGTAGCTCAATGGCTAGTGGAACAGGTAAAAGCTGAGCATCAAAGACTTGCCAAACCACTACAATCCCTCATGATCTCTCAGTAAAAATAAAAATATATTACCATAGAATTTGTGATGGGTTTGTCTAAAAATCTTAAAGATAATAATATAGTGTGAGTGATTGTAGATCGATTGATAAAATCACCTCATTTCTTATCCTTTCAAGTTGGTCTCCCTTTGGAAAGATTAGCAAGCTTGTATATGGAATAGATCGTACATTACATGGAATTCCGAATATTATGGTGTTAAATTGGGATAGTAGATTTGTTTCACAATTTTAGAGGAGTCTTCACAAAGCCCTTGGGACCATAATTAAATTTTACTACAGCCTTCTATCCCCAATTAACGGACAATTAGAATGAACTATCCAAATTTTATAAGATATGCTAAGAGCTTATGTAATGGACTTAGGTGGTGCCTGAGATAGCTATTTGTCATTGATAGAGTTTGCTTATAACAATAGTTATCAAGCATCCAAATGGTATATTTTGAAACATTATATGGCAGAAAGTGTAGATCTCCTATTTACCGAGACGATGTAGGAGAAAGAAGGTTATTAGGTCCAGAGATGATATAGCAAATTATAGATAAGGTGTCCAGAGATGGTACGGGAAATTATAGATAAGGTATCCAGATATGGTACAGCAAATTATAGATAAGGTAAAGTGATTAGAGAATGACTTCGCACAACTCAAAGCAAGCAAAAGAGCTATGCTGACAAGAGAAGAAGAGCAATGGAATTTCAAGTAGGTGACTGATATGGCGAGACCGCTGACGTGGGTAGCTGACATGCGCCATATTGAAGAAGATCGCCACGACGGACACCAAGGAAACACCCCAGCTCGGACCACTTTGCCGAGCAGAGCTGAGCCCCTTCAAGGTGACGGGCCGAGCTCCGTCCTCCGCCAGGTCGCGCCCGCAAGCTCGGGATGCCTAGGCCGGAGCCGTCCACCGCCCTTCAGAGCGAGACCCTCGGAGGCTAATGCCCTGCGGCCGAGGTCGAGCTCAGTGCTCACCCGCCGATGTGGAGCCTCTCCGAGCGCGCGCCCTCTAGACCGGGTCTATCCTCCGCCCTCCAGAGCGAGACCCTCGGAGGCTAGTGCCCTGCGATCGAGGTTGAGCTCAGTGCTCACCCACCGATGTGGAGCCTCTCCGAGCGTGTGCCCTCTGGACCGGGTCCGTCCTCCGCCCTCTAGAGCGAGACCCTCGGAGGCTAGTACCCTGCGATCGAGGTCGAGCTCAGCGCTTACCCGCTGATGTGGAGCCTCTCCAAGCGCGTGCCCTCTGGACCGGGTCCGTCCTCCGCCCTCTAGAGCGAGACCCTCGGAGGCTAGTGCCCTGCGGTTGAGGTCGACTCAGCGCTCACCCGCTGTTGTGGAGCCTCTCCGAGCGTGCGCCCTCTGGACCGGGCCCGCACTCTTCATCAAGGTGATCGCACGAGGTTGGAGCGCCCAAACCGGAGCAAGCCCTACCATCCCAGGACACTGGCGAGCCACCCAAGGACTACGGAGCGGCACTTCCCATGCCGCCATGACTACCTGCCCGGCCGTACTTCCAGGGGGATGGGCCAGCCAAAAAGCACGAACCCCTAAGGCGGCGACCCCCGGATCAAGGCTCTAGCAAGCTTCCCAGAATGGAGCGACAGGAGAGGATGTCAGAACGAACGGAAGCTTCCCCTACCACCTGTCAAGAAGGCGTCTCGTCTACGGCATGGAATCCTGCCGCACGTGCCTGCCAACCCAGCGAGGATCTCGAGGCAAGTCCCAAACGACCAATTTTCAACTACAAAGAACAGTCGACACCTTCAAAAAGGGGGGGAGGTAACAACAACAATCCACCACCAACACAAGTGCAAGCTCAACCAAGAGGGCGAAGCGCCACCACCAAAATCATGGCTGAGGGAAAACGAGGGAAATATGGAGAAGCAGAGTGACAGGGAACCCCTCTGTCCCCGCTATTAGTCTCCCCCTGCTATGTTTTTGCCTCCACACATCTTTCACTCCTCCTAGTGCGGAGTCCACCAAGAGGGACCCGACCGGGAGGATCTGTTCTCCTGGATCGTCACTGACTTGATCATTTGAGTGCCCCCGCCGGAAACCCCGGCCTGGATCACTAACCCCTGTTTCGCAGTCCAGGATCGGAGGACCGACAGGCAGCGAAGGGAGCACACTCCGGCGCTGGTAGCAGCTACTAACCCCTTGTTGGTTTCACGGGCGATTCTATGAGAGTAGAAGGAGAAATCACTCTCCCGGTCACTGCCAGAACCCCACCTCGGCAGAGCACCGTCATGATGACCTTCACGGTTGCAAGGCTTCCTTCCGCCTACAACGTGATATTGGGTCAACCTGGGCTCAATCTACTCGATGCAGTTGTCTCCACCAAGAGGCTACTTGAACAGTTCCCAACTCCCTACGATGTCGGGGAGATGAGAGGAATGCCCCAGCCGGTGCAGCATTGTTTTCAAACTCTCCCTGGGGCCAAGGTCCCTCAGGACGAACCCAGCACGGACGACCTCGACCAAAGGGCCCAAGACCCCAGGGGAGGCCCGGTCGAGCGTCTACTTTCCTATCCACTCAGAGAGGACCCCACAAAGATGGTGCAGATCGGAGCCCAGCTACCCAAGAAGGAGAGGGCTCAACTGCTGGGATTCCTGCGGGCGAACACGGATGTGTTCGCCTGGACAGCGGCGAACATGCCAGGTATCCCCCCTGATATCATTACTCATAAATTGAGTGTCGACCCAAAGCACAAGCTAGTTCGACAGAAAAAGAGAAGTTTTGCCCTAGGAAGACAGGAAGCCATCAAAGAAGAAGTCGACAAACTCTTGGCCGCCGGTTTCGCTCGAGAGGTCCAATACCCGAGCTAGCTGGCGAATGTAGTGATGGCCAAGAAGAATAATGGCAAATGGAGGATCTGTGTAGACTACACCGACCTCAATAAAGCTTGTCCCAAGGACAGCTTCCCTCTCCCGAAGGTCGACCAGCTGGTGGATGCCACCTCGGGTCACCGGTTGCTCTCCTTCATGGATGCATTTTTCGGGTACAATCAAATCCACATGCATCCAGAAGACGATGAGCACACTGCCTTCGTCACCGACCAAGGGACATATTGTTACAGGATGATGTCTTTTGGCCTGAAGAATGCAAGGGCTACCTATCAGCGCCTGGTCAGCAAGATCTTCGAGGACCAAATTGGCGGCAACATACAAGTGTATGTGGATGACATGCTCATCATGAGCAGGCCGGGCTAGAGCCATGTAGCTGACCTCACCGAGTCCTTCCATAACCTGCGGCAGCACCAGATGAAGCTGAACCCGGCGAAGTGCGCCTTCGGGGTGGCGGCAGGAAAATTCCTCGGCTTCATGGTCATCCAGAGGGGCATCGAAGCGAACCCAGAGAAAGTACAGGCCTTCATCGACATGGAGCACCCGTCCTCTAAGAAGCAGGTCCAGCGCCTGATGGGACGAGTTTCCGCCCTCAGTAGATTCATCTCGAGGTCGGCTGATCGTTGCCTACCATTTTTCAAGGCGCTGCGCAAGATGCACTACACCTATACCGAGGAGTGCCGGACAACCTTCGAGGAGCTGAAGAACTTCCTCGCCTCTCCTCTGCTGCTCTCCAGGCCGGAGGAGGGAGAGGAGCTCTTGCTATACCTGGCGGTGACACCAGGAGCTGTCAGCTTAGTTCTCGTCCGCACAGATGGGGACAAATCTCAGAAGCCGGTGTACTACACCAGCAAAATTCTCCGCGATGCAGAGATCAGGTATACTCGCTCCGAAAAACTCATTTTTGTACTAATAATGTCTGCTAAGCGCCTTAGGCCATATTTTCAAGCACACCCAATAGTGGTCGTGATGGACCAGTCACTGAGGACTATCCTCACCCGACCCGAGACATCCGGGAGGTTGGCCAAATGGTCCCTGCTGCTCAACAAATTCGACATAGCGTACCGATTGAGGTCATCGCAAAAGGCCCAAGTCCTAGCCAACTTCGTGGTTGAGTGCACCGGGTTCGCCGACTAGCCGGAGCAGACAGCAACGGAGCCCGGGCCAGGAGAAGAGCCCTGGTCCTCCACGTAGATGGAGCATCTAATTCAAGCGGGAGCGGAGCAGGCCTCATCCTAACCAACTGTGATGGGGTCGTGGCGGAATGCGCCCTCCGCTTCAAGTTCGCCGCTACCAACAACCAGGCAGAGTACGAAGCACTCCTCGCAGGCCTCAGGTGTTGACTCTGGTCTTGATTTTGATGGTTGACAAAATATTTAAGTATATATGAGTACTAATTATATTTTAAGTATGTTTTTTCAGATCTTAGTACTCATCCATGTTGAATGAAGAAATGCTTGTATTTCAATTGAAAAAGTCCTTAAATTAATAAAAAATTAAGTATATGGACTTTGGAATTGATATGGAAGAACTTGAAGAGGTTAAAGTTTCAATTTGAAGAAGTATCAGCAAAGTTTCAGCATAGCACAGGCAAGTGTCGACACTTGAAAATGAAGTGTCGACACATGAGGATCAAGTGTCGACACTTGAAGAGTGAAGTGTCGACTCAAGGCCTGAGAACAAGAAAAATACAAAAAATATAAAAAATCAAATTGGCTGTGAATAGTGTTCTAGTGTCGACCTACTGTAGCAGGTGTCGACACTTGCACTGTTCAAGTGTCGACACTTGAACAGTAACGGCTAGTTTTCAAAAGCTGTAGAACTTCTCCAACTTGCTTCAAACGGCCATATCTTCATCCCCAACGGTCATCTATGGTTTGGAGAGCTATATAAACATCAAAAATCAAATGGGGAAGTAATTCTTTGGTGAGTTTTTTGAATATTCTTCAAGGATTCAAGAGTTGAGTGATTCAAAGCCTTCAAGCTTCCAAGTTTTAAAGAGAGCATTCAAAGTCTACATCTACAAGCATCAATCAAAGGCTTCATCAACTTGAAGACAAGATCTTCATCAACAATCAAGGACTTCAAAAAGATATTTGCTTTATTTTAGAAAGCTTTTGTTGTATTCATTTATACTTGCTCTTACATTGTTTTACTTAAGATTTTTGGTGAGCCTTGGAAAACCAAAGAGGTTTTTGGTAAGCCTTGAAAACCAAAGTGGTTGTTGGTGAGCCTTGAAACCAACTAGGATTTTACTTGTGAGCCCGAAGCCAAAACAAGTTGTTTAGGTTCTTGGTTATCCCGTAAAACCAAGGGTGGTTGTTGGTGAGCCTTGAAACCAACTAGGGTTTGACTTGTGAGCCCGAAGACAAAACAAGTTGTAAAGGTTGTTGGTGAGCCTAAGTTATAAAACCAAACTTAGTGGAATTCCCAAGGGGTTCTTGGGGAGTGGATGTAGGTGCTTAGTTGGCACCGAACCATTATAAATCTTTGTGTTTGTGTGATTATTCTCTTTGTGCTTTTATTTCTTTATTTCTGCTGCATTTATTTGAAATACACAAGCACTTGAATTGCATTAGCACATACTTGCTTTAGTTCACACTTTGCAAATAGTACAAAAGTTTTATAAAATCCAATTCACCCTCCCTCTTGGGTTGCCTAGCTGAGCCTACAATTGGTATCAGAGCTCGGTGCTCTGATTGAAAATCTAACGATTTTGAGTTAAAGATTATGGCAACCCTTGTAGGTATTAGTGTTAGACCGCCGTTTTTCAATGGCATAAATTACACATTTTGGAAAACTCGCATGCACATCCATATTCAATCTATTAGTTATCATCTTTGGAAAATCATTGTTAATGGTCCTCATATTCCTTCCATTTTGGTTAATAGCATTTCCATTCCAAAGCTCGAAGAGGATTGGAATGAATATGACATTAAACAAATTGAACTCAATGCTAAAGCAATGAACTTGCTTTATTGTGCATTGGACTTAAATGAATTGAATAGAGTTTCTACATGTACATCGGCGAAGGAAATATGGGACACACTTGAAGTTACTCATGAGGGTACTCTTCAAGTGAAGAACACTAAATTTAATTTGCTTGTACATTCTTTTAAAATTTTTGAAATGATGCATTATGAATCTATATCTGATATGTTTTCAAGATTTATGACTATTATTAATGAATTAAAAAGTCTTGGCAAAATCTATACTAATGATGATTTGGTGAACAAAATTCTTAAATCCTTGCCAAAATTATGGGATCCAAAGGTGACGGCGATCCAAGAAGTTAAAGATGTAGAAACCTTATTTTTAGAGGAGCTTATCAGTTCACTCATGACCTATGAGTTGAACTTATGGCAAAGGATAGTGGAAGCTGATACAGAAAAGAAGATAATGGCTTTCAAAGCCAAAAAGAAATTCAAGGCAATGATGGCAACTTGGAGCGATAGCGAAGATTCAAGTACGGATGATGAAGTTGCCCATCTTTGTTTCATGAAAAATGAGGAAAAGGTATGTACTAAAAATGATTATAATTTTACCTTTGATGAACTACATGATGCATCTAATGATCTTGTGCATGAATATAGATTGCTAAAAATTGAGCATAAGAAATTAAATAGGCATGTAGATTCATTTTCTCTTGACAATACCAATCTTGCAAATAAAAATGATGATTTAAATGCTAAGATTGATATTTTGAAAAATGAAAAGAATAATTTTTCTAAAGAAAAAGAGTTTTTAGAAAAAAAAATGTTATTTTGAAAGATTTATACGATAAAAATATTTTGGTTGAGGAAAAGAAGTAAACTTTTGAAAAACTTCTCTATTCCTGCTTCTTTCAATTTATCTTCTAAATATGGTTTTAATGCTTATATTTCTAGATTAAGAAAAGTTTGGGTTCCAAAAGGAACCATAATTACTAATCATAAAGGATCCAAGAAAGTTTGGATACCAAAAATATCCACTTAATTTGTTTTGCAGGAATGTCTTGCAATCCAATATGAAGAAATGAAGTTCTTGAAAAGAGGTTGTAGAAGACAATTTAAAGAAGTGGACAAGCTACATTTTGAACTAAATGGTAAAAGGAAGGACTTTGTGTATTGGTAAATTCTAAACATCTCCTTCCATAATTAAAAATATATATTAATTTTTATTGCATCAATTACTTTGAAAAATTATTTTAAATAGTTAATTAGAATCAAGTTTGGACTTATCATCATTGGCTATGATCATGAACTTTTTGGTGTTAATGAATTTTATGCTATCATGATTAAATTTATGATTGTAAGACCTTCACTTGATTTTGATTAATGTATTTCATGAAAAATACTTTTAAAGATGCATATTGATTTGAAAAATGTTTTAATTGATTGATTAGAATCAAGCTTAGACTAATAATCATTTGTTGTGATTATGACCATTTTGATGTTGATGGATTTCAAGCTCTCATGATCAAACTTGTGATTATTAGATCTTCACTTGATTTTGATTAATATAGTTTCTGAATTATTTCAAGTGAAATGTTACGATTTATGTGCTTTCATTGTTGGCATCTATGCTTAAGTTAGAATTGATTTGAATCAAGTATAGAACTGGTAGTTAAGGGATACATTTAAAAAGAATGTATGCATATTGACAAACCCTTGCTCTAGTAGCTAGACTTGATATCATATTACTTATAGCATTTGTATAGATATCAAATCATCTTAAAATGAATTTGAAATCATGCTAAAAGTTTTTAAGTGATATAAATGCTTTGTATTTTGAAAATCATGAATATCTTGAAAATTTTCAAATCTTGATGCATAAGCTTTCATGTTTTATTCCTGAAATAAATGCATATTTTTAAAGGAGGAATAACATTCAGGGGGAGCATCCAAAGATTTGTTATCATATTTGATGCTTTGAATATCTTGTTGATATCATGCTTTGCTTATATTGCTCTGATACTCCTTCTTCTTGTTTTCAAATCTAATTCTTTGAGGGGAGTTACATTCAAATGGTATCATATTCTATTGGTATCAAAATTATTTTTAAAAGAATTTCTAGTAAACGCTTCGGATTGGGCTAGTCACCATGGCCGTCCGGTCATAGGAGATAAGTAGGGCTTAAAGACCCTCTCTTCTCATTCAATGGGCTCTCTTATGACGTGTAGAGGTGCCGCTGTGACCTTATCCCATGAACAAGTAAGGAGAATGGATAATATACATCAAATCATTTCTTGCATGTGCTTACATTCTGTGGTATCATGTTCAATTTGTATCATATTCAATTGATATCATAATTATTTGATTTCATGCATTGATTTTGATGATCTACTTGCTATTCTTTCCGACTTCATTCTCACTTTGTATTGCCTTTCACCCTTTTTCATGATGTCAAAAGGGGGAAAAAATTGTTAAGTATAAAAAGGGGAAGATTGGATAAACATGAAAAATCATTTGAGAAATGAAAGAAAGTGCAAAAGGGGGAGAAGAATGTAAAATATTTTTATCTAAAGGGAAGAATTAGTAAGAAGAAGAAATTTTAAAAAAATTGAAAATTTTGCATATTTTGAAAAATATTTTTGAAGATTTTTTGGATCATATTTTGAGGGGGAGCTTGGTGCCTATTGTTTTGAGCTTACATATTTATACTATTGTTAATCTTTTAAGCTTGCCCTATTCATATACTTAAAGATTTTGTCATCATCAAAAAGGGGGAGATTGTTGACTCTGGTCTTGATTTTGATAATTGACAAAATGTTTAAGTATATATGAGTACTAATTATATTTTAAGTATGTTTTTTCAGATCTTAGTACTCATTCATGTTGAATGAAGAAATGCTTGTATTTCAATTGAAAAAGTCCTTAAATTAATGGAAAATTAAGTATATGGACTTGGAATTGATATGGAAGAACTTGAAGAGGTTAAAATTTCAATTTGAAGAAGTATCAGCACAGTTTCAACATGGCACAGGTAAGTGTCGACACTTGGAAATGAAGTGTTGACACATGAGGATCAAGTGTCGACACTTGAGGAGTGAAGTATCGACTCAAGACCTGAGAACAAGAAAAATACAGAAAATATGAAAAATCAAATTGGCTGTGAATAGTATTCTAGTGTCGACCTACTGTAGCAAGTGTGACACTTGCACTATTCAAGTGTCGACATTTACTGTTCAAGTATCGACACTTGAACAGTAACGGCTAGTTTTCAAAAGCTATAGAACTTCTCTAACTTGCTTCAAACAGCCATATCTTCATCCCCAACGGTCATAAACGGTTATCTATGGTTTGGAGAGCTATATAAACATCAAAAATCAAATGGGAAAGTAATTCTTTGGTGAGTTTTTTGAATAATCTTCAAGGATTCAAGAGTTGAGTAATTCAAAGCCTTCAAGCTTCCAAGTTTCAAAGAGAGCATTCAAAGTCTACATCTACAAGCATCAATCAAAGGCTTCATCAACTTGAAGATAAGATCTTCATCAACAATCAAGGGCTTCAAAGAGATATTTGCTTTATTTTAGAAAGCTTTTATTGTATTCATTTATACTTGCTTTTACATTGTTATACTTAAGGTTTTTGGCGAGCCTTGGAAAACCAAAGAGGTTTTTGGTAAGCCTTGAAAACCAAAGTAGTTGTTGGTGAGCCTTGAAACCAACTAGGGTTTTACTTGTGAGCCCGAATCCAAAACAAGTTGTTTAGGTTCTTGGTTATCCCGTAACCAAGGGTGGTTGTTGGTGAGCCTTGAAACCAACTAGGGTTTGACTTGTGAGCCCGAAGACAAAACAAGTTATAAAGGTTGTTGGTGAGCCTAAGTTATAAAACCAAACTTAGTGGAATTCCCAAGGGGTTCTTGGGGAGTGGATGTAGGTGCTTGGTTGGGACCGAACCACTATAAATCTTTGTGTTTGTGTGATTGTTCTCCTTGTGCTTTTATTTCTTTATTTCCACTGCATTTATTTAAAATACACAAGCACTTGAATTGCATTAGCACATACTTGCTTTAGTTCACACTTTGCAAATAGTACAAAAGTTTTATAAAACTGAATTCACCCCCTCTCTTGGGTTGCCTACCTGAGCCTACATCAGGGTTTCCCGTGAGCTGGGTGTGCAGGACTTGAAAGTCTTCACCGATTACCAACTGGTCGCTGGACAAGTTTTCGGAGAATATGAAGCGAGGGATGCCCAGATGATAAAGTACCTGGAGCAGGTCCGCGCGAGCATGGCAGGCCTCCGACGCTTCAGCATCTTCCACATCCCTCGAGGGGAGAATGCATGCGCGGATGCGCTGTCTAGGCTCGCGACACTGCCGGACTCGTCTCTGGGACGCGGCCACATCGAGCACCTCGAAAGTCCCAACTACGAGAACCCGATGGAGGTACATCAAGTCGCCCCCGAGCCGAGTTGGATGGACAAGTATATTCGATACACCACCGACGGCACCCTGCCAGAAGATAGTGCAGAAGCCACCCTCGTCAGGAAGAAAGCCTCCTGCTTCGTCCTGATGGAGGGCCGGCTTTATCGCCGGTCTTACTCCTACCCACTCCTGAGATGCCTCAGGCCCGCCGAGATGACCTTCGTGCTCCAAGAGATATATGAGGGCCTCTGCGGGAATCACGTGGGAGGGAGGACACTGGCTTGCAAAGCTCTCCGCCAGGGGTACTTCTGGAAGACCATGAGGGAGGACGCCGTCGACTTCGTCAAAAGGTGCGATAAATGCCAGTGCCATGCCAACATACAGCGTCAGCCGGTGGCGCCGATCGCTCAGCTCTCGGCCCCTTGGCCCTTTGCCTAGTGGGGAATGGACATCCTGGGACCGTTCCCCCAGCACCAGGGCAACGAAAGTTCCTGCTAGTGGCGATCGACTATTTCACCAAGTGGGTCGAGGCAGAGCCACTAGCTCGAATCATGGAAGCCTATGTCCGCCAGTTCTTCTGGAAGTCAATCATCTACCGCTTCGGGCTCCCCCATTGTATCATCACCGACAACGGGCAACAGTTCGACAACCACGAGTTCGAAGGATTCTGCGCGGTACACGGCATCCTGCACCGGTTCACCTTGGTGGCTCACCCCAAACTAACGGGGAAGCCGAGGTGATCAACCGAACCATCCTTCAAGGACTCCGGACCAGGCTGGACCAAGCTAAAGGCATGTGGGCAGAAGAACTCCCGAGTGTCTTGTGGGCCTACCACACAATGCCCAGGACGGCAACCAATGAAACGCCCTTCAGCCTCGTCTTCGGTGCTGAAGCGATCATCCTAGTCGAGCTCGGCGTGCCCACGTTATGGGTATAGCAGTACGATGAAGCATGGAATTCGATGCATCTCATGCTCAACCTGGACGTTCTCGAAGAGGCGAGGGACAAAGCCCGCCTGTGGATGGTGGCCTACCGGCAAAGAGTGGCCCGATACTACAACGCCCGCGTCCGGACAAAAGCTTTCAAGCTCGGAGACCTGGTGCTACGGCGGGTGGAGGCATCCTAGCCTAGAGAGTGCGGCAAACTCTCCCCGAACTTGGAGGGCCCCTACAAAGTAGCTGAAGCTCTCTCACAATGGGCCTACTACCTTGAAGACCTCAGCGGCGTCAGCTTTCCCAGAACATGGAATGCCTGCAACTTGTGGAAATACTATCAATAATGTAAGGTTTCCCAGCAATGATAATAATAATGGTTTTTTCCTCGTGCAAGTGTCTATCTGTCTTGCAGGAAAATTCCAACAATGTCCTCGAGCCCAGCTCCAGGACGCTAACCCAAGACCGGAGCTCAGACCTCCGGCCAAAGAATTGTGGAGCCACACTGCTCTCAACCAACGACATCCCCGAGCCCAGCTCCAGGACGTCAAAGAACCATCGAGCCACGTAGCTCGCCATTCAAAGCATCCCCGAGCCCAGCTCCAGGAAGCCAAGGCACCTTCGAGCCAAGTAGCTCTCAATCACCAACGTCCCCAAGCCCAGCTCCAGGACGCCAACTCAAGACCGGAGCTCAGATCTCCGGCCAAGAGACCTTTGAGCCAGGCAGCTCCCATTCAACAACTTCCCCGAGCCCAGCTCCAGGACGCCAACTCAAGACCGGAGCTCAGATCTCCGGCCAAGAGACCTTTGAGCCAGGCAACTCCCATTCAACAATATCCCCGAGCCCAGCTCTAGGACGCCAACTCAAGACCGGAGCTCAGATCTCCGACCAAGAGACCTTTGAGCCAGGTAGCTCCCATTCAACAACATCCCTGAGCCCAGCTCCAGGACGCCGGCTCAAGACCGGAGCTCAGATCTCCGGCCAAGAAAACTTCGAGCCAAGCCACTCTCCATCTCAAACGTCTCCGAGCCCAGCTCTGAGATGCCAAGAGATCATGGGGACACGTAGCTCCCATCAACGTCTCGAGCCTAGGTCCAAGGCGCTAAAGACCTGAGCCAAGATCTCAGGCAATCCCTGGGCCTGAGCCTAGCTCAACATCCAGGAAGGCCTCGAGCCTAGCTCCAAGGCAATCAAGACCGGTAACCCCCTTCTCTGATCTCCCCACTTAAAAAGAAAATGAAAGGGTAAGGAAAGAAAGAGAACAAAGGGGGGAGCCCGGCAACCCCCGTCTCTGATCTCCCCACTCGAAAAGAAGAGGAGAGGGGAAGGAAAGAAAGAGAACAAAATGGGGGCACAACCAGCATCCCCTTCTCTGATCTCCCCACTTTAAAAAAAAAAATGAAGAAAAGGAAAAGAGAGAGAAAGAGGATAAGGTTGCTTACCGTGTAGAGGTGGGGGAAGATGCTGTCGATCACAGCTCTAACCGGCAGCCCATCCATCTCCTCCCGGTCGCATGGCTGGATGGAGAAGTCCATCATGCGGTAAGCCAGGGCGCGGTTGTCGGCTAGGGAGCTCTCCGGCCCCAGCTTGAACGGAAGGCTGTGCCTCGCCTCGTCTCTCCTACTCTCCCAGGGAGCAGGTGCGCTCGTCCCTCCGGCAGTGGGACCCCCAGGAACTGGTCGAGGATCCGGCACTGTTGTGGTCGGAACCTTCATCGCTGGAGAATCTCTGGGGCGGGCCTCTCCACCTTCAGCCTCGACCATCCTCGGACACTGAGAGGGGGGCGGCGCAACGGCAGCAGCGATGTCAACCCGGGCGGTCGCCTCAGGCTCCAGAACAGGGACTCCAGCCAGTGGCCCCGTTCGTCCTTTGGCCTCCCTCCTCGGAGCGACCAGCACCACAGGGGCAAACGCTGGTGCACCCTCAATTCGAGCCCGCCTCGGAGGAGGCTCGGCAACCGTCCCAGCGGATGGCCTCTTCTTGGAGATCAGCAACGGTTCGCCCTCTGGGAGGATCAACTCTACACACAGGAGCCAAGAAGGTCAACCTTAGATGAAGAAAAGAGAAAATGCAGATGAAGAAAGAGCTGAACTCACCTGGCCCCGTGATGAGTCGACCCTGGCGTCGAGAAGGTTCTGCTCCGACAGTAGGACCTCCAGAGAGGGGATCTGAGCGGTGCGAAGCTGATCGTAATTGTCCCGATCGGCTGCATCGACCGCGGAGATCCGATTGGGGGATTAGTCCGACTCGCTCCAGGCCCAATCAATCCCCTCGACGTCCGCAAAGAAAAATTTGCTCTTCCATCCCTTGATGGAAGAGGGGAGCTCGAATTTGATGCCCTTTGGGCGAGAAGATAGAGACCACCACCCGTCCTCGGTCGGGTGGCGTTTCAGGATGAAGAATGCCCTGAATAAGGAAAATCGGGCAACGAACCCGTGGACATGGCAGAGTACAATGAAAGAGAAGATCACCCTGATGGCATTCAGCACCAGCTGAGCAGGGACCAGGCGATAGTTATTCAGGACAGATAAGAAGAAGGGATAAAAAGGGAATTGGAGACCCCCGGAGAAGGTCCCCTCATAGAAGGTGAGATGCCCCAAACCACTGGAAGTGACCCGCTCCCCGTGGTGGGGGATCATGAGTCGGACAAAAGCCGGGATGCTATAAGCATCCCGGATGGCCCTCAGTTCCGTGGCAGAAATCGTCGAAACGACCCCGCCCGGACCTATTGACCGGACAGACTCAGGAGTTGATTCGAGCAGCAGGGGAGGACAAGTGGGACTAGAAGGAACAGGAGGGGCAGGAAGGGCCGGTCTCATGCTAATCCTAAACTGTGCCCCCTCCAACTCCTCGTTGGAGGAGGAGAGCACTACCCTTTGGGCGAAAGATTCAGGACGAGACATGCTGGACTAAGAAGGAAGGAGCCTACCCTAGAAGTGAAGAAGGGAGAGGAACAAAGCCGGTCTGGACCACTAGAGAAGAGAAGAACAGACGCTGATCGCGGAGAAGGAAGGATCTGGGTACTGCAACAAGCGCGAAAGATTTGAAAGAAAGGAAACTTTGAGTAAGAAATTTTTTTCTTTTCACTTCGAGAGGACCCATCAAATCCGCGCTGTTGCGACCCCCTCGCCAACGGATCTGCGCCACGTGCTGCCCATCGGCGAAAAAGGAGTCCCAACCACTCAAAATTCTGCACTAGCATTAACTACAGCACGGAATCCTGCCGCACGCGCCTACCAACCCAGCGAGGATCCCGAGGCAAGCCCCAAACGATCAATTTTCAACTACAAAGAATAGTCGACACCCCCAAAAAAGGGGGGAGGTAACAACAATAATGCACCACCAACACAAGCGCAAGCTCGACCAAGAGGACGAAGCGCCAGCACCAAAATCATGGCTGAGGGAAAGCGAGGGAAACAAGGAGAAGCGGAGTGATAAGAAACCCCTCTGTCACCGGTGACCGATTGTCAGACCAGTGACCGGACTTGCAGCTAAATCGGCGATCGGACTGGCACTGACCTTGCAGCCGAACTGATTGTCAGATCGATGGCCGGAGTCGGACTATCTATCATACGGTGGCCGGATCGATGACCAGACTGCAAAATCGTATGTTATAATAATTTAAAAAAAATTATATATATAGGAGGAGAAATCGTGGGTGGAACTCGCGATTCCGTGATTTCAAATATTTTTGAAATCACAGGTAGAACCATGATTTCACTTTTTTTTTTTTTTTTGGAGCGGGCGTATACCTAAATCCGTAAATAAAATGGAAGCGGTATTAATTTAAAAAATAAAATATTAAAAAAATATTTTTAAAAAAAAACCCCGTTAAGAGGAACCTTGCTTTCTTAAAGAAAGGTACGGTCTTTGCGTTCCAGCCAAATGTGCCAACAAATTGCCAAGCAGGGCTGATTCCTTCCTTATCTCATCTGTCCTTTGATTTTGTTGGACCGCTACCCACTTCAACATTTTCTTGTAAATCTTTAGACTGGTCATTAATTTTAAGTTGAATGAAAAGGCTTTCTTTTTTTTTTTCTTTTTTTTTCTTTTTTTTTTTGTAGAGAAAAGGGGATAGGGGGATGGATTCAATGTAACTACCCCACAGGAAATTATCACAGTTTTTTTTCATTCAAGGATAAATATGTTAACCTGATACTACCAATATACTAGCACATTCAAGGATGAGTACGTCAACCCGATACCACCAAGGTGCCAGCTGATCAGAACAGAAAAGAAGAAGGATCCTGGTCTCTCACTCACCTAACCATCACGGGCCTCAAAGAATAACCACTAAATTTAATCGAGTTTTTCACAGAGTCACGTCTTGAATCTATGACCACTTGGTTGTGAGGCAAGATCCTAACCAGGTGGGCTATCGCCTTAGTGGTAAATGAAAAGCTTTTAGCAAAGGAGCACTTAAAAAATAAATGGGAGATAGTCTCATTACCGGCCTTGCAAATAGGCATCCACCCCCGTCTTTTCTTATCGAGGTACTGGTATGTATCATAGCACATTAAAATAAATAATAACTTAAACTATATAGAGAGGTTAAGTCAGTATTGATCTATAGAAATTCATGGGATTATATTCATGTTTTAATTAGAATTTTTTAGAATTTTAATTTGATTGCAAAAGCTAAAAATAGGAAAGAGTATGAATAGGATTGAGATTAAAAATTTTTAAAAAAAGTTCAAATTGAAATTATGACTAACAAGCAAGAGATTAAGTAAAATAAGAAAAATTTATTAGGATTTTGATTCAATTATAAATAAAATATAAATTAGTTCTTTATCATGTAATTATTAAAGATATGATTGATTCCCGATTATAACCTATCTTGCTAAGTATGGATCCTAGTATCTTAATCCATCCCTACATGTCATAGGTTATTTAAAATCTCAAATCATAAAGATAATTAAAATATTTGATAATTAGATCCCGAACATAGCCTATCTTATTGAACATAAATCATATCTTTAGATCACGACTCACCTCTATATAGACATAACCTATTTAAAAATCAATACTTGAAGTAATGAGGGAAATTTTATTCATAAAGACAAAGATCATTACAATCAAGATCTAGTAACATAGAAAAGAAATTAAAATATAAATATTAAAATAATCTCATCTACTCTCTTGAAAACTCAGAATTTGGTCATGCATGGCAGTTGTTGCAAGTTTCATCCTCTTGGAAGGAAGATGAAGAAGAAGAAACTCCTCCTTCTCTCTCCCTTAACCTTTTACAAAGGCAAAAAAAAAAATATAGCTCTCTGCTAGCTGCTGCTTGCCCCCTTGATTCATCGCCTGTGGCTTCCTTTAAATAAAGCCCAAAACAAACCGAGTCCTGGTCCAATTCATCCCCAAATCCCAGTCCCATTAGCCTTTGAATCTGCGTGAGATCCGTGTGATCGTTGGATTGAGATCAAAGCATCAAAAAACATACCTCAAATCGAGTTGGACTCTCACTAGCCATCCAATCATGCATAGGGCGTCGCCTGCCCCATCGGATGGTGATAAAAAGCCTTTGGATCAATCCCTTTCCACTGGTAGTTTTCCTCAACAATCTGATCGTGTAACAGACTCACCCTACCTACTTGATCGTGCAAAAGATAGTAGGCTACCACCGTTTGACATCGGAGCGTGCCTCTGAAGCCATTGGATGGCATGTTCCTCAGCATTCTGAGCCACTCGATTATGCCCAACCATGCACTGCGATAAAGACCGCAGGGTCCCATTCCCATCGACTGTGCAAAAACTCCTACGGACCGAACAGTTGGTCCATAACAGGTAAACTTATTTTGGACCAATTTTAGACTTGGTTTTAAGGCTTTGGGATCTATTTTGAGTTCAATCCGATTTCTTTAAGCTCGTGGATTGGGTTCTTTATATTCATAAACATTTTTTCTGTAAAAAAAAAATAAAAAATATTAATTTTAAAAAATAAAAATAAATTAATATATATTTTAATTTTTTTAATATATTTATTGCACTTATTACCAATCATATGAAAACTATTGTGTTCCTCGGAAAATCCCATCGAGCGCAGCTCCTCCCACACCATAGAGAGTAAGGTGTAGCCATAGATGGCCGCCATCAGCAGAAAGACAGCCATCAAACAACAAGTACAGCATGTATGGCATGATGCATGTGTGTGCATGTTTTAGTTGCCGTCCAGCCTTTGATCATGGCCATCCATAGCTACACATACACTCTGCAATGTGCAGTACAGCAGAGGATCCATGCTCAATCCCATTTCCCAAAATTCCTCTTCTATATTGTCATTGACACATGGGATGGTTATCTTTTATCATTCTTTCATTAATTTTTTTTTGATAAAACAAGAAGGACGGAAGGATAAGATTTCAGGCGTGGCTATTTCCAGACAGTTTTCATCTTTTTAAGGAATGTTCGATATACGGTACATATTATTTTTCGCAACCATTCCCTATCCGAAGGTAAGTACGTCAACCTGACTGTCACTGGCGACAGGTGAGTGAACGAGATTTTATATATATATTCCTTACTTTTTCACAACCATGAACTGACAAGAACTTAAAAATTATTTTATTAATTTTTTTTTTGTTTCGTTTTCTTCCAGACTATTCTTTCGTCGAAATCCCATTCTTTCAGTATTACATGCAAAGCTTGATCCTGATCAAGTCCTAAATGAATTCTACCTCCTTGTTCAAGTCGAAGGAGGAGACCAACTCCCACTCCTCCTCCCCTATCGAAGTTAGAAATCCTGACTTCCATCTCTTAGCATTCTTTTCCTTTTCTATGCATATATGCACGCGCATTTGCACACAACCCATTAGTTGAATGCATAAATTAATTTCGTAATTATCGTAATTTGGTACTCCTGGGGATCTGCCAAGGAGAATGAAAGAAGCTAAAACCAAAACGAAAGAAGGAACTCAGATGACTTGTTCCCATATTCCATAGTCTTGTAACACATAATGGGCATCAGGAAAAGAAAAAATTGATTAAGACTATTTGGATCTCTGAGAACAAGGGACAGAAGGAGATACCCTATCCACCTACTCTTCCCTTCATGCTGATGCGGACTGTCTCCTTTATGCTGATGCACAAGGGACAGAAGGAGATACCCTATCCACCTACTCTTCCCTTCATGCTGATGCGGACTGTCTCCTTTATGCTGATGCACAAGGGACAGAAGGAGATACCCTATCCACCTACTCTTCCCTTTATGCTGATGCGGACTGTCACTTGAAGGTAGCTTGCGCGTTTATAACTTCCTAAAAATAACGAAGCCTGGGTTATTCTTTTGTTCTCTCTTAACAAGAGAATTGCATGAAAGCTCTAAAACTGCATTGCATCGACTAGCCTCTTGGCGGAGCACTTTTCATAGATTTTTTTTATTTTTTTGGTCGTGGTTATTGGCATGGTATTTAACATACGAGTCCAAAAATATTATGGATGTAAAAAGTGCAAGAATTTTCTTGATTTGAACTAATATTAATTGATATTTTTTTTTATTAAAATCCGGGTTGATTTTATAGTTCATGTTGATAGACGTAGGTTGAGTCCATTATTATATGATTATTGATTGGACTATGAGCACCTCATGTGACTTGATATGGTTGAGATGGTACAGTGTAGGCCTTAGCCCGACTTGACTCGTGATGGGAGGGTCAGTTAGGACATTTTCATTTTATTGGCTAGGTCCTCACTCCGCTTTCTCTATTTATATATATCACGTATTCGGTGATTGATGATACGATAATTTTTTCCATCGAGAGCTGCCTTTCGGAGGAAGACCGGAGAGAAGGACTTTGTCTACGATGTTCGTGTGAGCATCGAGATTAGGGATTATGGAGAATACAGGTATGCAATTCTTTTTTTCGGATCTATTTATGATTCTAATCTTTAATCGATTCTAGGAATTTAGGGATTATTTTTCCTATATTTTGTATCAGAGTCCTGGTATCCAAAAGATTAGAAATATTGTTTTCATCATATTAGATATGATAAAATAAAATCTTCCCCATCGATCTTCATAGATCTATGCATGCCGGACATTGTTTGTGCTGTGGGGTGATCGGCAACTTTGAGATGATGCTGCCGATGGTGGTTGGAGAAACCGGCGGGTTCGGCTGTCTCCATTTTTTGACACCCCAGAAACAAAAAATAATAAAAAAAAACCATAGAACCTGACGGTGATCGAGCGTCAAGTCCCGATCCGGGTTATCGGATCTCGGTCGATCGACTAAGATCCCAAACCAAACCATTATCACAAGAAAAATAAAATAAAATTGGTTTGAAGTCTGTTTGCTTGAGGGTAGCGACCGCGGAGGCCGCGGTCGAACATCGTCGGCGGCCTTGGTTCCCAGTCGGTCCCATGACCGGTCACAACCCCCCCAGCCTCCTCTTCCCGGCGGCGGCGACCGGTGAGCCGCCGTCTCACCGGTGGCACGATCTATTAAAAAAAAAAAATGGGAACTTACCCGTCTTGCCGGTCGTGGATGTGTTCCCGACCTCCGGCGTCTTCACCGGAACCGGCGACCGGCCGTTCTCGGCCAGCCCAAGCGGTGGTCTCGCCGGTAGCTATGCCGAAAGGGGAGGGATCCAAGGGATGGTGGCCGACGATTTTAGGGAACTAGCCCTGTTTTTGTTCACTGTGATTTGGTCTTATGGGAAAGAAAGGTTTAGGCTAGCAGGTTTTCGGGTTTTGGGTTTTAACCCAAAATCCGTTAGACCCATTATCATAAAAAAAAAAAAAAAGGCCATTTTGCATTTAGGCCTCTGCGATTTCTAGAATTAAATATAAGCCCTTTTACAGTTAGGTCCCACCAAAATTTATAATTATTTTTTTGGTCCAAAAGGGCATTTTACACTTTGGCCCCTGAATTTTCTGGATATAAATTAGTCCTTTTATAATTAAGACCCTGAAAAATTTATAATTATATTTTGATCTAAGATAAAATGATGGAGGGGCATGGCCAGATTCTTATGATTATTTTTATCTATGATGTACATTTTGGAATGCATTGATATTTGTAAAATGGATTAGTGGATACATGTTGATTAGTATCTAATTTGTGACTGATCATATTGGACATACATATATTTTGACATATCCTTAGTTTTGACTTGGATATTTATTCCATGTATGCATAATTTTATGGGTTAGCACAAATATTTATCACCAAAGTGGTTTGTTTGTGTTAGTCCATCGAATTGTTCATCATGTGAGGGATATTTTCTGGTTATGATATACAACTGCCTGTCCAAAGGAGATTGTTATGTGTTTTAACTAGAAAATGTAGCATGGAGAATTATATTGCTAAGGTACTCTAGCTTCCTTGGGCCTGTCTGCACAAAGGGGATAGGTTCAGGAATGCCAGAATATCTGATTAGCTTGTGGTTTCATGTGAAGAGCACTAATACATATTGCATGTTCTGCCCAAAGGAGAATATGTGGTACTGTGTTTGTGCTCTTATTTGTTATTATGATATGATATGTTTGTAGTATGTCCGTTAATTAATGTTTGGCATTCTTTATTTTGATTGTACAGTTACTTTTGGTGTGAACAACAGCAATGCTGTTGTTGAGGTGCTTACTGGGTCAAACTATAAAAAGTAGAGGCAAGACCTAGAGTTTGTTCTTGGAATTGCTGACATTGATCTTACTTTGCATAAGGCCAGACCCGTTGATTTGAATGATCAAAGCACCATTGAATAGAAGGATCACCTTGCTAAATGGAAGAAGTCGAACAGACTCAGTCTGATTGCAATTAAGATCAAATTCTTAATATCTTCTAAGTGGTTTACCCAAGTCTAATAATGTGAAAGAGTTGCTGGATGCTATTGAACAGAGATATCTCATATCTAATAATGCTGAGATTGTATCCCTGATGAAGGAATTGACAATGATGACATACAACAATATTAGGGGTGTCAGAGAGTACATTATGAAGATGGATTATATCCAATCTAAGCTCAAGGGTCTAAATATTGATCTTCTGGATTCCTTCATTATGTCACATGCCTTGAATTCCTTGCCTGTGAAATTTTCTCAAATCAAGACTGCCTACAATACTCTTGATGAAACATGGAATGTTAATAACCTGATCACTAAGTGTGTTGCTGAAGAAGAAAATGTCAAGAAAGAGAAGAATGATAGTGTCCTCCTTACTCTTCAACATCAAACTCAATCTGGCAAGTATTTTGTACATAAGAAGAAGGGAAAGCCTATTGCTCCTAAATAGTCTCAGGATTCCAAGAGGGATGGAAGAGGTCACGATCAGAATCATTTTGTAGGAGGTCCCAAGGCTGCCATTAAGAAAAAGATCAAGTATTTCCATTATAAAAAAAAAGGACATACAAGAAGTCAGTGCTTTAAGTTCAAGTCCTGGTTAGAAAAGAAAGAAAAACAGAGAGGTAAGCCCCTTGGTTTAGTTTGTTGTGAATCTAATATGATCAATGTCCCTATTAATTCTTGGTGGATAGATAGTGGAGCTTCGACTCATGTTATTATTTCTCTACAGGGGAAGATAAATAAACGGAAGCCAAGCCTGAATGAGAGCAAGTTGAAGGTTGGAAATGATTCTAAAGTCAAAGTAGAGTGTGTAGGAGTTGTCAAGTTATACTTAGAGTATGGTTTTATAATTATTTTAGAAAATATTTTTTATGTACCTTCCTTTAGAAGAAATTTGATTTCTGTTTCGTCCTTAGATAGGCTTGGTTATGGATTCATGTTTAGTAATAAAAGAGTTGATTTGATATTCAATTCGAAAATTGTTGGCTATGGTATTTTGGTTGATGGCTTATACAGATTGTCTCTAGCTACTAATGATTCTATGCTTTTTTAAGTGTTGAAAATGTTGTTGCCAAATGTCCAAGGACTAATGATAAATCCTTTATGTTATAGCATAAACACCTGGGACATATTTCAAAGAAAAGAATAACCAGATTAATCAATAATAACATCCTACCTGTTTTGGGTCTTGGGGATATGGAGACATGTGTTGACTGTATTAAAGAAAAAATGATCAAAACCAAGAAGAAAGGGGCAATTCATAGTTCAAACCTTTTGAAAATTATTAACATTGATATAAGTAGACCTCATTCTTCTACAATTTATGGTAATAGATATTTTATTACTTTTATTGATGACTTTTCTCGATATGGCTATGTTTATTTGATTAAAGAAAAGTATGATGCCCTTCAAAAATTTAAGATTTTTAAAATTGAAGTCAAGAAACAATTGAAAAAAGTTATCAAGGTTGTGAGATTTGATCGTAGAGGTGAGTATTATGGCAGACATGATATGGCTGGGTAGCAAATGGATCCATTTGCTAAGTACTTAGAGAACTGTGGGATTGTTCCTCAATATACCATGCTTGGAAGTCCTGAGCAGAATGGTGTGGCCGAAAGATGGAATCGCACCCATAAAGATATGATGCGGAGCATGATGAGTAGGTCTAATATGCCAGAGTTTTATGGGATGAAGCTCTCAAGACTACTTTATATATTCTCAACAGAGTTCCCAGTAAATCTATATTGAAGACACCTTTTGAACTCTAGACTAGAAGAAAATCTAGTTTGAATCATTTCTGGGTTTGGGGTTGTCCTGCAGAAGTAAAATTATACAATCCTTCAAAAAAAATGATTGATCCCAAAACAAGTCATTGTTACTTCATTGGATATCCGGAACATTCTAAAGGTTATAGGTTTTATAGTCCAGGAAAAGGTACAGAATTATGGAGTCTCTTACTACAAAGTTTCAAGAACTTGATGTGGCTGATGAAGGATTTTCATTTACTACTAATGATGACAATGCACAAAGGAAAATTGTTTATATTCTCATATCCAGTCATAATGATAATTTGATTCCTGTTCCCTTTGAAGGAATGGATAATGAAATCCATGATCCACTTGGACCTATTCAGAATCTTCAACCACTAGAAGAACTTCAAGTAAGAAGATCTACTAGACAAAGAAGATCTATAATTTCAGATAATTTCTATGTTTATCTCGGAGAGAATGATTTTGATATTGGGCATATGGTTGACCCAATTACTTATATTGATATTATCAATTTTTCCCAGTCTGATCTATGGATAAATGCTATGAAAGAAGATATGCAATCGATGGCTCATAATGATGTGTGGGAGCTTGTTAAGCCTTCTAATGGTTGTAAACTTATTGGATGCAAATGGATATATAAAACTAAAAGAGATTGTAAGGGGAGAGTTGAGCGTTTCAAGGCCAGACTGGTGGTAAAAGGCTTCACTCAAAGAGAAGGAATTGATTTCACCGAAACTTTCTCTCCAATATCTTCAAAAGATTCTTTCAGAATCATTATGTCATTAATGGCTCATTATGATCTGGAGCTACATCAGATGGATGTTAGAACTACTTTCCCGAATGGTAATCTTAGTAAAGAAGTCTACATGAAGCAACCAGAAGGTTTTCAAGAAAGTGAAAAAGAATACTTAGTATGCAAATTAAAGAAATCCATCTATGGTTTGAAGCAAGCATCACGATAATGGTACCTCAAGTTTGATAAAGTTGTAACCTCTCTCGATTTTAAGAAAAATAAAGTTGATCAATGTATATATCTCAAGATCAGTGGAAGGAATTTTATCTTCTTTATTTTATATGTTGATGATATCCTGCTTGCTAGCAGTGATTTTGGTTTGCTTTCTGAGACCAAACAAATGTTATCTGATAATTTTGATATAAAAGATCTTGGTGAGGCATCCTTTATTTTGGAAATTAAAATTCACAAGGACAGATCTCATTATCTATTGGGTTTGTCACAAAAGGTATACATTGACAGAATTCTTCAGAGATTTAGTATGCAAAATTGTAGACCTTGTGATTTTCCTATTGTTAAAGGTGACAAGTTCAGTAAAGATCAATGTCCAAAGAATCAGCTTGAGAAAGATCAAATGAAAGATGTGCTTTATGCTAGTGCTGTAGAGAGCTTGATGTATGCTCAAGTCTGCACTAAACCTGACATTGCCTTCATAGTGGGTGCTCTTAGTAGATACTTATCAAACCCAGGCTATCAACATTGGATTGCTGTAAAGAAAGTGATGAGGTATCTATAGAAAACCAAGGATTATTTGCTCGCGTACAGAAGAGTTGACAATCTTGAGTTTGTTGGATATTCGAAGTCAGATTATGCCCGGTGTCCTGATAATATGAAATCAACTTCTGGATAAGTTTTTATGTTGGCTGGTGGTGCAGTATCTTGGAAAAGTATTAAACAGACACTGACTGCTTCTTCTATTATGCAAGCTGAGTTTATATCTTGTTATGGAGCTGCTACTCAAACTATTTGGTTAAGAAATCTTATGGCTGGACTTCAGATTTTATATTCGAGTTCTGGACCTATGTTGATATATTGTGATAATAAGGCTGAGGTATTCTTTACAAGGAATAATAAGTCATCAACAAGTTTAAACACATTAAGCTGAAGTATTTGACCATCAGAGATATTGTAAAGAATGGAGATATAATTATTGATTATATAGATACGGAGTCTATGTTAGTTGATCTTCTGACCAAAGGTTTGAGGCCCATATGCTTTGCAAGGCTTGTTGAAAATATGGGCATATTAAACTTTTTTGATGTACTTGGTTAGTGGGAGTGACTCTATAATTAGACTTTATTATCATCATAAATTTATATGTTATTTACATATATCATGAGTTTTTGCATACATTGTTGTCATGATAATTGTTTTGTTATGTGGTTTTATATGTGCACATATGAAATAAAGTACAACATAGTATCTCAAGATTATGTCTTTGTCTTGAGAATGATAGTTGTATGGGTATATCTCATTTGATAATTATGAGATCTCATTGTGTTTGGAGACATACAGACTTCTTTTGAAGTCGTGAGATTTCTCTAGCTTGTGATATAGTATATGATAATAGAGAAATCATGATTGTGGGTACATATATTAAATTTACTTTAATTATGAGAATCTCTTTTGGTTATATACCTGATTAAGACCTGGTATCGAGTTTCAGATTTGTTGTACTGTCTTGTTATTGACACCATTGTTGAGTATGTGAGACAGGATGGCATGTTGTTTGATGCCATCACGATTTCTCTTGCTTATTTTGTTTTTAAGCATGTTGAAGAGAAATTGAAGGACTGACAATAAAAAATAGTATATTTTATTTGATCACCTTGATGTTATTTTCTTGCTACACTACCATACCAAGACTCATATCGGTAGTGTTTATGATGCTTGTAACCATGGATAAGTCTTGTATTCGTTAAGTAGTACAATGGCCCCATGATTCGGCATTATGGATACTGTTGGACCGAGTCATTTGTAGGTGCTGTCTATGGATCATATGGTAGCCATATTTTATTTTCAACCCGAGAATTATTTTAAAATAAAATATTTTCAAAATTATAATTAAAGTAGTCTAAGTGGGAGAATGTAAGAATTTTCTTGATCTGGACTAACATTAATTGATATTTTTTTTATTAAAATTTGAGTTGATTTTATGGTCCATGTTGATAAATGTAGGTTAAGCCCATTATTATGTGATCATTGATTGGGCTAGGAGCACCTTATGTGATTTGGTGTGGTTAAGTCGGCACAGTGCAGGCCTTAACCCAACTTGACTCATGATGAGAGGGTCAATTAGGGCATTTTCATTTTATTAGCTAGGTCCCCTCTTCACTTTCTCTATTTATATGTATCACGTATTCGATGATTGATGATACTGTGATTTTTTCCATCGAGAGCTACCTTTCTGAGGAAGACTGGAGAGAAGAACTTTGCCTACAGTGTTCGTGTGAGCATCGGGATCAGGGATTATGGAGAATACAGATATGCAATTCTTTTTCTCAAATCTATTTATGATCTAATCTTTGATCGATTCTAGGGATTTAGTAATTATTTTTCCTACAAAAAATACCCATAAAGGAAAGCCATTAGTGAATAAGATATTCCTCTAACTCTAGTCATACAATTTAAAGATAAAAGATAATTTCAAAGCATTAGTTTGAGAGTATCCCAATCACTTCAATTTCTTAATCAATAATCTTATGACTTTTAATATCAAGGTTAAAGAATTTTTTCCTGAATATCTTTTAAAATTTTAGGTTTTACATGAATATCTTTCTTAAATCGGTAATTATATCTTTGCCCTTCTTAAATACTATTTTTATAAAAATATTTTTAATATAACGGTTCCGTTGATATCGTTAACAAAAATTATAAGTATTTAAATTAAAAATTAATTAAAAATTTAAAATTATATTATTATTCTTAGAGAAAGGAAAGATCATGAGAATGTTGAAAAAATTCCAAGCACTGATCCTAATTGGTGGGAGATCCGGATCAGCACATATACACAGCGGATGACCGTGAAAGCAACGTGAAAGGATACAGTTCAACAACCTACTCTTGAATTCAACATTCAAAGACAGATAAGAAGAAGAGATGTAGGAGAGAAAGAGAGATTGCTTTATTCTTTTGGAGAAGAACCTTGTTACAACAAACAAGACAACACAAGATAGCCCTTTTGAAAATCTAGAAGCTTCTCATTGTCCCGCACGTCTTCTCTCTTGCAGGCCTCATGCCCCAAGAATCCACGTACGCCATGCATGGAGAATACCTCAACGTGCATCCCTTCTCCAAAGTCCCATGAAACACCATCACGGTACAAGCCCTCCATGTGATATCTTCCTTACGTGCACCTCTCTGCAAGCCCAACACCGTGGCCTCCATGAAATCCAGGAGGCTCTCCACGGTCCACACCCCAAGGGGCGTCCTCAAGCCCTTACGGTCCAAGACCAGGATTATGAGAAGTTCTCACGGACTCCACACCGGACCGAACCCCAAAGGGTCGACCTCTCTTGGACATTCCAAACTGCACGTCCCATCCCTCTTATTTATAGCACATGGGGCGGTGAACTTCTTGTCTCCTTGGGCATCAACCACTTGGACTTCTTGATGGACTGCAACAATTTCTTGAATCTTGTTAGGACTCAATCACATGGTCGGTTAGGACTTGTCTTGGGCTAATAACAAACTGATTAGGACATCTCACATGGTTAGGTTTCCTAATTGGTTACAACGAACCAACTAACCAACCAACTGGCTATCCTCCTAACTAATTTAACAAACCTAGACCCAATCCTATAACCCAATTGGGTTATGTTACAATCTCTCAAAAAAACTTTTCCTAAGTTATATGAGAAAAAACTCAAACTTAGAGCATTTTTGGAACACCTCCAGGAATCCGCTTGGGACACGCCCCCAAGCTCCAGGGATTGCCTCCAGCATTCCTACCATGGCCTCCCAAGTCTCTCCAAAGCTTGGAAGCACTATGCAAAACCCTACAATCTCCACCTTGGTGCCCCGAGCATTGGCAAACCTGGTAATGTCCTTCTACACAACCCTGCTATAACTGTGTGTCCTGACAGCCTCTTGTGCAGACCTCCTTGCCTCTGCCAACACCTTTCAGCTGCTGCACGCCCTTGGAGGCCTTTGGGATGATCGCCTCTACAGCTGAAGATCCTTACTTGTATCCTTGCACCACGTTTGTAGCCTTCCTTCTGCTTGGCAGCTGCATCAGGCTTTTTCTTGGACTTTCCTAGAAAGAACACAACGAACCTGAACTAGTACTCACTGTAACTAGAGCTCTATCTGACACCATCTACACAGAGCCGTGCCAATCTCTACACACTCTACTCCACCTGGCTAAGTACACCCCTGGCGCTCGTGCTAGGACTTGGCTAGTATCCTTGTACCTCCCGCTCTGAACTCGTGCTGAATCCTACTCCACCCGTGAAGCCACCTCTCACAGGTGCTCCACTTGAAACTGAGGTCCCACTGATGCCACAGAAAGAAACCCCAAGGCCCGCCACTCAATGCTGCCCTGCCGAGCTTGCCGCTGCACCTCAAACACCGTCGTTGTCTCCTCGGACCCTCCGCATCACGCGGACCGCTCCAAGACCGTTTTGGATACACTGCATCCCACAGGCTCCTCCGAAACCCAGGAGCTCATCCCAACTTCTCTAACCCAGCGACAAAACCTAGCAACCATTTCCATAGGCTGCTCCATCATATCCCAGCCTGTCTCTCAGCTGCATGATGTCCCTGGCACTCCCTGAGACCGTCCCAATGGTCTCCCTGAGCTGCCATCTCCATCAGCTCCAGTCTCCGTCCCTAGGCCAATGCTACCGTACCGGGACACTCCAGACTACCCGATACCCCTGGCACTCCCTGAGACTGTCTCTTGTCTCCCTGAGCTATCACTGGCATCGTCTCTGCTGATGTACTCCGGTGAACTTGAGAAATCTGGGCTTTTCCTTTCTCCATCCACCCGGGATACCATACCCACATACAACTCCACATGCCTCGATGCACTCCTTGAATCCTCCTCTTCCACTTTCAAACCAGCGACTCTGAAACCACTCTGCTTCCACTCGAACAATGGCTCAAACCAAGCTCTGATACCAGTTGGAGAAAATTCCAGGCACTGATCCCACTTGTTGGAAGATCCGGACCAGCGCCTATACACAGCAGAAGATCGTGAAAGCAACGTGGAAGGATACAATCCAATAACCTGTTCTTGGATTCAACATTGACAGACTGATAAGAAGAAAAGATGTAGGAGGAAAAGAGAGATTGCTTTATTCCTTTGGAGAAGACCTTGTTACAACAAACAAGGCAATACCCAATAGTCCTACTGAAAACCTAGAAGCTTCTCGCCATCCCGCACGTCTTCTCTCTTGCAGGCCTCATGCCCCAAGAACCCACGTACACCATGCACGGAGAATATCTCAACATGCATCCCTTCTCCAAAGTCCCGTGAAACATCATTACGATACAAGCCCTCCACGTGATATCTCCCTCACGTGCACCTCTTTGCAAGCCCAACATCGTGGCCTCTTTGAAACCCAGGAGGCTCTCCACGGTCCATGCCCTAAGGGGCATCCTCAAGCCCTCACGGTCCAAGACCAGGATCGTGAAAAGTCCTCACGGACTCCACACCGAACCGGACCCCAAAGGGTTGGCCTCTCTCGGACACTCCAAACCGCACGCCTCATCCCTCTTATTTATAGCACATGGGATGGTGAATTTCTTGTCTCCTTGGGCATCAACTACTTGGACTTTTTGATGGACTGCAACTTCTTGAATCTTGTTAGGACTCAATCATATGGGTGGTTAGAACTTGTCTTGGGCCAATAACAAACTGATTAGGACACCTCATATGGTTGGATTTCCTAATTGGTTACAACAAACTAACTAACCAACCAACTTGCTAACATTCTAACCAATTTAACAAACCTGAACTCAACCGAATAACCCAATTGGGTTATGTTACAATCTCTTAACAAAACTTTTTGTAAGTCACATGAGAAAAAACTCAAACTTAAAGTATTTTTGAAACACCTCCAGGAATCCGCTTGGGACACGCCCCAAGCTCCGGAGATTGTCTCCAGTATCTTTATCATAATCTTTTAAGTCTTGTCAAGGCTTGGAAGCACCATCCAAAATCCTGTAAAGGATTCTTTTTCAATTTATGTGATCTCTTAAATAAATTCCTTTCCCCACTTTTGTGATCTCTTAGATAAATTCTTTTTCTAATCTACGCTGATTTAATTCTTGACCACTGGTCGCCTTTCTTCTCCTCCCCGAGCTCATCCTTCCGGCCCTCCAATGCAGACATGCTGATCTCCCATGTTCTTGTGGGTCGAATCAGCAGGTCAGCCAGGTTGGTATGCTCCACCGCCATCGTCTCAAAGGCCGTGTCATGCCTGCTGGCAGACCCATCCACATCCAGGCCAGCGGGCTCGACGGTTTGAGCACAACATCGATATCACTGATGATTTTTGTGAAGCTTTGGATGAAGCTAATGTCGCCCATGGCCACAGCAGCGGGGGAGGAGCTGTCGGTGGGCTCCATGATCTCGGCGACGACATTGGGCTGGATGGGGATGGTGGAGGAATCGGCCTCTATGCAGCGGAAGACGATGACGAGCATATGGATGAGGGAGGCCTTGGCCGTGGTCTAGTTGACGGGGTTCTTGAAGCCAAGGTAGAGATCATAGCAGGTGCAGACGATCTGGAGGAAGGAGTCATTGTGGATGCGCAGGGCGATGGAGGTGAAAATGGAGAGGAGGGTCTTGAGGATGAGGAGCTCGGCGGCATCATCGGCGAGGGAGTGGCAGCGGTAGACGGACTCGATCGATGAGGGTGGTGAGGAGGCGAGCATCAGGGTCGGCGGAGGGGTCAGCCTCGCCGTGGAGGTAGGAGTGGGAGATGAGCTTCTGGATGCAGTCGAGGGCAGGTTCGGCGATCTTGAGGAAGCCAGAGAAGGGAGAAGGATGGACTCGGAGTTGGCGAGGAATAGGTCGGAGCCGAAGCAGTCATGGAGGGGGCCGAGGAGGGAGAGGAGGAGTCGGGGGAGGGGGATCGAGGGTGGAGAAAGCGGAGGAGGGATCGGAAAGGCGGTCAATGAGCGCTTTGCGTTGAGGGGCGAGCATGGAGCGGCCCTTGCGCCATGAAGCATTCTTGATGATCTTCTCGAGGGCGGGGATCAGCACCAAGCTCAGCCGGGAATGGGAATTGGCTTCCATCTGGGTTGGGGGGGACCCACTCCCCCGTGCTCAGACATGAGGACCATTATCGGTCATTTTCAGGATCCATTAACCCACCAATTTTTTTTTTTTTTTATTAACCGTATCGTTCAAGATATAAACATAAAATACATACAATCAACAAAATCAGATATTAAAATATTTCTAAACTACAGACAACTCCAAAAAAAAAAAAAAAAAAAAACCAAGAAACCTTTTTAGAATGATTGCCATAAAAGAAGCCATCCAATCTACCGCCAAATTAGCTTTCCGAAAAACATGCCTCACTATAATCTCAGAACATCTACGTAGGAGAAAACAGATATCCTGAAATAGAGGGTGGGTAGAAATAGAGCGGAAGGCAACCCACCAATTTTTTTCAGAAACAATAATATTATTTGACAAATTTTATTAGTTTCTAATTTAAAAAATATTTTTAGTTAATGGTATTTGTTGTCGCCTAGATCGTCGTGGCATGCAGCTTCTTACGTGGCCCGGGTGAGTGGACTCTCTGCCAGCATCACCGGGCTCGTCGGTCGGAGATGATCAAGGGAAACATAGTCGTAGTTGTAGGGATGAAGGGCCTTGATACTGTGTTGTGGTCCTCCTGTGGACCTCTCCGGTGGGAGAAATCTTCTCTGGTTGTCCCTCTATCGGGCAGACCTGCAAAACAGGGAAGACCTGCACCGGGGATTCCGGCAGAGGCACTTCGACGATCAAGTCAGTGGGACGATCGAAGGAAATAAGAGACCTCTAAGACGGAGAGCTTGGGGGACTCTCTGCTGCCAGAGGGTGATAATAAAAATGGAATGTAAGGATCAAGAGAGTGTGTTGTCTCTTATCTACATGCTTACCCCCCTTACCTCTCCATGCCGGTCTTTATGAAGACGAATGGCTCCTGTCATTCGGGGGAGGCGTGCTGGCCTTGATGTAGATTTATCGGCTAGGATAGCTTGTGAGGCCATGATGGGCTGGTGAACCTTCTTCTTCTGGATGGTTCAGGAAGTTGGTGCAAGGGTACAGTACCTTGGGCATGGCACTATTCATTAGTTAGTGTAAAGAATGGCTTAGGAAACTTAAATGCAAACATTCCTTGCAGACGTCGTGTCAGGCGGCGTGCCATAGGACCCACATGGAGGGGGATCCTTGGAAGGAACGCCGAGCCCATGTGGATGGGCCCCTCGTGAGATGTGTCGGGCCCACATGAATGGGGCCGAACCGCACGGTGTCGAAGTGCCGAGCTGGCTGGGATGCTACTCCGGGTTGCCATTCAGGCATGCGTACCGAGAGAGGGCCCGCAGAGGATTTTCATGCGCGTTGGTGAGGAAGAGCCTGCAGAGGCTCCACGTAGTGCACGGTGCGGACCCACGCGTGGCTCCCAGCCACTACCGAAGTGCCGAGCCGTGTAGGGATGTGCTAGTCTGCGGAGGTGTGTTGCTCACCAGCAAACAGACAGGTGCGGGTGTACTGGAGCCGGAGCTGGACGGCGAAGCTCCCCAGCCACCAGACCGAGGCGGGCGCGCCACGCGGGCGTGGAGGGCGGAGCCATGCGGGAGGAGCCTTGCTGCCCCCACATCGAGTGGAGTTGGAGAAGCCGGAATCGGAAGTGCCGGGCTCGGAGGCGCCGAGAGTGCTGCGCCGGGCTCGGAGGCGCTAGGGGGACCCGCGCTGGGCTCGGAGGCGCTGGGGGACCCGTGCTGGGCTCGGAGATGCATGGGGTGCCGCGCTGGGTTCGGAAGTGCTGGGGGACCCGCGCCAGGCTCGAAGATGCTGGGCATGCCACCGCCTTGCTCGGAGATGCCGGGGTGCCGCGCCGGGCTCGGAGATGCCGGGGTGCCGCGCCAGGCTCGGAGATGCTGGGCATGTCGCCGCCTAGCTCGGAGGTGCTATGGGGACCCGCGCCGGGCTTGGAGACGCCGGGGTGCCGCGCCGGGCTCTGAGATGCTGGGCATGCTGCCGCCTAGCTCTGAGGCGCTGGGTGGACCCGCGCCGGGCTCGGAGATGCCGAGGTGCCGCGTCGAGCTCGGAGATGATGGGCGTGCCGCTGCCTAGCTTGGAGGTGCTGCGGGGACCCGCACCGGGCTCGGAGATGCTGGGCATGCCGCCACCTAGCTCGGAGGCGCTGGGGGGACCCACGCCGGGCTCGGAGATGCCGGGGTGCCGCGCCGGGCTCGAAGATGCCGGGGTGCCGCGCCGGGCTCGGAGATGATGGGCATGCCGCCACCTAGCACGAAGGCGCTGGGGGGACCCGCGCCGGGCTCGGATACGCCGGGGTGCCGTGCCAGGCTCGAAGATGCTGGGTGTGCTGCCGCCTAGCTCGGAGGCGCTGGGGGGACCCGTGCCGGGCTCAGCGACACCGGGGTGCCACGCCGGGCTCGGAGATGCCCGGGGTGCCACGCCGGGCTCGGAGATGCCCGGGGTGCCGCCGCCTAGCTCGGAGGTGCTGGGGGGACCCGCACCGGGCTCGAAGACGCCGGGGTGCCGCGCCGGGCTGGATGCGGCCGCTTCCGGGCAGCACTTGGGCGGTGCAGAACCGTGCGGCAATCAGGGTCGCACCTCCCTTGCACGCGGACCGAGGTGCTGCTTTGCCCTGGCACGGACGTGCGCAGGCATGACTCTAGCGGAGTGATCTGGGTGCACGTACCTCCCATGCACGTGGACCGAGGCATAGAGAGGGTGCCGAGCTGGGGGTGGCTAGTGTCGACCTGGGTCTGATCTCAGCACAGACCGGACGACAAAGAAACAGGATTCCACTCACGACCGAGATGGGGCTATGGTGGAGAAGTATGTGGCTGCGTTAGCCACCAAGGAAGGTGCCATGCTGGGGCCGGATGGGCCGTGGTCGGAATGCCTGGCTGGACTCCAGACATGGCTGAAGTGAGCTGGCCGAGGTACCGACCTGGCCGTCACAGGGGCTGATCTCTTCTAGTGGACCCACCATTGTGTCAGGGCCAAATGGGTTGGTCACTACTGTAACAGATGCCCCCACGATGCCCCCACTTCCTGAGTCCAAGGCGTTACCTCTCCTCGTTTTGGGCGAAGGGAGTAGTTTTTTACCCATTCGGCTCTATGTCATAGCATGCCTGTAAAACAAAAAATAGGAGGTGGTGTTTTTGAAACTTACTTGCCCGTAGGTACCTTGACTGAAGGTTAGTTGTATTATGATGGTGCTAGCATTTCAGTCTGACTCCTCTTTGACCAGGTAGAAGACGGTGCCATGGAGGAAGGGGTCGGTGAGGTGCACAACTTGCGTGCACACATGTATGACCGGGTACATGGTTAGGCTAAGAGCACTCCTCAAAGCTTTTGATGAGGCTTTTGGTGTCGGACTTTCATCATTTTCCATTTTAAGGTGCCAGTATCTTTGGTCTTGGAGTGCCGAGGTTTACGGGCTTTAGGTGCCAGGGATTCCGGTCTTTAGATGCCAGGGATTCCGGGCTTTAGGTGTCGGGGCGTCCGGTCTTTAGGTTCCGGGGATTCCAGGCTTTAGATGCTGGTGACTTTGGGCTTTAGATGCCGGGGTTTTCGGTCTTTAGGCACCAGGGTGTCCGGTCTTTAGGTACCGGGGTGTCCGGTCTTTAGGTGCCGGGGATTCCGGTCTTTAGGCACCGGGGATTCCAGTCATTTTTTACCAAACTCGGAGTTGGGCGGATGAGCTCTTGTAATAATGAAGAGCAAAGTTAAACCAAAGAGTAACTTTAATTATTAGAGAGAGATTCTTACATCCTTCATGAGGTGGCAAAGCCGCTCGTTTGGCATGCTGGGAGGCGAGCCGCAGATGTTTGAACCCCTAGAGCTACCCGTAGATATCTCCGGATGAGATTCAGGTGGTAAATGCGGGGCTCAGTGAAGAGCCTAGCTTCAGCTCGGCTGGATCAAGGGGCATGAATTCAGCTTGGCCTTTTTTGAGCTCAGCTCGGCTAAAATGAGGAATTTAACTTTAGCTCGGCTGAATTAAGGGGCATGACTTCAGCTTGGACCTTTTTGAGCTCAGCTCGGATGAACTGAGGAGCTTGACTTTAGCTCGGCTGAATTAAGGGGCATGACTTTAGCTCAGCTTTATTTGAGCTCAGCTCAGATGCACTGAGGAGCTGGACTTCAGCTCTTAACTTCGCCAAACTTGGAGTCAGACGGATGAGTTCCTGTGTTGGTGAAGGACAAAGTTGCACCAGAGAGAAACTTTAATGATTGAGAAGGGATTCTTACCTCCTTCTTGGGATGGCAAAGCCGCTGGTTTGCCATGTTAGGAGGCTAGCCGTAAACGATTGGAGCTCTAAAACTTTCTATGGACATCTCTGGACTTTAAGTACAGCAAATGCCAAACTGTGAGTTTTCTCGGTAGATGGCGAGACTTCTTGGAGTCTTCGCGGACATCTCTGGACTGTGAGTAAGGCAAGAGCTGAACTGAGAGTCATGCGGTAGAGTGGGGCTCGGTGAGGAGCTTGACTTTAGCTCGGCCGAGTTGAGGAGCTTGATTTCAGCTCGGCTTCATTTGAGTTCGCCGGACTTGGAGTCGGGCGGACGTGTTCCTGTGTTGGTGGAGAACGAAGTTGCACCAGAGATGAACTTTAATTATTGAGGAGGGATTCTTACCTCCTTCATGGGATGGCAGAGCTGCTGGTTTGCCATGCTAGGAGGCGAGTCATGAACGGTTGGAGCTCTAAAGCTTCTCATGGACATCTCCGGACTTTAAGTACAGCAAATGCCAAACTGTGAGTTTTCTTAGTAGATGGCAGGAGTTCTTGGAGTCTCCGCGGACATCTCTGGACTGTGAGTAAGGCAAGAGCTGAACTGAGAGTCATACGGTAGATGTGGGGCTCGGTGAGGAGCTGCAGCTCGGCTTTATTAAGTTCAGCTCGGCTGAACTGAGGAGCTTGACTTCAGATCTTAACCTCGCCGGACTTGGAGTCGAACGGATGAGTTCCTGTGTTGGTGAAGGACAAAGTTGCACCAAAGAGGAACTTTTATTATTAAGGAGGGATTCTTACCTCCTTCATGGGATGGCAGAGCTGCTGGCGCATGCGCGGCCATCGCATACTCTAGCCGGTGGAGGTGCAGCCATCACAAGCTTCCACGGTGGTTAGCCTTGTGCATCCTAGTGGCCGAGAATATTTAATAATGTTGGTGACGATGGTGTTGCGGAAGCCCTCAGGAGGGGAGCAGTACAGCATATGCATTTATTAGTTTTGTACTATCCAATGCCCACACTGTGTGGAGGGACAGGATCACCCTTTTCGTCACGTTTGCATGGAGTAGAGGACAAAACCCCACCCCTCAGTCTTGCATGGTGTGCGTGAAGTGGCTAGGCCTTCATAGCTTCCTCCTTTTGGGAATCGTGCTTCGTTCGTTGCCTTCCTTAGCCATAGTGGGGGTTAGTCTTCCTCATCTCCAACGGGAGTGTGATCTCAGTAGGGAGCTTGGTCTCATCAAAGAGCTTGACTTTGGTGAGGAGCTCGGCTTCACTAGGGAGTTTGGCCTCAGCTTTGTTTTATTGAGAAGCTTAACTGACTTCTGGCTTGAACACAGAGCTTCGGAAGCTTCTTGGTCTTGGTGGTCTTTTGGCCGGAGATCTGAGCACCGATCTTGGGTTGGCGTCCTGGAGCTGGGCTCAGGGACGTTGATGACTGAGAGTTGCGTGGCTCGAAGGTCCCTTGGCCGAAGATCTGAGCTCCGATCTTGGGCTAGCATCCTGGAGCTGGGCTCAGGAACGTTGATGACTGAGAGCTGCGTGGCTCGAAGGTCCCTTGGCCAGAGATTTGAGCTCCGGTCTTGGGCTGGCATCCTGGAGCTGGGCTCGGGGACATTAATGACTGAGAGTTGCATGGCTCGAAGGTCCCTTGGCTGGAGATCTAAGCTCCGATCTTGGATGATGAAATGAAAGTTTTGATGATGTATTTCTCTCTTGTTCTCTTTCTTTCCTTCCCCTCTCTTCTTTTTTCTTTTTTCTTCTCTTTTTTCTTGATGAGTGGGGAGATCAGAGAAGAGGGTCACAGGATTTGATTGCCTTGGAGCTAGGCTCGAGGACTTCCTGGCCGGAGAGCTGGGCTCCGGTCCAAGGGTTGCCTGAGGGCTTGGCTCAGGTCTTTGGCGCCTTGGAGATAGGCTCGAGGCGTTGATAGGAGCTGCTTGGCTCGAAGAGTTGGTGCCGAGAGTCTGAGCTTCAGGCCCTGGTGTCTTGGAGCTGGGCTCGAAGACTGGGTGCCGGAAGTCTGAGTTCCGAACCTTGATGCTTTGGAGCTGGGCTCGAAGCTCTGGCACCGGAAATCTGAGTTCCGGACCTTGGTGTCTTGGAGTTGGGCTTGAAGAGTTGGTGCCGGAAGTTTGAGCTTCGGACCTTGATGCTTTGGAGCTAGGCTCGAGACTGAGGTCTTGGCTCTGGGCTCTGAGACATGGTGCCGGAAGATATTTTTCCGGGCTTTGATGCCGGGAAGTTGGCTCGCCGGTGCGGAGCATGGTCCGGTCTTTGGTGCCGGGGAGCTAGGCTCGTCGGTGCCGGAGTATGGTCCGGTCTTTGGTGCTGGGGAGATAGGCTCGTCGGTGCCGGAGCATGGTCCGATCTTTGATACCGGAGGGACATGGGATCCGGGCTTCATCTCTAGGAGGGCTCGACTCTGGTCCAGGGGGCTCGGCCTCGAAGAGGCTCAGCCTGGGGGAGGGCATCGGCGGTCCGACTCCAGCTCAGGTGGCTCTAGCCTTCGAAGGGCTCGCCCTGGAGGAGGAGGACAGGGCTCCGGCCTAGGCGTTCTGAGCTTGCAGGAGCTTTTCCTGTAAAACTGAAACACAATTTTTTATTTTGTAAATGTAGCGGAGAAAGAGTTACCTGTTGAACTCCAGTTATATAAATAAACAAAGATATATTTCTTCTTTGTGTAGGCCAGATCAGGTTCGCTGACCGCCATCTTGGGAGAGAGTGGTACTCCGCTCGTTGCACGGAAGCATAGAACCCGGTTGCATGGGGGAGCAAGGCTCCATTGCATGGAAAGACGGTCCTCCGTTGCATGAGAAAGAGCTTCATTGCATGGGAGCATAAGGCTCCTGTTGCATGGGAGGATAGGAGACTCCTGCTGCATGAGGAGGTGACTTCGTTGCATGGGAGGAAGTCCCGTTGCATGGGAGGAAACTCTGTTGCATGAGAGTAAGCTCCGTTGCATGGGAGGAAATCCCGTTGCATGGGAGCAAACTCCATTGCATGGGAGGAGGAGAGGCTCCTACTACATGGGAGCATACTCCGTTAAATGGAGGGAAGCTCCGTTGGATGGGGGAAGCTCCGTTGCATGGGAGCATACTCCGTTGGATAAGGGAAGCTTCGTTGGATGGAAGCAAGCCCTGTTGCATGGGAGTAAGTCCCATTGCATGGGAGCATACTCCGTTAAATGGAGGGAAGCTCCGTTGGATGGGAGTAAGCTCCGTTGCATGGGAGCATACTCCGTTGGATGGGGAGAAGTTCCATTGGATGGAAGCAAGCCTCGTTGCATGGGAGCAAGTCCCGTTGCATGGGAGCATACTCCGTTGCCTGGATTTCTTTCTTCTTTACGATGGCCAGACCCTTCCCCCCTCTCTTCTTTTCTCTCTTTTCTTCTTCTTTTTTTTTTTAGTGGGGCTCCTGGATGGTGGCACCGCCGGGAGGTGGCTCCATCCTTTGATTGTTGCCTGTGACCTTATCAAGGGTGGCGATGCATCTTCACAGCTTAAGGTTTTTTGGTCAAGGTTGCTCCTTGGAGCCTCGAGAGAGAGGGAGAAGTTCTCATGCCCCCATCCCCGTGCCCCCGATCTGCCCCCCGGGGACTAAGGATAAAGGTGGAAACCGTCGTCCCACCTTATTGAGGAGCATGGATCTGCCCCCTACCTGGCGTGCCAAACTGTTACCGCCTAGATCGCTGTGGCCTGCAGCTTCTTACGTGGCCGGGGTGAGTGGACTCCCTGCCAGCGTCACCAGACTCATCGGTCGGAGACGATCAAGGGGAACATAGTCGTAGTTGTAGGGACGAAGGGGCTTGATACTGTGTTGTGGTCCTCCTGTGGGCCTCTCCGGTGGGAGAAATCTTTTCTGGTCGTCCCTCTATCGGGCGGACCTGAAAAACAGGGAAGACCTGCACCGGGGATTCCGACAGAGGCATTCCGACGATCAAGTCAGTGGGACGATCGAAGGAAATAAGAGACCTCTGAGGCGGAGAGCTTGGAGGACTCTCTACTGCCAGAGGGTGATAATAAAAATGGAATGTAAGGATCAAGAGAGTGTGTTGTCTCTTATCTACTTGCTTAACCCCCTTACCTCTCCATGCCGGTCTTTATGAAGACGAATGGCTCCTGTCGTTAGGGGGAGGCGTGCTGGCCTTAACGTAGACTTGTCAGGCTATGATAGCCTTTGAGGCCATGATGGGCTGGTGAACCTTCTTCTTCTGGGTGGTTCAAGAAGTTGGTGCAGGGGTACAGTACCTTGGGCAGGGCATTATTCACTAGTTAGTGTAAAGAGTGGCTTAGAAAACTTAAATACAAACTTTCCTTGCAGACGTCATGTCAGGCGGTGTGCCATAGTACCCACGTGGAGAGGGATCCTTGGAAAGAGCGCTAGGCCCATGTGGATGGGCCCCTCGTGAGATGCGTCGGGCCCACATGAATAGGGCCGAACTGCACGGTGTCGAAGTACCGAGCTGGCTGGGACGCTACTCCGGGTTGCCATGCAGGCATGCGTACCGAGAGAGGGCCCGTAGAAGCTTCTTATGCGCGCTGGTCGAGGCAGAGCCTGCGGAGGCTCCACGTGGTGCACGGTGCGAACCCACGCGTGGCTCCCAACCACTGCCGAGGTGCTGGGCCTCGCAGGGACGTGCTGGTCTACAGAGGCGCGTTGCTCCCCAGCAAACAGACCGGTGCGGGTGTACTAGAGCTAGAGCTAGACGGCGAAGCTCCCTAGCCGCCGGACTGAGGCGGACGTGTGGCGCGGAGCCATGCGGGCGGAGCCTTGCTGCCCCCACATCGAGTGGAGATGGAGAAGCCGGACTCGGAAGTGCCGGGCTCGGAGGCGCTGGGAGGACCAGCGCCGGGCTTGGAGGCACTGGGGGGACCCGTGTTGGGCTCGGAGATGCTGGGGGTGCCGTGCCGGGCTAGGAGGTGCTAGGGGGACCCGCGCCAGGCTTGGAGACGCCGGGGGTGCCGCGCCGAGCTCGGAGACGCTGGGGGGACCCGTGCCGGGCTCGGAGACGCTGGGGTGCCGTGCCAGGCTCGAAGACTTTGGGCCTGCCGCCGCCTAGCTCGAAGGCGCTAAGGGGACCCGCGCCGGGCTCGGAGACATTGGGCATGCCGCCACCTAGCTCGGAGGCGCTAGGGGGACCCGCGCCTGGCTCGGAGACGCCGGGGTGCCGCGGCGGGCTCGGAGATGCTGGGCATGTCGCCGCCTAGCTCGGAGGCGCTAGGGGGACCCGCGCCGAGCTCGGAGATGCCGGGGTGCCGCGTCGGGCTCGAAGACGCCGAGGGTGCCGCCACCTAGCTCGGAGGCACTGGGGGGACCGCACCAGGCTCGGAGATGCCGGGGTGCCGCGCCGTGCTGGACGCGGCCGCTTCCGGGTGGCACTTGGGTGGTGTAGAACTGTGCGGCGATCGGGGTCGCGCCTTCCTTGCCCGCGGACCAAGGTGCTGGTTTGCCCTGGCATGGACGTGCACGGACGTGACTTTGGTGGAGTGATCTGGGTGCGCACACCTCCCGTGCGCGCGGACCGAGGCCCAGAGAGGGTGCCGAGCTGGGGGTGGCTGGAGCCAACCTGGGTCTGACCTCAGACCGGACGGCAAAGAAACAGGATTCCACTCACGGCCGAGATGGGGCTATGGTGGAGAAGTATGTGGCTGCGTTAGCCACCAAGGAAGGTGCCATGCCTGGGCTGGATGGGCCGTGGTCGGAATGCTTGGCTGGACTCCAGGCATGGCTGAAGTGAGCTGGCCGAGGTGCCGACCTGGCCATCACAGGGGCTGATTTCTTCAAGTGGACCCATCATTGTGTCAGGTCCGAATGGGTTGGTTACTAGTGTAACAGTATTAACATGTATAGTTAAGTGAAGGGTATACATATAAAAATAAGATTTTATAAGGATATACGGATAAAAATAAATTTTAAGAGGATATTTATACAAATTTCAATATGCAGGAGGGTGTATATGTAAAAAAAATTAAAATGAATAATGAGAAAAAAGCTAGCCTTTTATTTTGCCCTTCATTTCAAAAAGAAGTGACCTCTAAAATGATTAAAATTCATGTTCTCCAACTTGATTTTCAAGTAATAGAAGTAAAGAGATTAAATTCAGAACATAAGGAACTTGATCCATTTTTGAACTAACTCAGAATTTATATTAGCAGGCTCTGGCACATTTGGCACTCCCTAGAGTCAACCAAAATAAAAGAATAGCCGACTCAATCTCAATTCAAGAAAAATACTAAAAAATATATAATTCAATTTTTTCCTTGGTCGGCTAAATATTCATTTGAGCTGACCAAGATAGGATGATACAACTCAAGCTAGATAAATAGCCAACTCAGTCTTACACTCAGGATGCAGATAAAAGACTAAAAATTTTAAATAATTTTCTGATCTTACTCAGAATTTAAGTTAGTAGACTAAGATAGGAAGTTAGCCAACCCAAGCAATGGATTAGTTGACTTAGCCTCGGAGCTAAGAAAAGATGGTAAGTAGTGAATGATCAAATATTTTTTGAACCGGCAGAAAAAAGAAGTTAGTTGACTAAGAAAAATTTGAACTGATCTAGTATTGGGTAGACAATGAAGATGAAAGCAAGAAAATATGTACTTGTCACTGAGCCAACTCAAAGTTTTACTTAGCCAACTCAGTGCTTCATGTTGATCGACTAAGATTTTGGATGAGTTGATTCATAGAATTTTGACAGTATAATGAAAAGTTTTTTTATTTTTAATGGCTATATTTTGTATGTAATGGCTATTTCTAAGTCTCTAATAGTTAGAACATTAATTCCCGGTATTCTTGATGGTATAAAAGTGGAGAAGTTAAATAGAAAACTAATTCTATTAAAGCTAGCTCTATCTCTTCGACAAGAAAGTGTCGAACCAAAAGGGAAAGAGAAAGACATACAAATTAAGAGCACTCAATTTTCACTTTCTCATATTTACTCAACTTAAGTGAAAGGATTTGTGCATTTAATAAAGCCAACAACTATCTAAGTAAAGCATTCAAGTCTTCCATCAATTCCCTACTAACATTTAAGGAAGAAGTCCAATCATTCGAGAGTTTAACCAGTCCAGCTTCTTTAAAAGCTTTTTTTTTTTTTTTTTTTTGAATCATAAATTTATGTATATCATTTGTATTCTGTGTGACAAGTTCCTTTAAAAGGAAACTTAAGCTTTGAGGGTCGGTCAAGGCCAAAAGTTAGATATATATGTGAAGGTTTTGGCTCGGTGAGCCGAGAATAATTATTTATTGTAATGATTGTGGTTGGTAGGTCAAGAAAAATTAATTGAATTAGATTGTGGACCCAAGAAAATAATCAGACTACAATTTTAGAGATTATAGTTAAAATTTTCGAGTGAATAAACTTGAGAAAGTGGATATAAATATTGAGTTTATCACCAAATCACTATAAATTACTTATATTTATGATTGTGTGTTTGTCTCCGCATTATACTTTCTGTCGCTCATTTAATTTCTACTTAACAATGAACAAATATTTTTGAAAGTATTTTTAGACACAAATTTCTCTTCAATTTTTTAAATACCCAACTCACTCTCCCCCTCTTGGGTTACTGTATCTGGGAAACAATTTTCTATGCATATGCATAACTATTTTTCTTTGGCAGATATAGATATAGAAATAGATATAGTCAGATACTCAGTTTTTTATCTATATTTGGATAAATTTGAATACAAAAATAGATATGGATGGATTATACCAGGTCCACTTTCACCCGTAATCAAAAAATGATGTTCTTTTTAAGTGAACAAATATTTAATCAGATAACAACATTATTTTTCAATTACTACAAATAATGAAGGTAATAAAATTTACCATTTTATGTTTCAGATAAACTTAGCAAACAAGAAACTTGCAGTGAATAGTTGTTTATGTCCACTATAATAATTAATAACTCTAATAAAAGGCCTTTAAAACTCTCAAGTTTGGGCTAATCTCAATGGCACCCCTCATCATGTCAGTTTTCAAACCATTCCAAATTGATTCTCGGACTCTCCAACCAGCAGACGGTGTCATTTTATTAAGATCTGCGCAGGTAGATATATAATCCGAATCAATCCTGATATATTATAAAGATTTTTACCATCAATTAAGTCAATTAATTGCGAAACAAAGAGCAAGTAATGACACCGTGATTGCTACCTTTTTCTTGTATGCATAGGATTGTGCAACGTAGAGATAAGAGTCCTAGTTGTATCGAACCGAGTCCAGCAAGGAGCCAATAGAAGTAGTCGAGATGTGCATGGTTCAAGTTGTCGGAGGACCAACTCTCTCCTCGATCTGCTTCTCGTTACCTTGTCGATCACAGAGACAAGGAAGCCACTAAAGCAACTCACCAGTGCCAACGGCACTTGCATGCAGAGCGAGCCCAAGGCTTCTCATTGCGTCAGGTACTTAATTGGTCATAGAAGAATTCTTGCAACCCAATAAAGAAAAACACAAACGCAACCCCATGGAGAACATATCGAGGAAGCAACCACCACAAGCTCATAGGAATGGCAACATCGGGCATGTCAACCTGCCCAAAATTTCTAGCAGTTTCAAGTCTCTCCATTTCTACTAGAGCAGATACCACCATCATAATCACCGAGAGGGATATTCCGGTGCCAATTCGTTGAAGCATGGTGATGCCCGTCAGCAATCCTGTAAAATTTCTAGCTATTGGTACGATGAATCGATCATGGATTGGAATGAAGACAGTGGCCGAGATTCCGATGAAGTTCAGTAGTGCTGCTGGTGGCACTTGGAAGCTTGTTCCTATTCTCCTATCCAATGTGCTAGCTTGTTTGGTAAAGAGGGTCAATGCCTGTGCATGAATAGCAGCGGAAATTAAGCAAGTTGCCCATACTAGAAGCAATTGGAGCAATCCCTTGGATCCTTCTACTTGACCTATACCGTCCACGCCCTCGTGTTGAGAGTAATCAGGGTGCCTGTCAACAAGATTACAAATTTTTGTTTAAACACTGTAGAGACGCTCATGAATCCAGCATCAATTCTATGTCAATATATCGGGTTATAACAAGTAATTGATCTGATCATGGTCTCGTGAAAACATTCACCATTGGCTGGCTGGCTTGGTATGCTGAGATGAACGTGGAAGAAGTGCTTCTCTTGCTCCGTTTTCGGATGCGGTGAATAAAATGTCCTCTGGCAACTGCCGATCAGCGAGACACATGCTTTCCAGATCTTAGCAAATGGATTTTTGTCTTCTGTTAGATGATAGCGATAAAATCTTGTTCCAAGCAAGAAAATGGCGAGATCTGCTGCCAAAAAGATCCATGGAATTCCAAATCCGAGGGTCCAACTGATGTTGTCTTGCACATAGCTCAATAGAGGGTCCAAAATTCCACCAATTGAAGAAGGAGCTTCTGGCCTTGCATTCTTCGGGGCTATTCTCGTCGAACTGATCGGCTCCGAATGCTTGAACGCACGGTCTATGGCCGCCTTGCGCAAATGCAACTAGATACAGGGATAAGTAGAAGAATTTTGCTTGGAATCGAAGCTGGGGGCATGCTGTAATATTATCTGTGGTGTCATTGCATTCAGAAGGATTGAGAGTTGGCAGCATGGAGGAGAGGGTCAGCATGCCTGGTCCCTGAATCTCTCATTTCGAGTTAATGGAAGTACCGACTTCAAATATTTCATAATTGTCATTCTGATGCACATAAAACTTTTCCATGTTCTTTAATAAAAGCTCCGGTGACCGATGCGGCTCACTGCCCTTCAGTCTCCTCTAAAGAATTTCATAATTGAATCGCAATTTCATTGTGAAGTATTTTACATCATCTTTTCAGCATGACAGTAATACTAGTTTCACAAGAGAGCAATTAGATTTAGGTGCAATGAGAGTTGGGGAAAAAAAAAAAACACTAGTAATTCTTGTAATTAAGTTGCACACCGCTGGCCTTGTATTTGGCTTCGCCGTTCCAAACATGGGAAACTAGAAAACGATTGAGGCCATTGGTGAAATCTAGCTGTGATTTAAAAAATTGAGACTGTATACATTGACTGCTGGTTGTGATTAATAAAGGATTGCACATAGGTTAAGATATCCACAAATTTACTCATGCAAGATCGTTTCTGGTGGATGGGTGGGTTGGTGGTCCAAGTAGGCCGAATGGCTTTTAGTTGGCCTTCATCCATGGATGGAATGTGGGGTAGATTCTCCGACGTTTCAATGATTAGGGGTTCAATTATTAAAAATATTAAATTATAGGTTGACCTTTTTTCTTTTTTTTTTTGGAGTGGGCCGGCCTCAACATCGAGAGGAAGAAAAAAAAAAAAAAAAAAGCACGACTTCACATCGTTTGCACACGTGTGCACGAAAAATGAGGTGAAACATGTACGTATATACGATGATGAAGTAGTTACAAAGTACCAGAAGGTAGAGGAGGGAGGCGAGTATGACGGTCCGAAAACGGCCCGGATATGAGTCGGCGACGAACGCCCCCACCAGCGGCAGCATGTGCGACACCCCGGACCACACGTTCGCCGCCGCCGTCGACTCCCGAAGCGGTCCCGTCAGATAGCTGATCAGATTCAACGACACACCGCAGTACGCCGACCTCTCCGCTATCTCCACCCCTGCAGCCAGACAAACGATTGGTGATTCCCATCGAATCCGCGGCTCCTGGCTGTCCAAGTGGCGGGATGACTACCTACCAATGACGAAGAGTGAGGCGGTCCACCCACCGGTGGCGGATCTGGAGATCGGGCGGCCGGTATCGTCGGCTTTCATGGGACCGGCGTCGTGGTTGACGGCTGGCTCGATCTCCATCTCTCCCTCCATATGCTCGGTTACACGCATCCGCCCTGCCAATGGCACAGAGCATGCGCCATAGAGCCTAGATGGTCCGCGAGAGGAAACTTAGAAAAAGGTCGGAGCGGTTGGACGGGTGGGGCCTTTTATTAACTGCGGTTGATGTTGCGTCGCGTACATGACTTAGTTATCATTATTACGATACATGAATCATGCTGATGTAAGAACATTGAAAATATTTTGATTAATAACCGTTTCGTAATCCCAATAAAAGATCAGGTAAGATATATTTTATATAAAATCATTTTGGTAAAAGCGTTGTCCTCGATCATATTCCATAGGCGCCTTTGTTTTACGGGATGAATTCTTTTAAATATATATATATATATATATATATATATATATATATATATATATATATTATATCCTTGATAGATATAATAAAATATAAATAATAATTTATATTTATATTTATTACCGTCAAGATTGTCGTGGCCCGTAGCTATTGTCAGCGTCGGATCGCCCCTCATCTCCTCGGTGATGTCCTGCTCGTTGGGACCTGCAAAACAAGGGTTAGTGACCCGGGCCGGGTATTCCAGCAGGAACACTCCGACGGTCAAGTCAGTGACGATCCAGGAAAATATATCCTCCTAGTCGAGCTCCCGAGATGGACTTTATGCTAGGAGGAGTGAATGATGTATGAGTGAGGGTGCAAGTAGGCTGGGAAAGGTAGTGGCCGAAGTGAACTGGAGATGGATGGCTATATTCGGGCGATCCTTCTTGCAGATCTCCGAGAGCCTTGAATTCTCAGTCTCCTGGGTGGTTCTCTTGTGTGGCCTTCTTCCCCTACTTGCTTGAGTGTTTGTGGTTTAGCTTGCGTACCTCCCTGCTGCGGGTGTCCAAGATTCCTCTAAGCCCAGGTGGTTGTTGAATGCCTACCTCGGGATCTCCCCCGCCCTGGCATGCGCGTGCGGTGGTGTTCCGTGCCGTGGATAGGACGTATTTCCTGTTTGTGGTCGCTCCACTCTGGGAAACCTGGCAGGACTTCGATTGGGGGGCCGCCTCCCCTAGGTTTCGAATTCCTTGGTTGACTTCCTCTTCTGGGTGGTGTAGGAGGTTGGTGGAGAGCGTGGCATCTCGGTCAAGGAGCTTCTTCCTCTTCTGGTGTAAGTGGTGGTTGCGGACAGTTATTATGATTTGATGGGTGCTTCCTCGTAGTCCTCGGGCGGCTCGCTGGTGATTCGGGGAGGTGGCTCCGCCCTTTCGATGGCCGGCGGCATTGTCCGAGGTGGTTGCCGAATTGGAGAGCTGGGACTCGACTCCAGCCCGAGGGTCTCAACCTCTGAGGGGCTTGAACTGGCAGAGAAGGGCTGGGCTCGACTCCAATCCAAGCGGCTCGACCTCGGAAGGGCTCGACCTGGCGGAGGAAGGCTTAACTCCTACTCAGAGGGCTTGACCTCGGAGGGGCTCAACCTGACGAAGGAGGGCTGAGCTCAACTCCGGTCTAGGGGGCTCGACCTCGGAGGGGCTCGATCTAGCAGAGGAGGTCAGCACGCGACTCCAGCCTAGAGGGCTCGGCCTAGGAGGGGCTCAACCTAGCAGAGGAAGGCTGAGCTCGACTCCGATCCAGGGGGCTCAGCCTCGGAGGGGCTCGATCTGGTGAAGGAGGTCGCTCGGCTCCAGCCTAGGTGTCCCGGGCTTGCGGGCGCCGACCTGGCGGAGGATGGAACTCGATTTTGACGAGCCACCTTGTCATTCTGGGAGAGCTCGGCCTGGCAAAAGAGTCCGAGATGGAGTGTCCACCATGGAGGCTTTTCTGACAGGGATTACACGTCAACTTCCTGCCACGTCAATATTATTATATAAATAATATAAATTTTATATAAATAATAATATATTTATATTATTATAAATATAATATATTATAATTGTTGTGGTAATCCAGTTTTAATATAAAATAATTGCCGGTCCATCGATTCGGTCGATTTTATTTCTGGCCCATTAAACAGATCAGTGCTCCTGAAGATGATATTTAATAAGGACCACAGTCCATTTCAACAAAAATAATATATTATTATTTCATTAATATATACCTTATTATCTTATTTAGGTTATGTCATCAGCCTGATCCGAAGAGGCTACCTTATTATCTCATTCAGCTTATATCATCAACCTGATCCGAAGAGGCTATCTTATCGTCTCATTTAGTTTATGTCATCAGTCATCGATTAGTGATCGGACCGATGGTCAAATCAGTGATCGGATCGGTAATTGGATCGATGGCCCCGACTAGCGATTGGATTGGATCGATGATCGGATCCAGTCACCATTTTGGTCATTGGTCTGGTCTCCCGTCAGGTCACCGGTCTGACCAGGAGTTCGACCACTGATCTAATCATCGATCCTGCATCGGTCCGGATGCCGGTCCTGCCATCGATCCGACCATCGGTCTAACCATGGGTCCGGTTGCCAGTCATGTCACCAGTCCGACCAGGGGTCCGATCACCAGTCTGGTCGCTGGTCCTGCAGCCGGTCTAAATGCCGATACTATCACTAATCTGACAGTCATTTTTTTTCTAAAACAAAAAAAAAATTATGTGAAGGTGCTGGTTGAGCCCGTGCCTTTTAATAAAAAAAAATATATAAATTGAATCCGCACCTTCTAAAATAAAAAAAAAAATATTTGAAGGCACAGGTTAATCATGTGCCTACTTCTAATTTTTTAAAAAAAATCATAGATCCTTAACAAAAAGTCAAGCGTCTTTAAAAAAAAATTTAAAAAATTCCTGAGAAAATGTAGGGTTTTTTTTTTGATAGAACGGTGTATTCATTACACAATACGAGAATGAATATAACCTAAAAAGTCAGACAGAATAAGGTCCCTAAGCTGTACAGGAGCAACACGCTAATTATACCACAAAATAGAACCTGAATGCTGAGCAACATAGGAAGCCACCCATTCAGCAGCTGAGTTGGCTTCCTTATATATATATGCCTAATGGAGACATAGGAACATCCCTGAAGAAGCATCCTGATGTCCCGAACCATGGGGTGAGCCGCCGTGTCCAGCAAGGCGAGAGAAATCCAGGATATGACCGTAGCTGAGTCACCCTCGATGATGAGGCGATCGAGGTGAAGAATCTGCCTAGCGTACCTGATCCCCGCCCAAGCAGCATGTAACTCAGTGGCCTGGACAAAAGAGTCCAAAAGTGGGAGACCTCCTGCAGCCATGAATCCAAGGCGAGAGTCCCGAAGAACAAAGCCCGCCCCTCCCAATTTTCCACGAATGCTCCCATCAAAGCTGACAGTGATGAACGACGGAGGAGGGGGTTCCCAAAAGACAAAGACCTGAGAAGACGCTCTACGAGCAAAAGTGGAACCCCAGGACTCCGAAGAGGTCATCATCATCCTCCAGTACTCGACAACTGCACATCTAGCTCGTTCCAAAACTATCCTGGACGAGCTCATCTTGGAAGCAAATATATACTCATTCCTAGCAATCCATATGTGATAGGCCAGGTAAGCCATAAAGGAAGTCTGAATAGTCGAGGAGCTCCTAAGACGGGTATAAAAGATGTCAAGTCCATGCTCAAGCTGGGTGGGCAAGTCAGAAAACCCTGCCAAGCTCCAAATTCTGGCAGCCCGGCTGCACTGAAAAATGGTATGTAACTGCGACTCCCCCATAGTCAGACAATAAGGGCAAGCAGAAGTGATATGAACACCTCTAGCAGCAAGGAACTCGCAAGTAGGGAGCCTTTCCCAAGCGAGTTTCCAAATAAACAGAGAGACACTGGGATGAACTGGAAGGATCCATATCCAACGAAAGCTCCGATCTGTATTAGTCTCCCCAGGAGGATAGGGAATAAGGACCGTCATCGGCACACGGGTGGAAGTAGTACTCCTCCATATTCTGGTGTCCGAGCAGGGGTGGGAAGGAAGGGCTAAAGAAAGGACCCTGGATCCGAGAACGTCCCCAAAGATAGATAAAACAAGATCCGTATCCCAAGCCGTCTGTCCCGACTGAAACAGCTGAGCTATAGTCATCCCAGGGGGCATAAGAACAAATAAATAGGTGGGCCATCAAATCAGAAGAATGTCCGATAACCACCGGTCATACAACACACTAACCGATCGACCATCACCAATCGCCCAGGAGAGATGAGGGGTGATGAGTGGTGCTCTCGCAAGCATCTCACGCCACATGATCGAGGATCTCCTGACAAGAGGTGGGAGATCCCTAGGAGCAGTCTGGATGGAACCATACTTGGCCCTCATAAAAGAAGACCGCAAACTATTCGGGGATAAAATAAACCTTGCAACATGTCTAGATAGCAATGCCTCTCTCCTCCGAATAAGAGAAGGGATACCCAACCCTCCATGCTGCGTCGGCCTACAGACAATCTCCCACCTCATGAGATGGATTCTCCTCCTGGCCACAGAGGAATCCCAGAGGAAAGAGCGAATCACCTGCTCAATCTTGCTGATTACACCTGTTGCCGTCCGGATCGTCGTGGCCCGTAGTTGCTGATGGCATCAAGGGTTGCGCGTCTGCCTGCTCGGGATGCCTCCGATGCCTCGGGACCTGCAACAAACAACGTCAGTCACCTGGGCCAGGGATTCCGGTGGGGGCGCTCCGACAGTCAAGTCAGTGACGATCCAGGAGAACAGATCCTCCTGGTCGAGCCCCTTTGGATGAGCTCCATGCTAGGAGGAGTGCATGAAGTGTGTATGGAAATGAGAGTGAACTGGGAGAGGTGGTGCCGGCTCTGCTTGAATCTCCTAGGAGAACGGAAGATGGACGTCATAGCCCGCTGGCTTGCTAGCAGAGCCGGGCAAGTTAGCGAACTGGCGGGACAAGTCCGCCAGTTTGTGATCATGCTCCTCCAGGCGCTTCTCTGCCATGCACCTGATAGCTGCATCCGTCGACCCCTCTGCTGAGAGAGGCAAGGAGGGTGACGTGGGGGTGCGGCGCCCATGACGAGGGGCTTTGCCCTTCCTGCCTTGGCGGGGTTTAGATGCCCCTCGGTCAAGGTGCGGTGAGTAGCTCTCTTCATCGATGGACCTGGCCTGTCGTTGCTTCATTGGGGCTTGGCGACTACCCCGAGGGTCCGTAACGGCCCACGGCTGCAAAGGCCTCCCGTGGAAGGAAAGCAGGCTGTCGCGGGGTGCTGCGGCATGGATCGCGGGGGTCTCCGGCTGCTGATGAGTAGCCAGGGATCGGTGCTAATGTTGAAGCTGGTGCACGGCTACAGTGAGAGTGTGCATCTGTTGAGCAAGTACGGTCAGCTAGATCTCCAGCGGAGGCAGTTGAACCGGGGCGGGTGGCTCCGTCTCCGGACCGTGTGGGTTCCCGTGGGAAGGGGATGCTTCCACACGGCTGGGAGAGGCTCCCCTCGCCCGAGTGGCCACCATCCTCATGATGAACTGTCTGAGTGGGGCCTGAACTGGATCGAGAGTCATTCTGCCCCCTTCCTGGCACGCCAATCTGTTGCCGCCCGGATCGTCATGGTCCATAGCTGTTGATGGCGTCGAGGGTCGCGCATCCGCCTGCTCGGGATGCCTCCGATGCCTCGGGACCTGCAACAAACAACGTCAGTGACCCGGGTTGGGAATTCTGGCGGGGGCGCTCTGACAGTCAAGTCAGTGACGATCCAGGAGAACAGATCCTCCTGGTCGAGCCCCTCTGGATGAGCTCCATGCTAGGAGGAGTGCGTGAAGTGTGTATGAAAATGAGAGTGAACTGGGAGAGGTGGTGGCCGAGGTGGTCATCCCCCCTTGTCTGGCCTCTCTCCCTTGTTTCTTTGTTTGCTTACTTCTGGCTTACCCTGGCTGGATTTTTTACTTTGGCTTGCCTCAGGATCTTCCCATGCTGTCAGACGTGTGTGACGAGGTATTGTGCCGTAGACGGGATGTCTTTCCTGTCAGATGGCCAGGGAAGCTTCTATACGCCTCTGACATTCCCTCTGCTTGCCCCTCTCCTGGAAGCCTGGTAGGGCCTCGGTTGGTGGGCCGTCGTTCTCGGGACCCGCACCCTCCGGTTGGGTCTTTTCCCTGGTCGTACGGTAGGTTGGTGGAGGGCATGGCTCTTTGATATGAGTTTCCTTTCTTTCTAGTGTGAGTGACGGCCATGGGCATTAATGACAGCGTGGCGGGCACTGTTGTACGACCCTCGGGAGGCCCACCATTGTCCTCGGAGGGGAGGCGCTGCTCACTCGATGGTTGGTGCCTTGGTTTGAGTCGGGGACCGAGCTGGAAAGGTGGGGCCCACCTCCGGTGGGCTCGCCTCGAGGCAGCTCGGTAGGGCGGAGGGGGGCTGAGCTTTACTCCGGATCAGCGAAACTCGGTTTTAGATGAGCTCGGCCAGAAGGAGGTGGGATGGGTGCCGCCCAGCCCAGGGGACCCGACCTCGGAGGGGCGCCTCATGGCGGAGGAGACTTGAGCTCGACTCCTGACCACAGGGCTCGACCTTAAGGGATCCGCCTTGGGTGGGAACCCGCACTCGACTCCGGCCTAGGCGTTCCAACCCGGCGGGAACCGACCTGGCGGAGGACAAAGCTTGGTTTCGGCGGGCAACCATGTTGCTCCAGGGGAGCTCAGATCGGCAAAGGGGCTCCTGTTGAAAACCCAGCATGGCGTCTGATAGGGACTCCATGTCAGTTTCCCCGTCCCATGTCAGCAATCTAGCCACATCAACACCCTTGGGGACGAAGGTATTAGAAAGCATATAGATGGGAAGAGAGGCCAGGACCGAGCGGATGAGTGCAAGCCTACCCATAGCCAATAGCGAACAAGCCTGCCAACCCACTATCATATCAGTCACTGTCGCCACTAGCTAAGCACAATCATTTCTGGAGAGCCTAGCTCCAGAAATTGGGATACCAAGATAATGAAGGGGACCCTAACGCTCCTGAATGTCAAGAATACGAAGGATCCTTCCCCGAAGAATAGGAGGTGTGTTAGGGCTAAAATGAACTCCAGATTTGCCGAGATTCACCCTCTGCCCAGAAGCATAGCAATAGTGCTTAAGAATTCTCCTGAAACCCGTAGCATTCTTTAGGGATGCCGGATCAAGAAGAAGACAATCATCCGTAAATAGAAGGTGCAAGATAGGGGAAGCACCCGGCACAGGGGTTTAAGGAGTGATCTCAAAGGTCATCGTGGCTTGCGAGAGAGATCTGGAAAGGTAGTCAGCACAAATTATAAACAAATAAGGGGATAGGGGACAACCTTGTCGACGGCCGTGAGCAGATTGAAAGAAATCCATAGGAGAGCCATTGAGGAGAATAGAAAAGGATGGGGCCATTATACATGCCATTAATTTCGATATCCAGCCATTGTGAAAACCCAAGTCCTCTAGAGCTTTGCGGAGGAAGGTCCAATCTACACAATCATAAGTCCTTTCCATGTCCAGCTTTATAGCCATGAGACTATGACACCGTGATGCAATATGGAGATCATGCATGAATTCCTGAGCAATAAGAATGGTATCCGATATGCTACGACCTCCAATAAAAGCACCTTGCTCCGGGCTAATAAGCTGAGGTAGAAGCACTTTCATCCTGTTTACCAACAATTTGGCGCAGACTTTATATAGGATATTGCAGAGGCTAATTGGCCGAAAATGAGACGGTTGAGTTGGATCAGCATGCTTGAAAATCGGGGCGATATAAGTCTGCTTCCAAGTAGAAGGCATGGTAGTCGTATTAAAAAAGAGCTGGACAACTGCAACCATATCCGCTTGAATAATATCCTAGAGTGCCCGAAAGACGAAAGGAGGGAAGCCATCAGGACAAGGGGCTTTGTCCTTCGCGAGGAACCAGAGAGCCGCTTTTACTTCTGCCTCGAGAACCTGAGTCAGAAGTAAAGAATTTTGGATAGTAGAAACAGTAGTCCGAGGCAGAAAGGAAGTAGAAAAAGAGGATATAACGGAAGGAACAGTCCACCTGGCAGTGAAGTAATTATGAAATTCTCTCCTGATATCAGCTTCATCCTCAATCCAGCCCATTTGATCGGAGTAAATAGCCCGGATCCTATTTGTGTGTCTCCTGATAATAGTGGCATTATGAAAATAGTGGGTATTCCTGTCCCCCTCCCGAAGCCACTAGACCCTGGATTTTTGTCTCCAGAGAACCTCCTGATTTTGAAGCAAAGCATGATGACGAGCTAGGAGACCCCTAAGGTCATCCAGGTCCGCTTTCGTCAAGAAGCCATCAGCGTCCTCTTTTACCTGCAGAGAAAAAATGAAAGCTTCCACCACTTTGATTTTGTCCATAAGATTGCCAACTTTCATCCTGTTCCAGGTGACGAGTCGTCTCCTAAGCAGATTGAATCTCCTAGTAATTTTGTAGGTAGCATCACCCCTCACTGGCATCGACCATATCTCACGAGCAATGACTCTGGCCTTTGGATAGGATAGCCAGAATTTTTCAAATATGAAGGGCCACGATCTCCTGGGATAGGTATTCAAGGAAAGAAGAATAGGAGCATGATTAGAAGCAATCCGACTAAGATGGTGTACCTTATGCTCAGGATAGCTAGAAATCTAAGAAGATGTAGCATAATATCTATCAAGTTTCTCCCATACTCTAGCTTGCCTGATCTGTTATTGCACCAGGTATAGCGAGGACCCAGGAACCCTAAGTCCAAGAGGCCGTTATCCTGGATGAAACTGGAAAGCTCCCTCAAACCCACATCCTGGACAAAGGGTTTACCACACCTCTTATCCTCCGGTTTTTCAATAGAATTGAAGTCCCCCGCCACCACCATGGGGACTCCCTGCTGAATCAAAGCAGAAGCTTCCTCCCATACCGTCCTTCTCTCTCTATAAGAAATGCTAGCATACATAGCACAGAGGAGCCAAGATGGCCTATCAGACTCAGAGACAACAATAGCAACAAGTTGGGTGGATCGGTGAAAAACATCAACCCTCACCGATGCCTTGTCCCAACTGACTATGATACCCCAGACAACCCCTGGGAAGGCACAGAAAAAAACCGCAGTCTCTGGAAAAACGATGCTTGAAGCCTTCGAGACTTGGACCAGCAATCCTTGTCTCCAACAACACACAGATCCGAGGATTACACAGTTGAAGATATCTATAATAAGTTAATAAAAAGGAGGGTTTTTTAGCCCCCTTACATTCCAAACAAAAACATTCATTTAGGAAAGTCAAACATGAGGGTCGGATCCCAGTCCAACCCCCTCCCCTTTCTCCTTCACCTCTGAAATTAAACTCCCAGCAGTAACTTCCCCTAACTTCCCAGCATCACTGATGGGACCCAGCCTTGCTAAGTTAGTCCCCACCGAGGCAAGAGCATCCTTGACTTTGATACATAACTGGCCATGATCCACCTTCACAAAGTCAACCAGTCCACTCAAACTCCCAGATTTGAAAGATTCTGGGAGTTGAGGGATAACATGGCATTGACCTGAGACTGCTATGTTCCTACTAGAAAGGTCCATATGTTTAGTGGATCCCCCCCTCCCCTCCATGCAGCTTCGCTCCCCCCTTGGCCCTTGTTTTGCTTCTCCCTTCCGGCCAGCAGACTCCTGTAGGGCGGACTCTATTGAGGTAACCTTGGACACTGCCGGTTGCTTCCCTGATCCTAGCAGCCTGCCCTCTTCCTTAGCAGGTCCCCTTCGAACCTTCTCAGTTGACTGAGCCTCACCCCCACCACCTTCAAACATCTCACCAGAGCCCACTGCTACTCCAGGATGCATTACTTGAGCCTGCAGTCGATCTCCCCCTTGAACCACTTCCTCCCTAAATTGCCCTGTCCGTCTGAGACGGCGGGACAGTCATCCCAGCTCTTTTACCCCCCTCCAAAACCTCATCAGCAGAAACTGGCTGGAGGCCAGTGGGAGAAGCCTGCACAGCACCCCCCTCTGCGGCCTCAGCCGAGAGCACAATAGCCTCCCTTTCCAAACCAACCTTCCCCTCCACCCTCCGCCACTCCTTTTTAATATCCCTCTTCCTTCCTTCAGATGATCCCAGTGGTGCAGATGAAGAACCCCCCCTGACCACCCTGTTTCCCCCTCATTTACATTCAAAGCAGGGGAACGAACACTAACCTGGTCTGCCGGAGCTGAGGAGGCCTTGTTAGGGGAAGGAGAAGAGGACCTAGACGGGCTTCTACTGCGTTTGAGGGAAACTGTGCCCACCTCCACCATCCCATCAGCCAAGACCACAAAGAAACTCCCCTTTTCTCCCTGCAATCCCCCTCCCTCCGACAAGTCCAAAGCAGAGGCTTCCGGTGATCGTCTTCTGGCTACCTTGGAGGGCTTCTGCCACCCCTCCGAATCAGGTGGCGAGCTTGGTGAAAACGAACGACGAGTTGGGGAAGGTTTGGTAGGGGAGGAAGACAACAGATCAGGTGAAGACAGAGGAGCCTTGCCTCTGTCCGAGAGCACAGGCGCCCTCCCCTCCGGTCTAGGCAGACGCTTCCTTGCTGTGACAAGCAAAGGCCCAAACAGGAGGTTCTCTCCCTCCTTCAGTGAGCTGGATTCCCGAGCTTCCGGCTCCTCTTCCTGATTGGCTGCAACCTCCTGCTCCACCACCAGGTTCTCCTGACCCAGTGAAGAAGGCCAAGCCACCGCTTTGCTGTTGCCCTCCCAGAACTTGCATGCCTCCTGCAAATGACCCATTCTCGCACACTGAAAACACACCGGCGGCAAGTTCTCGTAAACAAACTGCTGCCAGAATGCTGCCCCCCTTGATCAAAACCCCGCCACCGTTAGAATCGCCGCAGTGTCCCAGTACTCCAGCGACAGGTCCGGCAACCTCATCCACACCACGGTGGTGTTGACAGGACTCCTCCCGGGATGGAAATCTGCTCTCCATGGCATGAGGGCCATCAGCTGGCCGCCAACGTACCACAGGCCGGACTTGAGAATCTTGGCGCATACCTCCTTCGACCCAACCTGCACCACCACATGGTCCTCCCCCACTGGGAAGACCTCAGGATCCGTTGGGAGCTGGAGCTTCAACCGGATTTCCTTCCCCACCCGGGCCGTCGAAACCCTCCGGCCAAGACTACGGAAGATAATGGCCAATCCTTCCCATTTACTCCGAGCTTCCTCCAAAAAAGAGTCTGGCATGACCAGTACTATGATGAAATTGTGTTGGAGCCGGTCAATCTCCTCCTCCGTTAGCTTATAGAAAGTTCACTGAGATAGCCATTGCAGCCCTTGCAGAACCTCCGCCCATGAACACTTCCTTTCTCCATCCCTCTCATGATCGGATGCTCCAGATTTCTGATCCGTCACTGAACTAGCCATCCGCAGGCGCTGCAAACACTTGCTCAAGATCAAAGGTACAAATCCACTCATACAAACCCTCCCGATCAAATTCTAAAGCAAAAGAAAAACGAGAAAGATGACGGTATAAAATTTAATTGACATCGACCGCCCCTTCAGCGCTCTCTAATTTAAAAATGAAGGTTTAACATGTATCTTCTTCCCGAAGGTTTAATCTAAAAAAAAAAAAAAATTGATGGCACGAAACCCAACAGATACGACCGCTTTTTCAGCGCACTCTAACTTAGAAAATGCAGGTTTAACCTGCGTCATCTCTCTGAAGGCGCAGGCCAAACCCACCAACCAGATGGCAAAAGGAAAAAAATAAAAAAGCCACGTGGTCCCAGCTACGCTGAAATGATAATATTGTTTCAACCGGCAGTACTTCGGTAATATTAATTTTAAAAAATAATATTTTAAGAAAAATCCGTTGAAAACTGTATTTTCTGAAGTATAAACGAGAATCAGAAAGCAGCAGTTTGGATTTTCCCGGAAACGGAACGCTGAGCTGCAGATCGTTCTCGGAAACTGTGAGTTCTCTTGTAACCTTATTTCCTGCGCTCGGACTGCCGACCTCTAGCGTGCAAAAAGGGACAGCAAAGGCGACCTTCACCAGAACGTTGCATGACATCTACTCTTGACGACCATCTAACTCTAACCATATTGCTCCACGAGGCAGCTTTCCATTCGTTGATACAAAAACATGCAGGATTCTATTCCCATATAGGTTAGTGATTCTCCCGTACGTGGAGGATGAAAAGTTCTGCTGCATCTTCTATATATATAACTAGGAGGGAAAAAAAAAAAAAAAAATAGAGATCTTTCCCTTGTCTAAAACAATTGAAACCTACCATAAAAGTTCCACGAATCATATGGGAGCCTTCTAAGCAAATGCTATTATTAATTAAGTTCCAAGCTCGTATCTATTTAAGGCACGGGTTCCCTTCTCTCAGGTATCAAACCATAGAGAGGAAACGAGAGAAAGAGTGACCTCACCTACTTCATCAAATTCTTGCCTCTTAGCTTATTGGTACGCTCGATCGATGGATTCGTCCAACTCGGGGGGGTCAGGGCCAAAGAGGGGAGGCGTCATGAGGAGTATTCTGAAGCTCCTCTGCTGCTGCGAACCACCAGCCGATCACTAGATGATGCTCGATCTTGTCATGGATTAGAAGGTGACGGTAGTCTTGAATGGAAGCAGCAAATAATATGGGATTATTAGAACTTTAACAGTTCATGTTATACGTTTGCTTGGTGGTTCATCTATTACATTAGGCAGGTCTGGCGTCCCTGTTTGGACGGCTACGTTTCTTTAGGTGTGTGAACTCAAGTGAGAGGGCGAATCAGTTATGGATTCGATAACGTAGGGTAGATTTGTTCTTTTGTGTGCATGTAACGTTGTTTCTTTCATTTGAGAATTGAGGATGGCAATGTTCCCTTTGTTCAAGCGGTACTGTTGCTTCAAGTGTCTGTATGTGGTGCCGCTTCATTCAAGAGCATAAGTGTTGATGATAATTTCTTCATAAAAAGATTAGTGTGTCTGCACCATTTCTATGGGATGCTTTGAATATTATGGACTAGCTAGTATCATGTAGTACTTACCTTGATGTTTTATGCATTACTCCGTTAACAAGCGAATGCTTTTGTTATTTTATAGTATAGTTTCTTACGCTTTTGTTAATTCATTCCCTTTTTTTTTTTTATTGCAATTATAAGGCTCCTTTTTTGGATTTAAAAAGACCCAATGATTTCTGTGACATATGTGACATCAAAAGATTCATGTTGATTTTGGAGATGGATAACGTAATTATTTTGCATGGAGAGGCACGGCCCCAGAAAGGAGATCCTAGGTGCACTCCCGTACTGCCAAATTGATCGAGTAAATGATTTGCCTCTCGGGTGTAATCCTCTCGTTATATTCCTCTACATGTTTTCAGTGCTACTTGTTGGAGCAAATCCGTTCCATGAAATACTTGAAATCCTTCTTGATGCCGTTATGGTACAAAAGGAACAATTATCAAGAAAGAATTGGAGCACGCCATCCGCTTTCATCGCGGAGACGAGTCCCCATGGGGCTGCTCGTACGAGAGAGAACCAAGAAGAAGAGAGGCTAGGGTTTTCTTCGGAGGAGAAAAGGGATTGCGTCTACTCTTCTTATTTCTTGACGTTCCGTCGTTCTTTATATACACATAAAGATATAACCTAGGTCACAACTGACCTAGCCCTAAAAAACTCCCCCCTCTGAATCATTCGAGAAAATCCAAACCCGAGTCCATGTACACCCATGTATCACTAGTTCTCTCAACCTCAAACTCAGAGTATCCTTGGAACACCTCCAGGAAATCCCTGGAATATATCCAGGACCCAATTGGGACACACCCCCAAGTCCCAGGGATCGCCTCCAGCATCTCTGCCATGGTCTTCCAAGTCTCTCCAAAGCTTGGGGGCACCACGCAAATCCCTACAATCTCCATCTTGATGCCTCCAAGCTTTGGCAAACCTGGTAATGTCCTCACGCACAACCCTGCTGTAACTGCGTGTCTTGACAGCACCGTGCGGATATCCTCGCCTCTGCCAACACTCTTCATCTACTGAATTCACCTGGAGATCTCTGGGATGACCGCCTCCACAGCTAAAGACCCTAGCTCGTATCCTGGCACCATCGATTGTAGCCTTCCTTCTGCCTGGCAGCTGCATCAGTCTGTTCTTGGACTTCCCTGGAAAGAATCCAGCGAACCTAAACCGGCACTCACTGTAACTGGAGCTCTACCTGACACAATCTCCACAGAGCCACGCCATACTCTGCACTCTTCGCTCCACCTGGCTAAGTGCACCCCTGACACCCGTGCAAGGATATGGTCCTCCATGCACCTCCCGCTTTGAACTCGTTTAAAAACCTGCTCCACCCGTGAAGCCACCTGTCACCGGTGCTCCACTTGAGACTGAAGTCCCCCTGATGCCACAGAAAGAAACCCTGAGGCCAGCGACTCAACGCTGCCCTGCTGAGCCTGCACCTGAACCTCGTATCTAGTCACTGCCTCCTCGGATCCTCCGCATCACCGCGGATCCCTCCGAGACCGTTTCGGATACTCTGCAACCCCGCAGGAACCTTCAAAATCTAGGAGCTCATCCCAACTCCTCTAACCCAGCGACTGAACCAACAACCATCTCCAACGGCTGTTCCATCATGTCCCAGCCTATCTCCCGGCTACATGATGTCCCTAGCGCTCCCTAAGACCTATCCCCGGTCTCCCTGAGCTGCTAGCCCCATCAGCTCCAGTCTCTGTTCCTAGGCAAAAGCTGCAATACCAAGACACTCCCGATTGCCCGATACCTCCGACGCTCTCTCAGACTGTCCCTTGTCTCCCTGAACTGCCCCTGGTACCACCTCTGCTGATGTACCCGGTCTTTATGAAATATCCATCTCCCGAGATCGACCTCCAACCACGCAGGATGCCACCCACGTCCAGCTCCATCACAATCAAGGTAGTTGGAGTACTACCGATCGCTCTCCTCCACAGTGACCAAGAACCTGGTCCACTATCGATGGAGCTATCACTCATGCTCTGAAAGATCCCGGTATGTATTGCTCCACCTGTGCTAAACCATAGATCACCCTACCTGTCAAAGCTTCTCAGCACAGAACCTGCAGCTCTGCACCACCATCGCGAACTCCTGCACCATAGGATCCATCATCCTCGGCGAGATCCACACAACCAGCAGACCTCCACACTGCTCCCAACACCACGAATCTCTATCCGCCTGGGAGTACCGAAGATGGAACCATCCTGCACGTCCTACCCACACACACGGCCGCTGCACCGCGATCTCCACATATCCTGTTATCCGACTCCATCATCAGATCCAACCTAGCTCAACATGAAGAGCTCGAAAAATGGAGTCCAACGGCGCAGACAGGGCTCAAATCAGAATTCGATTGAGCCTAGAATCGTCGAAAAATGAGTCAGTATGAATTTCAGAGCAGTGACTTAAACCCGCCGGTCCACCTGTGAGTCGGCCCAATGGCTCACGCCAAAAATCCCGGTCTTTGGCTGCCATTGCTGCTGGTCCACGGCCGAACCCGTGGACCACAGCATTTCCCAGCTGACGCTGTCGCCTCCGGTTGCCACATCTGGACTCCGGCGACCTCCCGTGACGATGCCGAGCCACCGACGACCGGCCGCGCACCATTCGCGCGCCCACGCTGGCCCCGCGATGCCCCGCGCCGCTCCCGCTGCGGCCGACACCCTGTGCCACATCCGCGCGCGACTTCGTGCATCACCCAGATCTGGATCTGCACCTCCAGATCCGGTTCTTCTCCGTATCCGTTTCCAGGGAGGGCAGCAGGTCCTCATCTCCAGATCTCGGCACCTCGAGAACTATACCAATACCGTGACACCCTCTTCCCTGCATCCTTCATGCCATCGCATCAAGGTTGGCTCTGATATCAATTGTTGGAGCAAACCCGCTCCATGAAATGCCCGGGATCCTCCTTGATGCCGTCATGGTGCAAAAGGAATAATTACCAGGGAAGAATTGGAGCGCGCCATCCGCTTTCGTCGCAGAGGCAAGCCCCCATGGGGCTGCTCGCACGAGAGAGAACCAAGAAGAAGAGAGGCTAGGATTTTCTTCGGAGGAGAAAAGGGATTGCGTCTAATCTTTTTATTTCCCGACGTTCCGTCGTTCTTTATATACATATAAAGATATAACCTAGGTCACAACTGACCTAGCCCTAAAAAACTTCCCCCTCTGAGTCACTCAAGAAAATCCAAACCCGAGTCCATGTACACCCATGTCTCACTAGTTCTCTCAACCTCAAATTCAGAGTATCCTAAGAACATCTCCAGGAAACCCCTGGAATATATTCAGGACCCGTTTGAGACACTCTTTCAAGTTTCAGAAATCATCTTCAGCATCCCTGCCATGAACTTCTAAGCCTCTCTCAAATTTGAAAGCACCACGTAAATTCCTGCACTACCGTGGGGCATGATTGTGTTAGAAAGGGAATAGTTTGGAGTGTTTTCTTGTTGTACGAGGGAACGGAAGTTATACATGGAAGCTGTGGCTTCATTTTGTTGTAGCATGGATAATAGTGCCATGACTGCCGTATTTTTTTATTTTTCTGTCTATCTCTCTTGTCAATAAAACATGTGAATTAGCTAATTAAAATGGATGTATATACGATCATCAAAATTAAAAAATAAAATATCTAAAAATTGATACGGAAAACATGATAAAGAATCGCATAGTATAGTTCTGGCATGATTTGACATATATAACTTTTCATCCAGTCTACAGTACTTTCATAAATTATGAAATGAAATATTGGTGCGCTCGAGGGCAACAAAACCGAGATGACTTTCAGATACGCTTGCATTGATTATATTTCTATCTTGCTGCCGGTTTTATATCATGTTGAAATTTATAATTGTCTCTATGACCTTGTGACAATAAAATATATAAGAAATTTCTAGTAGAGAGAGAGAGGGGGGGGCAATATAAGCAACTTTAGATAGGAAATGAATACGGAAAAATTGGACTATGTTCCGATTAGTAAATGGTTGCGTGAGTGAAATTTCAAGTTGGGTTCATTCTAGGATTAGTTTATTAGCATAATCGGCAAACTCAATGTATTTAATTATTCCCCGTTTCATGAATATAATAATATTCTAAGACAAGACCAAATTAATTCCGGAGATGGTTTAATAAAGGCTAAAATGAAGTAAATTTATCCAAGAATCGCCAACTCCAATGCAAAGCAAAAGCCAAAGGTTATTTTAGGGACCGATTAAAAAGAAATAGCAAACTCCAAACAAATCCCAGGGAGCATTTCGAAATATATGGTTATCAAATTCACATTGGGATTCTGATGGAACAGGAATACCTACTTCAAATGTGTTGTGAAACTATCAATTTCCTTGGACCTGTTTGCGTTTTGACTAATTAACTAACTTCTTACCATCAAAAAGAGTAATCAACTCTGTAAAACGGGCATCGGTGGTTATTATAACTTGCATATGACTCGTTGGTCAACCAGTAAACTAATCCTAAAAAAACAAAACCGAATTAGCATGAAGTACATCCTTTCCCCTCCTTCAAAACAAATTAAACCATTAAGGTAGTTTCCCAAAATCATGTGGAAAGTGGAAATCTCTCCTAATCCAACCAAAGGGAATTAAGGAGAAAGTTAACAGTAAGATGTCTGTATAATGATTTTAGACATCTCTTCCCTCAAGGAAGCCAAACTGTACCTGTTGCCGCGCCTTTCCCTGGATCGGGCTCGATCAGCTACGCTGGAGAGCTCCTTTGCCGGTCGACAAGCACAATGTCCCCTGAGCGCCGGAGATGCTCCGGCGGGGACACTCCGATGCTTAAGTTAGCAGGAGATTTGGAGCAACAGAATGGAGAAGACTGAAAAAGGATCGCACACGAAAAAGGAAGAGGATACTTAGCCTTGAGCGGAGGTCCCCCAGGCACCTTTAATAGGTGTGGAATGCTGCTAAATTCTGTTAGGGGATAGGCTGAAAAGTTCCGATTTGTCCCTAGGAGGATCAGAGTGATGGCTAGGTGGCACGAAGTCGTGGCCACGTCGTGGAGTTTGTTACAACAAAATTTCAGTACCAGCTGGAAAGGGGCTTCTAGAGCCTTCGAGCGGTTTAGCGGGAGTGAGTTGTCCGACCGACGGGGATTTTGCTAGGAGCTCCGAGGAAACCAAATGACACGCTGACGGGAAGAGGTCTCTGAAGACTCCAAGAGACCCTTAGAGGGGATCAGCCGTGCCTTGGCGGGAGAGGGTTGTTCGAGACTCAACCCTAGGGGGTCGGCCTCCAAGTGGGTCGACCTCCTGGAGAAGGAATCAGCCAGGATCTCTGCGAGAGCCATCGGGCGACCTCGAAGGAAGGGATTGCTTGGACCTCTCCCTCCACGGGTCAGCAAGTTGGGCCTCTGGGCTGGTCCGACCCAGGATCAGCCGGATGGGTACAACAGTTTCCTCCCTGCTCCTGGCCTTTAAGGGGGCACGTGGCTTCAAAGGATAGGAGCATTATTTTCGTACAGGTTGCGCCTGTCCGAGCTTGATCCGGAATCATTGCACCGAATTGCTTCGAATCTCTCACGATCGGCTTCCCGGACAGATGTTGGCCCCGTATTGGGGCGCAGGAGTAGCAGTTAATGCGAAGAGGGTGCCATGATGAAGGGCCAGGCTGGCTCGCGTAATGGCTGGAATGGAGGGACATGCCTCGCCACATGGCAGCATCTGAGCGACCGACGTCGCTTCCTAGGCAGTCTCTACCCCGCTGATCCAGTGTTCACGTGGATCGCCGCCTGCCTGTTGCGATCGACCCGTCGCTTCGTCTCTGAGGCATGGATGGTCGCATCTTCCGACGGGATGGTTGGAGCGCCCACGAAGCGAGTGCTTAGCACCCCTCGGGAGTCCTATAAAAGGAGGGGCGAGGCACTTTGGGAGGATTTTCTGCTGCGCCTGCTCCGCGAGAGAAAGCTTCTCCTTCTTCTTCCACAAAACCAAGCTTCTAGGAGTTCAGCCTCAGGTCAGTCTCCCAGTCCTCCTCCTCCTTTAGCTTTGATGGCATCCAGTAGTCGAAGGCCAATCCATAGACCTAGGGAGCCAAGGCCAAGTGAGATCCCATCGATCATGACCCAGGAACGAGCCGAGAATCTTAGGGCCGTATACGGCATCCCCTCCACCCTGCACCTCATGCTCCCAGGCCAAGAGGGGAGAGCAAACAATCCATTGGGACCAGGGACTCTCCCGATGTACGAAGCCCACATTAAGGCCGGGTTGAGGTTTCTCCTGCACCCTTTCTTTGTCGAGGTTTTTAACTTCTATAGGGTAACCCCGGTGCAGCTGACCCGAACAGTATTCGGGTAATATGCTGCTTCATCGTGTTATGTCGTAGAGCCGAGATTGATCCTAGGTTATCCCTCTTGGCAAATTTTTTTTTGAAGAAAGACTTTAGGAGCCGGGAGTGGTGGATGTTCTGTCCCCGTCCCGGCCGAAAGATCCTGAAATGCCTTCCGTCGGCCATCCACGGGTGAAAGGCCCAGTTTTTCCTTGTGAGCAGCCTCCAACCCTGGGGGTTCGAGCCTTTGTGGAGGGAACCGTGGCTGAGACTCCACGAGGGGAGGTCGATCCTGATAGCCGATCAAGCCAAGTTTAATGAGATCAGCGGAGCTGGCCTAATTGCAGCATACAAACTGTTAGGGGAGCATGTCCTTCACCAGGCGGGGATCAGCCCTTAAAGATTTTTAGGCAAGGGCTGACCTCTTCTCTCGTAGCTTGTTTCCTTGAATCTATCGCTTCTTCTCCTTTTACTCACTTTGGTTTTCCCTTGCAACAGGAGGGAGGATCAAGAAGATTGACAAGGCCAGGGTCATCCAGCGGGCGGTGCGGAAGAGGGCCATCCTAGAGCCAACCCCAACGCCATCCATAAAGAGACAAAAGAAAAGGCAGGAGGAGGAATGGCCCGCACCCATAGTAGACGTGGATTCTAGTGAAGAGGACACCCCCCTTACGGAGGTGTTGGCGAGGAAGACACTGGGGTCTTCGTTCCTGCCAGGGGGTCAGCTACCCGACCGGGGCAGGAACAGCCAGAACCATTTGGCATGGCGGCAGCGTCATCCCCCTCGCTCGTCGGTGTGGAGGAGACGGTTCCCCTGGCGGACAAGGAAAAGGGGACGCTGCAGGAGAGGCGGCCGAAGGTGAGGCGATCGAGGAGGAATCCGACGAAGAAATTCGTCAGGAGGAGTTTCAGCACTGGCACGCCCTGGACAACCCCAGAAGAGCACGGAGTTTGCTTAGGGGAGCTATAACGGATGCTGACTGGGAGTCGTCAATTCAGAGAAATCTGATTGACGTAGCCATAGAGTCCTACCGCGACCTTATGAGGGTGAGATGCCTATCTTGCTCCCTTACATTTTTTCCTTTCTTTCAATTGTCTTGTGTAGCACTAACTTGGTCTTGTGTCTGCAGCTTCATCATGGCATCTCCTTAATGGACGACAGCATCGGTCGGGTGCTGTACGCGCCAAGGCCTCTACTAAGAAGGTGCAGGAGCTGGAGGCGGCTCAAGCGACCGCGGAGGCATCCTTAAAATCTTCAGAGGAAAGGCTGTCGACTGTCCAGGCGGAGGCCGAGTTGTTGAAGGAGGCGCTGAAAGAGGCGGAGAGCCAGCTAGCCTATCAGGAGGCTAGACTGAAGAAGAGGAAGGTGAAAGTAAGCTCCCTTACCCACCGACTACAAGAGGAGGAGGAACGTTTCTCGAAGGCTGACAAGAGGGCCCAGGCCGAGCGGGCGGCCGCAGCATAGTTGGCAACTCAACTTAAGGAAGCCAAGGAGCTGGCAACGGGACAGATCCGGGATGCTGTGGCAACATATAAGGCCTCCTCCAACTTTATTGAAGAAGTAGAGGATGCGGCGTCGGACTTCTACAGGGAGGGCTACGACGATTGCTTGAAGAGGGTGGCTGAACTTTTCCCGGAGCTTGACCTATCGGGCGCTGAACTGAAATAACTAGTGGAGGAAGGGGAGTCCCAAGCGGAAGGTGAAGTAGAAGAGGTTAGGGTCGAAGCCCCAGCTCAAGCCGACGTAGGGACGATGGATGTCCTAGTCGAGCCTTCAGTTGTAACGGTCCTAGTTGAACCTTCAGTTGTAACGGACGGGGCCGAGGTTGAGGCCCCCGCCACACCTTCCGTGGGTCAGACCTAAAGAGTTTGTAAATGTCCGACTCTCCTTTCTTGTAAATGTCTACTTTTGATGTTAATAAAGGGCCTTTCAGTTACCTTTTGTGTATGTGGGCATGAGACAAAACACCTCCTTTTCAAAATTCTTCTAAGGATTTTCGGTTGGCCCTTCGGGACCGTAAGCTTTTCGAAGTGGCCGCCAGGCACTAGCCCAATCTGAATTTGGATGTTTTAGGAAAATTCCTAGGTGCTTTTGATCGTCTCATCTGAATTCGAAGCCGGTAGAATGACGGGGGGCGGTAGCTCGGTCCGGACCCATGTACATAGAAATATGCTCCAAGTATCGGTTCATCGACTAGCCCAAATTTATAGCCTGTTCTTCACGTGGCTCCGTGTGGGTTGTTTTGAAGCGGTTGCCGATGGGGGTCGGACTTTCGGAGTGGGCTGCCCTAGAGCCTTGGTCGATCAGGATCGGACTTTCGGAGTGGGCTGTCCTAAAGCCTTTGCCGACTGGGGTCGAACTTTCGGAGTGGGTTGCCCTAGAGCCTTTGCCGACCGGGGTCGGACTTTCTGAGTGGGCTGCCCTAGAGCCTTTGCCGACCGGGGTCGAACTTTCGGAGTGGGCTGTCCAGAGCCTTTGCCGACCGGGGTCGGACTTTCGGAATGGGCTGCCCTAGAGTCTTTGCCGACCGGGGTCGGACTTTCGAAGTGGGCTGCCCTAGAGCCTTTGCCGACCGAGGTCAAACTTTCGGAGTGGGCTGCCCTAGACCCTTTGCTGACCAGGGTTGGACTTTCGGAGTAGGCTACCCTAGAGCCTTTGCCGTCCGGGATCGGACTTTCGGAGTGGGCTGCCCTAGAGCCTTTATGGAAGAAGTTGTAGACTTTATTGATAGTATCTGTGAAGGTTGTCTACATTCCATGGGCGTACTATCTATCATCTATCCAAATGATCGAGTCAGTAGGTTCCGACCCGAATTACTTCAATGACTCGATAGGGGCCTTCCCAATTGGAAAAAGATTTTCCTTGCTCGGTCGGCCTCGAAATCTTCGTCCTTCGCAAAACCAGATCTCCGACTTGGAAGGTTCGCACCTTGACCCGCGAATTGTAATATCTAGCCATCTTCTGACGGTAGGTCACCATCTTCAAGCTTGTTTGGAGCATAGTTTCTTCCAGTAAATCCAGGTCAGCCCTCTGCTGCTCCGAGTTGGTCGGCTCGGTGAAATGATCGATCCATGGGGATTGCAAAGAGACTTCCACGGGGAGTACTGCTTCGCTCCCGTAGGTCAGGTTGAATGGAATCTCTCCGGTCGCCGTTCGAGCGGTCGTCCGATATGCCCACAGCACCGAGTGAAGCTCTTCCGCCCAAATCCCTTTGGCTTCATTCATCCGAGTCTTCAGTCCATGCAGGATCGTTCGATTAGTGACTTTAGCCTCTCCATTGGACTGAGGGTGGTCGACCGAAGTAAGCCGATGAGAAATGTGGTATTGCTGGCAAAAATTCTGGAACTTAGAGTTGTCAAACTGTCTTCCATTATCAGTAATGATTATCCGTGGAATGCCGAACTGGAAGATGATGTAGTTCCGGACGAAGTTTTCCACATTGGCTTCCATTATTTATGCCAATGCTTCGGCTTCTACCCATTTGGTGATCAATGGCCACAAGAAGGAATTTTCGTTGGCCGGATGCTGGGAGAAAGGGTCCCAGGATGTCCATGCCCCATTGTGCAAATGGCCAAGGTACCATAAGCGGGGTCAGCTGGCTAGCGGGCCTCCTCTGGATATTAGAGTATCTTTGACATGCATCGCACTTTCGTACAAAGCCCGACGCATCTTTCTGAATTGTAGGCCAATAATATCCCTGCTGGATAATTTTATAAGCCAGGGATCTCCCTCCAAGGTGGTCACCACAGATGCCTTCATGTACCTCCCTGAGTGCATAATCTATGTCGGTCGGCCCCAAATACTTCAGCAGCGGTTGTGAGAATGACCGCTTGTAGAGGGCCCCGTCGAGGATGACATACTTGGAAGCCATCAAGCGTATACGCTTAGCTTCGGCCGGATCGTCTGGAAGAGTTCCCTGAACTAAGAAAATATGGATAGGGTCCATCCATGAAGCTTCCTACTCGACTTGGTGAACTGCAGTCGGCTCTTCGGCAATGCTTGGATGTTGCAGATGCTCTACAAAGGTCCGGTCGGAGGTACCGGCTGCGGCAGTAGCTAATCATGATAGAGCATCCGCCCGGGAGTTCTGCAGTCGAGGTATATGAAAAATCTCGAAGAATTTAAGCTGAGATGTAAAGCCTCGTACCTTATCCAAGTATTTAGTCAAAGTAGGGTCCCTTGCTTCGAACTCGCCCTTCACTTGATTGACTACCAACTAGGAGTCGGAGAAGGCCCGAATTCTGCCAATGCCTAACTCACCGGCTATCCTCAATCCTGCAAGTAAAGCTTCATACTCCGCCTGGTTGTTTGATACCTGAAATGCAAAGTGTCAGGGGCGTACTCCAGACATTGCCCGTCAGGGTCAGCTAAGATTAGGCCTGCCCGACACCCCGTGAGGTTGGAAGCTCCGTCCACATGAAGGGTCCAAGCGGGTTCGATCCCTTCCACGAGATCAGCTATACACACTTCAGCTGCTGACGAGGTTGCCTCCGACCCCTAAGTACACTCTGTAATAAAATCAGCGATTACCTAAGCCTTCAAGACTGATCGGGACTGGAAGGAGATGTCGAACTCACCCAGCCTGACGGCTCACTTAGCGAGCCGTCCAGAGGTGTCAGGGCTTCGGAGGATTGCCTTGAGGGGCTGGTCAGTCGGTACGACGATCAGGTGTGCCTGGAAATAGGGTCGGAGGCGTTTTGCCGCTATGACCAGTGAGTAGACCAGCTTCTATACTTTAGGATATCTTGTCTCGGCATCATGGAGGACTTTGCTGATATAGTAGACAGGTTTCTACTGACTGTCTTCCCCCACCCGTATGAGGACGGCACTGACGACCTCGTCGGAGGCTGACAAGTATAGGTATAACACTTCTCCCTCCATTGGTTTGGCCAAGAGCGGAGGGTTTTTCAGATAATCTTTCAGGGCTTCAAAGGCCGACCGACATTCGTCGGTCCACTGGAAACGGTTCGACCGGCGCAAGGTCTTGAAGAATGGAAGAGACCTTTCAGCCGACCGGGAGATAAAATGGCTGAGAGAAGCAATGCGGCCCGTGAGTTCTTGCACCTGCTTTTTATTGGTCGGATGTGTCATGTCACTAATAGCTTTGATTTTCTCGGGGTTGACCTCAATACCCCTTTGAGTAACCAGGAAACCAAGAAACTTCCCGGAGGTCATCCCAAATATGCACTTGGCAAGGTTTAGCCGCATCCGATGGAGTCTCAATGCATCGAATGATTCCTACAAGTCCCTGATGTGGTCGGCCCTGTGGAGGCTCTTGACAATCATATCATCGACATACGCCTCCATATTCCTTCCGAGTTGCCCTTCAAAGACTCGGTTGATCAGCCTTTGAAAAGTGGCACCCGCATTCTTCAGGCCGAAAGGCATCATCCTGTAACAATACAGCCCTCTATCTGTGACAAAGGTCGTCTTCTCTTCATCTTCAGGATGCATCCTGATCTGGTGGTACCTGGAGAAGGTATCCATGAAACTCAAGAGTTGGTGGCCAGCCGTTGCATCCACCAGTTGATCGATTTTTGGCAAGGGGAAGCTGTCCTTCGGACAAGCTTTGTTGAGGTCGGTATAATCCACACAGATCCTCCACTTCCTACTAGCCTTTCTTACCATGACGACATTGGTTAGCCACTCGGGTAATGGGCCTCCCTGATGAAGCCAACATCAGATAGCTTCTTCACTTTTTCTTCGATGGCCCTCTGCCTTTCGACGGCGAAGCTCCTCTTTTTCTGTCGGACAAGTCTATAAGTTGTGTCCACCTTAAGCTGGTGAGTGATGACGTCCGACGGGATGCCTGTCATGTCTGATGCTGACCAGGCGAAGACATCAGCATTGCCCCTTAAGAAGCTAATCAGCTCCTGCGTAGCATCTTCATCCAGTGTGCTCCCGATTTGGAGGACCCTTGTGGGGTCGTCCTCCCTAAGGGGAACGAACATGATCTTCTCAACAGGCTAGCTACGATTGTCAGCTTCATCTCGGGGGTCAAGTTATTCAAGTGTGGGGTGCCCATCCAACTGCTTTTCATGAATAGCCAGGCATTGTCTAGCCATTTTGCGGTCTCCCCTCATTTCTTCGACCCCGTTACGAGTCGGAAACTTTGCCAGCAAATGGAAAGTGGATACGATGGCCCGAAACCTATTGAGGGCCGGTCGGCCTAAAATGACATTGTATGCTAAGGTCATACGAACGACCACGAAGTTGATGGAAAAAGCCCGCTGATAAGGCTCCATCCCGATGGTCATGGACAGAGTTATTTCTCCTTCGACCCGAACAGAGTTTCCCCCAAAGCCAGTCAGTGGCATTAAGGATTCATGCAGCCTCGATCCGGACAAGTTCATTCGGACAAAGGCATCATACAGCAAAACTTCTGCACAACTTCCATTATCAATGAGGATACGCTTTACATCATAGTTGGCAATGATTGCCGACACAACTACAGGGTCATCTCCTTGAAGATGAGGCTCCAAGAGGTCTTCGTCAGAGAAACCGATTACATTGGAACCCCTGGACCTCTTTACAATGTCTTGGTCCCCTTCGCATCCCCAGCCGGACCGTCGATGTAGCATGCCAACGCCCCCACTTGTCGGGCCCTGGTTGGGGAGCTCTGCCTCCTCTGGAGGGTCTCTGGCAGTTGAGGCTTCAGCCCAATCCCGGTGGGGTCGAACATATTTGCTCAGGTACCCTCTCCTAATAAGGTCTTCAATGGCATCCTTTAGCTGGAGGCATTCTTCGGTGTCGTGCCCATGGTCCCTATGGAACCGGCAGTACTTATTTTTATTTCTGATGGCAGGAGGGCCCCTCATTGGTCGAGGCCTTTGGAAGAAGGCCTTGTTCTCGATCTCCATGAAGATTTTCTCTCTCGGAAGGGAGAAGGGTGCATAGGTCTCAAACCTCTTGAAGAAGCCCCTTGGCTTTGGGCTTCAGCGCTAGGTAGATCGGCCATCATCGCTAAGAGGTTGGACTGCAGGGGCTTTATCGCTCCGCTTCTTGGGGTCTAACCTCCCTTCGGCCTGGGGTTGACTCACCGACGACTCCTCTGCTAAGGCATACTTTTGCGCCCTAGCCAATAGCTCAGTGTAGCTCATCGGGAACTTCTTGTCCAGGGAGAATGTGAGCCTGGACGAGCGGAGCCCTCTCTTGAAGGCTGACATCACTACCGCCTCATTCAAATCCATGACTTCCATGGTCGCTGAGTTGAAACGGGCCATGTAGTCCCGGAGGGTCTCCCCCTCCTTGTGTAGCATGAGGAAGAGGCAGTCGGTGTTCTTCGGGATCCGACTGCATGTCCTGAAATGAGAAAGAAAAAGGTTCTCAAGTCAAGAAAAAGAGCGGATCATACCTGGTCGGATGGCGGTGAACCACATCCGAGCGACCTTTTTCAGGGTTGCTGGGAAGGCGATGCAGTGAAGGGCGTCGGAGGCACCCTGTACCATCATGTCGGCCTTGTAGGTGCCCAGATGGTCCAGCGGGTCGGTGGTGCCATCATAGGGATCCACTTGATGAATTTTAAAGTGACGGGGGACAGGTTCCCCTAAGATCTCAGCAGAAAAAGGTGGGCGGGTGTCGTATACCTGCCCCCCCTCGGCTTTATGCCGTTCGATAATTTCAGCAATGAGCTCTTCCATGCACATGATTTTTCTGCCATAGTCGCACGGATCTTTGGCAGGGTGCCGACCGTCAATGGGGGCGGAGTCAGCGAAAGAGGGGGAAGCTGACCTCGCCCTCTTCCCGTCAACGCGAGTCCCCAAGGACCTTCGGGGCTCCGGAACGGCGTGGGACGGAGGCGAGGGCACCTCCAGCTGCTGACTTGCCCCGGCGGCCAGCTGATGATTGACGCAAGACACCGCAGGCGGCTACTGCCGGTTGTTGGCCGCTTCCTGGAAATGCTGGACCGCCGTGGTGAGCGTTTCGATACGGTTCACCAGCATCTGGAATTGCTGCAATCCCAGAGTAATGGTGGGCTCAGCGGCAGCAGCGGTGTCATCCTCCCTGTGAGGTGCTTCAGACTTGTGGTGAGAATGTCCTCTCCTAGTGGAGGTACTTCGAGTTCTTCCCCTCGTCATTGCTAGATTTTCTCAGTCAATATCTCCTTTTAGAGTAGTGAGCGGAACGAAGGTCGGCCCCCTTCCTCTAGCACCAATCTGTTGCCGCGCCTTCTCCTGGACCGGGCTCGGTCGGCTACGCTGGAGAGCTCCTCTGCCGGTCGACTGCACAAAGTCCCCTGAGCGCCGGAGGTGCTTCGACGGGAGATACTCCGATGCTTAAGTTAGCAGGGGATTTGGAGCAACAGAATGGAGAAGACTGAAAAAGGATCGCACATGAAAAATGAAGAGGATACTTAGCCTTGAGCGGAGGTCCCCCGGGCACCTTTAATAGGCGTGGAATGCTACCAAATTCTGTTAGGGGATGGCTAAAAAGTCCCAATTTGTTCCTAGGAGGATCAGAGTGATGGCCAGGTGGTACGGAGTCGTGGCCACGTCGTGGAGTTTGTTACAACAGAATTCCAGTACCAACTGGAAAAGGGATTCTGGAGCCTTCGAGCGGTTTAGCGAGAGTGAGTCGTCCGGCCGACGGGGATTCCGCCAAGAGCTCCGAGGAAACCAAATGATGCGCTGACGAGAAGAGGCCTCTGAAGACTCCAAGAGATCCTTAGAGGGGGTCAGCCATGCCTTGGCGGGAGAGGGTTGTTCGAGACTCAACCCTAGGGGGTCGGCCTCCAAGTGGGTCGGCCTCCTGGAGAAGGATTCAGCCAGGATCTCTGCGAGAGCCGATCGAATGGACCTCGAAGAAAGGAATTGCTTGGACCTCTCCCTCCACGGGTCAGCCGGTCGGGTCTCTGGGCCGATCCGACCCAAGATCAGCCGGATGGATATAACAGTACCGTTGTTCAAAATTACAAATGCTCAATAGTATCAGCTTTGGTTAACGTTAGAATTGTGGGGTCAAACTTAAAAGCATAGATTCCTTGCCCTTTCCTCCGTGGAAACAAAGAAACTGGTTTTGGATTCCACAACCCCACCCTGTCAGGATCCCCTCGAACTATAGGGGAAGCTTCTGTCTGTGTGTTGTGTGTGAATTGTGAAAGCGTCTCCATGTGAAAGCTCTTCGCAGAGGATTTGAATAAGAGACCTCGGCCATGTGTGTTGTGAATTGTGAAAGCGTCTCCATGTGAAAGCTCTTCGCAGAGGATTTGAAGAAGAGACCTCGGCCATCATTTTTTTTTTTAATATAAATCATTATATTAAAATTAGAGATCTAACATAAATATAATTAAAAAATTAAAAAAAAATAATATCATGAAATAATTTTGAACTATGTCCTAGATCGGCTTATAAAATAGAATCCGAATAATAGATAATATAAAAGATAACCCAACCAGTCATCGAATTAACCATCGAGTGATGTCCCAGGCCGGCCATCATCCTTTCAACAAGAAGAAAAGTGAAACAAAAACTAACGAAAACCTTTCCATGAAATCAATTGAAAGGCTCATCCTAATTATCTGGCATGCTAACTGTTGACAGCTGGTGTCCATTTTTAAAGCGAGCCGTCCCCTTCCCTCAAGTCACGACTCTCAATTAAGTCACTACCAAGGCTATTTGCGCCTCAAACATGGCAGCGTACCCTTGGTTGGAAAGATGGCAGCCTCCAAAATGGCTGGCGTTCTTAGAAGTTTTCTGAAACTCCTAATGCTTTTGGGCACAATGACGCTCTTTGGGATTGCATCATCATGTCCTTTTTTTTTTTTTTCTTTCTTTCTTTTTTTTTTTTTTTTTTTTTTTTTTTTTAAAATAAAAGAATAGAGAGGGATAGAGCGGCTCTAACTCCGGCAACATAAGGTTAGATTGACATGCTTATCGATTGATAGAAAGAATATACGAAAATATACGATCCGAATCAAACAATCATCTAACAGACTGGTAACTAGAATAGGAAGCTATACTTTATATCTTTGCTGCCTATTTCAGTGGGTCATTGACTTTACTCATGGATCAAGCATTAGAGATGGGCAGCCCCAAATCATGTGGAGTTAATGAAAATAACAAGTCATGCAGGGTTACTACAATGCTATATATATCTGTTCTTTTTGCTTTTGCTAACCCCGAATTTATTCTACCAATCTAGTAAAAATACAACTATATGTATCCGTAAATAAAATATCCAAAAAAAAAAATTTGACGCAGCAGTTCAAAAATATATTTTTTTTATTTTTGATGATATGTAATATCCATGCTTAGAAAAGGTAGATAGCTCGCGTGACAAGGTTAAGTGATTTATATCCTGTTCTTTATTATGTTCCAGCTAAAATTACTATGCCCTGTGTGTCTATATGGCTGAGTTATGGCTCCCATCCAATTCCGGGTTCCAGTCCAATCAGTGAACCTAGAGATTTGGCTAGGATAATTAAATTTGGGTGAGCTACAGAAAAATCAATATTGCATTTTTTTTGAGCCATGGCTGCCAAAATATACTAAGTTCTTCAAATGTTTGGAAATTGTAAACCCATGCCCTAATTGGGCCCATGGCCTCTACATAGAACCTAAAGCTATGCCATCTTTGGGTTCATGTCTTCATGCCAATAGGCTGCTGCTGCTTTCGTTGTTGCGGTTGTTGTTGTTGTAGCAAGACAAAGAGACAAAGATTTGAACCTGACCAAGCCGTGATTTTGACATTATCTACACAAAATTTTGAAAAATTTGCCGGGTCCCCTTAAGCCATCTGTTGGTTATCTGGTGTGAAATCTGTAAGCAGCTGGTAGTGTCTCTTTGACCATTCAAATTTTAGGAACTCTCTTGGGCATTTTACAAAGGATCCTCGGCTAATTGTAGCCATCTCTGCTCTATTCTTCCATCTATCCTGTATTTTTTTTTTTAAAAAAAAAATATCAATATCTCAATAAATCAGGTGACTTTTGCCTCCGCTTCATGCGAAAAAAAACCCTGAATTAAAATTTAAAAAAAAAAGGCATCAGGTGCAAACAATCTAATCTGAAAAAGAAAGATACCCAAATAGGTGTTAGATCACAATGGATGTGAACCCAACCAGACCTGATTGCATCGTTCCTAGTGATTCTAGCCAGTTTGGTCCAACTAAACTAATATCATGAGAGTGGACTAAAGCTAGCATTAAGTTTCTAGTTTCTGCACCTCAATGGACTGATTCGGTGAGATGATATATAAGTCATCACCTATGAGTGGCCAGTATCTAAACGCAGGCATGCTTTATCGATGCTGGTATTGGCTTATTTAATTCGAGGTTGAAAATTTTGGGACTTGGACTTGACTCGCCAACTTCTATGTATGTGCGACTTATTTTAGTTTGAGGTTGAAATTCCTGTTACTTAGACTCGACTTGCCAACTTCTGTGTATGTGGCTCCATTGAGTCAACTGTCCCAAAAAAAGACAATGCCTTTGACATGAAGGAGATAAAATATATGTCACGGATAAGTAAATCTAAAAATTGGGAAATAAATTTAGAGTAATAAAAATTTACATTAAAAACAATTAAAGGAACCTACTTGCAAGAACATATATTAATCTCCTTGTTCAAATATGGTAATATTAAAGCAATTGGTTTCAGTAAATTACCACAAGGCCTAATATTGTTAATTGGTCTTCTCACTAATAAGTAATAATCTAGAACACAGCTGACTAAAAATCATTTTTTACCATAAAAGATGTTAGTGCTGCTGCAGAAGAATGATTACACTGTTTTCATGATGTTGATCACTGGATCTCATTTTGCATAAATCTCAAAGCACTTTAATTTTTTTTTTATTTACCTACCTAGATTTTGAAGTAGCGGTCAAGATCCAAGTCCTGAGAAAAGATGGATCATTCTTTTACGAGAAAGATGCAACCCAATCTTGTCATTAGGACGGCGATGGCTGGCAGTAACCATAAAGATCTTAAAATGTACTGATAGAATTGAGGGGATGAAGTCATGAAACGTGTAGACTAGAGGATGTCATGCAAAAAAGAGCGTGTTTTAACCTTTACATTGTCTTCTTCTATGGCATGGATTGCAAATGCCTCGGTGTTGCGAGATGCTTCTAAGCGAGGCCGAGATGCTCGTGTTCATTAATCATACTCTATAACCTTCTTTGTTTAACCTGCACCAAAGAGGGATGCAGAAATGATGGAAGAGCATTAACCAAAAGGTGCCTTGTGATTATTTTTCCACATGAATAAAACACTTGAAAATTGGAATTTTTTCTCAAGGCCGGTGTCCGGTAATAATTTTTTGCTTTTAAGATTAATAGAGGTTAATTCCTACTTTCTATCCCCCCCCCCCCCCAATGGTTGACTCTAACCAGAGTTAATCCACTGCCTTGGCCCAAGTAGCAAGGATGATACCATCCAAGAAACCACTAAATACTTGCTTGTTTAATTTAGGACTCGAAGAAATAGCTGTAAAGTGCTCACTCTTAATACAAAACCCGTGCCATATGTTTGTGGCTCAATTAATTAGACTTTAAGACAAGAATTTGGCAAGTCATGATAAATCACTAAATCTTATCCTTCCAACTTAAAAGCAATGGGTTAGTTTGGTCATCCATACCAAGCTTTATATATTTGTCAACTATCCAAGTCAAACAGCATTTAAAGTAAGGGAAATTATATCCTATAACATGTGTCCCGCATAGTTGTGCATGTCATTAATCACAGCTACTCATTTTCATTAACTGTACATTGAGATAATGATTTGATAAATGAGGCTCATAGAAATGACTGGCTATAATTGGCAGCATCTCCGCTACAATGGGGGCATACCATGTAGGATATATATATATATATTTTTAGAACAGAGCAAATCCTTGCATAGTTTATGGGAAATAAGGCAAATTCATCTAGAACGGGTTGCTACAGGATACCACAAATCTGGAATCAAATATTCCCGGGAGATATGCACGTATCTTTGGAGCTTCTTGGAACCTGCAGAGATCTCCCTGCAACAATCATTGTCATAGAACGTCACGCTTGGAGGGACTGACAAAAACTTTGTTCACACAACAGTTATTGCAAGTCCTGGACAATCTTTGGAGTGCTTAGCTAAGGCTATGTAATTAGATTTAAATTTTACAATACATCTTATAACTAAATTTTGGCAACAAAATAAATGGCAAGCTTTTTAACCAAAAACAAAAAAAAAAAAACTTGCAAGCTCAAGACCTAAACTCAATTAGCAACAACTAGTTATGTACTGAGCTGTTCCTTTTTTTTAAAAAAAAAAAAAATTCTAAACCAGAAGAGAATCCTTAATTTCGGTCTGATGGTCATTTTTTAAAAAATAAGCTCGGCCACGTGAGCTTATTCTAAACAATACAAAACGTGGCCTGCAGGTCTACGAGTCCACGTCCCCGTTGGTGCCTGTGAGGTTCCAAAATGCACGCATCTTCCGCAGTGCAGTACCGTACGCACTATCGATCACATTATATCATGGACACGGATCATGTGGTGCATCGGAGGGTAGCGTAGATAGACCGTGCCCAGAAAGAAAAGCTGTAGAATGATGGGTTAAAACAGTTGCCTATGTGGTTATAAAGTAACCGAGATGAGGCTAAAACAAATTTACATGGTAATAAAATATCCAATTGCTAGATTTTGATTATAAACTGATCCATAAAACAAGCAAAATTTGAAGAAACTTTATCCCTACGTCATATGCACTGTATCAACCATGCAATGGAGATGAAAAAAAACCATGCACCATAAAACCAATGGAGATGAAAGAGGCCGAAACAAGCCACATATGAATGAGATGCATAAAATTAAATAACTTGATTGGTACGGTAATAAAATATCAAATTACTAGATTTCAATTATAAACTAACATATAAAGCAAGTAAAAGTGAAAAAAAATTATACCAACCACGCCGGTTATGCACCGTGGTAATGTTTGGATTAAAAAAAAATATTTTTGAAATAGAAATACGAACTTTCATAGAATAATTATTCATCTTTATTATTTTAAATTTTTATTTAATAAAAATATTAAAATAATAATTCTATTTTAATATGAATAATATTATAAAATTTATCGTATAAAAAATATAAAATAAAATATTTTATAATTTATTATGAAATAATTATTTTAAAATATTAAAAATTGATCAAAATAATTTATTTTAAATGATTGATCTCTTCTCGAAGAATAAATAAGAACAACGCTCATTCTGGGTGGAATTAAGAAACCAAATGAAATAATAATGTCAAACCAGCCACACGTTCGAATGATAACTAAAAAACAAAAAGTTTAATTGGCATAACGATTAAATATCCAGTTGCTATATTTTTGGATTATAAATTAGCCTTAAAAGGGAAAAAAAATTGGAGAAATTACATCTATTCCACGTGCACCGCATCAGCCGTACACCATGTCAGCGAAGGAGATGAAGGAGGGGATAATTCAAAACGAGCCACGTGATGAATGCGGTCTTAGAAAAAAGAAAAAATTTGATTGGTGTGGCATACCGTCGAGGTGGTGCACCTGGTGTAGGTATGTTTTCTTGTGTGGTCACGACGTGACACCTTCAAGGGACCTTAGAATAAGGAGGTGGATTAAATATAAACTGCTCTCTCTCTCGACACGAACGAAGCGAAGAACTCCCAAAACCCACCAATCCCCGCCCATCCAATTCCATTGCAATTATAAACGCGTAGCGATTCCGCGTCGATCGACTCCTTCGCTCTCATTTCCTCGAACTCTATACGAAAGCCTCCTCTCTCGGTCTATTTCGGGCGCCAACGCCAACCCCTCCTCCCTTCCTTCTCCCCGCCACCTCCCAAAGCCTCTCCTTGAAGAGGGCGAGTAGAGACTTCGAGTCTTCTCTTCCTCGATATATACAGGCGAAGCAGATCCAGGTAAGCTTCCACACCGACCTCTTTTGTTTCTTTTTCTTAGGAGTCTGTTCCACCGCCGCCGCTGCAGCCGACTATTTCTCAGCCGTCTTCGAGCTCGATATCAGTCCCTCCATGGCGGCGAGTGGAACCAAAGGGGGTAATAAGGCGAACCCGGCGCCCTCGCCGGGTACCCACCCCCGCTACATCCCCAAACGGGGCGACGTCCTGAAGGGAATCCTGAGAACCCTCTTCGGACTTGGACCGCCTGGCCGCGCCGCCGCCGGGAAGGTCCGCCCCTCGCCGGCTAACGGGCGGAAGAAGAATCGCTGAGACCCGCCATCTCCGCCGTCCGTTCAATTTCTCCGGAGAAGCTTTTGGCTGCGATCAGGTGGTTTGACGTATACTCTCAACAATCGGACGGCGGAGATGGCTTCTGAGAAGCCATTTAGTTTTGTCCTCCTTTTTTTAAAAAAAAATTAATCTCTCATCTGCTGTATACACTGCAAACGGAGAGATGGTTTGGTGTGTAAGTACACTAATCTGCGGTCAGGTTACCCCTTCCATCTTTCCATGTTTTTCTGCGTGTGTATTCCCAAACGGTTGATGCAGGCTTAGGACAGCTCGAAAAGAAGATAAGTTGGAATTTTTAGGCACAACTTGGTTGGTAACTTCATAATCTTCTGGAATTTGGAGTAGGCTTGTCAGGTGCTTGGTGTATGATTGGATCTTTTCTGAGAAATGTTATCTTTTGGGCCTTTATTTTGAAGTACGTAATATAAAAGTTCTTCCTTTTCTTTCTAGTCTATGCATCTTATAGTTATAATAGTTTGGTATGATTAGATGGACCCTAATTATTGTCCCAGTTTTATTGGGTTTTGAATGCGGTCGGATGCATTTATGTATGTCTTTTTGAATTTATTTACTCTGTATGCTTGTGTAAAGATTGCTAGATTGATTCCGTTTAATAATTAAAGGGTGGAATGATGAGAATGGGATTCTAAAGCAGATCTGGGATTCTAAGCAGATCTGCAGCAGTTAGGTCTGGTTTTTTTTTCTTTTTTTCATCAAAGAAAATGCATTAATTGTTTTGTTTCTATAATTTGGTCATCATAAGGGTGGGTATTACAAGAACAGGGCCCTTTTCATGATTACTAAATTGAAGCAAAATTATTTTTTTAATCTTCTTAAGTCTAATATTTAGATGAGTATATTGATGGGTTTCTCTGAGTTTATTACGATAGAAGTGAGTATTATGAGAATAGGCCCTGATCCAGTCTCTCGGCTATATGAGTCCTTAATTGGACAGAAATTGTGATAATCTCATGATTTTACGTTTTTAAAAAGGGCTTACTTGGTTGCAGATGCAACATGTAAAATCATGAAATATAATAAAAGTTCTATTTGCATGTAGAACTTAATTATGATATTTTTATGATTTCACATGTTTGTTGAAATCACAAGTCATGATTTCATGATACTAGGTTTTCCATTGGGTAATAAAATATCACATAAGGCATAAAATCATGAAATTGAGAATCCCTACATTATGTAGAATTTTTTGTTTTGATTAATATCTTTTCTATCTTTGTCATCTTACACTTTTCTGGTGTCAAACCAAGGTTTTAAGTATCAGTATCGGGCTCCTTACCTGTATCATACAGTATCATACCACATGCCTTGGCGTGGTATATCGCTAGAGTTGGCATAAACCCATACCACGTGTTGGTGTGGGGTGTGCTGATCTTTGATATACCATACCAGCACAGTACCAGGTTGATACGGTGGACCCTGTACTGCACAAGAAGTTTTGGTATTCAAAACCTTGATCCAAAAGGATAAATTTGTGAAAAACCTCAAATTCTGAGTTAGAAAAATAGATAACATTATATTTTGATGTTTGAAAACTCCAGGTGCAGCATTAGATGTGATTCTTATTTTTAGTTCTGTGTCTTTGGTTGCTATAGTTTGATTATTTTAGGTCTGACTATTAGTAAAGTGGCACCTTCTAGCATTTCTTTTAGCAATCAGATTCCTGTGTTGGGTGCAAATATCTTGGCATTTATTGTAGGTTTGAATTGATGTCCTGATTTGATTAAAAATGGTTCTAATGAGAGGAGATGGTGAATCTCTTTGTTACATAAATACTGAGTTGGTTACAAAATAATTTTCTGCTTTGACCTCTACCTGGTTCCATGAGGAAGTTGAGACAGTGGGCTGGACTTGATAAATATTTTAAGCATTTTAGTTCATTCATATTTTGTTGCATTTCTTGCACAACTTGAAATAAATTTATATAAGGTCTCTATTCTTCTCATGTTCATGTATGGTCTTTACTGTATTCTTCTTAACTTTTTAATCTTGTTTAAAAATTTAGTCCCTCTGTGGATTCTGGAAAAGTGAAGGAACAATGATGACAGTGATGTTGTTCTGCGTCATAGGTATAATTATATATTATTTGGGCATAATGAATTCCCATGTTCTCATTTTCATCTCATTTCCTTTAATTTCCAGCAATATAATCAAGCCTTTGTGGGTTGGGGTCTGCTTTTTTTGTTAATTGGGTCTATGCAGTTGCTAACATATTGGAATGCTACTGTGAAATTTCTTCAGAGCTGAATATGGAAGGCGTAGTGGGAAATTGAAGTAGTGTGACATATAATATGGCATCTTTGTCTCTGAATCTCTAAATCTTCATTACCCTTTGAGGCTCTGTTTTTCAGGGTCAGAAACTATGCATGAATACTGAATATGATATGCAGGCAATATCTAGTACATCTTCACAAGAGAAGAATTGAGTAACCAACAAATACTATTTTGCTGCCTTATAAAATAGAACTAGTGTGATTTTCGTAGCTTCGTATTAAGTTTAATTTTATTTTTTCTCACATATAATGCACTATATATTTGTAGAATTTTTTTTCCTCCCTTTGCATAAATTCTGAATATAATATGTACTTGATAGCTTCTATAACTTGGCATGGTAGGGAATGTGTATAAAGAATAAAAAACATTGCTATTTGCTAGATTACACCAAAACATGGATAATCAGGGGAATTATCACAGCCCCAAATATAAGTCCAATCCATTTTATAAAAAAACAAGGAAACAGAAAGACTTATACTGCATAATATATTTTTTAAAAGTCTAATCTTTTCTTTTCTTTAATATGTTCGGTAACAATTTAGAATTGTCCCCCCTTTGTTACTTCTGCTAGTAAGGACCATGACTGCAAGCATTTGTAGGATACATGGTTTGATGTACCACCCCATACCATCCGATACAGGATATATCGTACCGTATCGGTCTCATACTAGTATGCTGTCTCATACTATATCGACACTCGGTACATTGTCTCGTACCATATTGAATCGCATACTAGCACTATGATAGGATGGTATGGTACAAGGTTTGGTACCGAAATGACAAACCTTGGTAAGAAGCCTAGGAAGCGTGCCCTTTGAAGATGTGCAAAATGTCCTTAGGAAATAACATGTACCTGTTTTTCATATGAAACTTACCATGTCTTACTCTGTTCAAGGTTCATATCACTTGATATTACTTGCTGATATTGATACATATCAACTATATCATATCTAGGTCTGGGAATTTGTTTTATGTCACTCTGGTTGTTTGTTGAGATGACAGGATTTGTTGATTTAGAAAAACCTTTTTTCTCTCTAGTCATACATGTGGTATTACATGTCATGCACATAAGGGCAAAAGAAAAAAAAAGGATTTTAGAGCATAAAGATACAAAATTTCTGACAATACAGGTGGGAGAGAAAAAAGTAAAGGAAAGAAGAGGGGTAGTTCCAAAAGCAACTGGGAAGGAAAACAAAACCAGATAAAATGTACAAAAAAGATGGCATTCTTTAGAGAACTGATGCTTCTGTTAGGCTATCAGCAGTTTCTTATTGAAATTTACACTAAAATTTTCTTTTGTATTTAGTGTGTATTAATGGTTGAAGACTAAGAGCTGCTTGATTTGATAGTTGTCATTACTAACATAGAGACATCACATTCAACTAACCTCCCATTTTAATGCATGATATCAAATGTGGAGAGTACCGCCACCACAACAATGTGTAAGAAGCAGTTCAAGCATGCCATCATTAGATAAGCAGGACTTCCCAGAGACCCATGTGTTACTGACTCTACTATTCGGCTGAACTCAAATTTCTTTGTTCTTAATTTATGTTACCCATTATGCATTATGCTGAACTAACATGCGAAGCAGGCATTTCAATTTGTCTTTGTTGTATGTGATTCCAATATCGTTTGTAAATGCTAGCAGATCTTTTCGAGAAGATTGTAAATGCCATTAAATTAGTATTGCCAAAAGCTTTTCTCTCATAAAAGAGCATTACCTATTTGAAAAAAAGAAATAGAATGAAAAAAAGAAAGGGAGCAAGAAGGAGCATATTGAAAAGAACAAAGGAAAGGATATTCTTAAAAAATGGGAAGAATAAAGGAGGAGGAGCAGTTGTAACAGAATAAAGAAAAGCAACGGGTTTTCTCAAAAACAAGGAAGCAAAGGAGGAGGAGAGTGCCACTATCACCACAATGCATGGTAAGTACGGCATCAAATTTGGAGATTACCACTACCACTATAATGCTAAGAAGCAGTTCAAGCATGCCATTACTAGGTAAGTGGAACTTCCCAGTAGACTCATGTCTCTGTTGTGCAGTTAAATTCATTTTTCTTTATTCTTTATTTATGTTATCCATTATGCATCACACCTGATGAAACCAACAGGTGAAGCAGGGCTTTTCAATTTTTGACTGTGCTTTATGTGATCCATCTTTGTTTATAAATGGCATTAGATTTTTTTTTTGAGAAGATTGTAAGTTCCTGTAGATCAATATACCCAAAGCCTTTCTCTCACAAAACTGCGTTACTTATCTGAAAAAGAAAATAAAATGTAAAAAGAAATGGAGCAAAAAGGAGCACTTTGTAAAGAAAAAAAGGAAAAGGAAAGATTTTCTCAAAAGAAAGGAAAGAAAAAGAAGAGGAGGAATGTACCAGTTCCAATACCATTATTACCACGATGCATGGTAAGTGTGGATCAGATGCGCTGAATTCACACAACTACCACTTTTACTACCACTAAAATGTGTATGAAGCAATTTGAGCATTTCCTCTAGGTAAGTGAAATTTCCCAGTAGACTCGTGTTATTAGCTCCATTGTGCAGATAAACTCAGTTTTCTTTGTTCTTAATTTATATTACCCATCATGCATTACACCTGCTGAAACTATCATGTGAAGCTAGGCGTTTTGAATGCTGACTCTTTTATATGCCAATATATCTTTTTGAGAATTGCTAGTGCCATTAGACTAGTATTTCCAAAAGGTTTCCTCTCACAAAGTTACATTACTTATCTAGCAAAAAAGAAAGAAAAAATAATTGAATAAAAGAAAGGAAACAAAAAGGAGCTTGTGGTAAAAGACAAAAGAAAAGGGTTTACTCAAAAAAAAGAAAAAAAAAGAAAAGAAAGAAAAGGAGGAAGAAGTTTTGAAATTTTTTTGAGATCTTTTCTTTTCTTTTTTTTTTGAGAACTAGGATAGGTGATATTCTTTTAAGAACTAGAAGATATGGAAGATCTGGTTTATTATAGTTGATGATTTGTGATAGATTTGTTTATAACAGTTGAATGTCTATGCTATGTAACAAGACTTGTCTCAGTGACTATAACTCTCTATTGGCAAACAAAGGTTCTGGTAGGGGCCGGCCACACCAACATTTTCAAGAAGACCAAAAGAATATAAAAATAAAAAATATTAATAAATAATTAAAATTAATTTAATATTTTTTATAAATATTATTTGATTGTACTTGACGTTGTTTCATTGAACTAAATTCATCTATAATAGAATCTACAGTAAAATTTTCAGCTATCTCATTCTTGATATAAGTGACTAAATAATCAGCAAGAATGTCGTCTTTCATATTATTACATAATCTGATCTTGACAATATTCATTACTGAAAATGCTCTCTTTGTATTAGTAATTGAAACCGGAAGAGTCATAGGCGTCCTTGACTTATGGAGAATGCGTGCGCATCAGTCGTGGCAACAGTGGCGCGTCGTGCCGAGTGCCGTCGGCGCGGCACGATGGGATGGGACGTCCATCAAGTGATAGGGCCGAAGACGATGCGATGCGATCGCGGTAGCATCGGTGCAAGTCCGAGATGCGACAGGCGCTCGCCTGCTCGTGCCCCTCAGGACCCGATCACATCGTGCAATAGGTCCAGCCACTAAAGCGATGCGCAACTCCACCGCACGTGGTATCCATCGGTGCAACGAGACTAACGGAGGCTACCGGGATAGTAGCCACTGCCTGTTGCTTCAGTGGTATCCGACCTTGCACATGCAGCCACTCGATCGTACTATAGAGGCATTCCCGCTGGTCATGCAGCATTACTAGTCCGATCACCATGACATCCATCAATGTGGCAAATGGGACGGTGCCAGCTGCGTGTGGCAACTTTGCCATGGCGGGTTCCAGAAACGGGTACCGATTGAGCAACAAGAAGGAAACCCTTTATCTTCTCCTAAATAATTATGAAAAATAAAAAAATTAATTAAAAAGAAAGAGAAAGTTGGAAGTGACTTAACTTTCAAGTAAAGAAAGCTAATTTATAGTATTTGTTTCTTTTTAAAACTTCTTTTTTCAAGATTCTCTAAGTTGTATTAATACCTCCCAATTTTAAGAGGGGCCAAATAGACAAATACCTATATATTTAAAATTTTGTCTAGAAAATTTAACTTGTAATTGAAAGTTACTGGAAAGCTGAGGGGGGCCAAGGCCCCCCCTGTCGCCCTGGCAGTCCACCACTGGTTCTGCATGCAACTCATGGCTGGTGCATCCCAAATGCTTATGGCTGGTGCATCCCAAATGCTTATGCCTGGGTAATTATAGTGTGGGTGGGTCTCAAAGAAAAAGGTAAAAGAAAGAAGCCATCTGTCATATCTTTTCATTTTTCGTGTAAATCTTAGTTTGACACTATGAGAGTGCCATCTAAGTATAGGATGCTAGCACCAAAGTTCTTCGGAACATCACACTTAAAAGAAGCACATGAGAACACTTGGCAGTATCCAAATATCCAAATTTATATTTGGTGACTACAGAATGACTAGCAGATTTAAAGTCAGACAAAGCAGGCACATCATACTTAACTGAGGATATTGCAGTTTGGGTCTATAATTAACTTTAACAGTGAATGCAACCTGGAGATTTTATCCAATTGTGGGTTAAGTAGGCCATATTCATCTGTCTCAAAATAAGTTATCCCAGTCATTATCTAAATTGGCACTTGAATAAAGTTATTCAACTTATTTTGCCAAATATCTTCAATAATAACAAATAAAGTAAAAAACATAAATCAACCACAAACCGTTCTGAACTCTCTTGGTTTAGTAGAAAGCATCTTTTCCCCCATTCTTGATATATTCATTAAGTGCTCGAATAAAGTTATTTAACTTATTTTCCAAAATATCTTCAATAATAACAAATAATTTTTTTCTTAAAAAAAAGAAATCAACCAAGAACCTTTCTGTACTCTCTTGGTTTAGTAGAAAGAATCTTTTCCCCCTTCTTGGTATATTCATTAAATTGGTAATTATCACTTCAAGCTCCATTTTTTGCAGATCTAAGTGGACTCCACATGAAGAATGAGATTTAAATAGACAAGGAAGGTTATTCCTAAATTGATTCGTTAGATTCAGATCCCTTTATAAGTTAAGGATTTAAAATGATTTATGGAAACTTCTTCTTTGTTGACTCTTGTAACTATATTGAATGTGATCTTACTACTATATGGGGCTTGAAATGTTGAACAAACTAGTGAGCTGGGTAATGCCTTAGTGGCTGTGCCCCACCCCTCCTTGGAGGAGGTACCATGTTCGAGTCTTGCGTGGAGCATCCCTGAGTAATTGGAACGGGGTAATTCACCTTATGTGGGTCATACCTCCCTTTCTCTCGAAAAAGGAAATAAAGTTTTGTGAGTTCTTTTTTTGTTGTTTAGATGTAATATTCTTTAATATTTATGTTACATGTCTATAGTATGGCATCCTGAATTTGGGCATCCTCCATGTTATGTAGGCCGGAGATCTTATTATATATTGCATCCTATATTTTCAATTTTTTGCCCATATATGAGATGTAACAAGAAAAAAAAAAAGGAAGAGTGAAATACCTGGATCAAACTTCTTTCTCACTCTTCCTCTCTCTCTCCCCCCCCCCCCCCCCCCCCCCCTCTCATTCTCCTTGGATGCTCTCTTTCTCATCTTTTACCTTGAAACAGGGGGAGAAAAGGGCATCAGGTTCTTTCTTTCCAAATCAGTATGGTTCCTTTACTAGGCTGAGCTGCTCTAAACCAGGTATTTCAGGCGGTTCGGCCAGTAAGGACCCGGTTGCATTGGTTCGGACACAAACTTGTACCAGACAATGAACTATTCTGTTTCGTGTTTAACATCATTCTAGGTTATGGCCGTAAAGTATTGGTGTCAACCGTACTCGGTGGTTCAGTCTACTACTAAATACCTTGAGACATGCTTCTCTTTGTAGTGCAACTGCAAGCCAATGTTTGTTGCTGATGCTAGGTGGGAAAAAAAAAAAGGAATGCAAGCATGAAAGTGAGCCTATTTGCATGACTAACCACCTAATCTATGTGATCTCTCCATGCAGGTGGAAAGGGGTGAAGTGAAGAAATTGGAGATACCAAGCATGCAAGTAAGCCCGAAAAAATTCACTTCTACATGATTTGTTGATTTTATGAAAAACAAGGTTTATATCGATAGATTTACTCTAAATGAGATGTTGCTTATTATACACCCAAGAATGAATTTGTGAATGCCTAATTAAAGAGGAGGTTTATGTCATCTGTCACCAACAAGGAACTATTTATCTTTTTCTGTACTTTTTTCTTTTTTGTGTGGGGGTTGGGAGCGGTGATATGATGGTGGGAACATTGCAACAAATCAGTTCGTAGAAATGATGGAATAATTATCATGGTGCGAGAGGATTACAACCACCGGACCAGAAGCCTCTTTGCACAAATTTCTTTTGGCAGGATACTTGTGATTTCATGTTTTAGGTTGTCGAACATGAAAACCTGTTGAAGGATGCATAATTTTTCATTGCACTAAAATGGAGAAGGCTCTTGTGACTACTATCTATGTTTGGGTGTTTCCAATTCTAGTATGAGATACTTTCTGGAAGTTGGTGCTCTGGCCTGTGGTAACACATTGTTTAACATGGTATCATAATTCTCTATGGTTAAAATAATAGTTTATGGCCATGCTGGTGATGATCTCTCTATGCTTAAAGGTTGTACACTCTGTCAACTTCATTTGTTATTATTTTCGTTCTTTCTTTTTAGATGTCATGTAATTCTTCTCTTACTTGGAAAATAGTTGGAGATATTCAAACTCTTATATCCTTTTATGTATTGTTTGTGCTGTTCTCCATATAATTGTTTAGCCAGGAGTCATCAAGTCTTCATGAAGTGGAGGGAGAAGTTCCTACAAAGCAAACAGCAATGACGTGGCTGTTTTGGTTTCAGGAGAATCTGTTTGAACGAAACAAAATTTTTAAAGGTAAACTGATGATGATTGTACTGGCTGTCAATGTTCTTTTACATTGTTGTTAGCAGCTCCTGTCAAAAGCATGGTGAGAAAGAAGATGGCAGCAAGCTGTCTTGCTTATCTCAATGATAACATGGTTCTTCAGATGCAAACTGGCAAATTTGTCCGGGTGGTGTAGTTGGTAATCACGCTAGTCTCACACACTAGAGGTCCCCGGTTCGAACCCGGGCTCACACAATGTTTTTATAAAGGAAGTATGCTAGGCTCATTTCAGAGTAGGGTCAGCCTTTATATATACTATCAGAAAAAGAACAAAAACCCGGGCTCAGACAATGTTTTTATAAAAGGAAGTATGCTAAGCTCATTTCAGAGTAGGGTCAGCCTTTATATATACTATCAGAAAAAGAACAAAAACCCGGGCTCAGACAATGTTTTTATAAAAGGAAGTATGCTAAGCTCATTTCAGAGTAGGGTCAGCCTTTATATATACTATCAGAAAAAGAACAAAAGGGAATGGAATCTGTGTGATTTGCGTTTCATCCTCACGCATTCTGTGGATTTTGCTGGGTTCTTCTATGTCTTGATTACTTTTTCTTAACTAATTTAGTTAAGCATTTGATGGGCTGTTTTCAGGTCCTTATATTTTTTCTTTTACCATCCAACTCTTTCACAAGCAGCCGCATTGTGAGAAAGTTTTCAGGAAAAAAGAAAGCTTCTGGGGAGAGTGACAGCTCTGGAGAGGGAAACAGAAGATTGTCGAAAAAGTCTTTCATGGTGATTGTTGCAGCAATGATTGGATTCAGTTGGTGGATGGTTAACTAGGAGAGTGACACTCTTCTCAACCTGATGACTCCATGCCATTGGCGTCAGCCCATTGAAATTAATTGTTATTTTCTTTTATGTGGTGCCCTTATCATCTGGATGCATGTAACTGATTGATGATGGATCTGAAAGTTTTCGAGTGATTAGAGGATGGATCTGAAAGAATGAATGCATCAGGAGAGATTGGATCCTGATATGATTCTTTGAGCTGACAAATGTTTCAAATTACACATGGTAGCTCTAAAAATTTTATCTATGTAATTTGTAGATGGAGTAACTAAGACCGCGGGCATGATAGATATTTACTTGAAAATCAGCATTAAATGTTAATTATTGCTGAAAAATATGAGACATGTTCTCGATATCCATCTCTACTTGCTCTCCACTAGAGTGCTTGATGATGAAAGTTACCATAGCTACTTTAATGAAGCAAAATGGAAGTTCATCAAAGGTTCTTTAATAGTAATAAGAGAAAAGAAATTAAGTACATTTTACATGATACAAGTAAAATTGTACAAAAAGGAGGTGAATATAGTTGAAGATTTCTTTATTGAATTATGACATAAATGATTCAGTTATATAAGTGAGAAGGAACTTAATATTCTTACTAGAAACAAACTCATTTTTATAAAAGATATATCTCTAAAGACATGCATTCATTGTTTAACTGGCAAACGATATAGAGCTGCATTTCATAAATCCCCTTTATATAAAATATCACATGCTTTGGATTTAATTTATACTGATATTTATAGTGTAATCTATATATTTTTATCTTTATTAATAATCGTTCTAGAAAAGTATGGGCTTTTATTTTGAAATTCAAAAATCATATGCTTAATGTATCGAAGCATTTTCATGCTGATATTAAAAAGAAATAGAAATGTAGTTAAAGTATATTCGAGTAGATAATGGTGGCGAATATAGGGATCCATTTAAGAAATATTGCAAAAATCAAAGTATCATGTTTGAGAAAATTATTTCTAAAATATCTCAATATAATAGAGATTGCTGTGAGAAAAAATTATATTATGTGAAAAAAATTGGTATATACTTTCTCATGCCAAGTTGCCTAATTCTTTTAGAGGTGAAGTGATGAGAATTGTTATAGATTTGACCAGTTTTTCTTGTGATTTCTCTTAATGGTGATGTATTAGAAAGAGTGTAGATTGGCAAACATGTATCATATGATTACTTGAAGATATTTTGTTATAGGACATTTATTTACATCCCTAAAGATGAGAGATCCAAGCTTAATAGCAAGTCTAAATAATGTATCTTTCTGGATTATACACATAAAAAATTAGTTATAGATTATGAGATTCAGTTGATAAGAAGGTTATCAAAAGCAGAGATGCCATGTTTCTCAAAAATCAAATTATAGAAGATTTTGAAAAGATTCAGAAGCTAAAATCTATCACTATAAATTATATTAACCTGGATCGAGTGCCTCTTACCATGGTGAATAATGATAATGAAAGAGATGTACAGAAAGATGATAGTAATACAATTGATGAGCCCATACTTGATAATGATATGCCAAAAAAGTACATTAAATAAGCTCCTCCAGAACCACCAGTTATGCCTCAATTGAAAAGATGTACTATAGAGCATCGATCTTTCCAAAAATATTCTCTTTATAAGTATATTATGATCATTGATGAGGGAGAACCATAATGCTAGCACAAGGTCATGAATCATGAGTAAAAGAGAAAGTGGTTAAAAGCCATGTAAGAGGAGATAAAAACTTTGCATGAAAACTGCATATTTGAGTTAACGAAACTACTTAAGGATAAGAGAGCATTCAAGAATAAATAGATATTCATGTCGAATCCTGAAGAGAACCTCACAACCAAAATACAATGCATAATTGGTTGTGAAGGGATTCGGTCAGAAAAAGGATATTGACTTTGAAAATTTTTTCTCATCTATGGTCAAGATATTTTCAATCCAAGTTGTTCTTGGTTTAACTACCACATAAATTTGGAAATTGACAACTTAATATGAAAATTGCTTTTCTCCATGATGACTTAGGAAAAAAAATTATATGGAGCAACCAGAGAGATTCACAATTATAGGTAAAGAGTATCTTGTATGCATATTAAAAAAGAAATTGTATGGACTTAAGTAAGCATCTTGGAAACAATAAAAAAAGTTTAATTTCTTCATGATGGACCATAGGTATAGCAAAACCACTTCTGATCATTGTAGATAACATGTTGATTGTTGGCCATGATATTAAAAAAATTGAAAGCTTGAAAAGAGAGTTAAATAAGTTCTTTACCATAAAGGACTTGGGGCTGGCTAAATAAATCCTTGACATGAGAAATACTTGTGACACAAAGAATTACTCGTGACATAAAAATATGAAGCTTTGGCTATCTCAAGAGAGATATATCGAAAAAGTGCTAAAAAGGTTTAACATGGGTAAGTCTAAATCGGTTTGCTTTTCATTTGTAGGCCACTTCAAGTTAAATTCCAACCAATGTCCTATAAGTGAGAAAATAAAGAAGAAATAAAAAAGATTTCTTATATATCCGTAGTTGGTAGTTTGATGTATATCATGATTTGCACAAAGCTAGATATTACTTATGTAGTTCGTATTGTAAGATAATTTCTCTCTAATTATGGTAAAAAAATATTCAATAACTATTAAAAAGATCTTGAGGTATCGTAGAGGCACTTTTATAATATATTTGTATATTAGTGATGGCAAACCTATGTTGGATGGTTTGCACAAAGTTGGATATTATTTATGCAGTTGGTATTATAAGTCGATTTCTCTCTAATTCTGATAAGAAATATTAGATAGCTATTAAAAAGATCTTCAAGTATCTTAGAGGCACTTTTATAATATGTTTATATGTTGGTGATAGCAAATCTATGTTGGATAGGTATACATATATAAACATGATTGGTAATTTAGATTCTAAGAAGTCTACGTTCACGTACTTGAGGACTTTTTAGAAGAGTAGTGTTATGGTAATTTAAGTTATAAAAATGTGTTGCTTTATTCACTATGAAACTGAATATAAATTTATAAAAAACTTTTATGCATAAAAAAAAGTTTATAAGAGTTGGGCCTATAATAAAAAAAGTATATACTTTATCGTAACGATCAAAGCACCGTCCATCTTTTAAAAAATCTAATATTTTATTTAAAATCCAAGTACATTGATGTTAGACATTCTCTCTCTCTCTCTCTCTCTCTCTCTCTATATATATATATATATATATATATATATATATATATATATATATATATGTTTGTGTAGCCATGTAAATGTATGTATGTACGTGTAGCGACGTGAATTGATCATGGAATCAAGACTACATTTTTTTAAGTAATCCACGTAATTCTCACATGGCTGATGGCCCCACTCTTGTTGGTCCAAAATAGACGTCCTAATCATTTTGTGGTCCGGTCCACGCTTCCAAGTAAGAACACTCTTAAGGGATGTAGAGGGGATGGATATTCTTCGTCGTACCTTCCACATCCATATGCTCGACGACAAATGGGTCCCTCCAATATCATCAGAGAGCTAATGCCTAAATGACTCACGGACCCATTCCAGGACTACATTATTTGCGTGGATGTAACCGAAAATCGTGGGTCACGGAGGATTTGCCAATGTGATGAAAGAACATTCGTGCGTGTGGATTTGGGTGTTCGTGCTTGCGGTGTCTTTAAAATATTCGAGGTTTATGGGGTCCACCGATCCCCTGGCCACGCGTCGACAGCGTGTGCACGCAAGATCTGATCATGATCATGCAGACCTCATCGATCGTTCCATGCAACCGAGGGCAAAATTTTCCAGGCAAATGCCGTCCCACGGCAAGTGCGGGGTAAACGGGAACCGCGTTTAACGGAAACCGCGTGGAGGACTTGGTTTTCCTATAAAATTCCATGGCATTCCCTGGTCCCAGATACTCTCCGCCGGCTTGGATGGCCGGTGCGGAGCAGACGATGGTTAATCCACATCCAAGAAATCCTGGCTCGGAATTGCCACCACCACAACCATCACCGCCACCATCCATCCATCCACGATACGTACCAAACGGGGCCGGGTGCTCAAGGGCATCTTGAGGTCCATCTTCTATCTTGCTTGAGTTTTTGTGGCTGGAGAGCACCAAGATCCAATCTACCACCATGAAAGATGGAAGGAATGATCCCCAAAGAAAATTTATAGCTTTATGCCTTTTCTAAAATGAGGTTGTTGTTGTTGTTGTATCATATCTATTTATCCTTGTCAATTCTGTAATCGTTGAGTATGATGCTTTAGAAGTTATGCCTGTTTTGAAATTCTTTAGCATTTCGATTCTTTTGTACGATTTTTAATTTTATTGTTCTCATCTTTCCCGTTCCTCTCATATAAAGATAGATTCTAAGGGAGAAAATTGAGTGAACTGGTTAGCACGTACGAGTGAATCGAGCACCAAGTTGACATAAATCAGTAAGATTTCACCTTCCATTTTCATGGTTCCGACTTCTAAAAAATAATGAAAAAAACAAGAGGGAGAATTGCTGCGTTGGGAGTCTTCGTTTTAACTTTATAAAGAAAAGAAAAATGTCAACTGGATTATTAAGTTCAAAGGACATGCTGCATTTATTCCAGCAGGGTGGATGAGCGTTGAAATGAGAACGTTTATTATTTATTTATTTATTGCCTCTTTCTTCGGAACTTGTGGAGTTGCGTGCTCCAACGCCTTTCTTTGCCTATGCTTATAATACTGTACCGTACATGGTTTTTCTCAGCGGTTCTTGAACGAAGGAAGCCAAAAAGTGCCCGTTAGATGCGTGTGATGATGTGATGGGTCCAGATAAGCAGTTAGCCGCCATAGAGACCGGACGCTCAGGTATCCCAAGGAAAGATTAGTCTTCGTCACTGGGGCGTAGTACAGCTTTTCTCGCGACCAGCAGTTGACAAGAATTTGAACTTCGATTTAAATATTTTTTGATTATAAAATTTAAAAATAAAATAAAATAATAATAAAATAATTTGAAATTTTTATTGATCGATGATAGTAAAAAAATTAAAAATATATATAATAAATCACATCCATTTCGACTGACGCCATACAGTCAAGTTGACATACTTATTTTCGGATGAAAAATGATTATATAAAATTAATATGCATCATGCATCAAACATTTTTTTAATTGAGATTGAGGACCGTCTAGAATGATCACGTTCAAGATCTAACTTCTATTTTTTTTTTAATTAAAAAAAAAAAAAAAAAAAAAAAAAAAACTTCTCGGCCGCATTCTACTCTCCAACCACACCCATAAATAGGTCTGTGTTCATATATTTTTTCTCCTTTTTTTTTTCATCTCAAGTAAGCACAAAATCTTAATTTTCTTTGCTACCGCTCTACCTACCTTAGTGAACTGGTTCATGACTCAAGTGGACCATCTAAAAATGCGTATACTCTGTTTTCAGACCTGTTTTCTTTGCTTCTTGTATTGGGGAATAAATAATTTTTTCTAAAATCCTCTCTGTTTCATGGCAGATTTGTAGTTTTGGATTCCTTGCTAATATGACGTAGTATCCCTTCTTTTGCTCATTTGTTGTCTGGTATCCCTAGTCGAAGGGAAAGAAGGATTACGGAAGAAGTGGATGTCTTGATGGATAATTACAAAGAGGAGCAATTGGTTGAGTCCAGAGTCCAACATGAAAAGACGGAAGAGAGAAGGTTGGTTACGGGACCAATTATTTGGGGTATTTCATGTATTTTAGTTCTAACAAGCCGGCGCATTAGGGTCAAAGTGAATTGCATAACATGGATCCGTTTTGTATCCGATCCATGGGAATATGAATTGAAATTTGAGCTGACTAATATTCGTGTGTCATATTCATTAAAAAAATTGATAATAACGTCGGGTAGCGACAGCTGGCAGGGGACAATGTTGGTGGCCGATGGGGCTTGGATCCAATAAAGGCAACTATGGGGGGTCGATGTCGGAGAGCGGTGGCCGGCAGGGATGATGTCAAAGCAACGATGATCAGTGGGGGACAATGTCGGGTGACGGGCTGACGGTGAAGAACGGATGTAATGATCGGATGCCGGATGGGAGAGGGGTGATGGAGTGACACCGAGTGACCGAACCACCTGTGACCGGGAGGAGATGATCGATGATGGACGCTGATCTAGACTGGAGAGGGGGGGAGGCATCGGTGGTCCGCAGTTGGCCGTCGAGGGGGAGGGAGGATTAGCCAATTAGGGATTTACTCAAATGGATTCAATGGAAAAGATTTAGGGCTATTGAAGGCCTTTTATATTAAAATCACTGTTGATTTTTAATTATTAGATCAAAGATCTAACGATTCATAATAATATTAATATATATAAATATATATATATTATTTTATTTTATATAATCAGGTCCTGGGTCTGGCGGGCCTGGATATTCGGATCCATTTAATTATAGCTAAACGGGTTCGGATCCGGGTCCAGGTAAATGTGTCCAAATTTAATATCGGACATGGATCCGTTGGATAAATACCCGCGGATCTCAAGTCTAAACCCCATTCATTGATAGCTCTAATAGGAAACTCCCGAGTAGTAAATTTTGGCGAGACTCATGGTGGAGGTGGCAACAAGGACTTCGGCAAGGTCTCGATGATGCGACGGGATTCCAGCGATGGTTCTAGCTAGATCTTCAGCGGTGGCAATGATCCGACAAAGGAAGTTAGTGATCAGATGATGGGTGCTACCAATTGAAGGAAGAAGACAAGCATGGTAATCCAACCATTGGATCTCAATCTAATGATTGAAATCAAATCCAATTGGAGTTTAGTTTTGATCATACGGGATGTAGTGATTTTCAGGCACCTGATCAAAGATCAAATGGCAGAAAAGTCCTTAGATGGTCAAACATTAATTAGAACAAGAATTAGAATCCTATTGCTAGTGGGATTGGGCTTATTCACAACCATCTAACCATTGATACCTGTAAAACCAAGTCCTAGCCACTCCTATATTCTTTTTGTTTAGTCCCATATCGGAAAATCAAGAAAACCCTCTCCCTGCTCACCTATAAAAAGGTTCCCGTACCTTTACCTAGAGGCATCACTGAAAGGAACCATTCCTAGGGGTGAAGCATGCATTTTAAAACTTTTCTAAAAGCATGCAGCAGCAGAAAGCGATAAAAACATTTTATCAAGATGTTAATCTAATAATACCATGATTAAAATGCATCTAGAGTAATGTAAAAATAAAACCATGCAACCAAAGTATAAAATATAGAACTATTCTCATAACTATACAATGATGTGGTAAGGAACAATGTGTCATACATAACACAAGTACATACTTTGGTGATGTTTACCGGGAGAAACCAGAAGCCTGCCTCTTAGTCGCGATCCCAGGGACGCCACTGACCTGTGAAAAAATAATTCGGCTCTTGAAGCAGCACTCGTGTATCGCCTCTATGGATGGTCCACACCGTGTAGCGCGATTCCTTCTTCTTCCTTTTGAGGTGCTAGCCCCTACGGAAGCTTTGTCGGGCGGACTCTTCTTCAACTCCTTGAAGGCGAGTGGAACTCCTTCAACTCCTTGAAGTGCTAGTTGCTGCAACAGTGCCGAAACATAACAAGGACTCTCCCAGTTCTCTCTATCCCAAACCTTCAATAGAAGATATGCACTCAAAAATCCCACCCAAAACTCCCTCTATCCCGAAGATCCAATCTTTCAATCTCTCAAGGATCAATCAAGATCTCTAACCAAGGAATATGGTAGAGTCTCACCCTTGATCCAGATTTCTGGGTATGGAATATGAGGAGTGAACTATTCACTTTCTGCAGCCCAGCCATTTAAATAATAGTAGCAACCCTCAAAACAATTAAGAGGAATAAATGAGAGATTAAGGAGCAATTTTGGAGTCTCTTGAGATTCCAGGGAGGTTAAAAGTCCTTTGGAATTTAGTAATAGCAATCATTAAAACTCGAAACTCCCAGCATTAAATCCCATAACAATTACAGCATTGAATGAATGATTTTTGAATTTCAGCAGTCCGTCAATCGAGTCGACTCGACCATTCGAGTCAACTCGGCTCGAGTCGACTCATTCAAGAAGAGTCGGCTCGAATAGAAGTTTGATAACATCTTGTCAAACGAGTCCGGAATGATTTCTAATCATTTGCATGCCAACAAAGCAAGAAGAAACCATCGGTGTGCGATCCCATAGGTTCAAACACTAAATCGGTAGCATGGGAACATTCCAGTACCAGCCAAAGTAGCCATCTAGTAATGACACCCGGCGTCCGGATTGGTTGAAGGTTGCAGAGAAACATAAACCTGTCAAATATGGAATAGCATTGAACTTATTCCTTGAACCTCCTAATGCTCCAGATGGCAAAGGGTTAAAGTACCCAACCCTAAGTAGTCCATCAGAATATGTCTCAAAGAATCCCTGCAACTCCTTACAAGGAATGCCATGGCCAAGGTCTTACTCAATTGAGGCATATAAAGCTTTCAATCCAAATCATTTGGAGAGGTCAATCCTATCTCGATCCTACTACCACTACACAAGTACTTGACTGTACCCAACAACCTTCCATCACCAGATTAGAAATCCGAGTAGTCCGGCACCAAAGCACAGTGAGTTGCTTGCAAGCTACCATAGTGATCTCAAGTCAAAGGAATAATTCATGTCCACATTCTAATGCAAGACTCCTCTTCAGTAGCAAGAGAATCTCGCATGAGAGTCACATTCAGTGAAGTGTCAAACACAACACCCGATGTCATACCAGCATCTTCATGCTACTTGGTTAAGAGGACAACCAACAGATATGACATCAACGACCTACTCTTAATACACCATCATCCAGAAATAGTGCATCATTTGATCGCGAACTAATTTATGAACTACACGATGCATCCTCTCTATATCACATACAAGGTAGCTCAAAGGATATCATCACAAAAGAGTTTAAATTAAGGAAAATGCACCTATGATGAACAACCAAAAGATAACTTTTATTTATATCAAAATTCAAATACAAATAATACAACCATCTATAGCCTAGACGATTGGCTTTGGGACACAATTTCAACAACTCCCACTTGGACTAAAGCTAATCAGAACAGAATCGCATTTCCATTTTCCAATTACAATCTTTAAACTCTTGAATTCCGACTGCTTTAGTGAAGGGGTCGACCAGATTTTCCTTTCCATCAATCTTCTGAAGGTCGATGTCTCCTCGTGCCACAATCTCTCGTATGAGGTGGTAGCGGTGCAGATGTGCTTGGTGCGCTAATGGGACTTTGGTTCTTTGGCTTGAGCTATGGCTCCAGTGCTGTCACAAAATAGTGGAGGGTCATCTAGGAAAGGTACCACTCCCAGCTCGCCTAGAACTTTCGTAGCCACACAGCTTCCTTCGCTGCATCTGATGCTGCAATGTATTCTACTTCACAAATCGAGTCCGTCACGGTGTGTTGCTTGAAACTTTTCCGGCAGATGGCTCCTCCATTGAGGGTAAATACAAAGCCCGACATACTTTTGCTATCATCTCTATCTGACTGAAAACTTGAATCGGTATAACCAATAAGTTTTAAGTCAGGCTCTCCATAGATAAGCTATTGGTCTTTAGTATTTCTCAAATACTTCAGGATGGTTTTTACCACCTTCCAATACACTTCACCTGGGTCAGACTGGTATCTGCTAACTACTCTAGTGAGTATGCCATGTCTGGTCTTGTACATGTCATTGCATACGTAATAGATTCCACTGCCGAAACATATGGGACTCTACTCATACACTCTCTCTCCTCAGGAGTTGATGCACAATCCTTTTTGGAGAGAGTAATTTCATGGCCTATCGGAAGATAGCATTTCTTGGAGTTTTCCATGCTGAACCGTTTCAGCACGGTATCAATGTACATTGACTGGGACAATCCCTGAAGCCTCTTAGCTCTATCTCTATAGATCTTCATATCTAGTATGAATGAGGCTTCATCCAAGTCTTTCATAAAGAATTGAGATGAAAGCCAGACCTTTATTCCATGTAATGCTGGAATGTCATTCCCGATTAGGAGAATGTCATCCACATACAATATAAGGAATACAACCACAGAACCATTAGCCCACTTATAAATGCAAGGTTCTTCTTCGTTCTTAATGAAGCCATACGACTTGATACACTTATCAAATCGTATGTTCCAACTCCGAGATGCCTGCTTCAGTCCATAGATAGATCTTTGAAGCTTGCAAACTTTGACTCATCTGTGGATGTGAACCCTTCAGGTTGTATTATATACACCTCCTCTTCTAGCTCACCATTTAGGAAGGCTGTTCGGACATCCATTTGCCAGATTTCATAATCGAAGTATGCAGCTAAAGCAAGCATAATCCAAATGGATTTGAGCATTGCCACAAAGGAAAACATCCCGTCATAGTCAATACCATAATGCTGATGATATCCCTTGGCAACCAGACGGGCTTTGTAGGTCCCTACCTTTCCGTCTACGCCCCGTTTCCTTTTGAAAATTCATCTACACCCAATGGGTTTTATCCCTTCAGGTGGATCAACTAATGTCCATACATTGTTGATCTCAATGGACTCCATTTCAGATTTCATGGCTTCTAGCCACTTATTAGAGTCAGTCCTTTGTAGAGCATCCATATAGGTGATCGGATCCTCATTGTTTTCGTCAAGTTCAATGGGATCTCCATCTTGGACCAAGAAACCATAGTATCTGTCCGGTTGACATGGTACTCTACTGGATCTCCTTAATGGATGCTCAAAGGGCTTCGGATTTGAATTAGTAAAATCCAATTCTGAGGTGTCTCCTAAAAGTGTCAGTTATTCTACCTGTTAAACTTCACTAAGTTCAATCTTAGTGGCTACAGTTCCTTCACAAAGGAACTCCTTTTCCAAAAAGATAGTCCTAAGACCAATAAACAATTTTTGTTCATCAGGCAAGTAAAAGAAATACCCTTTAGATTCTTTTGGATACCTAATAAATAGACACCGATCAGACCTAGGTCCTAGTTTATCAGTCTGCAAACACTTAACATACGCTGGACACCCCCAGACCTTAAGGTGTGAGAGCACCAGTTTCCATTCAGACCACATCTCATATGGAGTCCTGTCCATAGACTTACTAGGAGACCTATTAAGAAGATAACAAGCAGACCCCATGGCATAACCCCAGAAAGAGATAGACAGAGTAGCAAACCCCATCATGGACCGGACCATATCCAACAAAGTCCTATTCCTCTTTTCGGACACACCATTTAGTTGGGGTGTCCCGAAGGTGTCCATTGAGAGAGAATCCCATTCTCTTGAAGATAAGTCAGAAACTCAGTGAAAAGATATTCGCCTCCTCGATCAGATTGAAGAGTCTTTATACTCTTTCCAGTTTGTTTTTCAACTTCATTACGTTATTGTTTGAACATTTCAAATGACTCAAACTTATGTCTCATAAGATAGACATAACCGAACCTAGATAGGCCGTCTGCAAAAGTAATGAAATAATTATACCCACCTCTAGCACTGACATTCATAGGTCCACATACATCTATATGTACTAGACTTAGAATTTCTTTGGCCCTTTCATCTTTTCCAGAAAAAGATGATTTGGTCATTTTTCCAAGTAAACAGAATTCACAGGTAGGTAATGATTCAAAATCATTTACCTTTAAGAGACTTTCTTATCTTAACCTGTTTATTCTATTATTGTTTATATGACCTAGCCTACAGTGCCAGAGATAAGCATCACTGACATTATCCATTCTAGGGCATTTGTTTGCTGTGTACATTACACTCATAGGCTGTGATAGCAAATAGATGCCATTTACTAGATTTCCACTCATTACAATTGAACCATTCAAAGTAATGTTACAAACATTTCTCTTTATTGAAAGTTCAAAACATTCATTGGCTAATAAGCCTATAGAGATAATGTTTACAAGAAATGTAGGACAATAATGGCAGTCATATAAAATGACTTTACAAGATTCAAAAATAAGAGAGAAATCTCCTAACGCCAGAACTGTAACTCGACTTCCATCTCCAATGTTCAAAACCTTTTCCCATCATCGAACCTCTTACTAATTCGAAGTCCCTGCAATTTATTGTGAATATGGTAAGGACTCCCAGTATCAAGTACCCAATTAGTAGTATCACAAAAAGAATAGGTACAGGGATTTATCATATAAATACCTTGAGCAGCAATATCTTACTGCTTCCTCTTTTCGGCCTGTTTGGGTCAAGGGATGCAATATATAGAGGACAATTCCTCTTCCAGTGACCTGCTTCTTATAATAGAAGCACTTCGCCCAACTCTGGTCTACTTTTTTCTTCCCAGCTTGACTGGCCCCAGCAACGCTCTGCACCTTTTTGGTCTTTTTCTTTTTATTATTTTCTTCCCCTTCCAAAGAGGGCGATGCATTGCCCTGTTTCCTCCCACCAAGTACACTAACCCCTAATTGAGGTTGTGGTCCTTCTCATAGTTATGTAGTAATCCCAACAAACTGTGGTAGTTCATTATAGGCCTATGCATCTAGAAGTAATCAAGAAAACCAAGGTAAGAAGGGGGCAGAGAATTCAGTATAGCATCCTTCCTAAGCTGTTCATGCAGGGGACATCCAAGTTTGGCCAGGCGTTCAAATAACTTGGTCATGTACAATACATGATCAGTTACTGATGCCCCATCTCTCATATGGGCATTATAGATGGCACGGGAAGTCCTGTACCACTCTACATTGTCATGCGTGCCGAAGGATTCTTACAACTTTTGCAAGATTTCCTCCGGTTGGGCCTCCTTGAATTTGCGATTGAACTCGTCGTTCATAGCCACCAACATAATGCAACGTACAGTAGTTCTATCAGAAACCCACTTCTGATAAGTATCCCTGATAGATGTAAGAGCATTAGCTACGGGGACCTCAGGTGCTGGATTCGATATAACATACAGGATCCTTTCGTGCTCTAAGACAATCTTGAGCCTTCGATACCAATTATCGAAGTTTGGGCCAGAAAGTTTTTTATTATCAAGTAATGAACGGAGGGACAAGTTGGCAGACATTTTTCTAAAAAGAAAACCAAAAGACCAATTAGTACATGAATTTCAATTTTAATCCTAAAGACATAGACTTTAGTCTAAAGGTCTTTCCACATATTTTATTCAGATTAGTAGCCTCTACCTCTAATCCGATGAATTACACTTAATTCCTTAGTGGGTACTAGAATCTTAAAGGTGCCACATGAGCCCGACTTTGGCCGACTCACCCAGTGAACCTAAAGGTAGGTTCAATTAACCAATTGCTTCTTCCAAGCAATTTCTAGTATAATAAATTTTGCCCCAGGAGCACTTCAATCGGCCTTTGGGCTTCTGCTAAAAAGGTCCTGGTTAGGTCCAACCATTAACATGACTAAATTCAGTGCTTCTAACTAATGAATGATCAAGCTCGACTTTGGTCGGCTCACCTGACCACCATTAAGAGAGTTGCACTGAGTCATCATATTATGAATGGCAATTCCAATAGCCTCATGACCACCCGTACTTTGGTACTGCCGATAATCACCCAACTAAAGGACACATTACCACCCAACTTAATGGGAGGCTAAGATTCAGTTATCCCTATAATATCATCTTTTTAAGGACCTAATAATTTAGAGGATTTAAAAATGTGACATATGAAGAATACATGGACCATGATCAATAATCCTCCCACTAACTTGTAGAAGGTTCATGAAAATCTTGGTCCATGGGCACCTAAAATCAGACAAATCTGATTAACCTTAGGTGACATGGGTTAATCCAATTTAGTGAGGTTCTCATGAGTCAATTCCAGTTAGCCGTATCAGCCAGGTAAGCGCGGTCAAGGAATGAGTTGTGGCTTTAACCATCTTTCCTTACACACTAGCTACAAAGGAGCTAGCCAGGAAAGAGGTACCCTCATAACCATAGACCATAAGGCAGCTTGCCTAGATACCAACTCGGTTCACCTTCCTCAACCAGATTAGACTTAAAGAACTAGATCAATCACTAAGCCACGATAGATCCTTTTAGATGTTTGGATCACACTTTCTAACTATTAGAAACTATAGAAAAATTAAACCTAATTTAACTTTTGATTAGTTTCTTATCTCTAATTAATCCAATTCATCTAATCTTAGGTCTAACCCAAATAAGGATCTATTCCTAGCCCATCCCATTAAACCCATGATTTATGAATCATGACTTAAGATCAGAATCATATCTTTAAATCTTAAAATTATACATCTTAATTATCAATTAAGTGTATCACATTATTTGAAACATTTTCAAAAATGAAATGAAACAATTTCATAAAAGTTTGAAGCTTAAAATTACTGTTTCTTAATTTTTTGATCGAGTCAGCTCTTCCAGAACATACATTTCTGGTCGAGTCGGCTCTTCTGTCAGCTCTGCTGCTCGAGCCGACTCTGTCAGCTCTGCTCAGCCGACTCTTCTGTTGCTGCTCGAGCCGACTCTTCCAGAACACAGATTTCTGGTCGAGTCAGCTCTATCTGAACGAGCCAGCTCTACAATCAGCTCTATTGAACGAGCTAGCTCTTCCAGAATATAGTGTTTTCAAACTTCAAACGTTTCCATATAAACTTTTCAAGATTTTAGATCAAATTTCTTTTAGATCTTATCTAAACATAATTATGATATATAAATCAAAGATTAAAATAATTTTAATCCATTAAATTTTTTACTTTCTTCTTCATAAGATCATGACGCATCAGCACCCCTACACGCCATATGAGATCCCTTGGAATGGGAAGAGATGGTCTTTAAACCATACTTCTCTCGTATGACCGGACGGCCATGGCGAATCCATCTTGATCCGAGTACTATATGAAGGAAATTAAATCGATTTCATATGAAACATTAAACTAGATGTATGCGCCAACCTGGCTCTGATACCATTGAAAGGAACCGTTCCTGGGGATGAAGCATGCATTTTAAAAATTTTCTAAAAGTATGCAGCAGCGGAAAGCGATAAAAACATTTTATCAAGATATTAATCTAATTAACACAACCCCAATACCAAGATTAAAATGCATCTAGAGTAATGTAAAAATGAAACCATGCAATCAAAGTATAAAATATGGAACTATTCTCATAACTATACAATGATATGGTAAGAACAATGTGTCATACATAACACAAGTACATACCTTGGTGACATTCACCGGGAGAAACCAGAAGCCCACCTCTCAGTCGCGATCCCAGGGACGCCACTAACCTGTGAAAAAAAACCCAGCTCTTGAAGCAACACTCGTGTACCACCTCTACGGATGGTTCACACCGTGTAGCACGATTCCTTCTTCTTCCTTTTGAGGTGCTAGCCCCTACGGAAACTTTGTCGGGCGGACTCCTTCTTCTTCAACTCCTTGAAAACGAGTGGGACTCCTTCAACTCCTTGAAGTGCTAGTTGCTGCAGCAGTGCTGGAACAGAACAAGGACTCTCCCAGTTCTCTCTATCCCAAACCTTCAATAGAAGGTATGCACTCAAAGATCCCACCCAAAACTCACTCTATCCCGACGATCCAATCTTTCAATCTCTCAAGGATGAATCAAGATCTCTAACCAAGGAATATGGTAGAGTCTCAACCTTGATCTAGATTTCTAGGTATGGAATATGAGGAGTGAACTATTCACTTTCTGCAGCCCAGCCATTTAAATAATAGCAGCAGCCCTCAAAACAATTAAGATAAATAAATGAGAGATTAAGGAGCAGTTTTGGAGTCTCTTAAGATTCCAGGGAGGTTAGAAGTCCCTTAGAATTCAGCAACAGCAATCATTAAAACTCAAAACTCCCAGCATTAAATCCCATAACAATTACAACATTTAATGAAGGGTTTTCGAATTTCAACAGTTCATCAATCGAGTCGACTCAGCTCAAGTCGACTCATTCAAGAAGAGTCGACTCGAATAGAAGTTTGACAACATCTTGTCAAACGAGTCCGGAACGATTCCCAATCATTCGCATGCCAACAAAGCAAGAAAAAATCCTCGGTGTGCAATCCCATAGGTTCAAACGCTAAACCAGTAGCATGGAACATTTGAGTACCAGCCAAAGTCACCATCTAGCAATGACACCCGCATCTAGATAGGTTGAAGGTTGCAGAGCAACATGAACCTGTCAAATATGGAATAGCATTGAACTTATTCCTTAAACCTCCTAATACTCCGGATGGCAAAGGGTTAAACTACCCAACCCTAAGCAGTCCATTAGAATGTCTCAAAGAATCTCTGTAACTCCTTACAAGGAATGCCCTGGCCAAGGTCTTACTCAATTGAGGCATATAAAGCATTCAATCCAAATCATTTGGAGAGGTCAATCCTATCTCGATCCTACTACCGCTACACAAGTACTTGACTGTATCCAGCAACCTTTCATCACCGGATTAGAAATTCGGGTAGTCCGGCACCAAAGCACAGTGAGTTGCTTGCAAGCTGCCATAGTGATCTTAAGTCAAAGGAATAATTTATGTCCACATTCTAATACAAGACTACTTTTCAGTAGCAAGAGAATCTCGCATAAGAGTCACATTCAGTGAAGTGTCAAACATAACACCCGATGTCATACCAGCATCTTCATGCTACTTGGTTAAGAGGACAACCAACAGATATGACATCAACGACCTACTCTTGATATACTATCATCCATAAATAGTGCATCATTTGGTCGCGAACTAATTTATGAACTACATGATGCATCCTCTCTACATCGCATACAAGGTAGCTCAAATGATATCATCACAAAAGAGTTTAAATTAAGAAAAATGTACCTATGATGAACAGCCAAAAGATAACTTTTATTTATATCAAAATTCAAATATAAATATCACAACCATCTACAGCCTAGACGATTGGCTTTGGGACACAATTCCCAACAATCACTCCCTAGAATCCCTCTAGAGCTTTTGCATAGGGGGATAGGAAGGGATCAACTTAAAAGCAATCAAGTGCAGAAGTTTAGAAGGGAAGAGGAGATCTTGTAACAAGGCAAAACATGATTTTTTTATTCCTCATTTTTTTGTATTTCTTTGATATGCAATAAAAGATTATACTTTTAATTATGAGTTCTTTACTTGTTCTCTTTTATTTGCTTTTTATTATGCTTTAACGTTAAATTAAGTTTAGGGACAACTCTTGCTTTTTGGAGATGCGCCATGATCTATTGTGGATACGAGGTATGCCAAGAAAAAAGTAGTTGAATACCTAGTACCTCCTAGCGATATACCATGATCTATGGATGCGGAGTGTGCCAAGGAAAGACGGGTAATTCTCTAAAACTAATTACATTTAAATCATAAAAAAATATAGTTTTGTCAATGCAAGATTAACTTAAAACTTCTGAAATAATTTCTTTTACTTGCTTCGATCTTAAGAGTAGTTTATTTGTTATTTATTTTTATTTTTATGCCACAATAATTATTCTTTTTTCTTTAAAAAAATTATAACTTAATCCTAAAATTCTTGAGGATACGGTCCTAACTTATCCTAGTTATAGAGTTTGAGTTAGTGACTTATTTTTAACCATCCATGTCAGCGATCACTGACATGTCAAGATCCATATGTCCAATCACTAAGTGACACATCAATATCTATAAGTCACATAATCATCCATGTATCATGAATTATATTTTTGATTATTTAAATTTTACAAATATTTTTATATGGTCCTTATACTTTAAAAAATCTCTAATTAGGACATCTGATTTTCAAGATGGTTTAATTTAACATTTCCAACATAATAGGAGAAGGTGATGATTATGACATGGGACAAGTCATTGTATGTATTTAAAAAGTTGAAAGCGGTAGCGAAGGAGATGCAGACCCGGTCCATATCCGAAGATGATCCTAAAGTAGATTATGTTCAGATATTTGATGACAACGACTATGAATGTAGCAATGACCGCAAAGGAGTATGCGGGCTCGGCATTCTTAGTTTTATCATTGCCGAGCTTCCTACCACTATCGAGTTTCTTCTTAAAAAAGAATAAGTCGGTAATTGTGGATCATGGAACTAATGATCTCAAGCATTTGCTCAAGCTAAAGTAGAACAGATAAGCCAAGAAAACAAATGAATCAAAAGTAGGAATTATTTTCATTCTATCTTGTTTATCCTCTTTTAATTTTTTTTTTCTTTTTAGATTCTGATCAAACTCTTTATGTTTGTCTTATATATAAGTAGTATTGAGATAGTAGATTACATCCAACGACTTGGATCATCGATATATAAAAAAATTTAAAACTCAAATCTTTTTAAAAAGAGATAAGTCTACGAATAAATATTATATAATATTTTGAGATATATTTTAAAAATTTTAAAATTTTCTATTGCTAAGCATTGAGTTACAAAGGTAAAATTTTCTTTACTATTAAAAGGTTTTTGGATAAATTATGCTCTTGGATTTTCAAGTTTCATAAATATATTTTAAAAATCCTTAAAATTTAGAATCTTTAAGAAGTCTGTCAATTTTCAAGTGTAATTTAGGAACCACTGGCGTGTGGCACAGTTGGTTGTGAGACTTATCTCACAACCAGCTGGCAAGAGTTCGAGTCCGGATTTGGATATATTTTGACTGAAAAATCCGGGGATAAAATAAAAAATAGACTCACAACCAGCTGGCAGGAGTTCGAGTCCGGATTTGGACATGTTTTGACCGAAAAATCCGGGGATAAAATAAAAAATAGAAAAATAGTTCGGGAGTGAAATCAAAAAAAGAGAAAAATTAATAAAATAATCCTGAAGCCGCTGTTGGCCGGTGGTTGTGAAAAAGTTAAGGATATATATAATAAATCCCGAGGGATTTGAACATATTGAAATCAAAAAAAGAGAAAAATTAATAAAATAACCCTGGAGTGAAATCAGAAAAAGAGAAAAATTAATAAAATAATCCTGAAGCCGCTGTTGGCAGGTGGTTGTGAAAAAGTTAAGGATATATATAATAAATCACGTTCACTCGGCTGGCGGCAGTGGTAGTCAGGTTAACGTACTCACCTTCGGGTGGGGAATGGCTGCGGAAAAATTAATATACGCCGTGTATCGAACATTCTCTGACCGGGGTTGGAGGACCGTCTAGGGATGGCCACACCCGGGATCTAACTCCTTTCCCTTTTTTTTCATCCAAAAAAAATATATATATATATATTTAGGATAAATTATCAGAACTTGAGATTAAGTCAAAATTATATTTGTACCTAGTAATTTTAAAAACCTACACCATCAACCTCAACATTTATTAAAAGTTTGCATTTTAATGCAGGCTATTAGGCAACCCGTTAATGCTGAGTGGGACCAACTGCCATGTATTAATTTTTTTTAAATGACCTAACTGTCTTTCAATTGAGGGAATGAAATCCCCTTCTATAAAAACCCATCTCCTCCATTCTTCTCTAAAAACCCTTATCCTTGTCTTGCGCCGATGCTGCCAGGCAATGGCAACCTCCTCCTCTGGTGCAGCGATAATGGCCTCATTCCCTGGTATGCCTCCACTTTCCAGCTCTAGTGCTCCATGGACATCCTCCCGATCCACATTTCCAGGTTCTTCCCTCCCACCCTCTTCGTCTATGATCTAAATGTCTGATTTTTCATTTTCCATTGCTTTGAGAAGGAGCTTTTTCTCTCTTTTTTCGTTGATTAAATGAACTTTATCCTACGTAAAATAGAGTTGCTGTCCTATTTAGACTATAGAGACTAATGACAAATAGAGGCATACGGGGATGGGGCCTAGTCAGGGCTTGCTTTACAAGAGATAAGCTCAAAATAGGGAAAGCTTGCTCTGGCTTAGCAGCAAAATAGAAGCCTCCAGCTTCTTGTCTTGGCTGAGAACAGTAGCCAGCTTTTGTTATTTGAAATTAACGTTACCGTATTAGATGTTTAGTATTTAAATGTAACTTAAAGTAAATGATTGAATCTAACTGGATATAGTATAACATGTGTGTTTTTCGTAGAAGGAAAATTAGTAATTTAAGGATAGAGTTAAGAAAGTTATATTGCAAAATTAAAAAAATAGGTGAGAGTAATGCTACGATGAATCGACTTTTGGTTGGGATGTAGCCCTACTTGTTTTTATAATTATGCTTATGTTTAAGTGATGCATTGCAGTATGACAATACTTGTTATGACAATGAATGTTGGACTTAAATTTGTTTGTTGGACAATGTAAAAAACTTTTATGTTTAGCAAGAGCTTATAGCTGTTTTATAGTCCTTGCACTTATGTTTTCTTTGTATAAAAGCTCCGGTTCATACATGATCGCTTGTTTGCCTCCTATTGTAATGCCATGAGAAGTGGATAATTTCAACCATGAATGTGCTGTTGGATGCTCTCAAATAATAAGTGAGTGATAATTGGTACCTAGATTCAGTGGTCAGGAAGTAGAGCAGAAACATTGTAGAAAGGAAAAGAAAAGTAAAGCTCAACATAGTGTACTGTTTTGTATGGTCCTATCCATACCATCAAAAATCAGTGTTAGAAATCTTTATTTTAACTTCATCTAAAAAATTATGCTGATCAGATACCCAAAAACCTTGCATATCATAGCCATAACATGCATCTGGGATTGAGAACAAATGCAAATTTAGACTATAACACAAAGTTTCACAGCAAAACAATATAACAGTATTGATATTGATCTCCAACAACATATATAAAAATGTACTGAAAACTATATAAGATAACATCCTTCACAACATTCCATTAGCGTATATAAGAACCTGCTGAAATATTAAACTATATTCGATGTAAATTGTTTAATATAAACATGCCGCACTATAATACATAGTGGCAGACCATCACAAGTAGCCTACATGGCACCAAAACAAACCACAGTCATCTATTCATTCATTAACAAAAAAATTACAGTGATCTCTCGCAGGTAGCCCACATGGCACCAAAATCAACAAGATAAAAAATGTCAGATTACAGCAGCCCACTTTAACCACCCCCAATACAACTTTGCTGTCTTGTTAATGCATTTAAAGTCCTTCCCCTTGAATCAGACCTAGCCCTAGTTCCAACTTCCAAAGGCCTTCCCCTTCTATCAAACGCACCCCTTAAAGCAAAAGAACCCCTTGAAGCAGAACCCCCCTTGAAGCAGATCCACCTCTTCCCCTTAAGGCAGATGTAATTTTAGTTGTTCTATTATATGTTTAGGACCACTCTCATGCTTTTTTCTACAAAGATCAAAAGGACTGTGAGGCATGTAATTTGATGTATTAAACCCAAACAGAAAATTCACAAATATTACTACACCAAAAATGATTTATAGTAGTGGTCAAAATCATGGCAAAAAATATAAAAAATTATTGGTAAAACCTATACCGGTAGTTGGCAAACCGTGATATTAATAGATCATTACTTGGTAATGGTACATTACATTTAATATTAATAGATGATTGTATATCAACAACTATTTTCATTTAGTTGTTAGACTATCTTAACTCATATAGTTAAAATCACATTAACTTTAAAAATTTATTAAATATGAAAATTCTTTTCTAAGATATTTAAATAAATATCTAGTGATAACATATTATGATCAGAAAAAATTTAAATTAGTTTGCAATGATACTAATTTATCATAAAAACAAATCTAAAATAATTGATAGTTAAAATTATTAGCTATACAATAATATATAAATGATAAAATTTATTCATCGATAAATAGTCCATATCCTACAGTAAAATTATAGATATTATCAATTAAATTCTATTTAACCAAAAATATTGTTATTACAAGATACTATTGTAAATTTAAAAATCTTAACAATATTTATAAATAGCCATCATAATATTATAGATTTTCTATGATAATTTTTAAAATCGTTAATATAAAATATAATCTGTTGTAGCAATTATAAGATACTTTCGCTACATAATAACTTCTAGCAATACTCTTGATGAAGTGCTATAATATTATATATCTTTTATGACATTTCTTAAAATCATTACTAAAAAACATTTATAGTAATACTTTTTTTAAGTGTTACTAAAATGTTGTCGCTATAAACCAATTTTGTTGTAGTGTATTTGCCTTGTTTGCCACAGGAGCATGCTGATATAGGTTCTCCTATTATGCCCAAATTCTTTGGAATTATCACACTTTACATTATAAGACCTCTTTCTTGAAAATGGTTCACCTTCTTCCTTTTTCTTATTTTTTCTTGTCCTTCCTCGCATTCTTTTGAGAGGTGGAGGCTGTCAATTCTCATCATCAATCCTTGGGTCAAGGAGACTATCTAGTATTGGATAAATCACATAACTATAGACTTTTAAGTATATTGCCACTGTATAATGGTCATCACATCAATTCTTCAAATTCTCTCCAATATAACCAATAGATAACACTGCATGTTCACATGGCATGCAAGTGATCTCCCACTCATCGCATTTACAACTCCTTGTACTCAAATCAACAATAAATTTCCTAGCCCCTTCTAGCACTTAAAACTCTTGTTTGCTTGCTAGTATTAACTTACTTGGCCTTGAGGCTTGCATGGTCCTATCCAGCCTAGACCTAGTATATGGAGTTAACTTGCTTTCCTAAACATATCCCTTAGCATACCTATAACCTACTCATCGTATTCTCAAGCAACCCAAGAACGGGCTTGCTTCTTAATTTTTCTATCTATTGGTTGAAAGACTCATACATATTATTTGTAATATGGTCACTCCATACTTCTAGGTAAAAAGCATGCATTGCCCAAATTGATAGTATTATCTTCTTCATGTGTGCATAAGCCTTGGCAATACGCTCTATCCTTTTCATTACAACTTCAAAGAACACCTGATCATATACTTTCATAGCATTCCCAAAATCAAATTGTAGCAGTAATCTTGAAAACTTTGATCTGAAATTGTTATACATATGCCTAGCACAAAATTGATGGATATTATCTAGAAATATTTGAGAAACTACTTCAATTAAACCTTGTACAAATCTTAGTTAGGCCGCATAAGAAAACTAATCATAAGTCATACTAATTGTAATAAGAATTGGTATTTATAGCTTTTGCTTATCAGACATTATGAATATTGGGCCATCTACAATGCCACCACCAATGTAAAAATACAAATGCTCCAAAAAGAATCTTTAGCTATCTTTGCACTCAACCTCCACTACAGCATAAGCCACAGGAAATAATCCCTTATTTCCATCAATGGAAACTATACAAAGTAAGATACCACCAAAGGGATCTTTCAGATGACAAGGAAGCCAACTAATCATGTAGATATGGGTTTTAAAAAACCTCGACGACCGTATCATGAATAGCATCCTGAAAATCTTGAGATCACTGGGCAAGAACACGGGTTACAATATCCTCAACGTATGCATCACCCCTGTATGGGTATCAGAGCATGTGATGAAGATGCCGAAAAGTATCGAGTTGTCGGAGGGTCAAAGCTAAAGCCGAATTCTATAACTCGACTTCTAGTCACCCCTCCGGTGGTCCTGAGCCATCCCTCGAGGTCAAGGATGGAGAGAATGGGTCCTCACTATGCCGTGCTATGGCGTACTCTACATAATTTGTCTATACAGTTTACGAATTGATTAGTCCACTTATACATATCAGTATATATAAAAATTAATACTTAAAGTTTTAAGTTCTTATCATGATACGTCAAGATTACGAATCTAAATAATTACTAATCCTCCTGGATTAGCGTGTAGCCTTTCACAATTATAGTTGGCTTGATGCATGATCCAACTACTGTATCTATAATAAATAAATAATAAAAGTAAATTAATTAAATATATATCATCAATTTAATATGAAATTGATATAAGCATAGAATTCTTATCAATCTATCAGCTACCACCTGTATGCCAACAAGGTCATCAGTATGCTTGATCGGATTATGCTAGGTGGTACGATTCAATCATGCCCTCTATTACCTACCAAAGTACTCCTCAATGCTCTACCAATTGTAAAGGGTCTTCCATACGTCCATCAGCATCTAGTGATTCCTCAAAGACTTTCAGTCAGATTGTGACTCAAAACTGGAGTACTCTATGGTGGCCTACCTGAGACTGTATAACCCATTCCGGAGCTTACATGTGGTCACCTCTTCAAAGATCGAACGGCCAGCCTTAGCCTAAGGAATCTCAAATCGATAGTACTCCTACAAGTAAAAGCAAGTTTGTATTAAATAAATAAAATATAAATATTTTATAAATTTAAAAATTAATTATATTTGATTTACTAGAAACATCATTCAGGTTGTATCATGAGTCCCCAATGGCTAATTGAAGAACTTATTCATCGATCCTGGTGTCATTCAACGAATGATCCTGGCAACCATCCGAGAAACTCCAAGATCACTGAATGTACTACAAAATTGAAATTTGATAATATGCATTAACTTTAAAATGATTAAATTTTAAACATGTTAGTATGAAGATGTAATACTTATAAGCTACTTTAAATGTGGATAAGCTCTCTATCCTCCTGTCAAGTCAAAGGTGCCGTGAGTCGAGCAAGTCCTCGATCATGACACTAAGTTTGAGATGAGCCAATCACTACTGCATGTGATTGTGGGGTCACTGATGATCCCACGACCTTCAAACCTGATCGAAGAATATCTAATATAAAGAATATTATATTAGATAATAAGGTATAAAATAATATAAAAAAGAATATTTAAAGTTTTAGAGTTTGCTATGTAGTGTGAGTGGCACAAATTCATGCAAGCTGAAAGTATGATTGCTCTCTCCTCGAGAGCTCTATCCTCTAGAACTATTTCCTCGGCTGGCATGGTTCCAACATCTGGAAGACATGATGTATAATCTCCGAAAATAAAAATAACTAGATTCACCAAATTAATTATACAATTATGGGTGGCAATGCAAGATTGAAAATGATTATAAAGAAAATAGGTGAAGATAAAGCTAGAGCTATCAACGGGCCGGGTCCATGCTCGAGAACTGCTGGTATTTATCCAACAGATCCGGGTCTGGTACTAACATTGGACCCATTTACCCAGACCGATTTAACTATAATATAAATAGGTACGGTCTAGATATTTAATATCTCGATCCGAGATCCAGATAATATAATATAATAATTATATGTATATATTTATTTATTTATTAAAAAAATTATGAAATGTTAGATCATCTTACTGCTCAAAATATTCATAGGGAGGCTAAAAGAAAAGGAACATTGCTGAGTCGTTACCCTAAGTGCCCTCTCTCTCTCTCACTACCTCGATGGCTCCCACCTTTCGATCCATATTGGTGTGCTTTTGAATCCTTTCTTTGTCCCATCTCATCTGCCTGGCAGATTTCACTTACTATTGAAATTCTAACTCTTTTTTCATCTTTAATTTACATCATTTTGCATCATGAACTGGCCTAATATCATCAAGTGAAATCTCTGATCATGGATTAATTCTTGTTTCAATATATATGAACAGTTAACTTTATTCAATTCATATGCATTAAAATATTAATTAATCATGACCAGAAATTAACCTTGGTGATATCAAGCCAGTCCAGATTGTACAAATAATGCAACTAAAGATGAAGAAAAGTTAGAATTACAATAATGAATAAAGTCAACAGTGAACTAGTTGCCACTTGGCTCTTGCATGAATAACACCTCAGTAGCTATGCTACATTTAATTTTGATAAATGACGGCTGTAAGGATCTAATGGGGGCTCGCACGTGGTGCACGTTAATCGGTCCAAAGTGACTCAGAATTTTGAAATCTCTCCATCCCCTACTATAAAAAGAGGTATATTCTCTTCTTTTCATTCTTCATCTTCTTTTATTCTCTTACTTGTCCTCCTACTACCTCTCACTCCAGTAATCGATATCCAATTTTTCCATTTCCATCTTTTGTTCTTCCCGCTAGGAATCTTTTTAAGCAATCCTTTGTCATCTTCGACCATCTCCATCTTTCGCTTTTTCATTTTTAAGTGGGTCTGTCTTCTCTTGTTTATTTTTTTCCGTCATAGTGGGTTCTGAGAGTTCAAGGAGTGAATAATCCTCGGAGGAGAGGGATTCTAGGAGGATAGGATCCAAAAATTCTAAAAATCCAGCAACGGGGCACATTGGACTAGGGACCTTTAGGCCTAATGCCTACTGGTCCGTATTGGGCTTGAACGACTTGGCTCGAATCCGATTCTAGTATGGAGTCCTGGGAGAGTTCACCTCAGAACTCCCCGAATTCGATGATCGAGTCAATAATCCACCTTCGAGTTATCTCGGAATGTATGAGGAAAAATTCTAAGCAGGCTTAAGGCTTCCTGTTCCTTCTTCCTAGATCTTCTTAGTTTTATAATATTTTCTTGTGTACAACTTGAAAAGGCTTCCTGCATGCCCTGAGATGCAGGAATGGCTAGTTGTCTTGGATGCCAACTGGGATCCAAGGCCCGAGTGTACGAGGTATGCCCTGGTCCCAATGTTTGCAATGCTGCACTATCAACGTCGCCAACCTCAAAGTTGCCATTCTAAAAGGCCACCTTCCACGATGAGGTTACTGTCAATGACCGCCACATAATTGAGGTCGTTCTCCTTACCAAGTCCTTCCCCTTCACCATTGTCACCTGCATCCAGACCTTCTCCCATCACCTCTCCCGCACTAGTAATTGGGTCGTCGCAAGTCCCTCATTACACCTTTCACTCCCTCTGCGACATCAGCCTTGACTTCTCCTGTGAGGCCCTCTACATATCCCCCCCCGCCACCACCGCCTTCTCGACCTTTCCACCTTCTACGACGACGACTCCTAGGACTTCACCACCTTTATCCACACCTGTGCCCTCTACCTCGGCTTTGCCCTCTTTGACAAGCTTGGCAACCTCTACTACCACCCGTTGCCTCCAATCGCATCACCAACATGAGCTCTCCCTCATCTCCTCCAATCCTAGACTGCATCGGCCACCAGCAAGGCCTCCTCTTCTTGAGCTGGCAGGTCAAGTTCGGGTCGAGCCTATTTCTGGATTGGGTTCGGGTCGGGCTAGGCTAAAGAAGTGCTCAAGCTCGGCCCAAAAATTGAATAGGCCCTATTATTAGGCCTAAGCTTAGCCTAATCTACTTCAAGCTTGGCCTAAAGCCCATTGGGCCAACCTCAGTCCATTTCCAGTCTTATCTGCATGCCAAGACCCGAATGTCATGCATACAGGACATGCATCCATATACACCCAATTAATTATTTACATAATTTAATTAACAGCTTATTAATTAATTAATTAAACATCTAATTAATTAAATCAATAAGAAAATATCTAATTAATTGAATAAACAACTAATTAATTAATTAAATATCTAATTAATTAAATAATTAAATGAATATCTAATTAATTAAATAATAAATAAATATCTACTTTATTAAATAAATAATTAGTTAGTTAATCAAATATTTAATTAAATTTAATTAATATTAAAAAAATTAACTTTTAATAATGGCCTAGCATCATCGCCACCGTCATCGCTAACAAATACCATACTCATAATGCAAGGCAGACCCATGGATGGCGGGTCCCATGGATGAGGAATGATAGATTTGGTATGCAAGAGGGATTGAGGCATCGGAATGGATCCACGTTCGATGGAGGAAGAACACCAGTGGGGGGAGAAGAATGGGAGGCGATGGCATAGGGAGGGTGATCCAGCGCGATTGCAGGGAGGGGGAGTCAGCGAGAAAGGGGAGAGAAAATGGGAGGCGACGACACGAGGAGAATGATTGAGCGCGACCACGAGGAGGGGGAGCCAGCAGGAGAGGGAGAGCCGGTGGGCACCACCAACAAGGGAGGGAGAGCTGACGAGGAAGGGGAAAATGGTGAATCAGACCTTTTTTTGAATCTAGGAGGGAGGGGGGCCAGTTGGGTAGAGGTAGCGTAGCATGCCGACGAAGGAGGGGGAGCCATTAGGGAAGGGGGAGTCGGTGGGAGAGAGGGGGAACTGGGAAAGGGAAGACCGGGGGGTGATGGAAAAAATTTTGGGACAATTTTCCTTAGCTCGGGTTCTCAGGGGGGTCAAATGGGATCACCAGTGGTCGCTAAATTATTAATTTTAGTACGACTATTAGCAACAACATGATACTATCACTAATTTTGTCATCAATAATTAAATTTTTTTTAGAGACAGATGGTGCTATTGCTAATAAATAAATCCTATCACTAATAACAAAATTTCAGAAATTTTTTTAAAAAATAGAATTTCAAAAGTTTTAGTGACGGCAAAGTCATCGATAATAATCAATTTTTCGTTACTAATAGAATTTCAAAAGTTTTAGCGACAACAAAGCCATCACTAATAATCAATCTTCCGTCACTAATAGTATTAGTAATGGAGATTTTTTTGGGTCGATTTTATGGTTGTTAAAAATGGCTATTAGCGATTTTTAATTAGCTGTCGCTAATTACCGTTGCTAATTCTTGAATTTCTTATAGTGAAGGATAGAACTTGGAATGGGATCTCTTCTCCATATGCTTCTATCAATGATTGGAGTCATGCATCAGAAAGGTACAATGGTGGCCAGCGATTCACCATCCAGCACTTATTTCCGGTGAATTTAGTACTTAACATAGTGATAATTTAAGTTAAATGAACTTTATAATCTATTACACATAAAGATAGGTTCAACTTCTTAAGGTATACTTAACTAATGTTAAAATTTATTATTTAATATATTTTAAAATTTAATTATATTAATTGCAATTTATTATATTATTTTGTTATATTTTTAAGATCATCATGAATAACAAAAAGAAAGTAATAATTATTAAAATTAATGATCAACTTAAATATAATCCTAATTCGAATTATTAAGACTTGACAAATGAATCTCAACAAATGCATGAGACTGATATTAATGATGTCAATATTAATGATAATAATTTTTTATCAAAATTTATTTTGTATAGAATTTTTCATTCATTTTATGGATGTGGATATCAACTATGCAAAGTTCTGTTCAATAATAATTAAAATTTATTTTCTAATATAAAATTTATTGCAGAAACTTTTTTATTTATTATAATTTATTGTATTTTAATATTATATTTCAAAAATAATTAAAAAATTATACTCTATGTACCATTAAGGTTATATGCCTATGATGGTTAATTAAGTAAACCATTTTTTCCTAGCTTCAGGTGGGGCGCTGCTCGTTTCCGTCGGAACTAACAATACTTGGGTCCATTGAGAATATGCATCTCTACTTGTTAACTTGGTGCCTTGATCTTAGGGCCAAGTTGGCTCCAAGTCTGCAATTTGGATTCTGATGAGACAATTTGATTCAGATCAATATTAGATCTTTTGTGTGTTGATCTGTTTCCTCTCGAAAATATTAGTGTAGATGTTTTTTTTGAAAAAGGAAATTGATTAGAGGTGTAGAGCATCCATTTTTACTTAATTTAATCTAAATAAATTATTAAGGGCAGATGTTATCATTGGGTTTATATAATGCTATGGTAATATTATCAAAAGTTTAACTATTTTTGTTCTTCCTATTTTTATTATTACAATCATTTGCTTACGATGTCCATGTAAAAGTTTTCTAGCAAGGATTTATAGTAATATAAAATTTTCCATTTAAGACTTCTATTGAAGATATACATTATCCAATCTTTTTTTTTTTTTGACATTTTCAACCAAGTTCATGAAACCTATGCCAATAACGGAATGAGCATCATTGCCATCTCCCTCTTCAACTCTCCATGAATGACTCGTTCCTATCAGAGCAGTATTATTGTAGATAATATGAACATTAGCATGTTAATTATTCAATCTGAATTGATATAAATACAAATTACCCTGGTTCAAACATGCTCCGAATCATTTCCATGCAACTCACCAACATAGTTTTCTATTTGCTAAAATATACTAGATAAGATGCCAGGTTGCAAAAAGATACAACCCACCAGGCCTAAGAAAAAGAAACAAATTGTTTATTATTAACCTCCTAAGCAATACCAAACTAATCCACCTATGCAGAAATTACACCCATTTGGTAGCCTTTTTTTCCTTTCTTTCTTTTTTTTTTTTGATATTAATACACGGCTGCTTAGCCTTCGTAAGGGAATCAAGAAGCGTGTCAAAGACCAGTCCCTAAAGGAAAATTAGATTGGATTGGCCTGTGTCTCTGGTTTTTTGCCCATTGGAAGGGCAGCCTTCTTGTGCTTGAAGATTCGTGCTCATCTTCGTCTGGGAGTGATTGCTGGTGACTACGAGAGGTACGGAGCCTTTCGTCGGTGGCCGGAGATGGCGAGTAACCTGGCGAACGCCGGTGGGACTTCAACGATGGATCGCGGGCACACAACCCGAAGAAGCCCCCTACCAGTCGGCCAATTTAGATTTCATCGAAGCCTTCACCGGACGTGGTGGAGGAGCTAGCTCGCTACTCCCGGAGGTCGTGGAGTTGTCGAAAGAGATCGGGGGTTAGATGGCAGAGTGGTTGGCCAAGGGGCTTGTTGCTAAGACCCTTGGTCGGAAGGTGTCCGTGGAGGTCCTTGTGCAACAGTTCCGGCAACGGGCCGGCTTGAAAGGGGACGTCACCGGTTTTAATCTAGAACAAGGGTTTCCCTTGTTTGGATTTCAAGAGGTAGGGAATCGTGATGCTATTCTAGGCTGGCCACGGGTCATCAGTGAGCAAGTTTTGGTGATTGAACCATGGCGGCCATGCTTCTACCCATCGGCAACGGCAATCCGGACGGCCTTAGTGTGGGTGCAGCTTCCTTGATTGCCGGTCGAGTTGTGGGGGCTACCGACTCTCCAGCGAATCGTCGGTCTGGCTGGTGAACTTGTGGCTGTTGATGACTGCATGGCAAAGCGGTGTAGGTTGAGCTTTGCTAGGATTTCCATCCATATTGATCTCTTCCAACCACTGTGGCCGAGGGTTCTGATAAAGGGACCAGAGGGGAATTGCTGGCAGCATTTTGTCTCTGAGAGTCTTGCTAGAGTGTGCTTCTGGTGTCAGCTCTTTCATGAATCTGGGAAAGTCTGCTGGGGGAGATGGAGGATCAGTTGGGCTTTAATCGACAAATCTGGTAGGTGCTGATAAGGAAATGCCGGGTGAAACCTCGAGTGGGCAATGCCTTGTCCTTGGTTAGTGGCAATCCGGTAGTGGTCGGCACTGGTAGAGAAACTTGGTGGTTCGGGAAAGAAGGCAACCGTTAGGGGTGACTCCGGCTTGAGTTCGACAAGAATAGGGAAGGAGCCTATTCACTCGGGAGGGGGTATGCCAGATGGAGTGCCGGATGCCGAGGGATGGTCCAAGCCATCCAAAATCGCTCGGCGGCGATCGCCTCTTCGGTCTTCGAAGTCCATGGAAGGTGAAGATACTAAAATGAGACATGGATTGGTGGGTTGATTTGGGCCATTGTAACTGGTGCCTGAAGCTTTAGGCCTGGGTAAAGAGGAAGAGGAGCCCAAGAGGGTGACCAATAAGGGGGTGGGCCTTTCAAAGCGAGCTCGATCCCCGGTGCATTCTTTGGGCTAGATGAGTATGAAGCATGGTTCAAGAATCGCCAAGAGTGTAGGGCCCACTAAGGGGTCGGGGATGAAGAACAAAGTTATGGCTAAAGATCTTATACCCTTGCAACCAAGGAATTGCTATCTTCTAAGGGATGAGCGGGGGACCTTTTTCTCAGCGAGGGGTCCAGAGGAGGTGGCGACCATCCCAACCCAGACAGCATTATAGGATAGTGACTCTCGGGCTGAGGCTGGACCGTCAATACATGAGTCACAGATATTGGTGGAGCCACAGGGTTTGTCTCACGAGGAGGTGGTTGGGAAACTAAGACAAGCCATCCAGGAGAATAGAGACGGGTCCTCAGTGATGGCTGACTCATCGGATAGGAGTGTGGTGGACCTGGCTATGGGGAGCTTCGAGGTCGACCCCTCTCCATAGCAGGTGTTATCATGAGACTTTTGATTTGGAATTCCTGGGGTGTAGGAAAACCTGCATTCCAATCTTTCTTTAGCTGATTGATCCATCAGCACTGTCCTGATATTTGTATTCTCCTCGAGACCTACCTTTCTGGGAGGAGCCTAGATCGAGTCAGGCAGCTGCTTTAGTTGGTGTGGAGTACCTATGCTATCAAGTCCAGAGGCCTGTCAGGAGGGATCTTGGTGATGTGGAGACGGGGCTCTGTGCAGGTCGATGCTTTTCATAGCTATGAGTAACATGTGGTCGTGGTCATCTCAGAGCAGACGGGCGGCCCTTGGCTATTGTTCGATGTTTATGCGAGCATCGAGTACACGGAGCGGCGGAGGCTTTGGCACAAGATCTCCAGGTTAGTGACTCAAGGTATCCCCTCTCTTGTTGCGGGTGACTTTAATTATATTGTAGGTCCTCATGAAAAATTGGAAGGTAGGCAATTTATGGGCAGCATTGATTCCAGAGAGTTCAGACAGTTCATGGGCGGCACTGGTCTGATTGATCTGGGTTATTCTGGTTCTCGATTCACTTGGTGCAACAACCGTTCTGGTGCTGCCAGAATTTGAGAGAGGATTGATTGGGCACTTGGATCGGCTGACTGGATGCAATGTTTTTCTGGGTACCATGTTCAGCTCCTTTCATGGATTACTTCGGACCATTGCTCGCTCCTCATCACTATTGATGGTTTGTACTTGCCCAAACTCCATTCTATTTTGAAAAGTTATGGACTTTTTATTCGGGTCTTGGGAGCTGATCAGAGCAGTTTGGAGGATGCCGATTCGTGGGGATGCAAGATATCGAATGACCCAGAGCTTGGAGATGGCTAGGTGTAGGCTTCTCTGGTGGAATCGGATTGAGGTCAGTGACATCTTCAGACGGATTAAGAAGGTCAAGATCGATATTACTGAGCTCTAGCGACGAGAGGATCAGTTGGGGGACTTCTAGGAGGCTGATTTAGGGATGCTTCGTCGCTGTCTCTTGCACCACCATTCCATACTGAGGTAGTAGGAAATCTTATGGAGGCAGAAATCTAGGGTGCAATGGATAAAGGAAGAAGACCGGAATACCATATTTTTTTACTAGGCTACTATGGTCCGGAGGGCGGCCAACCGTATCAAGCAGCTGAGACAGGATGATGGTACTATGGTGACGGACAATCATAAGATTAGCATGCAATTTTTTCGGTACTTCAGATCTAAGTGGACCCTCCCCCTGGGAGAAGAGATGCCTTTTCAAGGTTCTTTTCCGGTGGATAGAGTCTTTGATCAGGAGAACTTAAATTTGACTCTTATATCTTTTATGGAGGGGCGAGATGCCCCTTGGTCCCTCGGAAAGGATAAATCCCGCCTGGATGGATTCCCTCCCCTATTCTTCCATCGGTACTGTCCATTGTTGGGGACGAGGTTGTTGAGGCGATTCAGGCGGTATTCACTTCTGGCATTCCTGCTGAATGGAAAAAAATCATGATCACTCTGGTCCCGAAGAAACTGGATGCTTATGTTTCGAGCTATTTTAGATCGATCAGTCTTTGTACCACTCTCTATAAGATTTGTGTGAGGATCTTGATCGATATAGAAACTTGAATTCATGTCTCTTTATGCTTGGGATTCATCCCATTAAATATACAATTGAGGAGATACATAAGGTAAATACCTACCAAAATATCCTAACTAGGATTAGCCAAATATGGTTACATATCAATACACATATCAATACATCCCATATAAGAACATCTAAACATGGAAGGATATCGCTTAGGTAGGAAGGATGTTTAACACCCCCCGCAAACTGAAGGTGCTTATTGCAGATGAAGTTTAGAGAGAAGGTAGCGGAAGCGCTCCTTGCCATGGGACTTTGTGAGTAAATCAGCAATTTGATTGGAGGAAGAGATGATGTAGATCAATAGTCCGTTCTGATAATGATGGCGAGTAAAGTGACAGTCAATTTCTATATATTTCGTGCACTCATGAAAGACTGCATTGTGGGTGATTTGGATGGCACTATTGCTGTCACAATAAACGATCGTGGGAGAGGATAGGTGTATGCCCATATCATTAAGGAGCCAACGAAGCCAGACAATCTCAACAGTAGTATGAGCAAGGGCACGGTATTCAGCTTCTGCACTAGAACGAGAGATAATGGATTGCTTTTAGCTTTTCCAAGCAATCAGTGAATTTTCCAAGAAGATGCAATAACCAGTGGTAGAGCAGCGATCAGTGACATCTCCAGCCCAATCAGAATCAGAATAGGCATGAAGAGTAAAGTCAGAGGACGAAAAGAGAAACCCATGATAGAGAGTGCCCTTAATATAGCGCAGAATCCGAAGTACTGAAGCATAGTGAACAGTGCGAGATTCAAACATGAATTGACTGACAATGTGAACTGCATGAGAAATATCTGGCCGAGTATAGTGAGGTAGTTGAACTATCTACAAGTGACGATACCGAGAGGGATCAGAGAGAATCGTACCATCAGTAGGCTGAAGTTTGACATTAAGCTCAAGAGAGATATCGGCAGTCTTATTATTTTAAGCCAGCACGAGTAAGCAAGTCGGAGGCATACTTAGCTTGAGAAAGAAAGAGACCATCAGACTGATAGGTGACTTCAATACCTAGAAAAAAGTGCAATAAACCAAGATCTTTCATTTTGAAGTACCTATGCAAGTATTGCTTGGTATCATGAATGCCCTGAGAATCACTGCCAGTGATAACCATATCATCAACATAAAGGAGAAGAATAATCCCACAAGAGGAGCGTTGATAAAATAAGGTGGAGTCGTGGTGGCTCTGAAGAAATCCATAAGCAAGAAGAGTGGTTCGAAACTTGTCAAACCAAGCTCGAGGTGCCTGTTTGAGATCATAGAGCACACGATGGAGTTTACATACTTGATTAGGCTGATGAGATAAACCAGGAGGTGGCATCATATACACTTCTTCAGATAGATCACCATGAAGAAAGGCATTCTGGATATCAAGTTGATGTAAAGACCAGCGTTTGGCAGCGGCTATAGCAAGGAGAGTACGGACAGATGTCATACGAGCAACAGGAGCAAAGGTCTCCTCATAGTCGATGCCATATTCCTGTGTGAATCCTTTGGCAACAAGGCGAGCTTTATAGTGTTCAATGGAACCATCAACATTAGTTTTGATCTTGTAAACCCATTTACAGCCGACGACTGATTTTCCTGGTGGCAAATCAATCAGGTCCTACGTATGGATTTCTGTAGAGCCTCAAGTTCTTCTGACATAGCATTTGCCAGGAAGGATTAGATGATGCCTCTTGATATGACTTAGGTTCATGTAAGGGCAAAATGGTGGACAAGTAACAATGATAGTCTGTCAACCGAGGTGGTGGATTGTGGTTGCGAGCAGGATACCGCCTCTTAGGGGAAGCCGGATTACTCGCAGGGGAATTGGTTGTGGGGAAGACAGCAGGCCTGCCAGGTTGTTCAGGTGGTCCATGTTCCTCACGAAGTGGTGAAAAAGGATTTAGCAAAGGTTCTTGACACGGAAATAGAGATGCTTTGTGAGGTAAGGAGAAAAAGAAAATATTTTTCCAGAACATGACATGTCTAGAAATACGCAGTTTGCATGTGGTAGGATCATAACACCGATATCCTTTTTGGCGGAGGCCATAACCTAAGAACATGTAGATTGCATTTTTCTTGGAAAGTTTGTCACACTCACGTTTGTGAAGAAGAACAAAGCAAGTACAGCCAAAGACTCGAAGATGGTCATAGGAAGGGGGAGAATGATAAAGGCATTCAAAGGGTGAGAGATTAGAAATGACACTGGAGGGAAGGCGATTGATGAGATATACTGTAGTATTCATGGCATCTTTCTAAAAGGCTTTTGGAACAGAAGAGGAAAGAAGCAAGGTACGGGCGGTTTCAACAATATGACAATGTTTGCGTTCAGATACACCATTTTGTTGAGGGATCTCAACACATGATAATTGCAAAAGTGTGCCTTGGGATTTAAGGTATTCGTTAAATGTGTTTAAGAGATATTCACCACCAGAGTCAGAACGAAAAGTTTTGATAGGTTTAGAAAATTGGGTTCTAATCATGGTGGCAAATTCAATATAGACCTTTAAAACATCAGAATGAACAGGCAAAAGATAAAGCCAACGTGTGAAATCATCAATAAAAATAACATAATATTTAGAGCCACTCATAGAAGATACAGGGATAGGGCCCCATACATCAGAATGAATAAGATCAAAAGAAACAGTAGCAGTAGAGTGCCTCAAGGAGAAAGGTAAAGCTGCTTGTTTAGATAACTTGCAATGAATACAGGTTGATTTTTTTGCTTCAGAGACAGAGCCTAATAAGCCTTTATTAAGTAAGTGGGATAACTTGAAAAAGAAGGATGACCTAAACGATTATGCCAAGAGGAATTATTGAGAAAAACAGCAGCAACAGAGTGAATACCAAAGGTAGGAGGAACATAAAGCCGATCGAGAACAAAAAGATGACCAACCTTACGGCCGGTCCCAACTTTCCCGTCGAGCAATCCTGCACAACACAGCCAGAAGAAGAAAAGATAATGGTAAGGCCTTGCTCACATAATGGCCAATGGAAATAAGATTCAGAGAGAGTTGTGGAGCAAGGAGAACATTAGAAAGGCATAGGTGTCAGAATGAATGGTTCCACTATGGCTAGCAGTAATGAGAGAACCATTTGCAGTTTGAACCTGGGGTGGATAATGAAGAGGGAAAACATGCTGAAAAATATCGGAGTGGAATGTCATATGGTTTGAGGCACCAGAATCAAAAAACCACTTACCTAGCAAAGGAGAGGTGTCAGAAGAAGAGGTTACAGGATTACCAACAAAGAGAGCCTGATGAATCATCGCCTGGATATCATCATGAGTAGGAGAGGTGGCCGCTTGTGGGGAGGGGTTGGCATGACAGTAGCAGCAATAGAGGAAGGGTGATCTCCAGAACTTCGAGTCTTAGCTCGCATGTGGTTGGAGTTTGGATGGAGACAATGCGAAACATGTCCAACCTTCTTACAGTCTGTGCACTGCATGGAAGAGGTATCCGGAACGCGAGAATCAGAGCCTGGACAATTCCGAGCAAGATGGCCAAATTTCTTGCATGAGTGGCACTGAAGTTGAGACAATCCCTTCGATTTGACCCTTGCAGATAAAAGCATAGGGGCATCAGAATTGGAAGAAACGATCTGCCTGTGAGTTTCTTCAGCGATCAACTCAGAAAAAGCAGTTTCAACCGAAGGAAGCAGAGAGCGGTACAGAATCGATGCTCGAATAAGCTCAAACTCATTACAAAGAGCCATCAAGAACTGAACAAGACGGAATTCTTCTCAAAACTGATAATAAAGTTCTGCATCATGGGTCCAATTGGGCTCCATTAGAGCAAGTTGATTCCAAATCAGAGACATCTGAGAATGAAAATCAGCTACAGATTGCGTCGGTTGTTGCTTGAGATTAGAATATCCAGTTCAAGTTTGTACTTCAGGGCAAAATTTGTCTGATTGTACCACTTGGCTAGGAAGTCCTAAATTGCTTGTGCAGTGTCAAACTTACTGAAGTGCAGACTGATAGATGGACTTACAGAATTGGAAATCCATGTCATGATTATGTTGTTGTTGATCTCCCATTGATCAAAAGCATCCCCAGATTCAACTGGACATGGAAGTGCACCCGTGACATATTTCCATAGTCCTTGACCTTTCAAAAAGATGCGTATCATATAGGACCATTGACTGTAATTGGCCCCATCTAGTTTGATAATAATAAGTTGCGCAAGATCAGCCCCATGGACAAGGAGGAAGAGAGCTGACCCAATGGTCACGAAACAATGACTGGCGGCATAACTGCAGAGCCCAGCAGAGAAGATCAATGGCGCCAATCAGCGAGGTGGAGCAGTGGTGCTCCGCTCCGGTAGTGAGAGAGACGGACAGAGTCGTCGGGTGCGGATCAGGCCTAGGAGAGGGAGCACGGCGCCGTCAGCAGTGGAGTGGTCGTCGGAGTCGGATCTGGCCGGTGGATAGACGCGCGGAGGAAGGGCTCGTCGAGGTCGAAGGAGGCCGCGTCGGCAGATCTGGCGTCGCGTGGGTCGCTGGGGTTGGATCTAGCAGGAAGAGAGAAGGGCCGGAGGATGAAGAGCCGGTGTCGAAGCATCGGCCGCAGCCAAGGCCAAGGACCCTGCGGGCGGCGCCGATGCGGGGGCCGGTGGAGACGTTGAAGGCACAGCCGAAGGGAAGGGCGGGGAGACCGGCGGGGTGGCTAGAGCTGGTGTTGAGGGTGGCGATCTCGCGGGAGAAGAATCTGGCGGCGGAGGAGCGGTCGACGTAGAAGTAGCGGAAGCGGCAGGGGGAGCAGCGGACCCAGACGAGGTCACTGTCGGCGATGAGGCGGATGCACTATGGGGAAGGCCGATGCGGGGGACGACAAAGTACTGGCCGGCGCCGGAGGAGGAGGTCTCACGGGCGGCAACGGCTCTGGTCGGAGGCGGGGACCGAGAGAGGAGGTCCGGCGGGAGGCGGGGTCCGAGAGAGGAGGGAGGTCTGGTGACGGGCGGTGACGGTGGGAAGGGGAGGCGTGGCGGTGAAGGGGGCAGCGAGAGGGGTGCTGGTGACGGGCAGTGACTGGGGCCGAGAGAGGAGGGAGGTCCGGCGGGAGGCGGGGGCTAGGGTGGTGACTTAGTCCGAGAGAGGAGGGAGGTTCGACGGAAGTTGTCGGGTGGTGTGGGGGCGGTGATGGAGAGATTAGGTCGTCCCTTCGGAGAAAAGGGAAAAAAGGCCGGAATAAGTTGGGAATAAGGTTGGAAGAGGTTTGGGATAGGCAAGAATAAGATGGAATAGCAACCCGCTCTGATACCATGTAGAAACTTGAATTCATGTCTCTTTATGCTTGGGATTCATCTTATTAAATATACTATTAAGGAGATACATAAGGTAAATGCCTACCAAAATATCCTAACTAGGATTAGCCAAACATGGTTACATATCAATACACATATCAATACATCCCATATAAGAACATCTAAACATGGAAGGATATCGCTTAGGTAGGAAGGATGTTTAACAATCGGGTGGTTGCAGTTGATTGTGCCTCACCTCATTAATCCTGAGCAAGGGATATTTGTCAGTGGATGCTGCATCATTGATAATGTCCTCCTTATCCAAGAATTCATGCATGATCTCAGGCATGCTCCTTCTTGACATAGTCTTATGGCGATTAAGCTTGACATGGAGCGCGCCTATAATCGGATGAGCTGGTCGTCTAGTTTGTTGTAAGAAATTAATCATGCTTCGATATTACAAAATCATGTTTGCCTGCGTGCCCGATAACAAGTTATCTAATTTGTTGTGAAAGACAAGTATGTTTGCATCTATGTTATGTATACATGTACGAATGACTGCAGTGGATAGATGTTAGGTACTTATACAAGACCAAGAAACCTAAATAATTGTTCTTATACAAGGCCAAGGAACTCAAATAATACCTTTTCTTGTCTTTATGGCTTAGGTTTTAAATCCTTCTGTATGGTATCTTGCATGTGTTTGTGGGTGAGGTCCTGGATCATTACAAATGATTTTAGAGCGGATCCATCTCATGGACTAGAGGATACTATAACACGCGCTCTTTTGGAGCTGCCATGGGCTGATCATAATGATTATAACTATATTTGATTGGATTTGGACCTTAGCACGGCAAGAGCACATGGGCTTAAATAGGGCAACCGTGTGAGGGCCTATGCAGACATGTATTTAATTCCATGTCAACCATCTATTGGGTAGATCTTGAGTACTTATACCGAGCTAAGGAACCCAATAACATATGAAGTCTAGCTTTTTTTGGTGCAATCCTTGGTTGTTATAGAATATATATATACATGTGTATGTATATATATATATATGTATATATATATATATATGTATATATATGTATATGTATGTATATATGTATATATATATATGTATATGTATGTATACATATATATATGTACATATATATATATATATATGTACATATATATATATATATATATGTACATATATATATATATATATATATGTACATATATATATATATATATATGTACATACATACATGCACATATACGTGCATATATATATATATATATAAGTTGTATGGATGTAGGCATTGTATGTATATATCCACATCTATATATATATATATATATATATATATGGATGTATATGGATGTAGGCATGCATGCATCTGATGAAACCATTTTAGGTAGTTGCATGATTTGAGGTTGTTAATCTTTCTTTTTCCAAGCGTGTTAGATCTTTCTTTCTTTCGTTCTTTTCTCTTTCTGAACATTAGTTCACAAGTCCAACCCTAAATTAGTTGTTATGTATTTACCTAGACTTTTACAAAAGCTTTATTTTTTATTTGTCCTTTCTGAAATCTCCAGCCAATTTCGGAAGACAAATATCTGGGAATGCTGAAAGATGTGCTTGAATGCCAAGGTTTCCTTGTCTGAGTTAAATGAGATTGTAGCTCCCTTTGAGTTACCATTGGTCAGTCTGTATGAGATCAGAAAGCGCAAACAAATCCAGTTTGTGCTCCGTCTGCTAGTGCACAATGGAGCTAAGGGAATTATAAAGCCTGTTGCACTGGATCATGACCTTGGTGATGACAGTTGAATTCTTCTGCCCTTAAAGTTTTGTAAATTGTATAAATTGCAACAGCAGGATGTGAAGCATTTATTTTCTGAAGATACAATAAAATGGAATGGAAAATAGAGGGAATGTTTTGATGCAAAGGTATGAGTTGGGGAGATTACTACGACAGGGGACCTTTGCAAAGGTACACCATGCTAGGAATCTTAAAACTGGCCAGAGTGTTGCTATAAAGATTATCAACAAAGAGAAGGTCCCAAGGGTTGGACATGTAGATCGGATCAAAAAAGAGATCTCTGTAATGAAATTGCAGAGACATCCAAATATTGTGCAGCTTCATGAGGTCATGGCAAACAAGACCAAGATTTACTTTGTAATTGAGTATGTTAAAGGTGGTGAGCTTTTTAACGAGGTTGCCGAAGGCAAGCTCAAGGAGGATACTGCTTGCAAATACTTCCGACAGCTGATCCGTGCTGTGGACCATTGCCACGGCAGAGGCGTATACCATTGTGATTTGAAGCTTGAAAATGTGCTGTTGGATGAAAATGGCAATTTAAAAGTCTCAGATTTTGGGTTGAGTACCATTGCTGATGCCTAAGAGGCAGGATGGCTTACTCCACACTACTTGTGGGACTCCGGCTTATGTCGCTCCCGAGGTGATCAACTGAAAAGGGTATGATGGTGCAAAAGCTGATATCTGGTCATGTGGGTGATTTTGTTTGTGCTCTTCGCTGGTTATCTTCCTTTCCGTGATTCAAATCTGATGGAGATGTTCAGGAAGATTGGAAAGGGCGAATTGAGATGCCCCATTTGATTCTCTTCTGATGTTCGAAAGCTGCTTTATAAGATCCTGGACCCAAATCCGGTTACCAGGATATCAATCACCAAAATCATGGAGAATCCTTGGTTCAGAAAAGGTTTTGATGGTAAACTGATGAAACATGAAGCACAAACAAAAGAAAATATTCCTACAGATGTCGCTACCGTCTTTAGTTCCTTTGATAACAACAATACAGCCGTGGGAAAGCAAGAAGCGGTTAAGGTGACAAACTTAAATGCTTTTGATATCCTCTCTCTTTCAGCTGGTTTGGATCTTTCAGGTTTATTTGAAGAAAGAAACCACAGCATAGAAGCAAGGTTCGCTTCTAGGCACCCTGCAGCAGCCATCATCTCAAAGCTGGAGGATGTTGCCAAGTGTTTGAAGTTACAAGTGAAGAAAAAGCATGATGGTTTGTTAAAGATGGAAAGGAGGGTGTAGGAAATTTTTTTAAAAAAATTATGGATTATGGATAGAAGATTGAAATACAAAATATTAAAATCTGATTTGTTTGATAACAGATCTCAAACTATTTATCACATTCTTTATCATAATTTGTTAAAAGGATTTTGCAGTATATATCTATAATCATTAATCCAAATCTGAAAGAGATGCTGCATGAACATCGAAGGTAAAGTCTTTGTCATGCAATAGGTGGCTCATCGATGAAAAAAATTATTGTAAAAATTTCTAACTCTCGTGAAATATATATAGAGGAAGTGAAAGGGGATCTAGCTAAATAAAATAAAATATCATAATTGACCTATCCATTACAGGCCAAGTTGGATCAAGGTCTATACTGTACCGTTTCAACCATACTAACTCATATGAGGTACTTTTAATTCAAACAATAATCACATAATATTGGACTCAATCTACGTCTATCATCATGGATCATCAAATCAACCCGGTTTTAATAAAATATATACTCAATTAATGTCAGCGAAATAAGATAACTCTTACATTCTTTCACTTGGACAATATTAATACATTCTTTCACTTGGACAATATTAATTAAAATTTAAAAATATTTTATTTTAAAAACAACTCTGAACAAAATGCGGTCACTATGTGATTCATAGACAGTATTTATAAATGACACGATCGAATAATATCCATGATGCCGAATCATGGGGTTATTGTACCTTTTATCAAATACAAAACTTATGTATAGTTATAAACATCATAATTACTATCGACATGAGTCTTGGTGCGGTAATGTAGCAAGAAAATAATATCAAGGTAATCAAAAGAACATGTTTTTTTTATTGTCAGTCTTTCAATTTCTCTTCAAGATGCTTAGAAAAATAAAATAAGCAAAAAAATTTTAATGACATCAAACAAGCTATCTGTCTCATATACTCAATGATGAAACAGCACAATAGGTACATAATTAAAAGAGATATCTCATAATCAAAATAATTAATATATATCATCAATCATGATTTTTCTTTAACCACATGCTTTATAATAAACTAGAAAAATTTCATGACTTCAAAAGAAGTCTTCTCAAATATATGACATCTTATAATTATCAAATGAGACATATCTATATAACTGTCATTCTCAAGACAAAATATATTCTTAAGATACTATGTTGTATTTTATTATTCCATATGTACACATAAACTATATAGGAATACAATCTATCAATTATCATGTCAACAATATATATAAATACATATAATAGAAATATTAAATAAAACCAAGCTTTATAATTATAAAGCATAAATATAAAGTCACTTCCACTAATCAAGCATAACAAAAGAATTCAATATATCCATATTTTTAACATGCTATTGTAAAGTATACGGGCTTCAAATTCTTGGTTAGAGGATCAGCTAATACGGACTTTATACATATGCACCCGACATTTATGTGTTCTTGGATTATATTCAAGTAATCAATGACAAATCTAATTTTATCAATCAAGTCAATATATAAATATATCAAATCCCACTAATTCAAAAAATCAAAGAATTTTAAAATATTCATATTCTTGACATATTTCATAAAAACTATGGATCTTATTTTTGATTAGGAGATCAATAGATATTAATTTTATATAAATTTATTTTACAAAATATCTCCTTTTCAACTAAAATCTCTGATTGATAATTATTCTATCTTTGTATAAATAGAGATAATAGAAGCTTTCATTGTTCCTTTACAGAATATAGCTGCCTGCAATTATAATAAATTTTAAGTGATTTTAAGATAGAATCATTAATTATTATTTCAGGATAAAGTTTCATAATAAAAGCAATATGAATTGTGATTTTGTGACATGTCACAAACTTAGCCTGTATATCCAAAAAAATGCTACTGAATTTTATTTTCATGCCTGTCATTTTATAAAACAAACCTTCCAACCATTCACATATTGAGAAATCAAATTGTCACAAGAAATAACATATTTTTATTTTTATCATATGATTTCTTTACTGGTGCTACATCAACTAGTAATAGAGGTACTATAATTAGTTTGTATATTTAATATTGCTCTTCTACTATCCTCCGGTAGAATAAAATAAAATATTTACATAAATAAAAAAATAAGAGTAATAACTTATTTTTTCTCTAATATCATATTTCTAGTATAGGGTATCTAACATTATGCAAATCAGAATCTATAAACGTGGTATGATTTGATTCAATATTCTTTATACCTCTATTAGGATATTAGAATCTGTATTCATTTAAAATTATCTGATAACCAAAATAAATAATATATTATTATATAATCAAGATTTATTCGCTGATGGATTATCAATGATTAAGTATTTCAAGACAGCTCCAAACATAAAGTTAAAAGATATTGGGCTTTTAACCAATCTTTAACTCAAAAAAGGTATCTTGTATAACCATTTAACAAGAATTTATTTAAAATATAGATGGCAGTTATTTAGGATCATATACTAGAGATATCATAATAAATTGCACCAATTCATCATACTTTATACCATGTCTTTCAAAGTGTGCATTGTCTTTCAGTTACATCATTTTATTTAAGAATTTTAGGCATGTTGTTTTAAATAATTATCTTATATTTATACAAATATTCAATAATACTATTTATTTATTATATATGGGATCCTAGAATGTGACTGATATATCTTATCAATATCATTATCTTTTTCTTAAAAGTATTAAATCTTTGGAGACAAAATAGGATATAATTATTAATAATTTTACATATATGATGAGTAACCAATGTATTAGAGATAAAAATCTCATAATACTAAGTTTATGTGCAATACTCTCTAGTTTCAAGATATAAAGTCCTAATACCATCATACCATCTATCTCATATTAATTTATCTATCCATCAGCTATCCAGATTTTTTTTATCAGATCTACTATATATCTTTCACAAATGAGGTCAAAATTATATTAGATAACCATTCTTAAATACAACAGCAAGAATAGAATCAATTATATACTTCAAATAAAATGATTCACATTTTACCACTTTTATAGATATTTTTATTTCAAAGTACTATTATAAGTCAACCAAGATGGAAGATCATTACATAATATAATATCTATATTCCATCATACTTAGTGCTAGCATAATTTCAGTTTTCATATTTTATTTTAGTCAAAGTAATCATAATGGAAGTATTAACTTTATTGAATACAAATATACTAACTACTAAATAATCTTTATGCAATTAATCAATAGAAAAATATATACAATATATTTCCAAAAAAAAGTTATAAGTATTATTTTAATGAGAGCTCTGGATCCAATGCAACAAAACTTTCTTTATAAAGAAAATGATCTACATAAGGATTCTCTCTTCAATATATAATGCTACATAATCCCTTCTAAATAGTTCACAAAAGAATCTTGTAAATCTCAATGAATGGGCTACTTTAGTAGTCACCATCCATCGAAATTCATGAACCTTCCAATCAGAGATTATCAAGTCTTGACCTCTAAGATGGCATAAGATATATAATACATCAATCAAGCTCATATATGATGCAACATGTTTGAAGTACAAATAACAAATCAATAAAAGTTTTAAATACAATAAGCTATTTTTAACAAGTGTACTATGTGCATCATTATAAAACTCTCCTTTAAGCAGAGAATATGATGTATTTTAGAGCTCCAATAATGAAGTCAATATAATAATAGTACAAAATTTTGAAATATGTTTTCATTGGATAAACAATTTTTTTAAGCCCAATATATATCTTGTTGCCACCAGGATCGCCGTGGCCCGTAGCTGCTATCGGCACTGGAGTGCGCACCCTTTCGCTACCCGGTGATCCTCTACTCCCGGACCTCCAAGTTGGGTGCGCTCTCCTTGTCTGCCTCACCGTCCGATGGACCTGGACCTGCAAGACAAGGGTTAGTGACCCGAGCCGGGGTTTCCGGCGGGGGCACTCCGACGATCAAGTCAGTGACGATCCAGGGGAACATATCCTCCTGGTCGAGCCCCTCTTGATGGACTCCATACCAGGAGGAGTGAGTTGTGTGAATATGAGTCACAAGTGTGTCGGGAAAGTGTGGCCTGGTTAGAGGGAGTCTCTATGTGGCCCTTCTTTCCGACCTTGTTCGGAATGCTGGCGGTGCCATGCCCCTCTTCCTGGTGGGGTGTGCATTCTCTCCTTTTCTTATTTTTTGTGTTGTCGCCCGTGTTTTTTTTGTGTTGGGGTGTTGTGTTACCTTCGAGTTTGTTGCAAGCTAGGTTACCGTTGGGCGTCCGCCTCGGGATCTCCGCTGGGCTGTCAGGCGCATGCGCGATGTCCCGAGGAGCCTTTCCTGATTCGTGATAAGGGAAGCTGTCATGCGCTCTAACACTCCTCATGGTCGTCTCATTCCGAGAAACTTGGCAGTGCCTCGGACGATGAGCCGCCACCCATGAGATTCGAATCTCTCGGTTGGCTTCCTTTCTTGAATGATTTGGGTGGTTGGTGAGGAGTGTGGCATCTCGATCAGCGTGCTTCTTCCCTTTCTAGTGTAACTGGCGGTTGCAGGTGATCAGTACGGCCTGGAAGGCACTCCGGTGTAGCCTCGGGCGGCTTACCGACGTTCTGGGCTGGCAAGGACCTCGTCCGAGCTGGGGTTGAGCTGGAATGGCGGGGCTCGCTCCGACCTAAGCGCTCCGAGCTCGCGAGGGCGTCTTGGTGGAGGAGAGCAGAGTACGGGCCGGATCCAAAGGCGCGCAGCTCGGAGAGGCTCCACGTTGGCGGGTGAGCGCTGAGCTCGACTCCGACCACAGGGCTCTAACCTCCGAGGGTCTCGCTCTGGAGGTCAGAAGACAGACCCGGTCTAGAGGGCGCATGCTCGAAGAGGCTCCATGTTGGCGGGTGAGCACTGAGCTCGACTCCGACCACAGGGCTCTAACCTCCGAGGGTCTCGCTCTGGAGGGCAGAAGGCGAACCCGGTCCAGAGGGCACGCGCTTGGAGAGGCTCCACGTTGGCGAGTGAGTGTTGAGCTCGACTCTGACCACAGGGCTCTAACCTCTGAGAGTCTCGCTCTGAAGGGCAGAAGGTGGACCCGGTCCAGATGGCGTGTGCTCGGAGAGGCTCCACGTTGGCGGGTGAGCGCTGAGCTCGACTCCGACCACTAGGCTCTAACCTCCGAGGGTCTTGCTCTGGAGGGCAGAAGGCGGACCCGGTCCAGAGGGCACGCGCTCGGAGAGGCTCCATGTTGGTGGGTGAGCGCTGTGCTCAACTCCGACCACAGGGCTCTAACCTTCGAGGGTCTCGCTCTAGAGGGCAGAAGGCAGACCCGGTCCAGAGGGCGCGCGCTCGGAGAGCTCCACGTTGGTGGATGAGCGCTGAGCTCGACTCCAACCACAGGGCTCTAACCTCCGAGGGTCTCGCTCTAGAGGGCAAAGGCAGACCCGGTCCAGAGGGCGCGCGCTTGGAGAGGCTCCACGTTGGTGGGTGAGCGCTGAGCTCGACTCCGACCACAGGGCTCTAACCTCCGAGGGTCTCGCTCTGGAGGGCAGAAGGCGGACCCGGTCCAGAGGGAGCGCGCTCGGAGAGGCTCCATGTTGGTGGGTGAGCACTGAGCTCGACTCCGACCACAGGGCTCTATCCTCTGAAGGTCTCGCTCTGGATGACAGAAGACGGCTCCGGCTTAGGCATCTCGAGCTCGCGGGCTCGACCTGGCGGAGGACAGAGCTCGGCTCGCTGTCTTAAGGGAGCTCAGCTCAGCTAGGCAGCGGAGTCCGAATTGGAGAATTGATGCGACGTCTGATATGACGTCTTCCTTTGACGTGGTGCCTGTCGGTTTTCCCCACGTCAGCGATCCCGCCACATCATATCTCTTTTCAAAGAAAAACAAAAGTAACACAATGAGGATACAAAGCATTCAAAAATCTATTCCTTTTGGATAGATAAATTTTCTAAGTCCAATATACTTCTACCTTTAATATTTGACCTAATCAAATTCTCAAAAACAATATTATTATTAACATTAAAAAATGATGTATAATCAAAGATGGCAGGAATACAAAATACTAGTCAATGGGCATATACATAAATGATATACAAGAGTTCAAATACAATATCACATATTCTTTTTTGGACAGAATATGTAATACGCATGGTACTCTTCACATAAAGTCACAAGCAAATAAATATCCTAATAGTTATGAACATATCCCCTTTAGACAGATAATCCATGAAAGCCAGAATACCATTGCAACATAATGTTCCATACAACCTCTTCTAGTTAAAATATACAATCTCCTTTGGACAGGCGATTGTATGTAATAACCAAAAACCCTCTCATAATGAAAAACTCATGGACAACATAAATAAATTACTTTGGTGATAAATACTTATACCAATCCATAAATTATTCATACAGGAAAGACAAATATCCAAATAATACAAAATGATATACTTTAATAACATGTATACCACAAAAGATCAGTCCAAAATGAGATACTCTACAACATGCACCCCACTAATCAATCATGTATAATAATGCATTCTAACTGCCACTTCTATCAATAACACTTACTCACAACTATAAAACATCTTTGGACAAGAAATAGTATATCATAAATGTAACAATCAATTACAGTCAATTTTAGATCAGCAGGAATAGAGACATCAGTATGCAACTCTAAAATATAATAAAATATGAATTATTAGTCTTCAATGACTCAACTATTAAAAAAAAAAATTTAGAATGCTCGCACCCTTTGGGGCTACGCGAAAATACACTCGAATTATATAATAGTGAGTAGAATTATATATAAATAATTTATAGATTATTTAAATATTTTATCAAACTTGAAGAATTCTATCAAAATATTTTTTAGAATATTATGACTCCAATAGTCCAAAAATCGCTTAAATCAGATGTAAAACGAGGAAGTTACAGTGATTGTTATTAAAAACAATAGTAGAAGACCAACCATAAATTTCAAAAATATAGAAACTTTTCTATAAAATATAATTTCAAGAATATTAGGATCCATCAGTAATTTATATGGACTCATATTTAATTTATAGGGACTTAAATGCAAAAATTTTCTTAATCCTAAAATTAAAACATGCCCAATGTCATTGGGTCCAACCAGTTCTTCAATTAGGCTAAATTTATAATTAATGAATTCTGTTCAAAGTGGGTTGAAATCCGATAACCTATTAATCTAAAATTTTTTAAAACATTCTCTTCTTCCTCCACCGAGAGCCACCGGCCAAAATGACCATCAGCAGCCATTCCCTAGCCACTGGCGACCTGGAGTTCGGGAAGAGACAAGAACGAAGCAATATTGGGGAGCCATCGGCCACTCGTCTAGTTGTCCAAGAAGTTCGCCATGGTGTTCTCCATAAACCGGGCAGGGTCCAGCGATCCAACGATGGCCCCATTATCTCCTTCCATGAAAACGACGAGGTCCCTGCGACGGGACACCACGAACTGCCAAAGTCTAGCGGGATCCATCCGATGACAGTACCAGCGAAGGATTCCCTGGAGGTCCTCGAGAAAACAGAGCCAGGAATAGCATCCCAAGGGCTCAACACAGCTCGACACCGGCACCCGTGGACAAGCTGGAGTCGCCATCGCCTGAAGATCGCCAGGGTTCAGAAAGGCTTCACGAGGTGGCACCGCCGGTGGAGAGAGGGATTCGGCCAGTCAGGATTCATGAAGACCGGGAAACAACCACTCTATGTTGCTAGGTTCCATGGCTTCTCCCCTCACCACGATTGGTGATCATCGATGGGAAGGAAGGGGATAAGGGTTTTAAGAAATTTAACTATATTAAAATATCAATTATCCCCCAAAAAATATTGTATATATTTAAGAGATCAATTTTGAGATACACATGTATTCTACAGATTTAAAACATGGAAACATATTAATATAACAGATTATCAAGGTAAGGTTTACAGAGATAAATAGAAAACATGATTCCAATCTTTTACGGATACCAAGGCTCTGATACTAAATGTAGAAAAAAAATTCTTTAAATTCCATGGATCATGGGTAGAAGATTGAAATACAAAACATTAAAATTTGATTTATTTGATAACAGATCTCAAACTATTTATCACATCCATTATCACAATCTGTTAAAAAGGTTTTATGATACATATATGTATTCGCCATTAATCCAAACCTGAAATAGATGCTCACATGAACATCGAAGGCAGAGTCCTCTCTAATCTTCCTCGTGTAATAGGTAGCTCATCGATATGGAAAATCATCGTGAAAAATCTTAACTCTTATGAAATATATATATATATATATATATATATATAAAGGAAGTGGAGAGGGGACCTAGCCAAATAAAATAAAACATCCTAACTGACCTACCTATTATAAGTCAAGTTAGGTCAAGGCCTGTACTGTGCTGCCTCAACTACACCAACTCACATGAGATCTTCCTATCCCAAACAATGATTACATATATTGAGCTCAACCTACGGCTATCAACATGACCATAAAATTAATCCAATTTTAATAAAATATAAATTTAATTAATATTAGTCCAAATAAGATTAAACTCTTATAGGGGGTCCTTGCCATCGATGCCGTGATTCTTGAGGTCACTCCATTTCATTTCATTTGGTGGAAATGAAGTTAGATGGGATACTCTGGAGTATCAAAAGATGTTTAAAGAGGGCATAAGACCAGTTCTCAAGGACGTTGTTTGGGCATGGCAAGGCGACCTTGAGCATCAGCAACGGCAATCGCAAATTAAGCTATCGGCATTTTTGTATTTTTTCTACAAGTAATTGCTTTAATTGTCACTATTTACCCATTATCCTTGTATCTATGTTGTATTTTCTAGTTTCTTAATTTTTCATGAATGTTAATTTCGTGAACTCCCTCAAATATCGAAATGCGTGTTTCAAAATAAATGCTGCTGGTATCTTTTGTAACACCCCGGAGGAAAAAAGAAAAAACGGCCAGGCCGGACCCGGCCCAGACCCAGCACGCGGCCCAAGTGCGGGCTCATGGGAGCGTGGCAAGCAAGGCAATCGAGCGCGGCACGGGCGAGCGGGTGCGTGCGACGCAAGCAGGCGAGCGACGCGAGCACGGAGCGCGCGCGGTGCGATGCGGTGCGCGGCTCGGCACGGTGCGGCTGCGTGGGCTCAGCCCAGCTTCAAGCGATGCTGCTGAGGACGTTTCCCCACCATTTCACAGGCGTTTCCCCAAGGTTTCTCGCGGTCCACCATGGTCCATGAGATTTCTGATCGATCTGAACCATCCGATCGTCTGATCAAATAGCTGGGATGAATCCGACTGAGTTTAGGCTTGATCAGAGATTTTTGGATTCGGATTTTGATGCAGTTTGAGATGTCGATCTCAGATCAGACGACCGGGAAGATATTTTGATGGTTTTAGACTTCTCAGACGATGTTTAAGGTGGTTTTGGATTGGTTTTGCTCCTCTTTTTAACCAGGGACGTCGATGACCAACAACAAAGAGCCAGAAAGCCAAAAGAAAAAAAAGAGAGAGGAAGAAAGAAAGAGAAAGAAGAGAAGAAAGAAGGGAAGAGGAAGGGATCTTGGTTTGGAAAAAGGAAGGTTGTCATGATGGCATAGGATAGCGACCAGTTTTGGAGATATGTTGGGTTTTGGGATAGAGAGAGAAAGAGAAGAGATAAAGATGAGAGAGAAGAGGAAGGAGAGAGAAGATGAGGAAAGAGAAAATCAGGAAACCTTCTTTCTCAAAATTTGTAAAACTAGGATTTGATGAATTTATTTATTATTGTAGGAGATTAACATTCTGAGCAGGAAAGTGTTGGATGAATTTGGGTATAGATTGATACCGGATATTTGGGGTTAGCGATTGAAGGTAAGGATTTTAGACATAATCATCAGTTCTATACATTATTTTACGTTGCCTGATTTGATCCGAGCATATATATATATATATATATATATATTTACATGTATAGTTGTTTTTGGATAGCATGATTTGATTTTCCGAGATACAGAATGAGTTTGTTGTTATTGTTGTTTATGTTTTATTTAATATACCATGTTTATCAAGTGATCTTTGAATGGGTTGGATCGGGATATTGATCGTTGAAAGGTGACATGTTTTGGCTATATGAGATAAAATGATAAAGTGTTTAGTGAAAACGGTGTTTGGACTAGTCATGCCACGGTGGTACCATGATTTCTCGGTGTGCCGGTCACAGACGTAATCATGACAAATATTGCCTCTTGCAGGCATGGACAATGAGATTGCCGGTCACAGACATAATTGTGACAAATATTGCTTCTTGCAGGCATGGACAATGAGATCGCCGGTCACAGGCATAATCGTGATAAATATTGCCTCTTGCAGGCATGGACAATGAGATTGCCGATCACAGGCGTAATCGTGACAAATATTGCATTTCACAAGCATGAACAATGATATTGCCGATCACAGGCGGAATCGTGACAAATATTGCCTTTCACAGGTGTGGACATGACATTACTGGTCACAGGCGGAATCATGATAAATATTGCCAATTATAGACATGGACAATGATGTTGCTAGTCATGAGCTAGAGCATGACCATGGCTAGTCCAGATTCCTAAAGAAGAATGATAATTAAATTGAAAGTATAAAGAGAAAAACATGATTTGATAAAAGGTTTTGTCATATATGATGTTGAATTGTTTGACCGCATGATGTGATATTCTAGTATGTTTTTGCTATTTCCAAGGATATACATATTATTACTAGTGACTGTTTGGATATCTTACTGGGCTGTAAAGCTCACAACCATACTTTCTTCTTTTACAGAGTTGTGCAGATTTTCGGGCTTGGTGAAGAATGAGATTTTTTGAGGTAAGTGACTCTTGTGTACCTAGGCCTTGCATGATCTCTAGAATAAACCTAGGGTTTGTGCGACCGGTCGCATAGTCGATTCCGGTGCTGGATTCGGGGTGTGACAAAGTAGTATCAGAGCTTAGGTTATGATCATTTGGGATGGTGATACAAGTGGATGGTGATAATAATGACATGATGGTTATTGCGATATAACAAGTATAGTGCCAGAGTTCAAGTTATGGTGATTTGGGACTGTATCATAAGTGATTTAATAGATATGAGTGATATAAGTGATTACGTAAGAGATTAAGGAATTAACATGATGATTAGTAAGACATGACAGAAATTTCTGGAAGGATTTATTAGTGAACCCAGATGGTTTAGTAAATTATATCAGAGTGCGCAGTGGAAACTTAGTGATTTAGAAGTACTATGATGGGAGCACTGATTCAATATCAATCAAGCTAATTTCGAGGACGTGGGGGGAGAATGTAACACCCCAGAGAAAAAAAAAAAGAGCCAAGTGGCCCAGGCGCGGGCGCGAGGGAGCGCGGGCGCAGCCGGGCGCGAGGGAGCGCGGGCGCAGCCGAGCGCGGGCAAGCGAGGTGATCGAGCGCGGCACGGGCGAGTGGGTGCATGCGATGCAGGCTGGCGAGCGACGAGAGCACGCGAGCAGGCGCGACCCGCGGGTGTGCGGTGCGTGGCCCGACTCGATGTGGTGGGTGCGCGGTGCGCGACCCAGGCCCACGTGCGCGGCGCGCGCGGGCTCGGCCCAGCCGCAAGCGACGCTGTTGAGGGCGTTCCCCACCGTTTCACAGGCGTTTCCCCAAGGTTTCTCACGATCCACCATGGTCCATGGGGTTTCTGATCGATCTGGACCGTCCAATCGTCTAATCGAACGACTGGGATAATCCGATTGAGTTTAGGCTTGATCAGATGCTTTTGGATTCGGATTTTGATGCATTTGAGATGTCAATCTCAGATCAGAAGGCCAGGAAGATATTTTGATGGTTTTAGACTTCTCAGATGATGTTTGGGGTGGTTTTGGATTGGTTTTGCTCTTCTTTTTAACTAGGGACGTCGAGGACCAACAGCACAAGAGCCAGAGAGCCAAAAAGAAAAAAAAAGAGAGAGAAAGAAGAGCCAGGGAGCCAAAAAGAAAAAAAGAGAGAGAAAGAAAGAAAGAGAAAGAAGAGAAGGGGAGAGAAAAGGGATATTGGTTTGGAAGAAGAGGAAGGTTGTCATGATGGCATGAGATAGCAACCAGTTTTGGAGATTTGTTGGGTTTTGGGTTAGAGAGAGAAAGAGAAGAGATAAAGATGAGAGAGAAGAGGAAGGAGAGAGAAGATGAGGAAAGAGAAATCAGGGAGAACCTTCTTCCTCAAAATTTGTGAAAACTAGGATTTGATGAATTTATTTATTATTGTAGGAGATCAACCTTCTGAGCAGGAAAGTATTGGACGAATTTCGGGTATAAATTGATACTGAATATTTGGGATTAGCGATTGAAGGTAAGGATTCTAGACATGATCATCAGTTCTATACATTGTTTTACGTTGCCTGATTTGATCGGAGCAATATATATATATTTACATGCATGGTTGTTTTCGGGTAGCATGATTTAATTTCCAGAGATACAGAATGAGTTTGTTGTTATTGTTATTTGTGTTTTATTTAATATGCCATGTTTATCAAGTAATCTTTGAATTGATTGGATCGTGATATCTATCGTTGAAATGTGACATGTTTTGACTATATGAGATGAAATGATAAAGCGTTAAGTGAAAACGGTATTTGGACTAGCCATGCCATGGCGGTACCATGGTTTCTCAGTGTGCCGGTCACAGGCGTAATCGTGACAAATATTGCCTCTTGCAGGCATGGACAATGAGATTGCCAGTCACCGGCATAATCGTGACAAATATTACCTCTTGCAGGCATGGACAATGAGATTGCCTGTCACAGGCGTAATCGTGACAAATATTGCCTTTCACAGGCATGGACAATGATATTGCCGGTCACAGACAGAATCGTGACAAATATTGCTTTTCACAGGCATGGACAATAACATTGCTGGTCACAGAAAGAATCTTGACAAATATTGCCAATTATAGGCATGGACAATGATGTTGCTAGTCATAGACGAGAGCATGACCATGGCTAGTCCAGAATCCTAAAGAAGAAGGATAATTAAATTGAAAGTATAAAGAGAAAAACATGATTTGATAAAAGGTTTTGTCATATATGATGTTGAATTATTAGACCGCATGATGTGATATTTTAGTACATTTTTGCTATTTCGAAGATATATGTATTATTGCTGGTGATTGTTTGGAGACCTTAATGGGCTGTAAAGCTCACAACCATACTTTCTTCTTTTACAAAGTTATGCAGATTTTCGGTCTTGGTAAGAATGAAATTTTTTTGAGATAAGTGACTCTCGTGTACCTAGGCCTTACATAATCTCTAGGATAAAATCTAGGATTTGTGTGGCCGGTCGCGTAGCCGATTCCGATGCTGGATTCGGGACGTGACATTGTGAGGACCGGTCCTTTTGGGCCGGATTTGGGCTGAAGTCGGCAGCCCTTGCCGACTTCAGTTCAAAACCCCTAGGGTTCGGCAGGTCAGATTTTCCGGCGAAAATCCGGACAAATCCGACGCTGCCGCCGGAGAAGGGGGGGAGATAAGGTTCTCCTCGGGTTTAAGGCTCTGGGGTTACCTCTGTTGATCCGAGAGCTTCTTCCTGTGGTGGAGCGACGTCGGTTCTTCGAGTGCCCTGCCCTCGCCGGGACGCCCTTCGCCGGAGGTCGTGAGAACGGAGACGCCTCTCGCCGGTAAGTTCTCTCTCTCCCTGGTATGGGCGTAGCTGGCTTGTGCGGCTCGACGGAGGGGAGAATCCGACTGATTTTCCTCTCCGTTGAAGCCTTGGACGATGGCCGGCAGTGAGGAAGCCGCCGTCGGACTCCTCCTCTCCGGCAACCGTCTTTGGGCGGCCGATCGCGGGGATCGCCGCCGTCCCATCGCTTGCTCGGAGAGGGGGGGGGGATGGAGGAGGAAGAAACTGTGGTCGGCCGTGAGGGGCTGTTGCGAGCGACATCTCCGGCTCGGTGCTCGCCGGCCGTCGGTCGGACGGCCACCGTAAGGGTCGCCGGACTCTCTTCCCTCTCCGGCGTGGTCGACGTGGTGGTCGGACGGGAGGATCGCCGTCGATCCTCCCTGCTTCTCTCTTGAGGTCGGGCGAACGCCTGGCCGAAGGGAATGGGACTGAAGCCTGGTTTGATCAGGCTTGGCTGGGCCGGGGCTCGTTGGGCCGGACTTGGTTGGGCCATGCCCTGTTGGGCTAGGCCTTATATCTTGAATGGGCCAACCTTGTATCAGCAAAATGGAAGGCATTGTTTGGGATTGCCCCAAGGGATTTATTTTTTTTAAAATTAATGATATTAAATAATAATCAAAATAAATTGTGATGCAGGATCGTCATCCTCCTTGGGAAATCAGGATTAGTGCCGAGTTGGTGAAACTGTAAGTTATCACTCACCGATAAAATTTTGCCATGCATGCTGTGAACCCTTTACTTGACATGTTAATAAATTTTATTGTTTATGTTCATGCTACTTACATATATCTTGATGCGTTATGAAATTTAACCTTAGGCTAAAATGTAGCGAGTCATGGGATGAGTTAGTTGTATTTGCTCCCTAGTCCGACTATGATTACACGAGGATCTAGACTCCTTTTGGGCCTCCAGCGGGGCTATCGCTGGCACATGACCGACGTGCGGTATGTGACACAGGAGTTGTTTTATTCTAGCACATGCTGGGAAGCATGTCCCTCGTGTGATACTCAGAGCTAGATTCCTTTTGGGCCTCCAGCGGGGCTATCGCTGGCACATGACCGATGTGCGGCATGTGACACAGGGTCTAGACTCTTTTGGGGCGAGCCACGGGCCGATCGTGGCCATAGTATGAGGGACTAAGTGAGTGTGTTTGGATGCCATCCTAAATAAATTTGTATTCTGTCAGAAAAATAAATAAAAAGGTTAATAATAGGAATTGGCTTATATATATTTTGGTGGCTCTTATGTATGGAATTACTCTGGATTCATGGTAAAATATATATTTGTGACATGTGATGACTTACTGAGTTTAAGGGAAACTCATTCTTTTCCCTTGCATTTTTTTTTTTCAGGATCAGAGGAACATATGGGCCAGGGATTCAATCAGTGAGGCATAGGATCTAGTGGACACTATCATCATTTTTTTTTTTATTATTATTTTTATTTCATGAAATTAGATCATGATAAATGTATGACGGTTGGCTTTAAGACAATTGAATCTACTTATCTACTTTTGCTTTATTAATATAATGCCTGGTACTCATTTATTTTATACGAAATGATTGGTACAGGCCTGGTATGTTCTTGGAAATATTGAATTCCCAGAACATACGGCCGTCTGTTGCACTACTAGCCCTGGTCTTGGGTTTGGGGCGCGACAGATTTAGTGGTATCAGAGCCAGGTTGTCTCAGAAACTAAAATGTTTTAGATAGTGAGAGCGGGGTAGAGATAGTTAGGGCAAGTTTAAAATTAATAAAGTACAAGCAAGGTCATATTATTTAACTAACTAACATTTGTGCTATAGGTTTAATGGCTCGGACCCGATCCATGAGGACATCAAATCAAAATGATCATGCATCTCGAGCTCATGATACTTCGCAGGCAGCGGGTCCATCTCGGGCGGCCGGCGCTTACATGGCTCGTAGCCTATCACCTGATCAGGGCGAGAGTCGAGCAGTTAGTCCTCCTCCTCTGCAGCACGATATGAGGACAGCCAATTCTGATGGTCAGGTGGTAGGTCTTATCCAGGCTCTAACTGGACTTGTGCAGGAATTGAGGCAGCAGGGGAATAGGGGTGGTCAGTCATCTAAAATGGGTCGGGGGATCACTGAATTTAAGAAGTTGGCACCTCCTACATTTGAGGGTTCTACTGAACCTACTGAATCCTTGAAGTGGCTGAAAGAAATGGAGAATGTCTTTGTCAGCATGGACTGTACGGATCGAGAGAAAGTTCGCTTTGCGGCTTATCAACTACAAGGCGAAGCTTCGGAATGGTGGGATGCTGTCAGAAGACAATATGGCAATGAAGAGCCGATAACTTAGGATATTTTTCGCCAAGAGTTTTTGGATATGTATTTTCCTGAAAGTCTCAGATTTGAGAAGGAGAGCGAATTTACCAGGTTGATACAAGGAGGCTTGACCGTGACACAGTATGAAGCCAAGTTTATTGAACTGTCCCGCTTTGCTCCGGAGTTGGTGGCCACGGACTATATCAAGGCACGGAGATTTGAGAAAGGACTTAAACCCAGGATTCGTGCTGGAGTAAGACCCATGCAGCTGGCCTCATACCGGGACGTCGTTAGTAAAGCAAAAATTGTAGAGTAAGAGGTTGATAATATGCAGCAGGAAAGGGAACGGCAGCTGAGGAAGAGATCCAGACCTGATGGGCAGCGTGGGAATCAACACCCTGGCAAACAACCTAGACAGAGGGGAAATCAAAGGCAAGATCCAGGTCCTCAGCAGGGTAATGGTCCTCGTTGCAGGAGATGTCAAGGTTTTCATCTAGAGCAGGATTGTCGTTGGTTTTCTGGGGCTTGTTTTAATTGTGGTCAGCAAGGCCACAAAGCTATGAATTGCCCACGTTCTCAGAATCCTGGAAATCAGTATACCTTTCAGAATGCACCGCGACCGCCAGCACCTCCTCCTTCAAATGTACCAGCTTTTATCCAAGGACAACCTATAGCTTATGGATCTGGTGAGCGCCAGAAGCAGAAGACCCAGGCTCGTGTGTATGCGCTAACTCAGCAAGATGCTCAGGCATCGAATGCTGTGGTGACAGGTAATTTCGCAAGTTTTTTTTTATTTTTATTTTATTTTTATTTATTTTATTTGATTTAATTGAGTACAAACAATTATTAAGTAAGAATTATTTAGTAGGTACCATCAAAGTAGCCTCTTCATATGCCCGTGTTTTATTTGATTCTGGAGCAACGCACTCTTTTATCTCAACCGGATTTACTAAGAAGGCTGGTATGGAACCAGTACCTTTAAATTTCGAGATCGGAGTATCCATTCCGAATGGGGGCATTATCATAGTTAACATGATTTGTCCATCCTGCACTCTAAGCATTGGAAACCATGAGTTTTCATCCGATCTAATGGTATTGGAAATGGAAGAGTTTGATATTATTTTGGGAATGGATTGGCTAGCTTCTTATCATGCCACAGTAGATTGTTTCGAGAAGAGAGTAGTTTTCTACCCTCCAGGTCAGGAACCTTTTGGTTTCTTTGGTGGTGAAAGGAAGACCCCTATGAGAATGATTACAGCTATGCAAGCTAAACGGATGCTGAGGCAAGGTTGTGCAGGATACTTGGCCAATGTTATAGATCTCCAGCAAGAAGGAGAAGGGTGGAAAATATTCCTATTGTGAAAGAATTTCGGATGTATTTCTAGATGAATTGCCGGGATTACCTCCTGACAGAGAGATGGAATTTTCTGTTGATCTCTTACCTAATGCAGAACCTGTGTCTAAGGCTCCCTATAGAATGGCACCAGCTGAATTGAAAGAACTCAAGGAACAACTTCAGGATCTGCTCGATAAGGGATTCATCAGGCCGAGTGTTTCACCATGGGGTGCTCCAGTACTGTTTGTCAGGAAGAAGGATGGGAGTCTGAGGTTGTGTATTGATTATCGAGAATTGAACAAGTTGACAATTCGAAACAAGTATCCCCTTCCCAGAATTGATGATCTTTTTGACCAGTTGCAAGGCGCTCAGGTGTTCTCAAAAATCGACTTGCGGTCCGGATATTATCAGTTAAAAATTAAGAATGAAGACATATCCAAAACAGCCTTTCGGACTAGATATGGGCATTATGAATTTCTGGTGATGCCTTTCGGACTGATGAATGCTCCGGCAGCTTTCATGGACATGATGAACAGGATATTCAAATCATATTTGGATCAGTGTGTAGTAGTTTTTATTGATGATATTCTAGTTTATTCCAAGAATCCGGAGGAGCATGAAAAACATTTAAGAAAAATCTTACAAATACTAAGGGAGCAGAGATTGTATGCAAAGCTGAAGAAATGTCAATTCTGGCTTGATAATATTTCTTTTCTTGGCCACACAGTCTCTAAGGAAGGGATATCTGTTGATCCAGCAAAGATTGAAGCAATTGTTGAATGGAAAAGACCAACTAATGTGACTGAAGTCCGTAGTTTTCTGGGTCTAGCTGGTTATTACCGAAGGTTTGTGGAGGGGTTTTCCCGTATAGCCTTACCACTGACCCAGCTAACCCATAAAGGGATTAAATTTGATTGGTCTGATGATTGTGAGAAAAGCTTCCAAGAGTTAAAGAAGCACTTGGTATCAGCTCCTATTCTTACCTTACCAACTGGAAGTGAGGGTTTTTCTATTTATAGTGATGCCTCCAGAAAAGGGTTAGGATGTGTTCTTATGCAAAGGGAGAAGGTGGTGGCCTACGCATCTAGGCAGCTTAAAACACATGAATTAAACTACCCTACTCATGATTTGGAGCTAGCTGCTGTGGTCTTTGCCCTGAAAATTTGGAGGCATTACCTGTATGGTGTATCTTGTGAAATTTTTACTGATCATAAAAGTCTTAAGTATTTGTTTACTCAGAAAGAGTTAAACTTGAGGCAAAGGAGATGGTTGGAGCTGATCAAAGACTATGATTTGAAAATAAGTTATCATCCGGGAAAAGCAAATGTAGTGGCTGATGCATTGAGCAGAAAGGCCGGAGGTAGCTTGGCAACCTTAATCACTTCTCAAGGAGAAATTCTTCAAGATCTTGGAAAGCTGAGTTTGGAGATACAAATGCATAACTCTACTTTCTCACTTGCTACTCTTAAGATACAATCTACCCTGATCGATAGAATTAAGGCATCTCAGATGAATGATTCAGAATTTCAAAAGATTAGAGAGAAAATACAATCTGGGATAATCTCGGAATTCCGAATTCATGAGGATGGATCCTTAAGATTTGGAAACAGGTTGTGTGTTCCAGGGGATGAAAGTCTAAAGAAGGAAATATTGGTCGATGCCCACAATGCTATTTACACTATTCATCCTGGAAGCACAAAAATGTATAGAGATCTTAAGGAGAACTTCTGGTGGAAAGGTATGAAAAGGGAAATAGCCATGTTTGTGGCTCAATGTTTAACTTGTCAGCAAATAAAGGCTGAGCATCAGAGACCAGCAGGACCTCTACAACCCCTGGCTATCCCTGTATGGAAATGGGAGAATGTCACAATGGACTTTGTTTCAGGATTGCCAAGGACTCTCAGAGGATTTGATGCTATTTGGGTTGTTGTAGATCGATTGACAAAGTTAGCTCATTTTCTACCTGTCAAGGTCAATTTCTCCATGGAAAGGCTAGCAAAATTATATATCGATGAGATTGTTAGACTACATGGTATTCCTGTATCAATTGTATCTGATAGGGACACTAGATTTGTTTCTCAATTTTGGAGGAGTTTGCATCAAGCTATGAAAACCAAGCTGGAGTTTAGTACAGCCTTTCATCCTCAAACCGATGGGCAGTCAGAGAGGACAATTCAGACATTAGAAGATATGTTGAGAGCATGTGTTCTTGATTTAAAAGGGTCTTGGGATGATCATCTGTCATTGATAGAATTTGCATATAACAACAGTTATCAAGCAACCATTAAAATGGCACCTTTTGAAGCTCTCTATGGGAGGAGATGTAGGACCCCGGTATGTTGGGATGATGTTGGCGAGAGGAAACTTTTGGGACCCGATATTATACTGCAGACCACAGATAAAATCCAACTTATTAGGAAGCGACTGTTTACAGCTCAGAGTCGACAAAAGAGTTATGCAGATAATCGGAGAAGAGAACTGAAATTTTTGGTGGGGGACCATGTGTTACTTAAAGTGTCCCCTACTAAAGGAGTTATGAGATTTGGGGTGCGAGGGAAGTTAAGCCCTCGGTATGTGGGTCCTTTTGAAATCTTGGAGAAAATTGGAGCTGTGGCTTATCGGCTTGCTTTACCACCATCTCTTGCTAGTGTGCATAATGTTTTTCATGTATCTATGCTGAGGAAGTATGTACCTGATCCAAATCATGTAATCGAATTGGGACCACTTCAATTCAAGGAAAATTTGTCTTATGAGGAGCAACCAGTGAAGGTGGTGGATAGAAAGGAGCAAGTCTTGAGGCGACGCGTCATTCCTTATGTTAAAGTCCAGTGGAGTAATCATTCAGAGCGGGAAGCCACTTGGGAGTTAGAAGAAATCATGAAAGTTAAATATCCTCAACTTTTCCAGAACCCAGGTATGTAAATTTCGAGGGCGAAATTTTTTTTTTAGGTGGGGAGAATGTGAGGACCGGTCCTTTTGGGCCGGATTTGGGCTGAAGTCGGCAGCCCTTGCCGACTTCAGTTCAAAACCCCTAGGGTTCGGCAGGTCAGATTTTCCGGCGAAAAATCCGGACAAATCCGACGCTGCCGCCGGAGAAGGGGAGGGAGATAAGGTTCTCCTCGGGTTTAAGGCTCTGGGGGTTACCTCTGTTGATCCGAGAGCTTCTTCCTGTGGTGGAGCGACGTCGGTTCTTCGAGTGCCCTGCCCTCGCCGGGACGCCCTTCGCCGGAGGTCGTGAGAACGGAGACGCCTCTCGCCGGTAAGTTCTCTCTCTCCCTGGTATGGGCGTAGCTGGCTTGTGCGGCTCGACGGAGGGGAGAATCCGACTGATTTTCCTCTCCGTTGAAGCCTTGGACGATGGCCGGCAGTGAGGAAGCCGCCGTCGGACTCCTCCTCTCCGGCAACCGTCTTTGGGCGGCCGATCGCGGGGATCGCCGCCGTCCCATCGCTTGCTCGGAGAGGGGGGGGGGGATGGAGGAGGAAGAAACTGTGGTTGGCCGTGAGGGGCTGTTGCGAGCGACATCTCCGGCTCGGTGCTCGCCGGCCGTCGGTCGGACGGCCACCGTAAGGGTCGCCGGACTCTCTTCCCTCTCCGGCGTGGTCGACGTGGTGGTCGGACGGGAGGATCGCCGTCGATCCTCCCTGCTTCTCTCTTGAGGTCGGGCGAACGCCTGGCCGAAGGGAATGGGACTGAAGCCTGGTTTGATCAGGCTTGGCTGGGCCAAGCCTGTTGCGGGCCGGGCCGGGCCGGGCCGGGCCGGGCTGGGCCGGGCTTGGCTGGGTCGGGCCGGGCTGGGCCGGGCTTGGCTGGGCCGGGGCTCGTTGGGCCGGACTTGGTTGGGCCATGCCCTGTTGGGCTAGGCCTTATATCTTGAATGGGCCAACCTTGTATCAGCAAAATGGAAGGCATTGTTTGGGATTGCCCCAAGGGATTTATTTTTTTAAAATTAATGATATTAAATAATAATCAAAATAAATTGTGATGCAGGATCGTCATCCTCCTTGGGAAATCAGGATTAGTGCCGAGTTGGTGAAACTGTAAGTTATCACTCACCGATAAAATTTTGCCATGCATGCTGTGAACCCTTTACTTGACATGTTAATAAATTTTATTGTTTATGTTCATGCTACTTACATATATCTTGATGCGTTATGAAATTTAACCTTAGGCTAAAATGTAGCGAGTCATGGGATGAGTTAGTTGTATTTGCTCCCTAGTCCGACTATGATTACACGAGGATCTAGACTCCTTTTGGGCCTCCAGCGGGGCTATCGCTGGCACATGACCGACGTGCGGTATGTGACACAGGAGTTGTTTTATTCTAGCACATGCTGGGAAGCATGTCCCTCGTGTGATACTCAGAGCTAGATTCCTTTTGGGCCTCCAGCGGGGCTATCGCTGGCACATGACCGATGTGCGGCATGTGACACAGGGTCTAGACTCTTTTGGGGCGAGCCACGGGCCGATCGTGGCTATAGTATGAGGGACTAAGTGAGTGTGTTTGGATGGCCATCCTAAATAAATTTGTATTCTGTCAGAAAATAAATAAAAAGGTTAATAATAGGAATTGGCTTATATATATTTTGGTGGCTCTTATGTATGGAATTACTCTGGATTCATGGTAAAATATATATTTGTGACATGTGATGACTTACTGAGTTTAAGGGAAACTCATTCTTTTCCCTTGCATTTTTTTTTTTCAGGATCAGAGGAACATATGGGCCAGGGATTCAATCAGTGAGGCATAGGATCTAGTGGACACTATCATCATTTTTTTTATTATTATTATTATTTATTTCATGAAATTAGATCATGATAAATGTATGACGGTTGGCTTTAAGACAATTGAATCTACTTATCTACTTTTGCTTTATTAATATAATACCTGGTACTCATTTATTTTATACGAAATGATTGGTACAGGCCTGGTATGTTCTTGGAAATATTGAATTCCCAGAACATACGGCCGTCTGTTGCACTACTAGCCCTGGTCTTGGGTTTGGGGCGCGACAGACATCTTTATAGATTTGGCCTTTTGGAATGGCACCGTGCAATATACTATACTGCTATTATATTACCTCATCAAGTAGTCTTGCTCTGAGAAAGCTCATGCATGACCATCACGACTCCAAGTTTTGTGTTATAGTCCCATGAAAATGCTTTTAAGTATAAAATTTATCTATGAACGTTACAAGTATGGTCCTATGCTTTCTGAGTTATTTATGGTAGCTATATAGAAGTTAGTTACAGGCAACATCGATCCCATTTATTCGGAGAATCTTAAATTTACACATCCTTCCTTCGCTAATTATTCCTTAAGTCCACGAAGCAGAAGCGACCCGAATCTGGTAACCAAGAAGATAACTGAAAAATTCAATGGCATCGAAATCTCTCTCAAGTGGCTATACAAGTGGCTATATATTATTAGACTTGGATAAAGGCCATCAAATAGGGGAGTAGCTTGGAGCATGTAGTTATGATTACAAATGTGCTTTCGTGTACCCTTTCTTTAGTACCCAGTATATATTTAGAAACTGGAGTTGCTCCATCATGTTCGTGTAGTTCTTTGTGCAACACCCTTTTATTTTTTTTGGCTCGACAAAGTAAAAGCCAACTAACCCGAGCAAGACATATATATATATATATATATATATATATATATATATATATAGCCACATACACAAACATTCAAATATGAAAGAATCGGCCCTTGACATCTTGAATTGTAGTTCTTCCAACAGCCCCCGAGCAAATCCTCCTCCATACTCGCTATCGTCATCATAATAATAATATCCATTTTTTCCCAACAAATTAACTAATTTATTCTTAACGCAGCAAGTTAACTAATTAACTAATTAAATACTCTGCTCAAATTCCTTTCAAAAATATAGCTGCATCTTATTTATATTTCATCTATAATTTTATCAAACCAAAACTGTAGCCAAGTATTTGCTCTCTTGCACCTAGCGTCCAGGCTGTGTCTGCGCAATTCACATTCTTATTTCATCTTTAAAGAATGGTTCCACGTTTCCCGAAGGCTATTTTCGGACTCCAACAATGATATGGTGAGGATAATGCAGGCTGACCGTGCCAACATTGGCTAAAATTAAATAACAGAAACCCAACGAGATTCACGCCTCTCTTGCTCTCCCTTGATGACTTTTAGCAGGGTGTATGTTAATTTATTATAGTAAGACTTATCTGATCATGTTGCTAAAGTTATTTTTCGGTCTTCAACCAGCTTAAGAATTTTTTTAACAAAACAAATTTTCCTTACAAGTATCATTCATCAATATGCGTGCAGGGATTTTTGAAAGATTGAAGCTGGAGATTGAAGAGGTGGATACGCACAATTTTTTATGAAACCGGGAGAAGATGATCCCAATTAACTTCTTGAAAGTTTCTGGAGGGAAAGAAAAAAGAAAAGAAAAGAAAAAAAAAAACTACCCGATGCGATTCATATGCTTCTTCTTTTTTTTAAGGCATAAAGGGTATGCATTAAATGCAGATGATCTATAGTTTACTGAATTTGTCGTTTAAGGAGAAAATTATGTATATATATAAATGAATGAGCAATTATTACAACAGACAGAAAGGGCGAAGAAGAACATCTTCCCACCGGGATTAGTTATGCTTCTTTCCAGGAGCCGAAGTCGGGGAGATCACGGTCCTCCACAAGTAGCGCCCGCTCGCCATATCCACGCAAGTCCAGAATCCCGTGCAGATCGCTGCCTGAACCTAATTTTATTATCATTCCAGGAATCAATCCAAAAGACAGAGAAACAAAATCCACATCCTAATTATACCTAGAAAAAATACAGAAAAAAAAGGGAGGATATCTTTTATTGTATTCATATAATTATTAGAAACCCTGAAACATAAATCCCCAATTGAAAGCAATGAATCCTCGTTTCTTTGGCTTCTACCTTGGTGGAAAGAGGGACAGCTTCTTTGGGGGCAAGCTCTGCGTGCTCATGGTCGTCTTCCGACTGGGACTTCAGGCCTCTCAAAACGAAGAACCCGGCCAGCGTCGCCGAGAGAAAGATCAGCACCACCCTCAACGGGCACATCTCTCCTTTTTCTTTTTTTTAATCTCTGTACTAACGATAATGATTTGGATCAAGGATCTGGCACAACGAAGAGAGAGAATAGAAGTGGTATTGGGAATAACAAGGGTGATGGGAGCCGCCCCTCTCTTCTTCTGAGTTCTTGACCCTGCAACGATGGAGATAATTAGGGGGAGAAAAAAAATCCTCTCTTTTTTTTTTTTTGGTTAGGTAGTTGAAGAAAAATGCATTAATACCTGTTTATAAAAGGTGCGGAGCGGATCGGTGATAACCTCGGTCCGAACACGCGCCATATTTCTCAAGTGGGACCCGCCACTAATGACGCCGGTGTATGGGTGGTGGTTGAGTTTGGCCCAGGGCGTCGCGGTAGCGACCCACTGGCCCGCGTGGATTTTGTCTCTGTCTGAACTTCATTAGAGAGACGTCCACCGTCTGATCTATGGGCCAGCTTGTTTGAATCAAAGATTTAAACTCGTGGTGGCCAACAACTCTTGGACTTTGTCTCTATTGTCTAGAAGGATTGGACACGAACATCCGATCACGGAGCCTGAGTGGGTCAATTCGGAAGCAAGAGTGGCATGGAAGCAGCATATAATCAATTGTTTACCGCAAATAGTAAGATAAATTAATTTTCTGGTAAGAATTGTAACATAAATTAACGATTACAAAGCAGATACAGTATTACATAGCCTTGACGACTCCCAACCCTCTTGCTTGCGGATTTCATCATCATAAATACACCGTCGTGGCACGGCACGAACCTGGTCGCTGAATCATCCTTTTATACCGTGGATATATCAATGGACGAACCAACTCTAGCCGTACGAGAATTTTCCTAGCTATTGTTAGGCATCGCCAGTCTAAAAGGTAAACATTTGAAATGCTCGAACCAGAGCGATCAAAGACCGAACCCACGTTTGACCCTTCCCCAGAGAAGGCCAGAATTTTCGTTTAAACGTTAGCAAAAACATATTAAGGCAAACGCTAACGTAATGATACGGTAAGCAAATCATTTTCTCCTCCTTCTTTTATTTTTTTATTTATTTTATTTTTTTAATAAAAAGAATGAAGGAAAAAAAAAAATGATTAAATCCTGATATAACTATTTCTACAAACTTCCATCTAGATAATGTTCAATTCCAATATAATCTTTTTTTCACCTATAAATGCGTAGATCAATATGATACCACAGGACACCCGCTAATCAAATTAAAATTTTAAAAAAAAATCATGATTTCTTATTTCAATCTAATTATTATAAATTTTTTTAAAAAATTTGAATTTAATCAAGTCAAATGCAAAATCTTATCTCGAATTAATGATCAATTGATAGCAAGATAAAACCTCTACCGATCAAACAAATCATTGTACGGAAAAACTTCCCATGCACAAACGCCACCATCGATTAGACATATCGTGAAATTATTACGCTAAGTTTTACGTGAAATATCGAGCGCCTGCTAAGCCGAGCCGCTGCTCTGGTTTTTTTTTTTTTTTTTGTGGCAAACACGTCCGGGCTTCGATCGGCGCCCCGCCAATAATTGTATGACCCAATGCTGCGGACAGGCTTTCCCCTCCAAGACACCCCACTTTCATCAGAATAACTAAAAGAAGTAAATTGATGAGCATGCATGCTGATGTTATAGGACTTCATTCTAAAACATATATTTGACCTTCCCCTGTAGGAATGCATGAATGCATGCATGCCATCCATTCGTGATTTCTGAATGAAACATCTCATTCGCATTAAGAAGGATACAGTGCAACTAGTTCCTGAACTCTCCTCAAAAGAGGCAAACGTGCTTGCCTTTGGTGACATTGATTCTGTAGTGTTTATATCGTCTCTTTTTGATTGAATGACCAGACTGACTGTACATCTGGATTAGTAGAAAACAGGCCTCCTATGTGCGGCATTGCCGGGGTTGAGTTTCCAGCTTCCTGAGGACCATTTAGTGTCCACTCACTCCTGCAAACATCCAAAGGGTAAACATTCAGCTGTTTGAAAAAACACACGATGCTATCAGCTGTGATATCCAATCCATTTATTGGAAGAGCCATGTAAAGAACAAAAACTCATTCAACAAATACATTGGTTTACAAGGGTATATAAGCAGACACAATACCACCTTAATGGAAAATTCAAATAACATGAAAAGAATGTCAAAAACTGACCCTGCAAACTTGACATCTTCAGTTTTAGCAAAGAGAATCAAGTTCTCCAAAAAAGCAAATTTCTATGGTGAATAAAATCCTGACAAAAATTTCAACAACTCCAGCAAGTCATCAATAACACAAGCATTGATATCCAACACAATCTCAACATCATGTAAAGGCCATAAAACAGATGATTATTCTTTAAGATACATCTAAGTTTAACTTCACCAGCTCTGCCAATTCACAAGTCAAAATATCGAAGGCCATCATTCAATTATGTTTATGCCTGACTTCATGACCATGCATAACAGGTAAACCAAGAAAATGTTAAATAAGTATGCTCGACAGATAAAAAACACTGATGAAATCCTTGCAGTTAACGGTTCAGATTTTTAAAAAAATCACTTTAAAACAATTCTTCCCCGATCCATAGATTAGGATTGCTTAACACACCGCTGGCAAGAATGGTTTCTATCAGTACAGAAGCAGAGAAAACAGAAGTTATCGTACGAGAGAAGTTAGAAGAAACAATCAGGATATACATCAACTAGATTGTCATCATTTCCCACAATTCCAATTTTGACATGACAAAAATGCAAGAACTCTTTATGGATCACTCGACTGGTGAGAGAACTAGGATCATTCTGAATATATTAATTGTAAAACTTAAAATACAAACTATATGTTAACCTTTTGACTCAACCACACAGAGCCTAGCCCCTGTAGATTTATATCAAGCCCTCAACCAGAGTGGCAGTCATAACAGTTGTAGCTACTCACATATGCCTTCTTTGGTTGACCACTTAATTTTGGCAAAAGATTCACATTCATAACTCAGACCCACCTCACCACGGGTATCCCTGGCAAGAACTAGAAAATGAATATTTCTGAATTATATGTAATGTGGTGATAAACTTGTCAATGTTACTACTGGAGGGAAGGCAACAACTCATATATTCGACAGCCAGAATGACAGCCACGATGCAGCACCAATTTGCTCAAAATTTTCCTTAGACGTCCTTGAATATCAACCATTCTGAGGAGGCTAAGAATTATTTTAAATTGTGTGATTCATTTGCAAGGGTGAACCATTATACTGGCAGAAAAGAAGCTAAAAGTACCTTCAAGGGTTCAAAACCAATGTGCTTAAAATATTCCTTTGACGTCCTTGAATATCAACCATTCTGAGGCTAAGAATTATTTTAAATTGTGTGATCCATTTGCAAGGATGAATCATTATACTGGCAGAGAAGAAGCGAAAAGTACCTTCAAGGGTTCAAAACCACAAACCATGAATCAAAGCAAGAGGCCTATCTGAAATAATGCCAATGAGACGGTAGGAACCACAAAGTAAGAGCGGGCAGAAACTTGCCAAACAATGGAAGCATGGTCTAGATACAGTTCAGAAAGTTCAACCATAGATATTTTGAGAGCTCATCTATATGCAGATGAAAACAGAACCAAGGAGCATACAAATAAAAATTGGACAACCTAAAAACATCAAAATTGAGGTATACAGGTTAGGAGCAAGCAGCACACAGGTTATTCAGCATGTGGGGGCCTCTAAAAATGGACAGCAACATCACAATGAGGGAGCAAAAAGTTGAGCCAAAGTGTTATAAAGACGGATAACTTATATAAGTTAGTAGTAGTATAGCAGGATATCCTTTAATGTGAAATGTCGGAGCAACAAAGTTTTGTTTGACCATTAGTTGCAAGAATTTTGCACCTTGGATGTGATTATAATTTAGCTCTCCTCTTAGAATCCTTATGCTCCTGGACCCCTTCTATTATCTTTGTCATGCCCATATCTCAGCAACTGCTTCCATGATCCTTCTATTATTTTTACTGATTGCATTCCTTTTAAATTGCTCCCAATTTTAATAAAAATAATAAACTTAAGATGACACCAAATGGGCATGCTCTTTGTTTGCATACGACAAAATTTTGTCCATATGGTTCTTGGAAACTTCTAATTTTTTAAACAATTTTTACAACCACTAAGTATAAAATTCCATAGTATATATGGCTCTCCCACTCTAACAACTGCTTAACCACATAGGTACAAAAGGGGAAATATTTGCTGAGTTCATTTACACCATGATAATGGATGCACAGCTGCTAAAGCATCGAGTGATTATGTTAAGGAATCAACAACTTTTGTTAATTACCTTTACTTCAGTGTTGATTGAGTTCAACTAGAAGACCATATGACACAGATGTCTTGAGGGTTTGATCAGGGTTGCCAAAAATGAGTTTTGGAAGACAAAGTAAAATGTATAATTTAGAATTATAGTCTATTATTTTAACATTATATTGACTTTAAATGGATATAATTATAGATCTACTAGTAGGTTTAACCTAACTAAAAACATTTATATGTCAAAATGCAATAATATACTCTTTAGTTGCATAGTTTCTTTGCATGAAATAGATCCATGCAAAGATTTTTTTTCTATATTAAATAAAGATTTTTCAATTGTTTTAATTATTATAATGGTCAGAATTAATTAAAACAATTAGCATGTGCCCTAATTCTTCTCCATGGTTCAAGATTATTGACTGGTTTAAAATAAAGTGATATTAGTAATTCCTTAAGGTAAATCTCCACTTGTTCTATCTCACATAAAAGCATTGATGAATGATCTTTTTAATTCATCAAATTGATGATAATTACAAAGAGGAAACAACTAGCTCATGTTCTATATAGCTTGAGAGGAAGCTCTCTTGGGAAGCAATATCTGTATGCTGACAGCTAGACATGATTCCAGTCATACTAGAATCGGGATATTTCTTGATAGGTAATCGGGATTCAATGTTGACATAGAACAAGTTTTAGGGTTTTTTTCTTTATTTACATAAGTTAGTAGTAGAAGTAATAAATACTGTGTCAGCCAACAGGATGAGAGAACCAAGGTGCATGTTAACCAATTGTCTCAATCCACAGGAAGGGCGTACTAGATGTAGTTAGAGCTCCTGTATAACATGTTTGGCCTGGATATTGCATTGAAAATGAGGAGAAAAAGGTAGGATAAGGATATATATAATATATATATATAATATTTAAGTGCACAAAAGAAAAGAAATATCGAATACTGATGCTGACACCAAGAGGAGGAATTAGCAAGACAGGCCCTCAGTTTCATAAGGCAATTGCATCCATTTTGGAAGATGTAATTTGAAGTAGATTAATTTATCATCAAGCCAGGTAAAAACACGAGAAAAATAAAAGAAAGGGCATCACAAGGTTCTTTAGATGGTCCCAAGCAACTGTGCATCAACATCATTGAAAAAGAAGAGGCAGAAGCGCAAGTATAGTTTTATCGTTTCTAGACAGGAAAAATTGGGACCTAGAAGGTTTTAAACAGCAGTTTGATAGGTGAAAAGTAAGAAAGAAGAAATAAAAGAGGGCCATAACATGCTTTAGATAGAAACTAAATATTGAGTTCAGTGTTCATATTCTTTAAGATGATGATAATGATAAGCAGTTCAGGAAGATGACAATCACCAACAGCAACTCAAATTATTGCTTCTTATAATACCAATTAATAACAGAGTACGGCCTCTATTTAGAGAATTCTAAGCCAAGCAAACCCAGAAGGACATCCTTCTCAACTATCTATCTCTTTATAATTGTGAAACAGTATTATAAAAATAATATATGGTATGCACTTAAAACCCTTGTATCCACATCCTCTAATTCAAGAAAGCTTACAGTGGAATTTGCAAGTCTTTAGGTTTATTTGATTTTACAAAACAGAAATAGGCCATGGTTGGATGCTGGAGCATTGATTGTTTGTTTAACCAGACAAACCTGAGCAAAAAGTAATGTGTCAAAGATAGCTCGCCAACGCCCCAAAAGGTGCTGATTAAGTATATTTCATTAGGGATGCTGATTAAGTATATTTCATTAGGGGTGCTGAAATACATTTAATCACTGGAGCTCACTATTCTCCTTTACTTTTTCACTTTTTCTCTACAACTTATCCCACTACCCCTTGAACATCAACCAAGTAAGGGATATTGTCAACCCATGATAATGGAGTCAAAAGTATCTACCCTCCAGTTAGTTACTCGGCATCCAAAAAGGGCCTTAGAGGTCACATGATTTGGGTAAGTACACCACCTTTGGGTGTCTGAATGTGCACAAGGAAAATGCACTTACATGTATGTCATTTTCACCCATGTTCACTAAGTGATCTCATTCAGAAATTCTGAGTCACTTCAAAGATGACTTTTGTCACCCTGTTTGATCATATTACATCATAATGATATTTGGTTGATGATAGCTGATTATGCTATGCTAACTACAGTTGATGATGTCAGTCTTGCAACTTCCAGCTTTTTTCTTTCATGCCAAATAACCAGAATCAGAACAAACTCACCTTTCAATTCTCACATCCATTGGACACGCTGATACTTTTGCACTTAACTGCAACCAAAGTAATCCTTAAGAGTGCAACTAGTATAAACTACATGTTTCACTCACTAGCTCCTTGCAACCATAAAATATTGGCAACCAGATTTGCGATAACAAATTTTAAATTATGGCATTTTTCAGCAATTCGAACCCGTGCTGAAACCAAATTAACATGGGCAATCCACATGGGCATCAAGTTCATTAAAGAAGGATGAGTTGCATGTTTTCTAATTTGTTAAAGCCTCCCTCAAACCAAATCGGTCCCTAATTCTAGTGAAAAAACAAAAAAGGATTAGATATTGAACACTAATCAAATCATTCATTCACCACTGGAAGTCAATGCATTCCTTATCAAGGGAGAGGATGCAGGCATCTCGTCCTAGAGCTCAAGAAACCTATGGTGTAATATTAACTTAAATTAGTACAGAAATAAAGAAAGTAGGGACCTTTAATGCAAAAGAGATCATGTGCCTCTAGCCCTAATTCAATAAAAGAAAAACAAAATGCAAAAGGGAAGGAAACAGGAAGGAAAAAGACAAAAGAAAAAGGTGAAGAAAAATAGAGAAAAGAGAAAACTTACTAAAGCATTCCTTGAGGAAACACCAATATTCCACTCAATTTGCAAATTCCACCTTATCAAACTTCAAAGAGTTTTACCTGTGGACTGGCATATAGTCCCAAACACACTCCCAACGACCCTAGGCTTGTCACAATTTGATTTATAATAAACTAGAAATCATGAACCAGGAAAGGATATGAACTTTAATTACACTCATATACCGGCAAGAAGAAAGAGTAGAACACTAATGGCCATGTTAAGGCACTAATTTTGAATTCAACATCCCAAAATGACTTTTTCAGTAACGTCACCCAACCTGAACAAAACAAGAACAAACATGTGCTTAAAAATCATATGTAGCAATGGCATAAAAAGGTCTAGCCCATCGAGAGTTACCACTTCGTGGTGCTTAAAGCAATCTTTGACTACCTTGTAAACAATGCTTAGTCTGCTCCAGGGACGGACCACACCAATTTTTCTAAGGGGGGCCAAAAAAATATAAAAATATAAAATATTAATAAAAAATTAAAATTAATTTAAATATTTTTTTATAAATATTATTTAAATTATACTTATCTTATTTCATAATATTAAATTCATTAATAATGAAATCTACCGTAAAATTTTCAGCTATCTCCTTATCAATATAAGTGACTAAATAATCGTTAAAAAAATCATCTTCCATCTTGTTGCATAATCTGGTTTTGACAATCTTCATTTTTGAAAATATTTTCTCTATAGTATTAGTTGAAATCAGAAGAATAATAAACGTTAAGGACTCGTAGAGGATGTGCGCGCACCGGCCACAGTAGTGGCAGCGTCGCGCCGAGTACCATTGGCGTTGCACAGCGGGATGTGACATCCATTGAGCGACGGTGCCAAAGATGATGGGATGTGAGTGCAGTAGTATTGGTGAGAGCCTGAGGCATGACGGGCGCCCACCCGTCCGTGCTCTCCAAGATCCAATTATGCTATGCGATGGATTCGGTCGCTAAGACGGTGCGCGGCTTCACCGCATGCAGTGTTTGTCAGACGAGACTGACGAAGGTCACCAAGATGGTAGTCATAGACCAGCGCATCGGTAGTATCCGGCCTTACGTATGCGCAACCGTCTGGTCTCGTCATGGGAGCGTTCTCGTCGATCGCATCACATGACAAGTCCGGCCGCCATTTTATCCATCGATGTGGTGAAAATGATGGTGCTGACTGCGTGCAGTGGCTTCGACAACGACGAATTCTAGAGACAGGCGCTGATCGAGTAAAAAAAAAAAAAAATTTCTTCTTCTAAAAAATTATGAAAAAATATTTAATAAAAATAAAAAAATAAAATTGGTAGTGATCCAACTTTCAAGTAAAAGCCCGATTTATAGTATTTGTTTCATTTTTAAGTTTTTTTTTAAGATTCTTCAAGCTATATTTAATATCCCCAAGTTTAAAGGGCCAAATATATAAAAATATATATATATTTTTAAAAGTTTACATAAAATCTTAATTTATAAAAAATATAAAAAAAATTAGGGGGGGCCAAGGGGCCTCCTTGCCTTCCCGGCGGTTCATTCTTGTATATATTTAAAAGTTTATTGAAAAAAATTAACTTATAAAAAAACTTTAAAAAAATTAGGGGGGGGCCAAGCCGCCCCCTGCCCACCCCGCGCCCCCCCCCCCCCCCCCCGGGCGGTTCGCCACTAGTCTGCTCCATGAAGCACTCCAAGTAACTCATGTTTTTCCAAAGTCCGTTGTGCTCTATTCATGGATCCACTGCATGGTTTAGAGTTAATGCTTCATGAAATTTCATTTGAAATCCTTGGTCCAATCCGTCACTAAAAGGTTTATCATCTTAAGGCATACGCTTAGCAAGCAGAAAGCATATACTTATTTTAATCCTTCACAATTATTTCATAACATATGCATTAATCTCCAAAAAATGTCTCCTAATTTCTAATCACAAGCCGTAAGTTACTACCCTAAAGAATTGTTTGATGCATTTTCTCAAAAATACTTTCCCACCGAAAACAAAAACATCCCTTTCCTTTGTCAGTGTTACAGATCTAATGCATGCCCTCATTAAACATGACTTTTTTAATGATTAAGGCAATAATGACAATACGTCAATGCCAAACTTTAGTGGAAATAAAAAGGAATGTTTAAGGTCACATCTCTCTTGAGAAAAAAATGAAGATGTTGCTAGATATATTTGGAATGTCACGCTGACATCAGAGACTGCAAATGCCAATGGCAATCCCTTGTCCAAATATAATCAAACAAGTAGAGCCTCACTCGATAGCAAGAAATGCGGTGTATGGTGCTGCACCCTATGCACCCTTCCTTAGCATTCCTACCCTTTTTTTTTTTTTTTTGAAGGATCCACATCCCCACACATGAGCATAAATCTGCTCCCACACAAGCTCTTGCTTTCAAGTGACGAAGACTTATAAACTGCAAACTTCTTGTATAAAAGATGCCTTCTAAAATTTTGCATCAATCACCTTCTTACATGAATGTAATAAGGACTCTCACCACTAAAACCTCATCTTTCATCGCAAGCTTAATCTACACCATATCTAGTTGGATCAATAAGAATCAGTCTTCTCCAAACAATTTTCTAGCTCAAGTCTTCAACATTTTATCCCTTCTGATGGCATACCAAATAAATTAAAAAGCAGGAGATACATCTAATAGGATCATGACAAGTTAACTGCAAATCAGCCAAATCTGGACACACCACCTTTGCTAATTTGGTCTCCTGTTTCACTGAATCCAAATCCTCAATAATTATAGTTCTATCAGAAAAAATTAAATGTCCAAAAGATAGTTGCTCCACACAAGGTCTAAAAAACTTGATCATCTATGTTTCAGTTTGGCCAAGTTCATTATATTCAGCAATTTTGGAGCTTTTTAGTACTATGTGCATTCAAACCTTTTTATTCATTCTTCTAGAAAAACTAACAAATATATTGAGTTCTCAGAATTTTTGAGGTTAAGTGGCTATTTAATCAATTATATGTAGTTATAGAATGTTTTATTCATCTATTTAAAAACAAAAGATATTATTTTTTGAAATATATTGAATTTAGTAATTCAACTAGTCTTTGTAATTATTGTGATTAGCCTTCTCCAGGGCCTCAGCCTATGAAGGGTTATGTTCAATATTTATCTCCTGATTTAACTTATAAATAAAAAAGAAAAATCATTGAAAATTAACAAAATATAGTCCATGTATCTAAACAAATAAAGAAATGACCCAAGAGTCATCGTAATCACCAAAATAATACTTGATCATTTACAGCTAGTTTGAAGCAATTTTGGCTGAAACTGACTACCACCAAATTTGGAGCAGAGCTGGTCAAAACTAACCAAAATGCAAAAGTGGGGGTTAGTTTAAACAGGGTCTTTGCTGAAACAGGTCAATTATAGCCAAATCTTAAAACCTTAGCTTGACCAGATCCTTTACACAATAATAATAATCCACAAATGGAATTTGTATATATTACTAAGAAAATGAGTTTTGAAAAGAAATAGAAAATTCAGCATTTTGGTTTAAAAGAGTAAGACATAAGAAAAAGCAGTTCCATTTCTTTCTCTTCCTCTTATATCTTTCAAAAGGATGAAACTCTCACTGAGAGAGATAGAATTAAAGAACCACCTCTCTCTCCCTCTCTCTCTCGCTCTCCCTCTCTCATATCCTGTGGTCCCATACATAACTACACGGGAGGGCAAACTAGTACATGAAATGCAACATATCTTAGGGCCAAGTTGCTTGATCTTAGTCCTTTCTTAGCAATTAAACATTTAGCATTCGATTCACCTAAAACTCTGAATGTGCTGCATTCAGCAGCATCTGGTAGTGTAGAGTATAGAAGGTGACTGTCAGAAAGATTGTACAGATAAAATATAGGGTGTTGTTCTATTCAAGTCTTTACTTACATTTCTTAAAATATAATAAATATGTAGGTTAAAAACTGTTCCATGTTTTCAAGAGGTTTCAAGAAAATTTAAGTTGTTAGAAATAGTGAGTAGCATAATTTTGTACATAAAGTAGCAAAAACATAAGCAAAAAATCCATTTTATGAAACAAAAAAAAAAAAAAAAGAAGTCCATCCAAATATTGAGAAAAAATCATTTCAAGACAAGTATTATCATACTGTACTGTTTAATACATTCAGCAACTAATCATCATAACTTTTCACAGTAATACAAAAGGTGACAATGAAGACAAAGCTTAAAAAGCTGAACAAAGATCCATAACAAAAAGCTTCAAATGTATTATATGGGTCACTTACTTGGACCAACAATTAGCTGGAGGTAGCTCAAAAGGATAGCTAGCTGTTGATCCATTTGGACTGTCATATGTCACATCATTCTCTGCAATATTATCTATCAGATTACGAGGAAGAAAGTGGCTTTCTCCATCAACAGGCAATGGCTGGAAGGGTGTTTTCTGCATCCACATATCACTCCCATTCAGACCAGGACCAAGAGGGCTGTATGTTCCACCATTCTGCTGATTAATAACACAAACATGCTGCGGAGATTGAATTTCAGGAACAACATGGTTCTCATTTGATATTTGTGATATCGCAGGGGTGTGTGACACAGCTTGCATGATATTTTCTTGCTTAAATTTGTTCATCCCCAGGGGTGAAAACCAGTTGGAAGGCCCACCTACCAATCCCAATGCATCCTGTGCCAGTGGAGTGCCCCACATTTGCCATGTCCCTTGCGCATTACTTGACTTGTCCAAATTTGAAGAATGTGATTCCTGTGATTTTGGAGTACCAGATACTTGGCTTGATGCAGTCTGTTTTTCTTCAAAAACTCGCAGTCTGGACATGGGAGACTCGATTGGCGAAGGCTTGTTAACATCACCAGGGGCAGCTACATTTTTTAAAACACGAGGTACTTCTATCTTATCATTGGAAACAAACCCAGTCCCTAGATCCAATGGAAGATTATCGAGTGATTCAGATAATGGCCCAAGCAAGGAGACAGGGTCTGGAACATAGCATGGGTCTTCATATAGCTCTGCTTCTTCTTGCACTGTACGTGGTGCAGGCTCTTTGATAGGAGGAAACAGGGATTCGGACACCAAATGAGGAACTGTACTGCCACAAAATGATGCCCTCACTGGGGGATAGGTGCTGAGAGGCAATGACTGTCCAAAGTTGATATGGTTATCGATAGAATAATTAGAAAATATTCTTTGATCAGGTAATTGTGCACTTTGAGCTTCTAATTGGCTATTTTGACTTGGAGGACTCGAGGTATTCATCTCAGGATATGGAGAAACAGCTGCTGAACGAGTAAATAGTTGATGCCAGGATTTCTTTGGGGCAGCTATACATGGCTGCACATCTGAACTTACCTGAAGAAAGAAGAAGCAATTGCAAAACAAAAGTATGCATATTATGAATTAAGTTAAAATTGCTTTCTTATATGAAAAGCAAATTTATAACAATAAAGAGAAGACAGATTGTGTAGATCACAACTCACAGGCCGATGAATGTTGCTCAAAGAAGTTCCATCTACATTAGCAGCAGATTTCACTGTTACATGCCCTGCAGAATGACCATCTCTTTTAATTCCAGAACCATGATCAACAAAGCCAATGGCAGGCTTGCTTGCTTTGTTACTAGGAGCAGCAGGGCTCTGAGCATTTCTCCCAAAAAATGAGGCACCACTGAAACCTCTAGAAGAAGACAGGAAAGAGCCCGTCATGCGACCAAAGTATCTTGGCTTATTTGTTGTCACCTTATTTCCATGCCCAGGTTCTGAAATTTGTGATTTGTAGTTCTCTGCTGCAGATCTCAATACCTCCCGTTTTTCATTCTCACTCTTTCTGTCAAGCTCACGCTTCCTTTCATTCTCCCTGCCAGCCCTCTTCTCAAGGTCTTCAACATCAGAATTGCTTTTACTAGAACCTCTATCTTTGTCCCTCCTCCTCTCATGTCTCTTTTTCTCTGCATCTTTCCTTTTTTCTCTTTCTCCATCCAGGATTGAGCTCTTCGCCTGCTCTCTCTCAGCTCCAAGCTTCTCATCACGTAATTTCCTCCTTTCCTCCACTAACCTTGCAACTTCCTCCCTCTGTTTCCTCTCTTCCTCTTCAAGCATTTCCCTTTCCAACCTAGCCTGTCTCTTCTCTTCCGCTTTCCTTCTAGCTTTCTCCCATCTGCTCTCCTGAAAATTTCCTCCATTCTCCCCTCTTTTAGATGATGATCCCTTGTAATCTGATGCTGAAGAACTCTCCTCACTTGAATAACCAAACCTGAAAATCTTCCTGCAAAGCCATCTCATACTAGAGAAAAAACATGAAAGCAAGTTGCAGGCAAAAGCCACCACGCCTGAATAAGACTTCTCGGTCAAGCACGGGCCGTCACCACCACCGACCCAATACCGCGACACAGGGCTGACCCAGCTCCCATGCCCCTCCACCGCCCAATCCTGGCTGCAGATCCAACCATTCTTTCCAACAAGATCGCTGATGATCCCTGAGCTCCCAACAACAGTACCCGGGACGTCCAGCACGGGCCTTTTAGAAATGTGCCCGCAATACGAGCACATGAACCGGCCGCCTCCAGGGTTCTGATCGCGGTATGGGGTGAGGCAGTTCCGGCAACGGCGGGTGGCCGTCTTCCGGAGCTTCTGCAGCTCCAGGGCCTCGGTCCGCTGCCGCTCCCGGAGGCGCGCTGACCGTCGGGCCCGCCATACCGACAGCTGCGGCATCAGGATCTCATACCAGAACAGGGTAACGAGAAGAACAAGCACGCAGGCCAGCCGCGGCGAGGTGATCTCGAACCGGAAGCCCGGCGGGAGGAACTGCGACAACGCCCAGAAGAAGATGAGAGGGATCACCAGCCACGGCAGCATGGTGGAGACCCACCGAGACCACCTCTGGACCACACAGAGTATACACATTATACAAAAACCCTAGCTTCTGAAATCAAAATCGCCGCTTCCACCCAATGCCCAGAAGATAGAAAGCCGGAACCCTAAAAAATCCCTGCAATCCACAAATCCTAAGATCAAAACGCTTCGCCTCCCGTGCTTTCGGCCGAGCCCACGTTCTGCTCCGAGGCGTATTCCACCATGATTAACGATTCCCAAAAAAGAAAAACAACCACCCTAGAATCTCCAAATCCCTAATCCACAGGCAATCAAATTGCGTCGAACCTTGCGTTTGGAAACCGTATTCTTCGAATCTCGGAACCGTAATCCGCTAGAAACCCTAGGCAGGGAAGCAACCGAAGGGAAGGAGGGGGAGTTTGTTTCCTTCGGTGATGGATTCTCCACGGTACGAAGAGAGCGAGGGATCAAATGGAAAGAAGAGATCGGAGACTTACGGATTGGAGGTTGCTCATGGCGAAAACCCTAGCTTCTTCGGCGACTCGTCCACGACAGTGCCTTCGAGGAGAAGGCAAACGGAAAATAACAGATAAACAGCCGCGATATTTATTATATTTATGGTTTTTCGCTCGCACTCTCGTTTTCTTTCCTCCATTAAAAAATCCTTTTTTGTTTTGTTTTATTTCTTTTGTCTCCTTCCTCTTTGCGGGGCGCACATGTTCCTCAGGTCCTTTTTTATCTTATGCTTTTCCTGTGAACATGGACAAAGAAATAGCATTCCTTTTTTATGGAAAAAATAATAATGGTTAGAGCTTGATGAACAAACGACAGGGATGCCTTGTAGGGCAGGCGGTGCTGGCAAATTGAAGGCTGTCTGTAAATCAGCGATTGCCCCGGCTCAAAAACCCGTTTGGTCGTGGTATGTTAGATTGTAGAATAATTTAATATTTTTTAAAAATTATTTATTTAAAAAAATAATTTTTTTGGTAGAAAAAAAAATTAAAAATATACTAAAAATTTTATGCTTGGCTGAAAATAATCAAATATAGGAATTGGTCAAATTTATAAATATGTCTGTTATGATTCTGCTTAAGATCTGCTGTGAAAGTTGTATGTGATTACTGCATCCAATGGTTCCGAATTTCTTTGTATGGTAATATGGACATTTTGAAACCCGTAAAATGAAAGAGATACAAAAATTCAATCATGATAGGATGATTTTTTATGGTGAACCCTTCGATATCTAAATCGGTGTCCCATGGAAGAAAACAGAAAATATATATATATAGCTTCTAAATGAATAGTTTAGAGATGGAATGAAAACGGGTGAGACAGTAAAAATGGCAGGTGGATGTGGTGGAGCGTAGGTGAGGCGGTAAAAGTGATAAGTGAATATAGTGGAGTGTAGAAAAGGCAGATGGGCATAGGCAAGGTTCAGGAAAATGGATGAGGTTTAAGCGAGGCAAAGTAATCATAGCCTTCGCATGAATAGCAATCTGAAGCTTTTCGGATGACTCTTGGAGAACTATCGAGTCTACCAAAAAAACTCAGAACTTGTAAGAAACTTGCCTAGAAAAAGTTTTTATCTAGAAGATCTGTGGAACAAATTAATAGATAAGATATACGAAGTACCTGATGTCCAAAGAATGTTATGTGTTGGCGTAGAACCTTCGTCGGACAGGCTGATTCGCTGAACCGCTGATCTGCTCCTCTTGGCACCTGCAAAACAGGTCCCTTGACCGAATTTTCTCTGGCGGGGGACACTTCGATACCTAAGTTAGGGAGAGGTTCCAGCAACATAATGAAAAGTTCTCTGAGAAGGCAGGAAGATAGCAAGAGTGTCGTCGTGTCCAACTCACCTTGAGTGTCCCCTCTTACCAGTTTTTATAATAGTTGGGCACTGGCTTGGGTTGGGCTTAACTTGCCCTTGGTTAGCATGCGGTCGATTAACTTCACCCCACGTACAATGAGGGACGGTTGCCGTTTATCCAGAGGCGGTTGTCACTCTATTACGGCCAGTCCGGAATTATCGTATAGTGGGGTTGCCAAATGTGTGGCCAGCCCGAAACGGCTGAAGTTGGGGATGGTGGTTACTCTTCAGGTTGCAATAACCATCCCTCCATTCGGGAGTCGTGGCAGATTGGAGATTTGTCTCGGGCCTTCTTCTTCTTTGGACTTCTTCGGGTCAGTCGTCTTCGGACTTCGTCGGTGGAGTTAACTTCGGACTTCTTCGACGGAGTTAACTTCAGACTTCTTCAGCGGAGACGATCAATCGGATGGCGAACTTCGTAGATTTGGAGGGATAGTCTTCGGACCCCTAGTCTTCGGACTATCCGAAGACTGGTTCGAAGGAGGTATTACGGCACTCCCGGGTCGTCGTTGGTTCTTTCGGTACGAGCGGCCGGCCAGGGGGAGAACCCGACCGGTCTCCTGAGCAAGAAATAGCTTTAGTTGAGCCGGCGTCCCCCGACATTATGCATTATAAGAAGTGGTGGTCGGCATGTCGCTGCAGAGCGCATGCCTTTGCAAGAGTGGCTGGAGATAGTATGGAACTCATCTTCACGACTGGCATGCGAGTAGTAGTAGTGACTGATGTTACGGAGTTATGATACAAAGCTACCTGTCCTTTTATAGGAGAAGGGCATGCTAGATTTCCTTGCTAGGATCATGTATCTCGATCCAAGGAACCTACTTCTTATACTAAGCCGGTAAATGATATGGCAAATCATGTGGGGTCCACATAGGCTTGATTATTTCTAGATGCATCAATGTCCATCGACAAAGTATTTTTAATACTAAGATAGCAGTGTTATCTTCAATAAGTTTTTAAATAATAATTATAATCAAATAATCCTTTATATAATATCATTTATATTTTAATTTATTTATATTTTTAAAAAATAAATTTAGAAAGATATTAAAATATATTCAATAACCATAAATATACTTTATTAAAAATATTTTTATCAAGTATGGATTTTTATTACTCGAAAATTTATTAAATATCAATTACTCGTGATATTTATTTTATCTTCCCTCTTCAAAATATAAGCATGGAATCCATCACTTTTTTATTATTTTTTTAATTTTTATAGAAAACATGATAATTTGAGATGTAATTTTTTTCAATACCAAATTATTTTTAACCAAACAAATTCTTATTATTTTTCGCTTGCCCTCTTTTCTTTTCTCCTTTAAATCAATTTTGTTTTGTTTTATTTCTTCTTTTTTCTTTTCTCTTTGGGTGCACACGATCCTTCGATCCTTTTTCCCTTATACTTTTCCGGAGAACATGGATAGAGAAAAGGCATTCCTTTTTGATCGGGAAAATAATAATGGTTAGGGCTTGGAAGGATAAACGAAGGGGATGCCATGTAGGGCAATCGATGGTGGAAAATTGAAGGGATAGGATGCCGTCATGGAGATGAAAAATAAGTTCATAGAGTTGAAGGGGTACATCCACCTGTTTAGGTTTTCTTATTTCTATGGCAATCACATTTTTCAGCATAGTTAATTGTGGCATCCATGATGTAGGGATGCATCTTAATGTGGATTGGATGATTTATTGATAATTTTAAGGTAAATATTAGGTAAACCTCTTAGACTCGAATCATGGACAAACCATTGCAATTTTAGCACATTATTTATGAAGCAAGTTAATGTTTTATAATAGTTTACTCATACAAAGCATGAGAGCAATTTTAGCACATTATTTATGAATATAGACTTATGTGATGATGTAGCAGCATGGAATTGGCCATGTACATGATTGACTTGTTCAGCTCGCTTGGAGCACGGCCAACTAAATATGAATCCTGGCATATAGCTTGAGTTACATCTAGACATTGAGTTTTTTTAATATTCTCTCTTTTTTTTATTTTTAAGGCAGGGGATAACATGTGAGAGTTTGATATGGTATTCAACAATTTATACACACGTAAACAATCTAATAGCATGTATATTACTAAAAAAGTCGGCCAAGATGGAGATTCGCTTCCTACGGTCAAGCCTTTTTTTTAATGTTTGTATGTAAATAGGTATATTTGTTTTTGAAGAAGCTAAATCGTGCAACGCCGCACTCAACCTTAAATGTTTCTATAATATTTGCACGATAATCTACATGTGAATCACATGTTCACATGGTGATGCACAATTTGTTATATATAATATTCGAATATTTTATAATATTCCGGTTCAATTTTAAAATAATTACTGGTTCATTCTTCGAACCAATTTTAATTTTTGATTTATCAGTCAAATCAATATGCTAAGAAAAATATCTCCTTGATTTGATGAAATTTCTGATCCATAAAAAAGAATATATTGTATTACTTCGGCTTTGTATCTTCTGCTTGGTTCGAAGACAAAGCCTGTTAATTATGTTCCTTCGACTTCGTATCTTCCGCATGGTCCGAAGATAAAGCCTATTAATTATGCTCCTTTGACTTCGTATCTACCACATGATCTGAAAACAACATATCGATTTTATTCTTTCGGCTTCGTATCTTCCGCCTAGTCCGAAGACTAAGCCTATTGATTATGTTCCTTCAGCTTCGTATCTTCAGTACAGTCCGAAGACTAAGCTTATCAATTTTATTTCTTTGGCTTCGTATCTTTATCCTGGTCTGAAGAGTAAGCCTTCCAATTATATTATCCTTCGTTTACTGTAAGTATTGTTTTTCCTTATCAATTCCAAAGAAATTTGCCCGAAGTATACAGCTAACATTCCCTTGGATCTTTCCAAAGAAGCTCCATTGAAAGGAATGTTAGGTTCACTTCGGATCTTCTCTAAAAGAGCAAGCATATTGAACATGTGGGTTTTTCTAACCACAAACAATTGAAGTTTGTTCTGGTTGTTGTAACCATCCACATGGTCGATATCATCAGATTGGATAACCACAGAATAACTAATTTTCCGACCACCACTACTTATGGTTATGAGGAGGTTTTGTTAGCTAACTCCCATAACCTTAAGTAATTATGCTTATGCTTCTAAATACTGATAAGAGATGGCACTCGATGTAAGCTAAGCTAACTTCAGATCATTCAAATTCTTTCCTTTTCCTCTCTACTTTTGAGCTCTCCATTTTGCTGCCTGAGTTCTTGCTAACTTTGGCATCGGAGTATCCTCCGTCGGAAGATTTCTAGTCAGGGGATCTGTTTTGCAGGTTCCAGTCGACGGCGAACCGGCGGACGAACCACTCCATCCAGTCGGTAAGGATTCAGCATCAACAGAATCTATGATTCGTGATAAATGCACTTAACACCCATAGATTGTTAACACACCGGTCCATTCTCTTATATATCAATGTGCTGCATTTTTTTTTTTAACTAAATCTTTACATAATTATGCTTGCAAGAGGAAATATGGATGATTGTAAAAAGATAGTGTTGGGATATGTCGATTCAGGCATAAATCAGCCATCGGTTCGACTGATCGTACACTCCCTCCCAAACCGGGCACGTTGAACCAAAGCATCCGGAGGAAGCCGAATGATTAATGGGCGAGGCGACGATGTAACCCTCAGCCTCAGCCGAAGACATAACCCTCAGCCCTGGTCGAAGACATGGCCCTCGACCCCGGTCGAGGACATGACCTTCGACCGCGACCGAGGACATGACCTTCGACCCCGGTCGAGAACATGACCTTCGACCCCGGCCGAGGACATAACCTTCGACCTCAGTCGAAGACACGGTCTTCGACCTCGGCTGAAGACACGATCTTCGGCTTCAGCCACAGGTGCCGATCTGAAGACATCTCAAGACGAAGACATCTCAGAACGAAGGCATCCCTCCGATCCAGCAACGCTCACTCTTGGTGAAGAGGCCTGAAGGCAGATCTCCGACCAACCTCAAACCCGCATGAACGTGGGGGGTAACAGTTACAATCGACTGCCTAGCTATCACCTCCAAAGTACAACTACGTCGAAGCAGCCATGTGGCCACTAACTCCAACAGTAATGCCTCTGGCCTAACCGGAACCGTTCAATAACCGCTCACGGTTACAGTCAGAGGAGAATCAATTAGCCCCCACCATAACTGTAGGAGAGAGAGGATGAAGCCGCAGGCCGGGCCAGCCGATATAAATATTGATAAGAGGGGACACTCGAGGTAAGGCACAACGAAACCCTAAAAAAACAGAGTTCCTTTCCTCGCCATTCTCCCTCCTCAGAATCTTTCCCATTCTGTTGCTGGAGCCCACCTCTAACTTAGGCATCGGAGTGTCCCCCGCCGGAGAACATCCGGCTAGGGGTCTGTTTTGCAGGTGAACCCAGGGAGCAGACCTGCAAACCGACAGATTGGCACGCCAGGCAGGGGAAAAGTATGAGAGCATATTAAGCATCTACCATTAGCTCCCTTCCTTATAAAAGGGAAAGTATAAGGAGTTTCCAATGGCGAAAGGAAAAGCTCAGAATGCCTCGACAAGCAGAAGTCACGTTCCTTCCAAGAGGGTGAACCCTTGGTAGGGAACGACATTCCGCCTCCCACGCTTGTCATGGGATAGCAGCAGTTTGAGACTCTCCCGAACCAAGTCAACGCCCTCAAGACTATGGTTCAGAATTTTCAAGATAAAGCCTTTCAAAAGGGGCATCCGCCAGCCACCTCTAGACATAGCCATCAATCCCGGAGGAAAAGAGCCCCTGAGAGATGGGTCTGCCCGTCTTTCCCTCCGTCATCGACCCTCTCCCGAGGGCCAAAGCTCCCGAATGCCAAGGCCAACTGATTCGCTGTGAAGAGGAAAGAGGCCTAGACAATCTCTCTGCTTCCTCCGAAGATTCCACTCCCAAAAGGGACCTACTGAAGGAAATCCACCCTGATTACCAGGAAAAGCTTAAGGCCCTTGAATTGGAGGTTGTGAAGCTTTAGGAGCAGAGGAACCATGGTGACCTCGTGGCGTACGAGCTGCGCCCTCCATTCACTGCCCGTATCATGGCCAAAGTTGTCCCCCGGCACTTAAAGGTCCCTCAGATGAAGCCCTACGATGGCACCACTGACCCACTTGATCACCTGGGTAGTTTCAAAGCCCACATGATGATTCAAAGGGCTTCATATGCGCTATACTGCCTCGCATTCCCGGCTACTTTGAAGAAAGCCGCTCGGATGTGGTACTCAAGCATACGCCTAGGTACCATCGATTCTTTTTCCGAGCTAGAGAAATTGTTTGTCTTGCATTTCATGACCTGCCGCAAGATGCCTCGCAACAAGGACACACTGTTCCTCCTTCACCAGAACGAAGGAGAAAGTCTGCGGGATTATATCTCCAGATTCAACTCGGCTATGCTCGAGATCTCTTATTTCAACGAGCACGTGGCCATGTCCACTTTAAAGAAGGGGCTCCGAATGTCCAGGCTCACTTTTTTCCTAGACAAAAAGTTTTCCACAAGTTACGTTGAGCTCTTGTCAAGAGCTCAGAAGTACACCGACGCCGAAGAGCAAGCGGCAAATTGGTGGCTAGCCGAAGGGAAACCCCTCCCGAAGAAGAAGAACAACAGGGAACTAGGCCCCTCTATACCCAACAACAACAACAACAACAACAACAAATATTCTGATTGGTGACGAAGTCCCAGCCCAGAGCACCAAGCGGGAGATTCAACTCCTATACTCCCCTCAACCTCCCTAGAGAAAAGATCCTACTAGAGATAGAAAAAGAAAGCTACCTCCAACGGCCACGTCCCATGAAGGCGTCCTCTTCCGTGAGGAACAAGAACAAATATTGCTGATTCCACCGAAACCATGACCACGATACTGAAGAATGCATCCAACTTAGAGATGCCATTGAGGATCTTATCAAGAAAGGTTACCTGGGGTAGTACATCGGTCGCCAAGGACCTCGGTCGGAGGCTACCGTTCCCCAGAGGGCCCCTGAAGAGGCCAAATTGCCGAACCAGAAGCCCACCAGCGGGAACATGGGGATGCTGCTCGGCCGAACGACTGGAGAAGGGCCAAAGACGATGTCCCGAAGTGGCTCAAAGACAACAATACTATACTCTTCTCTGACGACGACCTTGCGGGGGTCTAACTCCCGCATGATGATCCTGTTGTAATATCGATCGTTGTGGTCAATTATGATGTAAGGCATATCTTAGTCAATAATGGAAGTTCTGCTGACGTCTTACTCTATGACGTGTTCTCTCAGATATGCCTACCTAAAAACAAACTGCAAAGATCCTCTGTGCCACTCACTAGCTTCGGAAGCAACCAAGTCAATGTCGAGGGTGAAATAGTGCTGCTTGTAACCCTCAGCACCAAATCCCAACAGAAGACACTACCAATTAACTTCACGGTAGTCCAAACTTCCTTGGCTTACAACGTGATTTTGGGATGGCCCGCCCTGAACAAATTTCGGACCATAGTGTCAACATATCACCTCCTGGTGCATTTTCCACTAGGAGTGACGTTGGAGAAGCAAAGAGAGATCAAAGAACGGCACGACAGTGCTTGATGATTCAGGACAAGCAATTTAACGATCCCACAACTTGGAATCAGTTAGATCCGAGGGACCTAATCGCAGACTCTAGCAAACCCATGGAAAGAACCGTTCCTGTACAGCTAACTGAGGAGGACCCCACCAAGGTCGTGCAAATCGAGAGCCTGCTTGATGAAGAAACCAAGGCGAAGTTGATCTATTTCCTCAGAAACAATGCTGATGTCTTTGCCTAAGCAAACTCGGACATGCCTGGGATTCCAGCCGAGGTGATTACCCATCGATTGGAAGTTGTCCCCGAACACAAGCCGATTTAGCAGAAGAAAAGGAGCTTCATCCCGAAAGACAGAAGGCAATAGACGAAGAAGTAAACAAGCTTATCAAGGCGGGATTCATTCGAGAAGCACACTATCCTGAATGGCTGGCCAATGTGGTAATGGTGAAGAAAGCTTGTGGTAAGTGGAGGATCTGCATTGATCACACTGACCTCAATAAAGCCTGCCCAAAAGACAGCTTTTCCCTTCTAAAGATCGACCAACTAGTTGACGCCACCGCCAGCCACCAGCTATTAAGCTTCGTGGATACTTTCTCCGGATACAACCAGATCTAAATGGATTCCCAATATGAGGAAAAGATGGCCTTCATCACCAAGAAAGGTCTTTACTACTACAAAATGATGCCATTTGGACTGAAGAATGCTGGGGCGACGTTCCAAAAGTTGATTAACAAGGTATTCAAAGAACAATTGGAAAGGAACATGGAGGCCTATGTCGATGACATGATCATCAAGAGCCTCCTTAAAGAAGACCACATCAAGGACTTGGAAGAATCATTCAGTACCCTACGGTGCCACCATATGAAGTTGAACTCAACGAAGTATAACTTCAGGCAAATTTCTAGGGTTCCTCATTACTAAATGAGGAATCGAGACAAACCCCGAAAAGATCCAGGCTCTTCGAGATATAAGACACCCTTCTTGCAAGAAGGAGGTACAGTAGCTGATAGGAAGGATTGCCTTTTCGAGCAGATTCATCTCCCGGTTGGTCGAGAAGTGCCTCCATTTCTTCAAAGTACTCCGACAGTCCCGAGGCTTCGAATGGACTGAGGACTGTCGCCTTGCTTTTGAAGAGTTGAAGAAATACTTGGAGACCCCGCCCTTGCTCTCCAAACCTCAAGATGGGGAAACACTCTATCTGTACCTCTTTGCTACGGACGAAGCAGTTAGTTCAATCCTCATCCGAAGAGAAGAGGACGGCCTCCATAAGTTGATCTACTATATCAGCAAAGTCTTGCACGATGTTGAGACAAGATATTCAAAGATGCAAAAGCTAATTTACTCCTTGATAATTGCGGCAAAGCGATTACGGCCTTATTTCCATGCCCACACCGTCGTGGTTTTGACTGACCAACCCCTTAAGGCCGTTCTCCGATGTCCTAATACTTCAGGGAGAATAGCTAAATTGGCTATAAAATTAAGTGAGTTTGACATCAGCTTCCAGCCTCGATCGACTATGAAAACCCAGGTACTGTCCGACTTCTTGACTGAGTGCACTTGGAAGTCCGAAAATGAAGCACGACCGACTGAAGAGGAAGGAGTCACTATGAAAGACGTAGAATCTATATGGGTACTCCATGTAGATGGGGCCTCCAACTCCGCTTGATGCGGAGTGGGTCTCATACTAGCCGAACCGGATGGATATACAGTAGAGTACGCACTCCGATTTTCCTTCCGCGCTTTGAACAACGAGACCGAATATGAAGCCCTACTTGCAGGACTCCAAATTGCCAAGAACTTGGAGATCCGGAGACTCCAGATCTTCTCGGATTCCTAACTGGTGGTAAACCAGGTCAAAGGCGAGTTTGAGGCCAGAGACTCTATGATGATCCAATACCTAGAGAAAGTGTAAGCCCTATCCTCTCATTGGAGTTTTTTGAAATCATTCATGTCCCCTGATCAGAGAACTCCCGGGTGGATGCACTGTCTAGGCTCACCACCACCACTCCGGAGTCCCTCGGTCGCACCTTCATCGAACATCTCGAAGCTCCAAGCATAGCCGAAGAAGCTTTGAAGGTGCACCAAATCAAGACCGAACCCAGCTAGATGGATCCCATCCTTAAATTTCTGAATGAGGGTACATTACCGGAAGACAAGGCAGAGGCCAAGAGAACCCACTGGATGGCATCTCAATACGTCATTTTAGACGAGACCCTCTACAAAAGATTATTCTCCCAACCTCTGCTGAAGTGTTTGGGACCATCAGACACCGACTATGCCCTAAGGAAAGTTCTTGAAGGCATATGTGGAGATCACCCGGGGGGCAGATCTCTGGCGTATAAAATAATACGCCAGAGATACTATTGGCCTACTATTCAAAAGGATTCGACCGACTTTGTCCGAAGATGTGATCAATGCTAGAGGTATGCCAATGTCTAAAGACAACCAGCAAGCCATTTGACTCAGCTGATGGCTCCCTGGCCCTTTGCCCAGTGGGGCATGAATATCCTAGGCCCATTCCCGCCAGCATCAGGGCAGAGAAAATTTCTCATCGTTGCCATCAACTACTTTACCAAGTGGGTCGAGGTCAAACCACTGGCTCACATCACAGAAGGGAAAGTCAAAAATTTCATCAGGAATTCCATCATATTCCAGTTCGGAATTCCGCACATCATAATCACCGACAATGGGAGGCAATCTGATAACCTCAAATTTAAAGACTTCTGCGCTCGGTACCATGTGCAGCACAAGTTGACATCTGTCGGCCATCTGCAATCTAATAGGGAGGCTGAAGTGACAAACCAGACCATTCTCCATGATCCGAAGACTCGACTGAACGATGCCAAGGAACTTTGGGTAGAGGAGCTGACCTCCGTTCTCTGGACATACTGGACGACCCCAAGAACGGCCACTAGTGAGTCCCCATTCAACCTGGCATACGATACCGAAGTAGTCCTCCCTATCGAAATCACCCTGTAGTCTTTGAGAATCAACAAGTATAAAGAGCCTGGGAACTCCGAATGCAGGAGGGTGGACTTGGATCTACTGCCGAGTACCAGACTCCAGGCTCAAATGAAAGTGACAGCATATCAATAAAAAGTTGTCAAGTATTATAACTCTAGGATGAAAGAGCATACCTTCCACATTGGGGACATGGTATTGCGGAGAACCGGAGTATCCAGACCAATGGAGCAAGGCAAACTTTCCCCCAACTGAGAGGGACCATATCAAATCAAAGAAGTTGTGCATCTAGGAACATATCGACTCGAAACCCTGGATGGCGTCATGCCGCCTAGGCCATAGAATGTACAAAATCTTCGCAAGTACTACCAATAAACATGCCCCAAAGATTTCATGAAACTCTGCTCAAGAACAAGTCTAAACAGTCCACCATACCAGTGGTGCGACAATGGTCTCAATGATCCATTCAACGGAATCGACCAAAAGCTCAAAGACGAGTTTGATCCACTCACCTTATCGATATGCCCGACGAGTGTAAAGGAAAGCCAAACCAGGCTGCCAAATGATCAAATGTGCAGGGATGGTTTACATAACCTACCTTACGGTGAATCCAAAGATGCACTGGGGCGGGCCTAATCAGCCTACCTTAATTACGAAAGAAGGTGCAGGGACAGTCCACACAACCTACCTATGGTAAATCTGAAGATGCGCCAGGGCAAAACTAATCAGCCTACCTTAACTTCAATAGAGAGGCACAGGGACGGCCTAGACGCCTTATCCTACGGTAAATCTGAAGACATGCCAAAGTGAGTCCAGATCACTCACCTTATCAACAACAACAGACACCCCCTAGGATGGCCTAATCGGGCCCATCCTGTCGGCAAATCTCAAATAGCTCTACAAGTTCGTCACTCGATTATCACACTAGAGAATTCACACTTCGCAATGTTCCAAGATATGCTTTTCACAGAGAAAGAAAGAAAAGAAGAGAAGGGGTACAAAGCTCGAGGGAGTACAAAGCTCGAAGCCTATCGAGCTCCTACGGATCAGACAAGAGAGCCCCAGAGTCAGTAGAACAGAGTATCTCATCAATTTGGGCAAGGAGGATTTTCTCAATCTGGGCCAAAGCCGAGGAACCTTCGACCTGAATCTCCTCTTCAGTTTGGACTGAACTGCCGGATCAGCCGCAGCCAACTCCTCGGAAACGATCGGGACTTCTTCATTTCGGCTTGGCATCTCTTCGACCTCAACAGGGACCCCGATCTCTTCCTCTCTTTCCTCCTCAATATCATACGCAGGGATACCGAAAAGATCAAGATCAAGGAAGGCCTCGCTGACCTTAGCAAGTTCATCGTTGAAGCCATACTGATAACTGAACGGGCATGCTTCATTTACTTCCATATTGAACTGCGAAGACTTTCTAAAGTCTTCAATGACTTTAGCTGCCTGCTCTCTCATAGCTTCGGACTCTCTCGTGGCTGCTTCGGCCCTCAGATTTGCCTTTTTGGCCTTCGAAGATGTCTCTTCGGCCCTCCTGATCGCCTCCTCAGTCATCCTAGCTAGCCCTTCGGCCTTCTCCTGGCTCTCCTTAACAGAATGCTCCAAGGAATCGATCCGCTTCTTCTTCCTCCTTAGCTTCACCTCCTGCTCGGAGATCTTCAGATGGGCAGTCTTCAGTTCACCCTTCAGGCCTTGAACCTCGACGTCCACATGGGTGAGATGATTCTCCATGGATAGCTTCAGCTCCTCGGCTACCTCCCTTTCGGCTCTGGCCACTTGGAGCTCCTCCTTCAGATCATGAATGAGGCTATCAACGCTCCCCAGACCCTCTTCTAGAAAGGTGATGTCGTAGAGCAGCTGTACCTGTAAAACAAGGCGTGAGATCAGTCATGGCCCATCGGACACAAAAGAAATGATAAAGACCCTACTTGCAACAAAGAGGAGAAAGTAGAATCAGACACCTTGGCGAGGCTCCGACCCCAAATAACTGCCAAATCATGGAACAACAAAATGTCCTTCAGAACCCGCCTAGCTACGGCAGGAACTGAAAGACCCCCCATGGTGGAAAGCTCCGAGGGGTCCGCAGGACAACCTCCACCCAGAGGAGCCCCCCAGACAGACTCCTCCTCGACTTATGGTGCCTTGCCCTGTCCATCGCAGGGGGGCAAGGCGATGGTGCATCGGCCACCGTAGACAGGCTCTCCCTAATTCAAATCGGAGAGTCGACCATCGGCAGAGACTCAGCTGGCGGAGGCCCTTCCGAAGCCTCCATTGTTGGTACCTCGTCCCCTCTAGACATGCCTTTAGAGGACGAAGCACTTCTGCTTCTACCAGGATCATCCTCTCGGACCTTCTTCCGGACTTTTGATCCCGAAGGGGGAGCCTGGGCTACCTTTCTTTTGGAAGACTGACGAAGCCAGCCCATGTCAGGCCTCATCCCGTCACCTGCAAAAAAAAATGCCCTTCAGAATCAACTAGATCATGGAGAAACTAAAAGAGGAAAACCGAGAACCTCTATCGCTTATACCTAACATGGGGGACTCGCTGATCCCCGCAAGATGGAGATTCCTTTCCTCCAATAGTTCACGGATGGCAATAGCCTCTGAACCGAACAGTAAGGCATAATCAGATTGATCGACCGCCAGAATCTTTTTTCCAGCATTAGCATCTAGGCATGGCTCCCTCCACTCACTACTAAAACCCCATGGTTTGGTGGAAGAAACAAAAACAAAATTGGGCTTCTATCCATGGATGGTGCTAGGTATGTCCCTCATGATTTTGTGACCAGGTCGAGGACCGATAACCCACCAACCATGACCATGGAAATCCCTCTTAAGAATAAAGAGAGAAGTGAATAAGTTGGTCCTGGGCCTCATATTGGCTATGTAGTATCGGACCAAGAACTGCAGATATTCCAAATACTATTCGGAGTCAACTACATGGGCATGATATGATACATGTGGAAGACTTTGACGAAGAAAGGGTGCAGCAGAAAATGAAGACCAGCCTTTAGATTATCTTCATACACGGCAATGCACCCGACAGGAGGCTTATGCACCCGCTCTTCAGACGTCGAAAGTATCAGAGGAAACCCTTCGGGAACATGGTAGTGCTCTCGAAGGTGAGCTATCTTTTCTAGCGAAGTGGAGCTAGAGATTAGCTCCGGACTCACCACATCATCAGGACCGGAAGGCCCAACCTCCCCCCGTCGAGTTCCTATGACCTCAGCTATGATAGGAAAAAGAAACAAGGAAGCAAGAGAAAGGTCTTACCTGCGGAAGAGACCGATAGCCAGAAGCAGGAAAAACTGGACCAAAGGTGGAAGTGAACAAAGGTGGAGAAGCTTCCTCAGCCAGTCCTCCCTTCCCCCTCATAAAGGTACAAGAAGATTCCAGGATGCTGCCTCGATAGAAAGGGTCATCTCTCTGAGTCCGCCATGGGCACTGGAGATGGATGCAAAATCCCAAACAGCCCTAAGCTGATTTGACATGGAAAGGACCCAAGGTAATGATCCGCACGATGCCAATCAATGGCTAAGATGGAGCTCACATCCTTTTCGAGGGACCGGAAGGGATCATGACCTCCACCCAAATCCTAATAAAAAGATCAGCTGAACCACCGTGAAATAGAAAAAAGAGAGGCGACCACCTGTTCCTTTTTCACACTCCAATCAAGGGATGACAGCTATTCACTACATGATCCTCGAATCAATCAGCAGTTATGATGAACGATCAAATCAGGGATTTCGTAATCATCAGCCGCACCTCTCCCTAGAGGAAAATGACAATCCGGTAATACTCTCACTCTTCGAGACATATCGCTGCTTCAAAAACTAAGAGTGGGGGGCAACTGTTGGGATATGTCGGTTCAGGCATAAATCAGCCACTGGTTCGACCAGTCATACACTCCCTTCCAAATCGGGCGCGCTGAACCAAAGCGTCTGGAGGAAGCCAAATGATTAACGGGCGAGGCGATAATGTAACCCTCAGTCTCAGTCGAAGACATAATCCTCAGCCCTGGTCGAAGACATGGCCCTCGACCCCAGCTGAGGACATGACCTTCGACCCCGGTCGAAGACACAGTCTTCGACCTCGGCTGAAGACACGATCTTCGGCTTCAGCCACAGGTGCCGATCTAAAGACGTCTCAAGACGAAGACATCTCGGAACGAAGGCATCCCTTCGATCCAGCAACCCTCACTCTTGGAGAAGAGGCCCGAAGGCAGATCTCTGACCAACCTCAAACCTGCACGAACATGGGGGGGTAACGGTTATAATCGACTGCCTAGCTATCACCTTCAAAGTACAATTACGTCGAAGTAGCCATGTGGCCACTAACTCCAACGGTAACGCCTCCGGCCTGACTGAAACCGTTCAATAATCACCCACAATTACGGTCAGAGGGAAATCAATTAGCCCCCACCGTAACCGTAGGAGAGAGGACAAAGCTGCAGGCCGGGCCGGCCGATATAAATACTGGTAAGAGGGGACACTCGAGATAAGGCACAACGAAACCCTGAAAAAATCAGAGTTCTTTTCCTCGTCATTCTCCCTCCTCAGAATCTTCCCCATTCTGTTGCTGGAGCCCGCATCTGACTTAGGCATCGGAGTGTCCCCTATCGGAGAACATCTAGCCAAGGATCTGTTTTGCAAGTGAACCCAGGGAGCGGACTTGCGAATCGATAGCTCCGACCGATCGGAAAGGGGATTCCACGCCAACATGTACATTAGAAAGTAGTTAAGTCATGCAATTGTGAATTAAGATTTTGAAACCTTGGTTTTTTAAGAAAAATGGCGAGAGAGAAGATTCGATTAACATGTCGATCCATGAATTGAGATTTTGAAAATCTTGATTTCTCGAGGAAGAGAGTAGGCAGAGATGGTTTGTATTTTTGGATTTGCAAATTGAAATTTAGAAAAAGGCCTACCTCATTTTTTACTTGATGATTCAAGATTGTTGTTTTATTTTTTTTTAATCTAGAATAGTTTCAGAATTTAGGACAAGAACACTAAGACTGCAAGTGCTCCGAGCCATATCCATATCCAAGCTCAGCCTAAAAAAAAAAGTTTGGACTTTGGGCCGGCCTTAAGTTCATAATTTTTTCAAAACATTGAGCCCGAGCCCGATTGGGTTGGCCTGAACAAAAAGCCCAAATGACAAAAAAAATCATTTGACTGGAGCCATGGGGGGCGTGAGGGCGCCATAATCGAGGAAGTGAGATTTGGAGTCGAGGAGCGGGGCCGCAAGGTCGCGTGGGGGGCAGGGGGTGTCAAGTGGAGCGCCGGGGCCAGGGGAGGGAGATTGGAGCCCGAAGGGGGCTGTGGGGTTGCACGGGGAGTGGGGCTATCGGATGCGGGCACCGGGGCCGGGGGAGGGAGATCAAAGCTAGAGGGGGACCGTGGGGCCGTCAGGTGCGGGCGCCAACACCACCGCCCATCGTCGAGGAGGGATATCGGAGCCGAAGGGGAACCACGGGGTTGCACGAGGGGCGAGGACATTGAATGCGAGCACAGGGACCGGAGGAGGGAGATCGAAGCTGAAGGGGGCCATGGGGTCGCATGGGAGAGGCGGGGGCGTTGGGTGCGAGCATCGGGACCGGGGATGGGAGACTAGAGTCGAAGGAGAGAGATCAAAGTCGAGAGGGGCCGTGGGGTCGCACAAGAGACAAGGGGGTCGGGTGTGAGCACTGATCGGGAAAGAAAGATCGGAGCCGGGGGGCAGCGTCGCCGTCGAGTGGCATGAACGATGCCACAATGGACTTGGAAACGAAGAGAGAACGGAGAGGAAACGAAAGATGAGAACAGAAAAAAATCTGAGAACTAGACTCCGACCGGGTTCGGGTCTGGCTTAGTCTGGGCCAGTTTCGGGCCGGTCCGGACTGGATCAAAGGGGTGCTTGAGCCTGACCTAAAAATTAAATGGGCTCTATTATAAGGCTTGAAGTCTAGTCCGATTTATTCGAAACTTGATCCAAAACTGATCCAATTTCAGACCGGTCCAATGGACCCCACCTGATTTATTTGAAATCTGATCCAAAGTCGACCCGATTTCAGGCCGGCCAGACCCAATTCCAGCCTTAAAGAACACCGATAAACCTAGTTTATATAAGCCCTATACAATATTTGTATATAGTGTTCAAAATTTATAGAAAATTTTCAAGATGAACATGTCCATTCTAATACTTGTATAACTTTTAATAATCATGAATTCATAATATAAAATATGCATAATTTTGCTAACATGCTCTTCCATATTTTGGACCATTCATTACTAAATTTCATTAAAATCTATGCAAATCTTCCATCATATCAAATACCAATTATATATTAAAAATTATTCATTCAAAAATATGATGCATGCAAGATTGCCACGATTAATAAATTCCTTTTTTTTTTTTTTATCATATTTTCAAAATAGGGAATTAGACTTGTTAAAACTCTGAGACGGTATTTAGTTTCTAGTTAAGGGGCTGATGGAGGAAACCTACAAGCTTAACCAGCCACACACCCAAAAAAAAAAAAAAAACAAAGGAAAAAAAGATAGTTTGCATTGTTTGATCAGAAGGGGGAAAAGCTAGTTGGCATGAGAGCATTGTCTATATTAAGTTGAAGCCTGCAGTAAATGGGGAGCATTTTGTTTCAAAGCCTTCACGGGCAATTAATTAATGCATGGTCACTCTCATTGGAAATTTCAGTTCGGTTACATTTAATCCCAGGAAAAGTTAGTGCATGAAAATTTGGTGGAACGGGAGAAATGAATCTCCCTTGTTATGTTGTTAGAGCATTCAAATTTGGAGTTGGTTTGTGATTTTGTTTTTATGATCTATTTTTCAAAATTTTGCTCGGTGATTGGATGATCATGGTTGATGATGCTAACACAAGTAATTTCTTTTAATGGAGTTATACCCATCATGGGGCTGGGGCAGGACATGCTATTCAATTTGAGCTGCCTGTCCGTGGGTGGGGTAGGACATGCTATTCAATTATGAAGAACGGGTTTGCACGTTGTTGTCCTTCCGGGTCACCCACCGCTCTGGATCCTATTCCTGGCGAGGCCAGTATTATTTATGCGATGGTTATTCCTATGCTTCGCTAACATTACGCATTTTCATTATCATCCGAAGCTTGTATATGAGCTCTCGTATTTGTACGGCAAAAGGTCCCTGCAAGGTCAAGAGGGATGCTGGCTTTTGGCATGTCCCTTGCCTGTTTTATTTGAATCCCGTGATCCATTTTGGGGACCCATTCGATGGATACGGTGGTTTGTGTAACCGGCATTGATAATTGGCAGAATTAATAGCCTATTAAACGAATGAATGAGGTACAAAAATTATTTATGCAAGCTTTTCTTGTCCTCCTCTTTTGCAATTATTATTTTTATTTTTTTAAAGAGCACCCAGATGTCTTCTTGATGCAATCTAAACAGTCAAAATATAAAATATCCTCTAAGATCCAAAAACAAGTATCAGTCTTGATGCTAGGTCCGGTCCATGATATGATCGGTAATCAATCCAATCTATCAACAAGTATCATCTTGATGCTAGGTCCGGTCCTTGGTACGATCGATAATAAAAAAAGTAATCAAATCTATCAAGCTATTTACCTTCCAAAAAATATATCAAACAAACACCATGATAAGATGACCGAGACCATTCCAGCTATTGCAAAGAATTGATGGGCCTCCAGATACTTTATCTTGTCCCGAATCCAGCTATAACTATGGCCGAACACCTTCGATAAAAATCCTCTCAACCCGCAACTCTTATCTAGCATAAAAAATACCTGTCCAAGCGATGCAGAGCTCTGCTCTTGGGATGGATGTCTCAAAGAGATATGGGCCCATCATAGCTAATACCCTAGCATCTAAATCATATATGGCAAAGCCTGCACCACCTCTACCATCTCTAATACTATCGTCAAAATTGATCTTGATAGACCTCGAGAGCAGAGGCTTCCAAGAGATGAAAAGAACCTTCTAGATCACTGCAGGTGCAGCATGGATGTCAGGGAGTCGAGGGATCCATTGATGGGCTAGCAATATCAAAATGACTGTACTCCATGGTTAACGAAAGGGCTCTATCTAGAACCTAATATACAGGTACAATCTCAACTTTAAAGACTTGATTGTTTTTGGAAAACCAAATTTGATAGACAATATACACCATCCTATCCCCTCGGATATAGGTCGGGCCCTCAATAATACTTTAACAGATTGTATTTAAAAAGGAAATTAGCCAAGAGCCACTATTTGCCCTTCAAAGCTAATCACTCGCCATCCTTTCAATCAACCTTGCCCTTGAACAATGATGGAGGGTATGCTCTATGAACTCATTTTCTAATCCGTGGACCATGCAGGTAGCTAAAATATTCTCCTTGAGTACATAAAAATTGTATATCCTTGTGGAGGGTGTTGCAAAAAAGAAAATGTGCAAATACTTTTTTTTTTATTGAAAACTACTTTATATGCACCAAACTGGATCTAAACTGGATTTTGTGTATTTAGAAAGTTTATTTAAGACTTTATCATCCATTCTACACCTAAGTGGCTAGTAAGATATATGATCAAGACAGAATTATGGGTATGTGTTGGGATATACAATGTACTTTTCTTCTATCTTGATATATGGAATAATCCTGATAGTTTTTATATGCAAAACTAAAATCAATATTGAATAGAGATTGCAATGGATAGGATACTTATAAAATCTGCCCTACTTATATCCGAATCTATTTAAAATTTTACCATCTGAACCTCTCAATTCAAATATGTTATATTTTTACCAAGATTAAGCTCTTAAAAATAAAAAATTCTTAATAGGAACCTAAGAAACCCCTCAAATCTTTCTCAAGTGTTCTCTTTTCACATAGATTTATGAAAAAAGAGAATAAAATGAAAAGAAAAAAGAAGTAAAAAAAATCCAATCATGCAGATAAAGATCTTACCTTTCAGAGTCATTTGTTTATGAGTAAAAGACTTAACTGAGGATTTATATTTTTGGATAAATATTTTGTAGATAACATTTAAATAGAAAAATGATTTATTCATGTTCTTTTATGCATGAAAAAATAGTTTCGAAATTTATTATCCATGTTCTTTTACATTATTATTTTCATAGATAAGTTGCTAAAATTTATCCATATTTCATATCTTTTATGGGGATTAAAGTTTGGGAATGGTAGATAACTGAATTATTGGATATTGAATGAAGAGGCAGGCATTTTGCTGTTGGAAAAATGATTGAACCACCTTTCAAATTGATAAGAATTTTCACTAATCCATGGATAAATGTTATCTAGAAAAAGTAACTTATACATTTTGAAAAATATAAAAATATGGATAAGTTGATCAATAGAAAAACTAAATAACTTTTTATGATATTTACCCATAAAATAATAAAATTTTAAAATTTTACCATATTTTTTTTGTTTTCCTTGATTTTTTTTATTTTTTTTGGGTGTTTCCTTACTTTTTCGTTTAATTTTTTCATGCCTAAAAGTCAGATGGGAGGCTTAGAGCAATCGAATAAGATTTAAGAAACCCCTCCCGCTCTCCTTCCCTACATATCTCGCTCTCTCCCCCCCCCCCAAAAAAAAAAAAAAAAAAATTGAAATGAAAAGAAAAGGAAATAAAAAAAAATGATATATATGGAAAATTGTGTTACCTCTTTTTTTTTTTTTCATTGATTTTTTAAAATTTTTCTCCTAATTTCCATCTTTTTTTAATTCTCTGATGTCCCAATCATTTTCAAACAAGCAAAAGTCTTGGAATAGCAAATAGAATAGTACAGTGGCTAAATAGAAAAGAATAGTCGATGGTCAGGTTCAAATCCTTCTTTTTATTTGTGAATTCTATTAGGTTTTGGAATGGGTTATGTATCTAAAAAAATCTATTCAATTATCATTCTTAATATCGAAAAGAAAGGACGGGAAACTTAAAAAACCATCCTTGAAAACAATATTTGGTAAGATTTTTAGCATAAATTATATTCATTTATATGTAAAATCATTTTCTTCGTCAAAGTAGCCTTCTACATAAATAAATCTCAACTTTAAGAACTATTTGATCCGAGATCAAGCCATGCCCAACTTTATTTAATTTTATTTATTTATTTATTTATTTTTTTAGGTATATGCAGTTGATCATACCAATCCCATATAAGGGCAAACCTTAGTGGTTATAGATAGAAAAGTCTTTTGAAACTTTTTTTATTATATTTGACCAAGACTTGGCCAACGTCTTTTTTTTTTTTTTTTTTGCCTTGAATTCAGCCCAGATCAATTTATACAGGGCCTGCTTTCATGGGTCCGGTCTAGACTTTCAAGTTTGAGATAACCCCAAGACAAATCCCAGTGGACCTAAATCAAGTTTATGGATTAGTTACTCCCGCAGCTCAAAAAATATTTTTTTCATTAGAAATAAATCAGTATATCATTAAGATGGTAGTCTGATTGGTAGAGGCCTTAGCTCACTAGTAATCAGTCACGGGTTTGAAGCATGATCCCTGGATGACTTAATTAAATTCCAGTCATTGACTTAGACATGATCTCTCGAGGTATGATCCCGTGGATGACTTAATTAAATTCAAGAATTTTTCTAGAACTCGCGATAGCAGCGTGAATAAGAGATCAAGGTTTTTTTTTTTTTTTTTATCTCCATGCTACTAATCGGTATCTTAACGGGATTTTAAAAAAAAAAAACAGCACTGATTTTTTCAAAATTTTTCAGTTGTACTCTCAGCAGTTAGCTCGTCACAAAAAATCCAGGAAAGTTAAAAACAGCACAAAATCTATGGTATCCTAACGAGATTTTTTAAAAAAACAGCACCGATTTTTCCAAAATTTTTCAGTTGTACTCAGCAGTTAGCTCGTCACAAAAAATCCAGGAAAGTTAAAAACAGCACAAAATCTATGGCTCACATAAACTAACTAGTTAGCCTCACGGGGCGCATGCTCTTCGCACGCACACGCTCGCACGCAAACCAAAAAAAAAAAAAAACATAAAAAAACTTCCAATCGAAGCTCCTTAACTGGCGCTGAACCGGCGAAGACTCGAACAAATATCAAATCTTTGACATAGCGAGGGACAGGGAGGGCGAGAAAAGGGTCCGGAGATGGGAACGGTGGCCAACGGTTGCTTCTCGCCGGTGCTCCCATCTCCCTTGAGACCCACGGAAGAGGAGGCGTTTCTCTGTCGCAAGCCTGTCGGGTCTCTGAAGTCTTTCAAAAGCCATTCCAGAAGGAACGTGATATACTGTACGATCTCTGAGAGCGGAACGGTCGAAGAGAACCGACCTGGAGCCGGACAGAGCGGCCCCAAGCGCAAGGTGGAGGACTACAATACCGCCATGAAGAGGATGATGAGGAACCCGTACAAGTACCACCACGACCTCGGTGCGAAATGAATCCCCTCTAAGAAACATCTCATCCAAGTTCCTCCCCTTTGCTTAATTTATCGTATATTATTGTAAGCTTGCTTAAAAATTTGTACTTTGTGAACTTGTTGCTTGTTTGTTAGCCGAATCGTCTACTGTGGTCTATTCTGGGTTCATTTTTAGTATGACATTGAGTTTGCTCCTTCCCTTGATACCCCATTTCAGCTTCAAATTTATTTTAGTGATTGATGAGGTTTGAATTATTTTGTTTTATTGTTATTATTCTTTGCAGGGACTGGTTTCAAAGTTTGGAAAAAGCAGCACTGGCATGCCATTTTGATTTGGTGGTTCTTATATTGTTATTTGTTGATGAAGAAAGCTAACTTCAGCTTATTGTTTTAGGTTTTTTAAAGTTTTCTGCCAAATTAATTGTTGTATTCCATTTTGGTAATATTTTTTTCCCATGGTCTATTTATTGACTGATTATAATGATTCTCTTTTTCCATGTGTTAGTTAAAGATGTGATTTCAATGCCCTAATCCATTTCTCATTCCAAATAAGTGAATAACACCCCTTGTCTACTTTGGCCATTCTCTTCTCTTCTAGCTTGATTAAACTTGTGGTCCTTGATTTAATTTTTACCTTTTTCTATCCCCCAAATATTCCTACGTCTCAAAAAGCCCGTTGCTCCTTGTGGTGATAACTAAAAGCCAATGTGCATTGCCTCCAACATAAGGTGTAATGTCAGAACTTAGAAGTGCAGTGGATGCTCTGTTTGAACTTTCTCTATGCAAAGTTTATGTCTTTGTATCTGGAAACCCATTCTCTGGGCCTTCTGTGGCATGCCTAATCTTGAGACTCAAGGCAAGATGAGCTGCCAATCAACATATTAAAGTGATTTTGTCCACAATTGGATCTGGTTCTTGCTCCTGTCTCTGTTTCTAGATGTTTCCAAAATTTCCAATGTCCATGGTTCAGAATTTGATTTGTTTCCCAAATGGAACATCTAAGATTTTTGGCCTATCAAATCAACATGGACAACACAATGAGCTTATGTTTGTTTGAGTTATCTTCAACCTGTTACCGATGAAATTAATCAGATATTATGCAAGATGCATGGTCTTATGATGGAATTACATGATTTGTCCTCCTCCTCCTCATCACCTAAGACTAAACTTATTAAGTAAAATGATGTCATCCTAAAGATATCTGATAATCTTGATCAGGTTTTAGCATTTTGAATGAGAAACATTGATGCATGAAGCCCTGATATTCTTATAATCATAATATCTAAACTAATGCCATTTAAGTTCAACAATTTCTTTTATAGGTTTTATTCACCCATGGGAGGGACAAAGCAGGCCCTAACTAATAGATAAGCTTGGGGTTGTCTGGAAAGTTTGTTTGGCTAAGAATGTTGACATCTCTAGGACATCTCATGATAAGTAATTAGGTTTTAAAGTCTTTCTTTGAAGTAATTGGAACAACTGCCATGATTTGTCATCATGTCATCAACTGAAGAGGCTTCCTTTTGGGTTGATTAATCATAAGCTTCATTTTGTAAATAATTATCAAGGAAAAGAGAGCAGCAAGAGATTAGTCTAGCAAATGGTTGTTGTGGTCACCATACTTCTTTTCTGCTTCTTGCTTAAGGCCATTCCTTGGTCAGCAGCACCCAGGGCAAAAAAGTAGAAGTTAGTCTGGAGCTTTTTTTTCAAATGTTTTATGGATTGAATCTGCTATCTTTCAAAGTTGTGCATTGTAAACAATTTTTAATAAAATATTATTTTCTAAAAATAAGGTTAACATTCTTCTAAATTTGGTATATAGGCATGAACTATACTATCATAACTGATAGTTTAATTGTGGGCTCCCAACCTCAGAAACCTGAAGATATTGTTCACCTGAAAGCAGAGGAGAATGTAGCCTACATACTGTGCTTGCAGCAGGACAAAGATATCGAGTACTGGGGGATTGAGTTCCAGTCTATAGTCAAGACGTGCAAAGAAGTTGGAATTCTTCACATGAGAAGGCCTGTAAGCCATTTCCTCCCTTTTTCACACTATTTGAAAGGAAAGAGTGAGTTGATGGATGCTTGTTACATTGTGCAACCTTCATGCAGGCTGTCATCATCTTTTCCATGTTTTCTGACAAGCTGTACGTGATAAATTTAATAAACTTCCATGATTCTTATAATTTTGGTTTTTCCTACCATGTATGCCTTGCTTAAACATAAACTGACCGAAGTCCTCTAGAGCTTCTGGGTAAGCTAACTCTACTGTGAATATGCTGAGGTCAATCACATTCAACCATCCCGTACATGTAATTTCTTAAGGATTTCATACTGTCATCTAATATGACCAGTCAATACAAATGATTAGTTCAATGAATCTTTCCAGTGATTCATATCAATATTTTCTGATGCTTTATGTTGGTGTTCAGACATGATCAGAATATTACCTCAAACCATGGAAAAACCAAAAATTAGATAATTCACTGGAAGATATAGATCATAATAAATTTATTGACTAGGTTAATATGATGGTAAAATTCTTGGAATCTTTGGAAATTTATGATTTTCCTAGATTACATCCAAAATATATTATTATATAATAAAAAATGTGAAAGATTGAAAGCAGAAGCAATATTTTTAACAAAAATGCCAGATGTCTGAAGGCTATAATGATGTCATTCATAGTATATTAAGAGGTGAGGAGTCCAAGATCTCCTTGATTCATTTAGTTCCACATCATGAGTTAGACAACATTTATTGATATATCGTCATAGATTATTTCCTAACCAACGATCAAAATATGCACACTCAATCTGGTGAAGAAAAAAGGAAAAGAAAAGGAAAAAAAAACTGGAAATCAAAATTAAAAGATACCATAAAAGTACTGGTATTCTTCTCTTATATACATTACTATGACTTTGTGCCGCATTTTATTAAACTTGTTCATACAACTTTTCGGCCAAGTCTCATCATGCTCATTTAAATGTTTATGTTCTATATTAGTACCTCAGAACCTTAGCATCACCAATTGAATGCTCTCAGTTGAAAATTTACAAGTGCAAGAGAACAAAATTTTCGATAGCTGACAATAGTAGTCGTTTGGCAAATGAGAGCTAGAATGGATTCTTTTTATTTGAGAAATAGATTCCATCTCTAAGTTGTCAAAAACTTTTTAAGGGCTCATCATTAAGTTGATTGCTGGTTTAGAATCTTCTCATTTCTTCCATGGAGCCTTCTTGACTTAGGGGTGGCTTCTGTTGCTGCTACACCCGTCTACATAATATATGTAGATGTGTGTATATACATATGTATGTATGGATGTATATACATATGCATATATATATATACACACACACACATACACATATGCATACGCATACGCATATGCATATACATATACATATATATATTACTGTCCTCTTGCTACCTGGACAAAGAATTATTATGCTCTGTTGATTTTTTTTTTTTTTTTTTTTCAATTTGTAATGTCAGGCAAAGGACTTTGATCCAGATTCACTGAGAAGTCAACTGCCAAAAGCAGTGTCTTCATTAGAGTGGGCTATATCAGAAGGAAAAGGAAGAGTTTTTATCCACTGTACTGCTGGATTGGGGAGAGCACCTGCTGTTGCAATTGCTTATATGTTTTGGTTCTGTGACATGGATGTAAGTCCTGAGTTCTTATTTGTGTTCTGTCTTCCAACTTGAAATTATTAAATCCCCCAACCCAATCAGTGCCTTTCTCTATCAATGGGTGTTCATGATAACATGTTTTTACAGTAGAATCTATAAGTACCTTTAAGATATATGTATCTCTTTTTGGGTAGTCTATGCAAATGATTTTATTACTATTTTATGATATTAGTTTCTGCTAATGTAATCTTCCAGATGCTAGGAAAAGAGATAGAAACTCTTTGGAACCCTTGCCATTCCATACTGAAGAAGGTTCATTGTGACTTTTTTCTCGTAAGTTTGTTAAGATGCTCATATTTATGCCAATTTTTTGGCATAATCTGCTTTCTTTGGTCCAAAATGTTGGTGATAAGTTTCTCATCACCATCATTCCTTCTCCTCCAATGTTAGTGGCAAAATATTGACTAGCATTCCGAGGTTTTGGTGTGTTTCATCTTTCTATGAATTAAACGGTGCTTTCTGCCTTGTTACATATGATTTATTGTCTTCTTTTGAGCAAAATGGTCGGTGATTACCCCTCATGATAATTTTTTATGCTGTTTTGTCTCTTCTATGCAGCTAAATACAGCCTACAATACACTTACTTCAAAAAGACCCTGCGGTCCTAATAAGAGAGCTATTCATGGGGCTACCTATGATCTGGCAAAGAATGATCCGTGGAAAGAGCCTTTTGAGAGCCTACCTGAATATGCTTTTGGGGATATTGCTGATTGGGAAAGGAAGCTGATTAAGGACCGGGTTCGTGGAATGCGTGGAGCTTGAAAACAGGCACGATTTCATAATAATTCTCAAAAAAACTAGCTGCTGGCTTATGTCTTTGCTCATATAAATTCTGTTTCTCATTGAATCTAGCTAGATGTATGTTGCCAATGTTTTCTTTCATGCTTTACACTTCATTTATCTACCTAATTTATGTCAAATTGATCTAGCAGTAAGTATTTTGAATCTAATACTGTTATTGATTGACTTTTATGGAACAGAAAGAGAAAGTGCAAGATTGCAATTTTAAAAGCTGGAGCCCATCCAAAGCATCCATACAGGATCATATGATACATTGCAACATCATAATTATGAAATAAGGAATTCCTTCATCTTTTCATTCTTCTGTTTGTATGGAAGTTTTAGGGACTTTAACCCCATTAAACCACCTTCCATGTCAAGCAAATGGCTGGGACAGGGCCTGTGATGAAACCTGGGATTAGATGGTATGTTCTGATAATGAAGGGATCTTCTGCTAGTTTAAGAGAGAGATGAATGTTCAAGGCTTTTCCTTCCATATCTGTAAGACATAGAACCTTCCATCGTTCTGATTTGCTGCCATATTTTGAACAGTTATCTTCATCACATCAAAGTTAAACTTCATAATATTATATTGAATATGCCATTATATTTGTTTTGTTAGTGCATGTACATAGCTTATTCTATTGTCAACGATCTGCAGTATGTAACGTGTTACAGAAGAAGATGTCAGTTATGAATCTATTTGCAGATCAGATCTTGATTGCTTTTGGTCTTCTGCACGTCTTGGTTGGTGTTTGGTTCGCGTCATATTTCCACTTCTTTTAACTAGCTATATCATTAACTAGATAACCATTCACCACCATGTAGTAATTATATGCCATTAAAATTTCTGACAAGTTACAGGACTTGTGCTTCTGTTTTCGTGTTTGCTTCCACCTCTTAAATTATTGTGTTATTTGTAACTTCATACTCAAGCTGGATATTTTCCAATAGTAAATCAAGATTAGAGAGATCTCTTCTTTCTTATTTGCCTCCTAATTGCTTCCATGACATGTTTATGGTCTCACTAGAACGTTTGTCATCTGATGCTTCTTTGGATATTATTTGATAGCACCATGACCGGAAGTAACCTGTTTTTCTGCTTGAATTAGCTCTAAATTAAGTGTCATTTTTCTTTCCATCTGCATTTCCTGTTCCCCTTTTACTAATTATGTTGGCTCTGGCTTCCTGATAGACCTGTTTTATTGTTTTTCTGTTGCCTTCATTTTGCTTGTTTGGCTGGACCTATACAGTCTGACCTTATCTTCATACTTGCATTCAATGCACTTACTATGTTGTTGTCAACAGCTGGTAAATATCTGTTATAATTCTCTTTAAATGCTGTTGTTACTGACTACTGAGAGACGATTATTTTGTTTACTGGAACTATCAATCACCATAAGGGACAAATCTGACCCTTCAGTTCATGGCTTTTTCCTAACAATGTTGGTTGGTCATGAATTCTTCTTTTCTATTTCCTTCTGTTTAAGCATTACACATCCCTTTTCATGCTGGCAATGTCCTCCGAAATGAAAAGCTTCCGTTCGTTTTCAAACGTTACCAAATTCTTCATCATTCTTACATCTTGTCATTCCAGGACTCCTTTGTTACTAATGCTGTCTCTCGGCATTCATTGCTCATGGAGAAACCATCTAAAATAGCTCTCGTTCATGAATTTCCAAGTGGTACTACTTATGATCTTCTCTAATTACACGTGTGACTGAAACAAAGATTTAAATGGGTATCCAGCTTCAAAATTGAAGTGCCAGAAACAAATGGGTCTTCTGAAATAAAGAGCTCATCTATGAAAACAACCCGAAATATCTCTTAAATCAGGAAAAGGATGCATACTTAATTTAAAGTTAGTGTCTATAGCAGCTAACTTATCTAAGATGGGAAAACTAAAAACTATACCAGTTTGAGATGGTTGTAGTATCACTTGCAATCAAATTCAGTATTTACTTGTTCTGAATTCTGATCAAATAAGCAATGTGTCTTTGAAGGCTCTGGACCAACTGTTTTGCCTGTGATATATGTAAAGTTGATATAATTTATTCTGGTCAAATTATTTGTTATGGATTACTGCAATTCAGAGGCTGACATTAAAACATGCTATTCTATTACTTTTATCCTGCCTTGATGGGCATCACATGTGTGGAATTCTGCTAACCTTAATAAAAAGAACTAGATCATAATTCTCTTTTATTTATTCTAGTTTTCTAAGCCAGCCAGCTCTAAGGTATATATATCTCCACCTCAAAGCTGCAAGTCAAGCAGAGCATGAGGAAAATTTCAGGGCAGTATTATATAGTGTTCTGACATCATGCAAGAAAGTGCAATGCAAAGATGTTTTCAACACTTCATCCAAGTTTCCTTGTCTTCTCTGCAATTACTCAACTTTCTTTCTTTTTTTCCCCTTCCCCGTTCCTTTCCTAGCTACCATCCATTAAATTCCTTCTGCAACGGTTAAAGCAATTTCCTGAATGGAATTAATTGGTAAACAAACAATCTGGACTTGGGGAGTTTCAATCCACTTGCTGTTTATCGAAGGAAATAAAAGAAAATAAGGGTGAAGCTAGAATCACTTGGAGAATATTTGGTCTCAAATACTTTCCAGTAACGAATCAAGAATAGACTTACGAATGAAAACCGATGCTGTTGACAATGATCTATGATGTTTAAAGTGTTAGAAACAAGTTTTTCTTTGAAAAAAGGTTTCCTATCCTATCCCATGCATTGAATGAATGTACAATATATAAATTTAGAGGTATGATATTTGATTGGATTTATGGTCCATGAGAAATTTTAATTTTGATGCAAGGACAAGGGATCTTTGGATGAATTTTTAATTTCACATACTTCAAACATTGTGAATAAGGATTCTTAATATGGACTTCTATTTGATAGGTCTATGCATTGATTTTTGCGATGAAATATTTAGGATCAATTGCTTCATGAAGAGCATGTAAATATTTTTTTAATTATAGACTATCATTAATTATTATTTTATTCTGATTTGTTAAAAATTGGTTGATTTTATGATCCGTGTTGATAGACATGTATATAGTCCAATATTATGTGTGATCCATATTTTTGGATTTTGAGCATCTTATATTGGTTGGCGTAGTTGAGGTGATACAGTATAGGCCTTAATCCAACTTGACCCATGATGGGAGGGTTGATTAGGATTTGCTTATAAATAGGTTAGGTCCCCTTTTCATTTCTTATAATAATATTTTTATGAGATTTGTTCTCATAACTTCTTATCGAATAGCCGTCTGTTGAGAGAGAATGTTGGAGAGCATGACTTGATTTTTGATGTTCATGTGAGCATCCATGTGAGCATCCATGATTGCATGTTTAAAAATTAATGGCTAATGCAGGTACGCATCCCAAATATTTAGATATTATTTGTTCTATGGGATTTATGGATTTATTATTTATTTAAATCTATTTTTAAAGATAATATTATTTTTAGTGTTCTAGAAATTATGCCTATGATCTTAGGATAATAAAATTTTCTTACAATTGGTATTAGAGCGCGTTATATATGATCCAGAACATTTTTATTTTTAATTTATTTAATGGAAATGGATTCCAATTTTTTTCTTGTATTTTTTATCGAGCCCTCCCATCCTATAGCTGGATGGTGTCACCGGCGATGACCTCGGTAAAAGATCGAGGATCCGGTGTAGATGGTAGTGGCATTAGTGGTGGGTTTTGCCAGGTCTATCAATCTCCACATCAAGTTAACGGGCTTTTGGGAACCGTAGTTGAATAAAAAAAATAGAATGGTGTGTTTTGGTTCTCCATCGTCAAGCCCTCCTCTCTCTCTCCTATTTGGTGGTTCGACTAGCGGAGAATCATCGGTGGCTCCGACATCGAGTACGGATGGTTGCCCCAGGTAACGGTGATTCCGGCCATCCACCACCCTTTATTAAAAAAAAAGGAAGAAGAGAGAGCCTATGAGGTATGTCAATATGCTCTCTCTTAGACCCAGTGAAAGGAGATCCGCCACCAGATCTCCTTGATTTCTTCGCAGGGAGTGGCAGTGGCCGGTAGCATAGCCATCGATGGGAGTGGTGATGGCCGGTAGCATAGCCATCGGTAGTATAATAAGAAATTGAAACATGTTATTTTTATGATAGTTTGATTTTTTAAGATATGAATAGCTGAAAGGTTTGTTTTGTAAAAAGACATAAAAATGAAATATAGTAGTATTTTTGAATATATAGACAAAGTTTGTGATATATTACAAAGTTATAATTTATATTATTTTGATTATAAAATTTTGTTCTGAAATTTATTATAATAATAGGGCAGCTATGTTCTTTAAAGGAATTAAATAAGAGTTTCCATTATCTCTATATAAATAGAGATAGATATTTAACAATCAGAGATTTTAGTTATAAGGAAGATATTTTGTAAAGTATATTTGTGCAGAGTTAATGTTTATTGATCATTGATCAAATAAATAAGATCCACCGTTTTTATAAACATGTCAAGAATATGGGCATTTTAGAATCTTTTGATTTTTTGGATTAGTAAAAGTTTGATGAGTTTATACTTTGACTTGATAGATAAATTTTATTTATCAATGGTTATTTTATTGATGGATTGCAATATAAGAAGTTATAACTATCGAGTGCATATATATGAAATCTATGTTAGCAAATTCTATGACCAAGGATTTGAGACCTATATGCTTTATAAAGCTTGTTGAAAATATGGGTATGTTGAATTATTTTTATAACAACCCCTCTTCCTTCTTCCTCCTCTTTTTTTTCTTCTCTTTTTTCTTTCTTTTCTTTTCTTCTTTTTTTTTCTTTTGACTGCCCATGTACAGGTTCTTGTTGTGGTGCCTTGCCTCGAGGTACCAAGTCCTTCGACCCTTTTAGTAGAGCCCCGGATACAGAGGGCGGTTAGGAAGAAAGATCTTGAGTTGTTGAGTTGTCCCTACCATGTTGGTAATAAGGTAGCGGGACTTCATGCATCTCCTCGAAGGAGACTTGAATGACCTCAGGTGAAACTGTCTCCAAGTGCCTGGAATGCAACCGAGCTGGGAGGCTGAACTCGGGGAGTCCGTAAGGTGGCCCCACCAGGCTGGGACTTGGATAGATAGAGTGCAGGGCTTCTGGAGTCTCCCGGCTTCGAGGTGCGGGGCTTTTGGAGTTTTATGGCTCGAGGTGCGGTGCTTCAGAAGTTTCCCGGCTCGGGGTGCGGGGTTTCAGAAGTTTTTTGGCTCGAGGTGCGGTGCTTCAGGAGTTTCTCGGCTCGAGGTACGGGGCTTCAGGAGTTTCCCGGCTTGATTTGCTGGACCTGGGGTCGGGCAGCAATATTCATGCAAGGCAAAGACAGTTCATACCAAAAAAAATTCTTTCATTAATGGGAGGAAGCCTTACACAATGGTAGTACATCCTCAAATTATTGGCGTTCCAAGTTCGTGGGAACCAAGCGCCATCAAGCTCGGCAAGGTAGTAGACTCCATGAGGGAGAGCCTCGACGACCTTGTAGGGACCTTCCCAGTTCGGGGAGAGTTTGCCGCACTCCTGAGGTTGAGAGGCTTCAGCCCGCTGCAGCACCAAATCGCCCGGGCAAAAGATCTTTGGCCTTACCCGCGTGTTGTAGTACCGGGCTACCTGCTGTCGGTAGGCTGCCATCCGTAGTCAAGCCTTGTCTCTCGTTTTCTCAAGGAGGTCTAAGTTGAGTAGAAGGCGAGCCGGATTTTCAGCTTCATCATATTGCTCCACTCGCAGCATGGGCACACCAAGTTCCACTGGGATTACGGCTTCGATGTCGAAGATGAGATTGAAAGGCATCTCATCCGTGGCCGTTTAGGGCGTTGTGTGATAGACTCAAAGGATATTGGAAAGTTCTTCTACCTACCAGCCCTTGGCCTGGTCCAACCTGGTTCGGAGTCCCTGGAGGATGGTCCGGTTGGTCATCTCGGCCTCTCCATTGGTCTGAGGATGAGCCACCGAGATGAAGCGGTGATGGATATTGAGGCTGGCGCAGAACTCCTCGAACTCTCGATTGTCGAACTGTCGTCCGTTATCGATGATGATGGTCTAGAAAATCTGAAGCGATAGATGATCGACTTCCAGAAGAATTGGCTGACCTTAGCTTCGATGATCCGTGCTAACGACTCTGCCTCCACCCATTTGATAAAGTAGTCAATGGCCACTATTAGGAACTTGCGCTGTCCGGATGCGGGAGGAAATAGACCAAGGATGTCCATCCCTCACTGGACGAACGGCCAGAAGGCGGAGAGTTGGGAGAGTGGTGCCACCGATTGATGCTGTATGCAGTCGTGGAGCTAGCAACGGTCGCACTTCTTCATGAAGTCGGCAACGTCCTCCCTTATAATCTCCTAATAATATCCCTGGCAGAGAGCCTTATATGCTAGCATCCTGCCCCCCACGTGATTCCTGTAAAGGCCTTCATGTATCTCTTGGAGCATAAAGACCGCTTCCATGGGTCTCAGGCACTTCAGGAGTGGATAAGAGTAGGACTTGCGGTAGAGTTGCCCATCCATCAAGACGAAGCACACAACCTTCTTCTTGATGAGGCCAGCCTCCGCATGATCTTCTGGCAGGATGCCATCGGTGATGTACTTGATATACCGGTCCATCCATCTGGGCTCCGGGGTGACCTGCTGGACCTTTCTGGGAGCCTCATAGTTGGGAGTTTCTAAGTATTTGATGTGGGCGTACCCTAGTGATGAGTCCGGTAGGGTCACGAGTCTTGAGAGGGCATCGGTGCGGGCATTCTCTCCACGAGAGATGTGGGAGATGCTGAAGCATCGAAAGCCCACCATGCTCGAGCGTACCCGCTCCATGAACTTCATCATTTAGGAATCTCGAGCCTCAAATTCCCCTGAGACTTATCCGACTACTAGTTGAGAGTCAGTGAAGATCTTCAGGTTGGGTACACCCAATTCGTGGGAGACCCTCATTCCTGTGAGGAGTGCCTCGTACTCCGCCTGGTTGTTGGTTGCTGCAAACCGAAAGCGAAACACGCACTCAGCTACAACCCTATCGCCATTGACGAGGATGAGGCCTGCTCTGCTCCCTCTCGAGTTGGATGCACCGTCCATGTGGAGGACCCAGACCTCCTCCTCGATTTCGGGCTCTGTCTGGCGCTCCATGGTGGTCTCTTCCGGCTCCTCGCCTATGCCTGCGCACTCGACCATAAAATCAGCCAACACCTGAGCCTTTTGAGATGGTCTCGGTCGGTACACAATGTTGAACTTGCTAAGTATCAGAGCCCACTTGGCCAAACATCCAGAAGTATCGGGGCAGCTAAGTACGGCCCTCAACGGTTGGTCCGTCAGGATCATAATCGGATGCGCTTGGAAGTACAGCTTGAGTCGCTGAGCAGACATTATAAAGGCAAAAATTAACTTCTCGAAGTGGGTGTACCTGATCTCCGTATCTCAGAGGAGTTTGCTAGTATAATACACTGATTTCTGAGCTCCGTCCTCATCTGTACGGACAAGGACCGAACTGACGACCCAGGTACACCAAGAGTTCCCCTCCATCTTCTGGCCTGGAGAGCAACGGTGGTGATGCCAAGAACTTCTTCAGCTCCTCAAAGGCTTCCCTGCACTCTTCTGTCCAGGTGAAGTCATACACTTTACGCAGCACCTTAAAGAAAGGTAAGCAGCGGTCAGCAGATCGTGAGATGAACCGACTTAGGGCAGCGATCTGGCCCGTGAGATGCTAGACCTGCTTCTTCGAGGTGGGGTGCTTCATGTCGACAATTGCTTGAACCTTCTCAGGATTGGCTTCTATTCTCCTCTGGGTGACCATGAAGCCCAGGAACTTTCCTGCTACCACGTCGAAAGCGCACTTCACCAGATTCAGCTTCATCTGGTGCAGGCGAAGATTTTGGAAGGCCTTCGCCAAGTCAACGATGTGGTCTGACCTTGGCTTGCTTATGACGAGCATGTCGTCCACATAAACTTGCATGTTCCGACCGATTTGATCCTTGAAGACTCAATTGACTAGCCGTTGGTATATGGTGCCAGCGTTCTTCAGGTTGAAAGGCATCATTTGGTAGCAGTACATCCCCCGATCCATGATGAAGGCAGTGTGCTCATCGTCCTCTGGATGCATCCGGATCTGATTGTACCCGGAGAATGCATCCATGAAGAAGAGTAAGCGGTGCCCCGACGTGATGTCTACTGGTTGGTCAATCTTCAGCAATCGAAAGCTGTCCTTTGGGCAGGCTTAATTGAGGTCGGTGTAGTCCACGCAAATCCTCCACTTCCCGTTGTTCTTCTTGACCATGACCACGTTCGCCAGCCAGCTAGGATACTACACTTCGCGGTCAAAGTCGGCTACGAGGAGCTTCTCCACCTCCTTGTTGATCGCCCGTTGCCTCTCCTGGGTGAAACATCTCTTTTTCTGTCGGACAGGGCGATACTTCGGGTCGATGCTCAACCTATGAGTGATGATGTCGGGAGGAATTCCATGCATGTCTGTCGCTGTCCAGGCAAACATGTCCATATTTGCCCAGATGAAACCCAGCAAGTGGGCCCGTTCCTCTTCTTATAGCTAGGCCCCAATCTGTACCGTCTTCCTCGGAACTTCTAGCCCCTGGGACATCTTGAAGATAGTGTTGAATCAGCTGAGGTGTGCCCCTTATTTTCCTTACGCTGTAAGGAGTGGAAAACTGCACCAATAGCCTCCTGGTGGAGATGACCGCAACGAGCAGATTGAGCCCAGGGAGACCAAGGATCACATTGTAGGTCGAAGGAAGCTTAATAATCGTGAAGGTCATCATGATGGTGCTTTGCCGAGGTGGTGACCAGGTAATAACGGGGAGAGTGATCTCCCCTTCAACTCTCACAGAGTTCCCAGTAAAACTGACAAAGAGAGTGTGTACAGGCTTCAATTGAGTAGAGGATAGATTCATCCTAGAGAAATCATCATAAAAAAGGACATCAGTCAAACTTTCACTATCGATCATAATCCGCTTTACAGGGTGCCTGGCAATCGTCATCTCGACAATCACAGCATCGTTATTTACATTTTGATTCTCGGATCCCTCCTCCCTCATAAAGGGGAGTACATTTTCTAAACTCCCTCCCGGTTCCTCTTTGGGACGCACTCTATTCCCTAACATATTATACCCACAGGCTTCTCAATGGATCGGTTGTCGACTGCAAGGATAGAGGGAAGAGTAGCAAGCGCCTGAGGTTCCTCCGGGGTCTTGCCCTCCACAAATTTTTTGAGATAGCCCCTCCTTATAAGGTCTTCGATTTCTCTCTTAAGGTGTCTGCATTCCTCGGTGTCGTGGTCGTGGTCGCGGTGAAACTGACAGTACTTTATCTTGTCACGACTGTTGGATAGCCTCAGCGGAGGAGGGTGGTGCAAGTAATGCTCGCCCTCAATCTCCATGAGGATCTTCGACTTCGGAGCGAGGAGAGGTGTGTATCTTTCTTCTGGGATGGGGCTGTTCTTCGGCTTCGATTCTGGTCGAAAGCTCAGGGTGGTCGCTCCGGGCTTCTACATCCTGAAGTCTCCCCCGGAGGTTGCTTCTTCAGTAGCTTCCCATTCAGCTCCCTCCTTGTACGGTCCGCCTCCTCGGCACGGATGTACTTGTGAATACAGAGGAGGAGGTCGGAGTATGTTTTTGATGATTTTTTGTCCAGGGAGTAGGTAAGACGGGAGGTCCTGAGTCCCCTCTTCAACACCAGCATAGCGACTGGTACATCCAAGTTATATATCTCTAGTGTGGTAACTTTGAAGTAGGTCATATAGTCCCGCAAGGGTTCGTGGTCTTATTGCCTGATGGAGAAGGGACTGTCTACTTCTCGTGGCACCTTCCGGTGGTATCGAAGTGGGCCACAAACTTCCTTTATAGCTGTGCAAAGGAGTTGATGCTTTCAGGCTCGAGGAGGGTAAACCAGACTCGAGCTGCCTTATGAAGAGTGGCTGGGAAGGCATGCAGAAGAGGACATCGATCGACCCTTGGACCCTCATGAGAGCCTTGTAGCTTTCAAGGTGGTCCAGGAGGTCGGTGGTCCCATCGTAGGGATCCACCTGTGGCAACGGAACTGGCTTGGGATCGACTTCTCTTGGATTTTTTGGGAGAAAGGGGGACGGGTGTCATGGCCCGCAGGCTCACGGGAGGAGCCTTGCAAGTTTGCAAACTGGCGGGATAGTTCCACCAGCTTGCGCTCCTGCTCCTCCAGGCGCTTTTCAGCCATGCACATGATGGCCTCGTCGATGGAGCCTTCCACCGAGGCTGACGAAGGAGATGAAGATGACAGTTGAGGGGGTCACGATGGGGGGCCTTGCTTCGACGGCCTCGGCGGTACTTAGCAGCAGCCTGCTTTAGGGCCGGAGACCGACTCTCTCGATCGACTGACCCGGTTCACTGTCTCTTCATCAGGATCTGATGGCTTCCCCGGGGGTCTGTCATGGCCTGTGATAGTGACAGCCTTCCTTGGAAGGAACGTAGGCTATTGTGGGGTGCGGCAGCTTGGGCTGCAGGGGTCCCTAGCTGTTGGTGGGTTGCTAGGGATCGGTGTTGATGCTGCAACTATCATACCATCGTAGTCAGAACCTGTATCTGCTGGACGAGCGCGGCCAACTGGACATCCACTGGAAGCGGTTGCGGTGGAGCGGGGGGCTCCCTCTCTGGACTGTGCGGGCCCCTATGAGAAGGGGGTCTCCCGCGTGGCTGGTGGAGACCTCCCACGCTCGTGTCATCACCATGTTTCGGGTGAAGTTGCACGTGTGGGGATTGGCCTGGATCAGACTGTGTCCTGCCCCCCCTTCCTGGCGCGTCAATCTGTTGCCACCTACACCGCCATGGCCTGTAGCTTAGGGATGACCTCGGATGCCGACCTTGTCGCCCAGAAACCAACTTGCGCGTCCGGACCTACAAAAAAGAGGAGATCCAAGCCAGGAATCCTGGCAAGGGCACTCCGACGATCAAGTCAGTGGCGATCTAGGGGAACGGATCCTCCCCTGTGGGCCCCTTTGGTCGGACTCCATGCTTGGAGGAGATTTTGCTTTAGAAAGAAAGAGTAGAGTGAGTGGCAATGGTGGAGGAGAGCATGAGCTGTGATGGCTGTGTCCGTTGAGACTCTTCTAACGAGTACTCCGGTAGCCTCAGAGTACTCTGCCCCATGCTTGCTTTCCCGTTTGCTTGCCTTTGTTTGCTTACCTTGTTCGAAGACTTTCTGAACCTTCTTTTAGGCCATGGATCCTTCCAGCAACCTACCTCGGGTTCCTCCCCCTCAGCAGGCACCGGAAGGTCAACGTTCAGCAACGCTCCGTGCCGTGTGCCCAGGTGCCTTCCCCATCCATGATTGGGAGTTATGTCGCAGGCTCTGACCTTTCAGCTGGTCGCTCTACTTCGAAAAATTTAGCAGGGCCTCGATCTGGGTGCAACCGCCCCCTGATTTGAATCTTCTGGAGTGATTTCCTCTTTCGAGTGATGCAAACGGTCGACTGGGAAGTGCAGTGCCTTGGTCAGGGCACCCTTTCCTATCTGGTGTAAATAGTAGCGGGAGTAATCATGGCATCCTCGGGGGTGCCCCTTCGTGGTCCTTGGGTGGCGGTTCACCGCCCAAGGGAGGTGGCGCCGTCCCCTTCCTCCTGCTTCTGAACCTCCCGAAGCACCGTGGGCTTTAGCCACGGGAACGGCTTCCGGTTGCTGGACCTCCCGTTTGAAGAGGGCTTGGTTCGAGAAGAAAGAGCTCGACTTTGACTGAGACTGGCTCGACCTCGAGGGAGAAGCCCGGCGAAGGAGCTCGAAGAGAGTGGGAGCTCGACTTTGTCTGAGGTGGGCTCGACCTTGAGGGAGCCGCTCGGTGAAGGAGCTCGAAGAGAGCGAGAGCTCGACTTCGATCAAGGTGGGCTCGACCTCAAGAGAGCCGCCTGGCGAAGGAGCTCGAAGAGAACGGGAGCTCGACTTCAGCCGAGGTGGATTCGACCTCGAGGGAGCCGTCCGGCAAAGGAGCTCGAAGAGAGGGTCTGACGTGGTAACTTCTGCCAGTATGGCATCCAACTGGATTTGACATGGACTCCACATCAGTGATCTTGCCACATCACTGAGTTGGGCCGAGATCACTCAAGATCTAGTCTGGTTCGATCCATTTACAATTCTAATTAGTATACCAAATATGATCTTAGAATATCGAAGATTATATTATTTTGAGGTAAGAATCGTTGGTAATTCAAGATCACCTTAATAATGCTATTAGGTTGCCAAAGACTATTTTAATGTTTTATATTTAGTATACCGAGATCATTCAGGATTTGATCTAATTCGATTCATTTTCGATCCTAATTAGTATATCAAATATAATAAACTTAAAATATTGAAGATTATATTATTTTAAAATAAAAATCATCGATGAATTAAGATCATCTTAATAATGCTATTTGGTAGCAAAAGGCCATCTAAAATAAATCATCCTAAAAGAATTTTAATAAAATATAAAAATCTATTCCATAACAATACAAAAAATAAAATAAAAAAATTTAAATTTATATTCACGTAAATACATAAAAAGAAAAACCTAAGTAATAAAAAAATAATAATTTTAAATAAAGTTGCCCGAGAAACAATAGTTTCTCCAATTAACATTCATCATGAAACCAAAAAAAAAATATTCGTACCGCCGCTATTAATTTTCCCGCCTGGCTAATTGCGAATCAATTCGATCCGATGTGTCAATCTCAGAAACCCGGTCCGACATGCAACCCGACGAAGACGAAACCGTAGCCCCCGGTTCACCAACCGACCCGCCCTTCAAAACCGGCCGGAGCTTCTCCCTCCATGACTCCCCGTTAACGTCCCCCTCGCCCTCGACCATCACCAGCTCCCAGTTTATCGGGTACACCTTGACTCGGATCACCAGATTCCCGGTTTGGTCCTCGACCGCCGCCCTGCCGCCGCGGCTACCAGGATTCCCCCTCCTCCGCCGCACCACCAGCCCCTCCGCCAGGCACACCTCCTCGAGCCTGGCCATGATAGCCTCCGCCGGTTCACCAGACACGAACCGTTCTCGGTCCACTGACGCGTTGAAGATCCCGGAGATGTCGAACGCGGTCGAGGAGGAGATAATGTCGAACGCGTTGAGCTCCCGCTCCTCCTCATCGTCGTCGAGGTCCTCGCGGAAACGCATCATGGAAAACAACCAGTTCTCGTCGAGCCCAACCCGGAACCAGGGGTCGGAGAGGATGCCATCGACGGTCATCCGGGTGTCGGGATTTGTGTCGAGGAGGCGGGCGAGGAGTTGCCGGAGCTCCAGCGAGGTCCACTTTGGGCACCGGTAATTGCCACGGCGGATCTTGAGGTAGAGGTTTGTCAAATTGTAATCATTGAAGGGGGGATAGCCAGCGGTGAGGTCGAAGAGGATCACGCCGCAGGACCAAATATCGGCCTTGGCACCGTCGTAGACCGTCCTGGAGAGGACCTCCGGCGCGACGAACTTCGGCGTGCCGCAGATGGTCTGGAGGAGGCGGTCGCCGGCGGAGGGGGAGACGACGGCGCTGAGGCCGAAATCGGAGATCTTGAGGTCGCCCTGGTCGTCGAGAAGGAGGTTCGCGGGCTTGAGGTCGCGGTGAAAGACGCCGCGGGCGTGGCAGAAGGCGACGGCGGAGATGAGTTGGTGAAAGAGGCGTCGGGCGGCGTCCTCGGGGAGGCGTCTGCGGTTGGCACCGCGGGAGAGGAGGTCGCCGCCCTGGGCGAACTCGAGAACGAAGTAGATCTTGGAGCGGCAGGCGAGGACCTCGTCGAGGCGGATGACGTGGGGGTGGCGGAGGCGGCGCATGGCAGCGATCTCGCGGCGGACGTTGGTGGACAAGCCGCGGCGGAGGACGTCGGACTTGCTCATGCACTTGATAGCGACGCTCTGGCGGGTGAAGACATTGCGAGCGTGGTAGACTTTGGCGAAGGCACCGCGGCCGAGGAGGCGATCCACCTGGTACTTCCCGAAGAGGACCTTCGCTCCTGCCGAAGGCGCCTTGGCGCCACCCTCCGAAGGGACGGGACCGTCGGCGTGCAGCATCGATGTGGGATGCCACATAATTTCGAACCCTTTTTCTCCTTTTCTTCTCTTCTCTGATTTCGCTTCTAGGTTTTCTTATTCAAGAAGAAAAGCTTCGATGCTTTTGGTTTCATTGCTTCTCACTACGATGCAAACTCTCTCTTCCGAATTCGCACAGGAGTCTCCCGATTTTACCAACAAGGAAATCAGGACGGAAGTAGGAAGTCCAACTGGACCGGATGGTCGCCGAGGTTAACCTCATGACGTTAGGAAATGATGTACTAGGAAACTTTATATAGTTTTTATATCTATTTCGATATTTTCATAAAAATAACTTGAAGGAACTGGGCCTATTGGCCTACTTAGCCCAAATCTTCTAAGGGCCACAGATTTAAGGCATATATACACGCGGTCTTCAAAAAGAGGGTAAAAAAATTAAGAAGGTTTTTTTTTTTTTCTCTCTCTCTTTTCTTAGAGTATTAGATTGGAGAGTATTAAGATGATACTGGCCATGCTCAAAGGGGCTGCTCGATCTACAAATCTAGTAGGAAATTCAGTCAAATCCTCCTAATTAGCTAATTAAGTCTTCGGACAGAAAGCTCTTTGACGTCCCTTTTTTTTAAAAAAAAATCAGGACAGAAAGATTTAGGACTTGGATAACTTACGGCTTCTTCTTCTTTAAGGTTTTGGCTTGGTGTTTGAATGGAAGGATGAAGTGGATAGGAATAGAGGAACAAGAGAAACGGAAGGAGTAGAAGGATTGGAGAAAAAAAAAACTGGGACATTCATATGGGTTACTAGTGGTCGTCACCATGGTTGAAAAGCCTTTATGAGCTATGTTATGGTTGGGGATAAGAGTAGGTAAAGAAAATTTGTAGCTCCTCTGTAGGTTCTGCATTCTTCCGGATAATCTTCTTCTCTAGAGAGTCACCAAATTCATGTTTCCTTAAAATCAATTTTGCCGGCAATATGCATGAAAGAGGAGGCTATTGTGCTAGAGGAGGATTCGATGATAGCCATCAATTGGCCGGCACGCATGGCCTTTGACGCAAATTATGCTCAGCCCTTCACTAAGGAATGGTAGATTCCTTTATTTCTTTTGATATAGCTCAAATATATATGAAGGCAAATAGTGTGTCTCAGATTGGGTTGTCATTTATGTTGCTATTATGGTGACTACTTATTTTACCTTAACAACTAGGATATATTTCGACTACCGGCTATGATACGAAATATGAAGGAGATACTATACTTGCCACTACACCAAGTAGCACAACTAGCCAGACCGAGTATTTACTCAATACCAAATACTTACTCGGTACCGACTATTTATCTAGTATCAATTATCTATTCATGACCGACTAGCTATCAAAATAGATTTAGTTAGACTTGTCAACATATAGTACCAGGACTCCATCACCAACATTATGCTATTCCACCTATTCGGAGTTAGCAATACCCGAGTAAGTGGTTGAAGCTAATAATTTCTAGTTGTTCCAGCCAGAGATCGTGGCAGACAAAATCTTAACAAACCACTATGCTTCTAACAAAAAGATTTCAATCTTCCAACAGAAAGTTATCCACGTCAGCGGAGGCTGCCTCCTTAACGGTATTCAGTTATCCCAAGTAACTCTATAAATAAGTAAGAGGGTACCTCTGCTAGGTATTACACTCCTACCACTCCCGAATGCTCAATCTTTTTACTCTCATCAATTTTATCTCCGACTATTGTAGCACATCTCACTCCTCTTACTAGCTTGAGTATCAGAGGGTCTCTACCAGTTACCATCGGTCAAGAGACTATTCTTGTGGGTTTTTGTCAGAGAGAAGCCAAGAGTAGCCATCCTTTTTCTACCAAAAAGATTGAAAGATCCTCGGGCACCCCCAAAGTTCCAGCAAGAAGTGATTTGCCGGCAATAGATTGGCATGCCAAGTAAGGGACAGATCAAGCATTTCAAAGATTCCGGAGCATGGAAAAATGAAAAAGATGAAAATATGAGCGCAGTACACCTCTGTCAACCAAACTGAATGCTCTTTACACAATAGAGAGCCACCTAGCCAGGCAGTGGAGCCCTTTGCTTCGCCACCTCCACCACCAATTATCCAATAGGACATTCTTGCTACTTTGGTATAGTAGGTCTAGGCATTGATTGCAGAGTGCAAAGATTGCAGCAGCAACATACTATGGCAAAGCAGTAGCCTTTAGAAAGGTCACATTGTTTCTATTGTTGTTGCCACTCATCCCAACCATCGATCTTCTCGATGAAGATTTTTTCATTGACAAACTTCTCACTGCTTGTGATCCCGATCGCCACTTCGAGTAAGTTGCCAATCCTTTGTAGGAGGTCCTCCTACCGATCAGTTTCGCATTGGTCGCAGTCCTCATCTCCATGACGAGTAAGTCCCCAGCACGAGGAGCTGTGACAACAAAGAGATCAAAGGCAAGGCAAATGCCCCCTTTTCTCCTTCGAATCCTCTTAAGAGGGAACTTGACGAGGCTATTCAACACTTGGCCAAGCAATGCCCCGTCGACTATGAATGCAAGTTGAGTGAAGTCAGTCACCAATTTATAGATCAACAAGAAGGAAGTCGGGATCTAGCCGACTTCAATACTTATCCCCCTCTCTCTCGACAAATCATAAAGGAATGATCTCGAGTCAATTTTAGATGTCACAGATGGATCCTCATGATATCATTATGAATCCACTAGATCACCTAAAGAGCTATGAAGCTCTTATGCTAATTCAAGATGCCATCGATGCCTTGCTTAACCTCGCCTTCCTAGCCACCTTTCACAAGGCAACCCAAGTATGATACTTCAAACTTGAGCCAAGGAGTATTCATTTATTTGAATATTTAGAGAGGCAGTTCGTGGCATACTTCAATGCTAGTTGAAAGATGCCACGAGAACCAGACAATATTTCCTCCATATGATAGCAAGATGAAGAGTTTTTGAAGGATCATGTAGCTCGATTTAAGGTGGCCATACTGGAGAACTATAACTTGGATGAGTCCATAGCCATTTTGGCCATGAAAGGAGACTTCGCTCCTCTGGTTTACCTGTTCGCTGGATAAGACTTATTCATAATCTTATTCAAAGTTGTTTTCGTGCTCAGAAGTTCATTTGCAGGAAGGAGGGCGTTGCTATTTGGTGAGAGGATAATGAAAAACTAAAAAAGAAGAAAGCCCGAGGAGTGCGGAGCGGTATTTAGATCGAGAAGCCTAACTTGTCCTGCTGGCAAAGCCCCAAGCTAAAGAACCTAGCCGGCAAATATGGTAACTACATCCTCTTTTTGTCCCTCAAATTAACATTCTTATGAAACTTAAAGGAGAAGGATACCTTCAAAGGTCTCCTCCAATGAGAACTCCATCGACCTTCCATAATAATAACAAGTAGTGGCACTTCCACCGAGACCATGATTACGGCACCAAGGATTACATTGCTTTAAATAATGAAATTGAAGATCTTATTCAGCATGGCTATCTTGGCAAGTACATTTGAAAAGGAGAAACTTGGCTTGATGCTCAGGACCCTGCCCAATAAGTAACTTAGGCCGAGATCGACAATCAACCAACCACAAGGCCAATCGATATGATTTCCTTAGGGATAGAGCACTCCTCAAAGAGATGGAGGAGAGAGAAAAAATAATTAAATATATTTTTTCTGATAAAGATTTAGTCAGGATCCAGAACTTTGATGATGATGATATTGTTGTTTCTATAATAATAATATAGTATGATATAAAGAGAATTCTTATTGATATTGTTTCTATAATAATAATATAGTATGATATAAAGAAAATTCTTATTGATAGTGGAAGTTTAACTGATATTTTGTTTTACAATATTTTTGTTTAGATGAATCTATTTAAAAATCAATTAAAAAGAGTCTCAACTATCCTAGTCACCTTTTTGGAGACTCTATCGGGGTTGAAGGAAAATTCACTCTGACTATCATTACTGGAACTGAACCCCGACAAAGTATAGTCTACTTTAATTTCACCATTGTTCAGATTTTCTCTATGTATAAGGTCATCTTTGGATGTCCAGGGTTAAATAAGCTGGATGCAATTATTTCAAACTGACAACTTATCATTTATCAACAAGGAACGGAGTCAGGGAGACTCATGGGGATCAAAAATTGGCTCGATAGTATTTTATGATATCAACAAAAGTATAGAAGGCCAGTGAGATGTTGACTACCGAGTAGTTAGATCAAAGAAGCTATAAAAGAGGGAAGAACCTACCGAATAGTTACTTTCCTTTTCATTGAATGATTACCTTTCTAAATTTGAACAGATTGGAGCTCTTCTACTCGAGAAATAAAGGAACCAACTATTGAAATTTCTTTGATCGAATGCAAACAACTTTGCCTGGTCAGCATCTGATATGCCTGGGATTCCTCTTGAGTTTATCACTCACATGCTGAACATTAATTCAAAACTCAAGCCAATTCGGTAAAAAAAGAAATGTCTCTCCCGAGAGATAAAAAGCTATCGATGAAGAAGTTGACAAGCTCTAAACCACTAGATTAATCTGAAAAGCACACTATCTCTCCATTTTGCAAGAAAGAATTGCAGCAGCTGACCAAATGCATTGCGATATTTAGTTAGTTTATCTCAAAGTTGGCTAAGCACTATTGGCATTTCTTCAAAGTTTTGCATTGAATGAATAGCTCCACTTCGATAGAAGAAAGCCAACAAGGTTTTGATTGAGGAGTTGAAAATTTTTTTCAAATCCTCATCTTTGCTCTCGAAACTAGAAGTTGGAGAGTAACTCTATAATGTACCTTGTTGCTTCTTCAGAAATAGTCAGCTCCATGCTTATTGACTGGATGATAAAAGAGTTTAGAAGCTCATCTACTACACCAGTCGAGTACTCTAAATCCAAGAAGATTGTTTATTCACTAATCATATCTATGTAGTATCTCAAGTCTTATTTCTAAGGCCATTCAATAGTCATCTTGATTGACCAACTACTCAAAGCTATCTTGCAATGACCAGATACCTTTAGAAGAATAACCAAGTGGGCAATTAAGCTCAATGAGTTTAATATCTCTTACCGATCAAGGTCAATAAAGAAAGCCCAAGTCCTACCAACTTTCTTGTGGAGTGCACTTAGTTGGATGACAAGTTTGAAGAGGCACCTATCGAGCGGTTTGATCCGTAATCCACCTAGATTCTTCATATAGATGGAGCTTCAAACTCTTAAGGAAGTGGAGCAAGACTTATCTTTATGAACTTTGAAGGAGTTGTTGCCGAATACGTACTTCGCTTCTCATTTAAGACAACTGACAACCAAGTCAAGTGCGAAGCCTTTCTAGCTGGAATAAAACTCGCTAAAGAGTTTGGGATGAAAAGCCTCCATATTTTTACCGATCCCCAGCTTATAGCCGATCAAGTCACTGAAAAATATGAGGCTCGGGATCCAAATATAGCCATGTACCTTGACAAGGTATGAACTCTTACATTATCCTTTAAGTACCTTGATATCTTCCACATTCTAAGATGGGAGAATGCTCAAGCAGATATATTTTTTCAATTAGTAGTTTTGGCTGACAACTTCCTTGGATGGACTTACATTGAGTATTTGATAACACCCCGCATCAATAAAATCAAGGAGGTTTAACAAGTCGACCATGAATCAAGATGGATGGATCCTTTTATCATGTTCCTAATTGAAGGTACTCTTCCCGATAATTCATTAGAGATTAGGAAACTCAAATGGAAAGCTTCTTAATTTGTGCTGCTAAATGGATGATTCCATAAAAGGTCTTTCTTATTCCCGCTACTCAAGTGCCCATAGCCAACGGTTTCTGACTACATGCTTCGAGAGATCCATGAAGGAATCTATAGGAATTATCCAGGGGGCAGGTTCTTTAGCTACAAAGTCTTAAGACAAGAATACTACTAGCTCAACATGCAGAAAAATGCCATGGAGTTTGTTGAGAAGTGTGTCTGGTGCTAATGCTATGCCAATATCTAATAGCAACCTACCAGACAATTAGCTCAACTCTTTTCTTCCTGGTCCTTTATCTAATGGAGAATCGACATACTTGATTCATTTCTCCCAGTAATAGATTAGCAAAAGTTCATCATTGTCACCATCGATTACTTAACCAAATGGATGGAGGCAAAATCTTTGACATACATCATCGAAAGCAAAGTCAAGAACTTCTTCTAGAAGTTTATTATTTATATATTTAGACTTTCCTATATTATATCATCAACAAAAGCTAACAGTTCGATAATCAAACTTTTAGACAATTTTGTGCTAAAATCCATATTCAGTATCGATTCATATCTATCAAGCATCCTAAATCAAATAAAAAAGTAGAAGTCATGAATAAAATGATTCTACAAAGGCTCAGGACTAAACTGGATCAGGCCAAGGACAGATGGATAGATGAGCTACAGGGGGTACTACGAGCATACCATGTAACTTCTTGGACATCAATTAATGAGACTCCTTTCAACTTGACATTTGGCACTGAAGCAGTGGTCCCAGTCAAAATCAGACTTCCGACTATGTAGATCGAGCACTTCGACGAGTTGGGTAATTCGAGCTAACTTAGAACCAACCTTGACTTATTAGAGGAAACTCAGAATCAGACCCATCTACAAATGGCAACATATCGATAATGCATTGCTCGGTATTAGAACTCCTAAGTGAGATCTAAGACTTTCCACCCAGGGGTCCTTGTCCTATAGCAGATAGAAGTTTCAAGATTGAACAAGCAAGAAGAGCTATCACTGAATTGAGGACCTTATCGAGTAATTGACGCCCTTCATTGAGAAGCTTACAAACTTGAAAACTTGGACAGAACACCAATTTCCTGGACCAAGAAAACTGAAAATCTTTGGTTATATTATCAATGATGTAACAATACTCACTCGGAAATATAATTAAATATATTCTTCAGCAAACTTCCTAGAGGTTATAACTTGTTGTCTTATTTGGATATCTAGCACCAATTCTGATAGAGTCCGCCACTCGATGATCTGTCACCCATCTTAGGATTTTCAAACTTCTCGATCACCTAATAATCGGCCACACTCGATGATCCATCGCCCATCTTAGGATTTTTGAATCCCTCAACCGCTTAACAACCAGCCACCCGGGGATCCATCACCCATCTCAGGGTTTTTGAACCCCTCGATCACAAACAACCAGCCACTCAATGATCCGTTGCCAATCTCAAGGTTTTCAAATCCCTCGACCGTTTAACAACAGATCACTTAGCAATTCATCACCCATCTCAGGATTTTTGAACTCTTCGGTCACTTAACAACCAGCCACTCGATGATCCATTATCCATCTCAGGATTTTCAAATCCTTCAATTGCTTAACAATTGGACACCTAAGGATCTGTTGCCTACCTTAGGATTTTCGAATCCCTCGATTGCTTAAATAACAAACCACTCGGTGATTCATTGCCCATTTCAGGATTTTTGAATCCCTCGGCTACTCAGTAACTAGCCAATAGATGATCCATCATCTCTCATAAGATTCTGCATCTTTCTAGCCAATTAACACCTGGTTATTGACCTAGTTGATTTACATCAATTAAGTAATAGTAATGATTCTAAGCAATTGACTGATACCCAATCTCCAAGAAAAGGATCTGAGTTGAAAACTAGTCAGACCAGATTGGTACCTATCGACTAAGCATCGTCTACTAGTGATAAATCAACTTTTTATGGTTGGAATTGTGCAAGTCAAGCAATCGGGAGCTTTACAACCGTAGTCAGGGTTGGCACCTAAGCTATATTAATAGGAAGTTTTCCCGACTAAAGGACTTAAACATATTTTGCTGGGGGTTTGTAGTTGGGTGTTTAGGGCATCTATGGTTGGGAGTTTTATTCTTGCATTGAGAAGCTACCTATCTGATCAATTGATCACCTACCTAAGTGACTATGAGTTACTTACTCAGCCTATTTTACATTTGGACAAGTCATTCAATATAAGAGCAAGATGATAAAAGAAAGTATCTTCATTGATATTAAAGGTTAGTACAAGATAAAGAGCCAAGCCCAATTACAAGGACAAAAAAAAAAAAGAATAAGGATTACTCTCCGGGACCGTCTGTCAAAGTTTCCTCGAAAGCTTTGACTAGCACATTGAATATGGCCTCAGTATTGGTGATTGCCTCAGCAATAGCCTCTTTGATGGTAGCCTCTGCTTCATGGTCACCTTTGCAGCTACCTTTCGGTATCAATTATATCGGCCTTGACTGTGGTAGCTCCCTCAATGGCTTCTCCTTCTTCTTCCTCAATGTTGATGATGGTGCTTATATCTAGTCTCAGAAAGGCTTTGGTGACTTTCTTCTTGCATTCAATGACTCCAAGATGGAGGACTTCCAAGTAGCCCTCAGCCACTTCATTCTTGAAGTCCTTGAACTTCTTGAATTTTTCAACTGCTTGTTCCCCAACTATTTAGGCTTTGGCTTCGATGGTCGTGACTTGGAATTAGAAGCCTAGAGTTGAGCTTCTAGGGACAACACCTTCGAGTCAGCATCAGCCAACTTCATCTCTAGCTCAAAGATCCAAGCCCATTCATTGGTAATTATTTCATCCTTCTTCTTCATTTAGATCTCTAGCTCTTGGACGATTCCTTTGGAGGCCTGCAGTCTTTCTTAACCTTGGCCTCCCAGGTCTTGCCCACCTTTCTTAGCTTTTCAGAGACCTTGGCATCCACCTTCGCGGTCTCCACTTGGTCCTTCAGAGTTTGACTTATTATTGTGAAGCCATCGAACCCCTCTTGGATGATAGAACTATCATGGACAAACTGCGAAAGAAAAAAAATTAAAGTTAGCAACTTGGAATTTAAAGTATTCAAAAAAGCTACAAAGTTAGAGATACTCACCTTGACGAGACTTAGATAGAAGGATCCGATGATCTCCTTCATTGGATGGACCTTCTGTTCCTCAAAGTCCCCGAGGAGGAAGATCATCTTTACTAGCTTCTCAGCTAGTCCTTTATTCTTGAAGGTGGAGGCGATCTTCCTTATATGTGCCTCCATCATGATGTGGTCAGCAAACTGTTTATTCTTCTCAGACTCTAGCAAAGTCATCGGAGCCTTCTCTTTTCCCTAGCCTCTACTTGGCTTGAAGGACTTGGCCGCCTTGATGCTGTGGTCAATGATGGTACTACTGTTACTATAAATCATAGTATTCTTCTATGGTTTGTCTAGTTTACTGTAATTATTATTATTTTATTATTTTTTGATCTTGATGCATCAATAAGCTTAGAAATACATATTTTTATTCGATCTTTTTGCTAGATTTGATTTTTCAACAAGAGAGCCCAAGGCAACATCAAACAATAGGCCAAACATGCAAGAGTTTTTCTTAATATGGGTTGATATTAATTATTATTTTATGATTTATTAAAACAGGATTGATTTTATGGTCAATGTTGATAGATGTATGATGAGCCCAATGTTATGTGATCATTGTTTAGGCTAGGAGCACCTCATATAGGTTGGTATGGTTGAGGCGGTACAGTATAGGCCTTGGTCCAACTGATCCATGATGGGAGGGCCTGTTAGGATTTGCTTATAAATAATAGACTAGGTCCCATCTTCAGTCATTATTATTATATTATATATTCTGCATGAGTTTTATTCTCATGACTTGTCCCATCGATGAGCCGCCTATCGTGAGGATGCTGGAGAGAAGGACTCTGCCTTCGATGTTCATGTGAGCATCTCTTTCAGGTTTGGATTAATGATGAATATAGGTACGTATCGCAAAACCCTTTTAACAGATTTTGATAATGGATATGATCAATAGTTTGAGATATGTTATCAAACAGATCAGATCTGAATATTTTATATTCCAATCTTCTATCCATGATCCATGGGGATCAATACAATTTTTTCTACATTTAGTATCAGAGCCCTGGTATTTTTGTAGAAGATTGAAATATCATTTATTTTTCTATTCATGTTTAGATGATTAGTTGAAAACATGTTCTGATCTATTGATATCAATTTCATGTTTTAGATCTTGTAATATATATATATATATATATATATATATATATATATATATATATATATATATATATATATATATATATATATATATATATATATATATTATGATAGAAGAAGGTATGATTTTTCATGAATATTCTTTGAATTTGAGTCCGGACTTCCATCCTTTGAATCATTTAAGAGAATTTTTTTAATGATAAAAAAAAATTTACGAAATTAGGTATTACCAGATATATTTATGGATTTAGGTATTTTTGGCTGACGTGGACAAGGTCAGCCAAAAACACCTATCACGTGGCACGTGCTGAAGCCAGGTAAGCCTGAAATCGTCTTTTGGAAAGACGATTTCAAGCTGAGAAATCGTCTTTCCAAAAAATGATTTCTCCCCCTGCTGTCGCCTCCTTGGTCCGACACGTGGCTGGCCTGAAATCGTCTTTTGGAAAGACAATTTCTCAGCTTGAAATCGTCTTTCCAAAAGATGATTTCTCCCCCCTGCTGGTAGCTTTCCGGCACGACACGTGGCAGGATGGCGTGACACGTGGCAGGATGGCTCGGTCATGAGAAGGTTGATCTGAAATCATATTTTGGAAAGACGATTTCAAGATGAGAAATCGTCTTTTTAAAAAATGATTTCTTCCAGCGAGCCAGCCTCCTGAACTCGTCTTTGCCAAAGACGAGTTCATGAGGAGGGGGGGGGGCGGGGGCGGGGGGGGGGGGGGGGAAATTTTTTTTTTTGAATTTTTTGTTGAATTCTTTTTGTAATTGTATCATGAGTTTAAACTTTGTAAATTACAAGTAATATGATTTATTATTATTATTATTATCATCATCGTGACTATCATTATTATTATTATTAAAAAAAAAATTGTTGTGTTACTAAAAATTATATTGTTTATACATTAAAAATTATAAAATCAGGTCTAAAAATTGATATTTTAATCTTCCGTAATAATCCATGTGATAAATGAAATATTTTTTACATCCTCCTATGCCTGATCAACTGATCTTCTCGACCTTTTCTCCTCCCTTGCCATTAGTCCAACCCCAGTCCAAAAATCATATGATTATTTTTATAAAATATTAAAAAAGTTATACTTTAATTTATTTTTCACAAAACTAATTTATAGAAATATATTATTTTAGATTAATTATTTATATTAAAAAATTTATATATAACTAAACAACATGTTTATATAGATTGATCACTTATTTTTCTGATCAACCTTAAGAAACTTATTTTTCTCTGGTCCGGTTTATGAATTTTTTTTGAATAATACGAAAAAAATTTAGAAAAATAGATTTTTGAATTTTTCCTGAACCCGATTTTTAAAATTTTTTCTCTTTCGTTCTTATCTTTTCCTCCCACATGCCCACTATGATTTCTTCCCCTTTGACCCACTTCGCACCTTGCCAGAAATGATTTTAAATTATGCCGATAAACCCTAAACACGTGACTGGTGGCCGAACCCTAGATGCCTGACCGGTATCACTGAGAAATGATTGTATTACCAGATGAGAGATCATGAATTTTGTAATTAAATTTTATTTCAAAATATAGTTTTACAAATACAACAAAAAAAATAATATCCTAGGTCCCACATGGTGGCCACCTTCTCTTGCATTGAGGCTGGACACGATGAAGTGGAGGTACAACTTCAGTTGGTGGCTGATGCTCTGTCATATGCTCCCTAACCTGGGATACCTGATGCGACGAACCCTCACCATAAACCTGTCTTCGATGTCCGGAATAATCGTGCTGCGACATGTAGTTCGGTGCAACGGTAGTCTCAAAATATCCAGCAACATCAGTAGATGTGAAGTCCAGCATCGGATATGGAGAGGTACTATAATGTCGAGTACCTCGTCCGTGCTGGAATGATGGAGGTGCTCCCGATGAAAATCCGTAGTGGTAAGGTGAAGGAGTCTTGTACTCTCTGTCGGCCCCATGATAAAACTCCCGTAACGGAACACGTGCATGCTCGCCGACAGTATGAAGGACAGAATGACAAACCTCTGTAATAGTCTGAGAGTTCGTCGCTATGCAATCTGGATGAGCTTGCTGAAGTATCCGCGTGATGGCACTGCTCTGTAAGATAAAAAATATTAAATAAATTTCAAAGAATAAATAATTTAGTATGAATAAATAGCAAAACTTAAATTTCTTACCATATAATCATCAATCGTGCCAGGATGACTGATGAATCGATGCATGATGCTGCGGTATCACTGCATGTATGGATCGTGATAATCCATGATACCAGTATCTGGAGCACCATCTACAATATGATCCAGTCGACTCATCCATAAATGAATGAACTCGTGATGAGTGGTAGACCAGTCCTGATCGGGTCATCCTCTCAGATCCATGTGGTGCAGATCCGAGCGTGTATCAACTAGCTCAGGCATAACCTGTCTAAACCCGTACTGACACATCACTCTATCAGGTAAGTGCCACTCCACTATATGAAAACAGATAAGTGGCACTTGAGCACACCAGATATGCTGCCCATCTAGACAGTAACCTGGTAACTATGCAAGTAGATCGGCAGAATATGGCTGCCATATCACCTGTTCATAAATAATTTAAAGCATAATTCATTAAACGAAAACATGTAAAACTAATCAACCATTTTAAAAAGAATAAGCACTAATGATTACCTCGTCTAGTCTGAAGTGATCTATCAAGTAACGATAGGAGGATACCACATGCATCGGTACCTGGGTCACACAAAAAATGTCCCTCCATCTGCAAAATTTTTTTATTAAATTTATTAAATAAGTCAGTAAATATCATACAGTATAAAATTTAATATGAACAACGAACTCACCGCATCCCTAACGGACCCTGTGGTAAGCCAGCACCATCATCATCGAAATCAATCATCGGATCTGGAATCTGGTGCTGTAATCTACGTGGAATAAGGATCGTGAATCTATCCCATGCCCACAACTGTAGCAGTAACAATGGACCAGCAATGTCACTGGTATCTCTCCTGCTCGCCCTACACATCTCCCTGTATAGCCATGGGAGCGCTGCACTACCCCAACTATAGTGTCCGGCATCATTCAAATCTACCAGTAGGGGTAGAAACATGAGATGCATCAAATTTCCAAATTTATCCATGAATAAACACCCACCCATCAGCTACAAAATATATGCTCGAGCATAGCGCTGTATGGCTATCTCGTCGGCATCAATATGTAAATCCTGAAACTGCTCGGTAAGCCAAACCATACTCAACCGCGACCCCTAGAGTCTATCCTGTGGTGAGAAATGCCTAATAAATCCTGATACAGCTATCCCCAATCTATCCCTATAGAATCTGTCACTGGTAGACCATCCACCGGCAAACCAAGTTGAATGGCAACGTCCTAGAGGGTGATGCTGAGCTCTCCCTGCGGGAAATGAAAAGTGTGCATCTCTGGACGCCAACCCTCGACAAGTGCAGTGATAAGATGCCAGTCCAATCTAATGAAACCAATCCGTGCTAGTCCATAAAAATCGGAATGAATAAGTAAAGGTACTATGCACCGATCTAGCGGTATCGATCTCCGCATAACATTCTCTCATCGACGATAATGTAACACTGCACTATCCTGTCCATCCCAAACTATAGTCGATCTATGTATGTCCTGATCGTATAGTACACTACGATCGGAAGGGCCTGGATCCATAACTGTAATATACAATAACAAGAAATAAACAAAATAAGCAATCACAAAGATGATAAATATAATACAAATTTCTTACATTTAAAAAAAGACATGAAGCATAATACAAAGTGTTAACATGAACCATAAATAATTGTTACAATAATAATTATATTACAACAGAACATATAATTGTAAACCAATCCAGCACACATAATACAAAGGGACAACAAGAACCACAAACATGCGATAGGACTCCCGAAGTAATAACATAACGCAGTCCTGAAACTACAACATAAATTAAGCAATATGAGCAAAACTGTATCAACTAATAAATAAACATCAGATGAATAATAGAAATATGTGATGTACCTTAAAATATGCAATTTGACTACTATCTTTTTATTGACTTGGTTGTAGAAGTCTTGGACATGACTGTCTGTCATGCCCTTCCTCCTTACAGATTGTACACCTGCGTTTGTTGCCAGCTTCTCGGATATCCATATCATTTCTAATTCTTATGGATCGTGGACTACCTTTTTGTCGTAACCTATTCATATCAGGAATGATGATACCATGTCCAGTTTGCTGTGGCCAATATTCCTCATGAGGAACTGGTTGAAATTGTGGTGCATATGTTTGATGATAATCTTGTAATGTGTAGCACCGATCAATAAAACTATAAACATCAAGGGCAACATGTGCACAAGCAGCCATGACATGAGAACAAGGTAAGTGATAACATTGCCATTTCTGACACGTACATGTCGCTGAGATAGATGAACAACCTACAACATCAAAAGCTATAATTTGACATGTACACAACATGTTTTATAATATATTTTGAATAATACATGTCGATAGTAGGTACCTGTGTATTGTTGTCTCTGTTCATGTTATGACCACGTCTAGCAGTTTGGACCTGGAATAGGCCACTTCCTTTATCGAACCTTGTAATTCTATGCAAAGTTGCTTTGGTTTGTTTGAAAATAACATGTCTAGCGACAAATGGAGTAAACATTTCATTCATGTCCATTGCCTCATTTGCTTGGGCACGTCGACCTTCAAAGTATGATACAAGTCGAAAGAATGTCAACTGCACCAAAGCTGTTATTGGCAGGAATCAACATTTTTTAATACTCTATTGAAATACTCAGATATGTTAGTTATCATCATCCCATACTATCGTCCATCGTCATGTGACCGTGTCCATTTCGATAAAGAAACTTTATTCAGCCACTGAACAGCTTCTGGATTAAATTTTTCAATGTTTGTCATATATTTCTGAAATTTTCTGGGTTGTGATTGCATTCCAGCTTTTTTCACTACATCCCTTAATTTGGAATCATGGAATCTTGTATTGAAATTACTTGCTACATGATGCAGGCAATATACATGATAAGCATTCAGTGGCTGCCAACCAAGATATTAATTCTGTACTGCAGCAAGAATACCAGCATGTCGATCAGAAATTAGACAAATTTCCTGACGTGATGTAACAAACTGTCTGATGCAAGCTAAGAACCAACCCCAGATGTCAGCTGACTCTTCATCAATAATAGCAAATGCAAGCGAAAATATCTGATTATTTCTATCCACGGCAGTTGCAATCAACAGCTTCTCCTTATACTTTCCGTACATGAAAGTAGCGTCAATACTTATAACCGGCCGACAGTACTTAAACCCTTCAATTGAGGATCCAAAGGCCCATAATACATGATCAAACTGAGCACAGGCTGGAATGTCGGTTGGAGTGCTGATAAATTTTATCCAAGAATCGGGATTAAAATGTTCTACTGCATGTAACCATTTCGAAAGTAATTTATATGACAAATCCCAATCACCGAATAACATTGCTATCGCCTTCTGTTTGGCTTCCCATAATTTTCTATAACTTGGTATATAATTGTACTTGTTTTTTATTACTGCACCTAGTCCAGCAACAACAATTGTAGGAACTTCTTTCACCAAGTCCCGTATTTCATTAGCAATTAATGTGGAGTCCAGCCCAGAATGATCTTGAGATATCATTACAAACAGGCATGTATGAGGACCAGTATATCGTGAGATCTCAAAGTAAGCATGACGCTCAATAGCCCTCAACATCCACTGACATCCCGAATATCTGTTCTTATATTTTACAAGCCATAGATTTGGATTAGACTCAACAACTTTGAATTCGTGATGTCTTTCAACAGAATACTGCTTTACTGCAGTCTGTAATTTGGCCTTATCCGTAAAGCGAAGTCCTTTATGCAATTCCTCATCCCTTTGCCATATAACATTTTGTTCATGAAATGAAGAATACATTGAAACATTCGCAGCATCCCAATCAATTTGGGTAAATGTTTTGGATGGAGCTTCAAATACAAAATTAGTTTAGAACAGGTGTTCCCTCTGGACTTCGTACTGGGTTCGAAGTTTCGGCTTCATTACCTTCATCAGGCAAATCATTTTCACATTCATCATCATTCTCATTAAAAAGTAGATTATCCAGATGCACAGTATCATCAGCAGCAGTATATACCAATGCTTCTCTAATATTAGTTTCAGGTACAATACTGTCCACCGTATGTAACGGAGATACTGGATAAACTGAACCAATATTTTCAACTTCAGTAGGTACCATGTTCAAAGTACAGTATGAAACATGTTCGGTTACACAAGTTGTTGCTATATTTCGAACAGCTTCTTCATAGTCATCTTGAGAACAAACAGGTTCAGGAGCTTCTATAGTTTGGATATCTATGTATAACTCCGCACCCGATATACATTGATGTAAATTGATAGTTGAAAACATGATATCTATGTCTTCATCATCGGTCAGTGGAACGGGTTCATACTTTACAGATGTCGACTGGACAACTTGGGGATATCTATAGATGATCAATATTTTCTTCCCAGTTCTATCAATATGCAGGACTCTATATATTTTATTCTCCAGCTCTTGAAATGTCATACCAGAATGTATTCTAATTGCCTTTTTCGAACCCTGGTTGTGCTTAATTTCATTTAGTCCATTGATAATACAACCATTAATATAACATAATGCAGTGATTGTTTCTCCCATTATACCCTATATATTTAACCAAGAAAAGATATTTAAAAATATCCAATGCATCCTATCATCAACTAATAGGTCATAGGTCATATCCCATTCAAGAATTGCATTAATATTACAGATCACTTACAGTATTGAAATGATGTGTAATGAAGATCGAATAAAATTTTGGTAGCATTTTCTCTTAGTTCTCCACATACAAATATTTATGTATGCGGAGAACAAAAGGAAAATGCTACACGAAATTTCATTCGAACTCCATTGCACATCATTTCATTGCTGTAAAGTGATCCGTAAAATTATTTGCAATTCCCAAACTGTCCACTTTGGACAATCAATTGATTAATGTGCATAGATCTAAGATCCATACAAAATTAAAAATAATGTATGGATACTATAATTTATGCATATTAATCAATTGACGGGTCTAGGTTCAATGCAATGCAATACAAATTTTGTTAAACTAATTTCGTAATATCGGATTAGTAAACTACGAAATTATATACAAATTTATTTTTCGATGTTTAATTATTATTTATTCTAGCATTATCAATAAATATATTATTATGACTATTAGATTACTCTAATTTAATCATGATTAATCAAGATAATAAATTATAATAAAAAAATTTTATTTATATAAATATTATATTTTATCTTACTGGAGGATTGTGGAAGAGCAATAATAAATATACAAACTAATTATAGTACCTCCATTAGTAATTAATGTATCACTAGTAAAGAAATCATATGATAAAAAATAAAAATATATCATTTCTTGTGACAATTTGATTTCTCAATATGTGAATGGAGGGTTTGTTTCATAAAATGACAAAGATATGAAATAGAATATAATGATATTTTTGGATATACAGGCAAAGTTTGTCGCATGTTGTAAAGTTACAATTCATATTACTATTATTATGAAACTTTATCCTGAGACTATAATTATTGATTCTATATTAAAATCACTTAAAATTTATTACAATCGTAGTACAGCTATCCTCTTTAAAGAAAATGATAAAAGTTTTCATTGTCTCTATTTATATGAAAATAGAATATTTGTCGATCATAGATTTTAGTTGGAAGGGAGATATTTTATAAAATATATTTATATAAAGTCAATATTTATTGATCCACTAGTCAAATGAACAAGAACCATAGTTTTTATGAAATATGTCAAGAATATGGGTATTTTAGATTTTTTGATTTTTTGGATTGATGAGAGTTAATATATTTACATTGACTTGATTGACAAATTTTATTTCTCATTGATTGCTGGATTGTAATTCAAGGACATATAAGTATCGGGTGCATATGTTTAAAGTCCGTATCGACTGATCCTCTAACCAAGAATTTGAAGCTCGTATACTTTACAAAGCATGTTAAAAATATGGATATATTGAATTCTTTTGTTGTACTTGATTAGTGGGAGTGACTTTATATTTATGCTTTATTATTATGAAGCTTGGTTTCATTTGATTTTTTTTATCATGTGTATTTATATACATTGTTGATATGATAATTGATGGATTGCATTCCTATATGGTTTATGTATACATATGAAATAATAAAATATAACATAGTATCTCAAAAATATATTTTATCTTGCGAATGACAATTGTATAGGTATGTCTCATTTGATAATTATGAGATCCCATGTGTTTGGAAACATATAGATTTCTTTTGAAGTCATGAGATTTTTCGAGCTTGTTATAAAGCATATAGTTAAAGAAAAATCATAATTGATGGTACATATATTTAATTTTTTTTGATTATGGGATATCTTTTTAATTATGTACCTATTATGCTGTCTCATCATTGAGTATGTCAAATAGAATAGCTTGTTGTTTAATGCTATTAAAATATCTCTTGCTTATTTTGTTTCTAAGCATGTTGAAGAGAAATTGGAGGACTGACAATGTAAAATAGCATATTTATTTTTGATCATCTTGATACTATTTTCTTGCTATATTACCACACCGAGCTCATATTGATAGTATTTATGATGCTTGTAACCATGGATAAGTTTTGTATCGAATAAGTAGCACAATGATCCCATGATTCGGCAACATGGATATTGTTGGATCGAGTCATTTGTAGGTGCCGTCTATAGATCATATGATGGTCATATTTTATTTTCAACCCGAGAGTTATTTTTTTAAAAATAAAATATTTTCAAAATTATAATTAATGTAGCCCAAGTGAGATAATGTAAGAGTTTTTCTTAATTTGGACAAATATTAATTATTGTTTTATAATTTATTAAAATCGGGTTAATTTTATGGTCCATGTTGATAGACGTATGATGAGTCCAATGTTATGTGATTATTGTTTGGACTAGGAGCACCTCATATGGGTTGGTGTGGTTGAGGCGGTACAGTGTAGGCTTTGGTCCAATTAGTCCATGATGGAAAGGCCTGTTAGGGTTAGCTTATAAATAATAGGCTAGGTCCCCTCTCCACTCATTATTATATTATATATTCTATGTGAGTTTTGTTTTCACGGCTTGCCCCATCGATGAGCTGCCTACCATGAGGATACTGGAGAGAACAACTGTGCCTTCGATGTTCATGTGAGCATCTCTTACAGGTTTGGATTAATGGAGAATATAGGTATTGTTGCCGCTGAATCTCCCGGACCGGGTTCTCTCAACCTGGTTGGAGTGTGCGTCTCTCTTGTTCCTGCAAAAATGTCCCACGGACCGGAAGTGTTCCGGCGGAGGACCCTCCGATGACTAAGTTAGTGGGAGGCTTAGAACAACAGAATGGAGGAATCAATGAAGATATCTCGTGGGAAGGAAAAAGTTCTCTTATCGCTCGGGGTCCCCTCTTTACCTTATATAAGCGTCGAACTTTACCAGAATCTGTTAGAGGCCAGGCTGAAAATGGCTAATTCGTCCCTAAAAAAATCTTGGTAGTGGCCAGGTGGCACCAGATCGTAGGACCTGTAGAGTAACGGTGCCAAAATCGTGGGATCCGCAAAGTAATGGCGCCGAGATGTCAGGATTCTGTCGTAATGGAATCCTGGCACTAACTGGAAGGAGCCTCTGGAGCCTCCAGGCCATCCTTGGAGCGGCCTGCCTCGGGCCGATATGGGCTCGGCTGAAATGGGTTGGTGGATCTCTGGTGGGTCGGTCGGATCTCAAGTGAGTCGGTCGAACCCCTGGTGAGTCGGTCGGGCCTTCGGTGGGTCAGTCGAACCTTTGGTCCGACTCGTTCGAAGGGTCGTTGGCTCCGGTCTGGCTCGGAGGAAAGCCGATTGGGTATAACAGATATGTATCGCAAAATCCTTTTAACAGATTTTGATAATGGATATGATAAATAGTTTGAAATCTGTTCTCAAATAGATCAGACCTGAATATTTTATATTCCAATCTTCTGCTGATGATTCATGGGGATCGATGAAATTTTTTCTACATACACCCCATAATTTTTCTGGCAAAATTTAGAAAACATGGAAAGCGGTGTCGGCAGTACTCTAAATTAATAAGCATGTGCTAGATTTATAATTTCTCTACAATATCTCACACAGTTACCTAAAAGTTAGTTCCCAAATAGGGGGAGGCCCGGACAATTAATTGGGCAAGCTTAAATTTTCGTAGAAGGATGAAATCAAATTAATGGCAGGAAAGAAAGACAATAGTTTGCATATTGAAATTTCAAATTGACCATAGGATTTTATCAACCTTAAGCATAAAAAGTTCGATAATTTTTTTTAGACATTTTATATTTATTCAATATCACATGTATGTCGAGAAAATTTAATATGCATATCAAGCATGAGTTGCAAAGGAGAAAGTGTTCTACCATCCAAAAAAAAAAAAAAAAAAAATCCAATGCACATCTAAACTACTCTTCATCCTTTATTGCCTCGAAAAAGAATAATTAGTTATTTTAATATACTCCGATGGAAGACTCACTTTCTAAGCAGGTAGTTGGGCTCCTTGACATTACTGCCATTGCAAGTGGTCCTGGCTTAATTCACGTGATCTATGTAGGGCATTGGTCCAACCCAAGTGGTGCATGCTTTGTTTAAGTGAAATGTCTAGCATTAAAAATGAACAACATATTCCTATGAAATCTCATAATAAGCTAGAGAATTTTAGGGAGGAGTCTTTTTCAAAAATGCTAGAAGAATGGTGTTGAGATCACTCCAATTTAGTGTAAAATTTTTGATTAGCCGAGTGGCAGGCGAGGCCAGACTGATGCCACCAATCTCATAATGCATTGCATCAATTCCTAACTATCATGTAAGCTTGGTAAACTCATCAACAATTATATTTATTCGACAGTGGATCGGTAACAATCTTTTTTTTTTTTGGCTACATTCCAACTACCATGGTTGAATTTTGAGAGTGCTTTAATTTAACACTTAAGCATCATGACTGGCCTAGCATCGCAAGTATGTTCTTGGCAAGGCATATGTTTCTTGGAATATATATATAGTTTGACGGCCCAATTTTCTGATGGATGAAATCCCAACAAGTAGCTTCGGAGTTGTTGGGATTTCATGGTCTAGACTAATAAGGTAGGAACTGAGAATATCATATACATAAAATAAAGTAGTGTTTACTACCAGTTGAATAAAGGGATTCAAATTAATGAGCCATCTGGTGGACAAATTTTACATGGACTGATTTCTAATAAAAAAATTTTACATTGACTCGGCTGGATTATAAAGTCAACCTTACGAAAACATTGTTTATCTTGGTCGAGGCCTCATGTCCCCGCCCATTCGATTAATTAATTCTCATCTGGCACTTAAAAGGACTCTTAACGGGCAAATAAAATTGGGCCAAAACTCAAGGGGTTTCCATTGACCACGCTGAAGGCATGGAGATAGCCTTGTCAAGCAAAACTGCTAGGCGACTTGAATTGCATCCCAACAATCTATGAAGCAGGATGACTTCATAGAAATATAAGTTCAAAGGATCATGACACAACCAGGCCGTCACCCTCTTCTTTTGAAGTATCACATGCCATTAATTTGTAAGAGAAGTGATTTAACAAAATATAATTTTTTATGATCTATGCCAGATGGCTTGTCAATCTCAATCTTGGATGATCGTTGGATTGGTGATATTTCCTTTTTTTTTTTTTTTTTTTGATTGCCAATGATATTTCTCTTGGAATGCTTGGATTTGTGATATTTATCTAAAATGTAGCGAATGAAATACAAAATCAGTGTATATATATATATATATTTGGCTCTATATAAATATCAAGTCGTTCCATGTATGATGAATTTGTGATAAACATATATCCATACAAGCTTTTATATACTTAATTTGTATATATGGACTTTGCATATACTTTCTCCTGTTAAATCTTGTCATCCTAGCCAAGTTACTATTCTAAATCTAATCAAATTTAATTATAAATATCATAATCAATTTTGGTTGACCTTGAAATACCCGTGCTACAATGCTTCATAATCTACATAAGCTAGCTATGGACTAGATTTATTCTAATATCATACATAAGAACGTAGAACATAACCGAAAAAAAAAAAAAAAGTTAAAAGATATATTATTTGGATTCTTTAATTTGTATAAGTATTCAGAATTTTAGTATTTCATAATTAAATTGGGACTAAATACATGCAAATAGGCATGGGCTCTTACCAAGCACACCCAACCCCCTCCCCCCTCCAAAAGCAATAACCATGCATTACCTGTGAAGTTCTCACATTAGTAAATCGCGCATGCTTCGTTTCCTTATTGTTTGTTATTTACTCCAATAATGGATCCCAAAAATGCAAGGGACCTTCCCAAACCTCAATAACTAAGATCCCGATGTACCCAAGACTAGTCCTTTTGATTCCTTACAAAAGTCAAGATCTGAGGGCAGTCCACGTAAAAAGAAATATGCCAGAGCTGGCATCGCAGAACAAAAGTCTGCTCTCTCTCTCTCTCTCTCTCTCTCTCTCTCTCTCTCGTGCTGCTCCAAGTCTTTTCATAGCTCCCCACCAGTACAAGCTTCTTCTCCAATAATCCAATCCTTGTACATCAGCAGCAGCAATCAACCAAAATCCTCCATTCCTTTCACCACCTTCTTAATTATTGTTCTCTTCCCCTATTGTATTTACGTATGACATAAGCGTAGGCCCATTTTCACTTACTATCTTGCCGTATGCAATAACTCTTTCCTTTTCTCCTTGTTCCATCTTTTGCCTTCACCTCTCTCTCCCTCTCTCTCTTCCGAGCTCCATCTCCACGGCCAAGGAGCATGCCTGAATGTCCACAGAAAGGTAAGGAATAGGAAAAAGCAAATACAAAAAAATACATATATATATATATATATATATATATATTTATCAGTACTGCTTTTAATTTCAACAATATATTCCTAATATTCTTGTCTTGGCTTTATGAAGTGAAACCATATGTATATATATATATATAATTCACCTTCACCAGTGATTATGCTAACTATAATCTCTCTCTCTCTCAAAAAAAAAAAAGAAATCATCTTCACCAGTCCTTTTTTTTTAATTCCATGTGTTGCATGTCCTTAAATAACACCAAAGCCCTCTCCTTGTTTCACTTGCTCCATAAAAAGGGAATATAAGACATTTCAATCATGCTTTTCTAGCTTTTAGTTATTCATCGAATACACCAAAACCCTAACCCTAGCACATGTAGACCCAATTTTTTTTCCACTTTGACATTTTTTTTTTTTTTTGGTTATTGTTGCATATACGCCCTCAGGGAGAGATTTGATGAGGCTGGCAAGAAGATCAAGAGAGAAGCCGATGCCTCCGCCGATCCGATGGGAAGCCCAGTGGGAACCCTAAACACCATAACCCCTTGCGCCGCTTGCAAACTCTTGAGGCGACGGTGTGCTGAAGAGTGCCCCTTCTCTCCTTATTTCTCACCACACGAGCCCCAAAAGTTTGCATCAGTGCATAAGGTCTTCGGTGCGAGCAACGTCTCCAAGATGCTAATGGTATAATTATCCCCACACTCTCCTCGAAATCTTCCACATCCTTCATAATATCTTCTCTATTTTAAATGATGCGATAAAATTCTTTTGGTGCAAATACTTCTCCATGCCTAATTAGGAGGTTCCCAAGTCCCAGAGAGCTGATGCTGCGAATAGCCTTGTCTACGAGGCGAACGTGAGGCTAAGAGACCCAGTTTATGGATGCATGGGGGCAATTTCAGCCTTGCAGCAACAAGTTCAGGCCTTAGAGGTGGAGCTCCAAATAGTAAGGGCTGAGATCTTGAGGCTCAAGTACTACAGGCAAGCTAGTGTTCATGTTCTTCCTGCATCTCATGCTGCTTTTCTTTCTCCTGGGGATGTGTCCGTGCCTGCACCACCCTCAATCCAAACTCCACCACCTCCTCCGGCTTCTGCTGCCTCTTCCTCTCCCTCTCCCTCTTCCATTTGCATCACCCCAAATGATAAAGTTACATACTTTGGCTGAAAAGCTTTCAAAAAATTTTGTAAGTTTAATTGAGTACCATATGGAATTAATAAATTAAGGAGGAAGGCATGCAATATTGGATTGATGGGGAGTAGATTTTTTTTCTTTTAATGTTTTCTTGGAGTTCAAATCTTGACATGATGTTTCAAAGTCCATACTCACCTAAAACTAGTTGAACAATAATTTTGATTATCTTTTAATTATCTCCTCTCCTCCTTCCAACGTTTCATATATATATATATCGAGGTTCAATTTTTATACTTCTCTAGATCTTGTTAGTTGGTGGAATTTCGTATGCGAACACTTTGTTTTGTACACACTCGTGCGTCTTTTGCTTGAAGAGGGCACGGACATTTTTTTCTTAGACAAAGCATGGTAAGCTTAAAATTAATGTATTGAGTGGAAACTGATTTTAGGCCAATTAGAAGATGGCTTTTGGACGCACCAAAAGCAATTCAAGCATTTCTCTGGATCCAAGAAAGAGAACACCATAAGCTCTCCCATCCGCATGGAGACCTAACCTAGTCCTATATATGGTGAAGCCACGGAATAGAAGTGTTTGAGAGAAGAACTTTTTCTCTTTCTCTCTCTCTATTGCTTAAATTAAGTTAATAGAAATGGATTCTCATCAAATAAAAAGTTAATAGAAATGGACATTTGAACTCCTTGCATATCTGTGCGATCTGGTTGACTGAACTAGTTGATCGATCTAGGGCTTCCTCACATGTTTGTCTGTGCCCTGCATCTACCTCCCTCAACAATTAAAGGAGGGGGACAAAGTCTATGAATGATTTGTTTCCCAATGTAATCTAGGAAAAGAAACTTGAGAATTTTTTTTCTAAAAAAAAGAAACTCGAGAATTTGGTCATGTGGATGTGCACCAAGAAAAATGGCCATCATATCCTTGAAAAACTGCGTAACTAACCATAACTTTATCATCTATGTCCCAGAAAAAGATGACATTCTTGACATTATAATATTTGCCTTTCTAATTCTTAAGACAATGAATTTGCTTGAATTAAGAAGTTCATTAGAGAAGCTAGATAGTCGGACACACAATATTTGGTAGCTATAAAGAGTTGCTTGTACTCTCATCATTATATTTTATATCAAGTACTTCTGTTGCTATAGTTTATGTGGATGTAAGTAGCCATCGATCGTACATGTTATTTTGTGGTTTTCCATGTTTTTGTCCAACAAACCAATTAACATGCGGTTATTATTAAGATGTGGTGTGCAGTGATATGTCAAAAAATTTACAGAAAAAATAAAAAAGAAAGCCTGAAAGATAAATAAAAAATACAAGCGCAAGCAATACACAGGGATTATGTGATTCGGAGCTTCTTGCTCCTATATCCATTACTGCACAGAATTAAATCTCCACTATGAAGAAGTACAGAGAATTATTATAAGAAAGAACCCTCTCTGGATGCAAACCCCAATCCAATAAGAAGAAAGAAGAAAAAACAAAATAATACATGAGAAACCTTTGCCCTCCCTCTACCTTTCTCTTTCTCTTTCCCTTATTTTCTCTCTTGGAAAACCCTTGGACCACTCTTCTGGATTGCAAAAACCTCTTCTTAGCTCTTTGTTCTTCCTCTCTGCTCTCTCTGGCATCCCCTATTGAGAAGAGGATGAAAAACCATCCAAATCGTGTCCGAATTAGAGTCAAAGAGCCCCTGATCAAGCATGATCTCACTTGGAATCAATCTCAACCGTCGAATCATCGATCCGATGATCCGATAGTCCAAAACCCCCAGAAACACCTATGGACTGCATGAACCATGCGCAGTCAATGGTGAGCTGCGCGAAATGCAAGGGAAAATGCACCTGCGTCCATCGCCTCTACCTAGGCTGTGCCCACACGTGCGCGCGCCAGTGCGCCTGGGCTGCAAATGTGGGTCTAGGCCGGGTCCGGTCTGGTGGGCCGGGCTGCTTCTTTTTTTTGGTTTTCTTTTCACTTGGGTTGGACGGGCTTTCTAGGCTTTCCTTGGATGGATATGGCTCCGCACCTAACAACTCCCCCACTTGAAGACTTAGACACCCAATCATGCATCCACCTGTAACATCAAAAATAAACTTCCAAATAAAGATAAAAATAGATTAGTATCCTGTGCGGTGCCTCCAATCAACTAGCTTAGGAGGCCAAATGAGGCCATGCATAGCCCCAATTTCTCTGCAGTGACCGTCTTTGTCAGCAAATCTGTCAAATTCTTCGATCCTTGGATCTTCTCCAACGACGACATCCATCTTCAAGCAGTGCCCTAATAAAATGGTACCTTAGCTGTATGTACTTCATCTTCGTATGGAACATCAGGTTCTTCGCTAGATGGATAGCACTCTGACTATCACACAATAAAACACTGCAGCTCTGCTCTCTACTCAACTATGTCAGCAACTTTTACAGCCAAATCATCTCTTTGCTGGCTTCTGTGATTGCAATGTACTTCATCTTGATGGTAAAAAGAGCCATGATCTTCTGCAATTGTGAGGCCCAGCTCACCGCTATCCCGTCAATGGTGTACACGTACCCTGTTATGTTCCTCCTAGTATCGGTATCACCACCTAGATCTGCATTAACATAGCCTTGTAAAGTCTGACTACCTCTCCGATAACATAGGCACGTCTCCTTGGTACCTTTCATATATCTTAGGATCCACTTGACAGCTTCTCAATATTGCTTACCTGGATTTACCATGTACCTGCTCACAGCTCCCACCGCATGTGCAATGTCGGGCATCGTGCAAACCATCACATACATCAAGCTACCGATCGTTAAAGTATACAGAACCCTGGTCATTATCTTCAGCTCATCATCAACCTTGGATGACTGTTCCTTCAAAAGCTTGAAGTGCACAGCCAAAGGTATCTTCACAGGCTTTGTATCTACCATGTTGAACTTGTCCAGCACCTTTTCAATGCACTTACTCTGAACCAGCTTCAGTGTACCTGCCACCATGTCTCTTTCGATCCTCAACCCAAGTATCCGCTTTGCTGCACCCATGTCCTTCATTACAAATTCTTTTGACAGCTTCATCTTCCATCTTTCAATCTCTTGCATGCTCAGTCCAGCTATCAGCATATCATCAACATACAATAGTAGAATGATGAAACTGCCATCAAATGACTTGTAATAACAGCAACGATCTTCCTGGCACCTTGCAAAACCACTGTTAGTCATGAATCCATCAAACCTTTTGTACCATAATCGAGAGGCCTGTTTCAAACCATACAAGTTCTTCTTCAACTTGCATACTAGGTTTTCCTTACCAGTGACGATAAAGCCAACTGGTTGCTGCATATAAATGTTTTCATCTATCTCACCATACAGGAAAGCAGTAGTAACATCAAGCTATTCTAAGTATAAATTTTCATGAGCTACTATACTTAGAATAACCCTTATTGTAGATAGCTTAACAATAGAAGAAAAAATCTCAGTATAATTATTACATTCTTTCTGTTAGAAGCTTTTTACAACTAACCTTGTCTGTACCTCTTGCTGTCATTGTGCTTTTCCTTAATCTTGTAGATCCACTTGTTGTACAGTACTTTCTTTCCTTCCGATAGTATGCTAAGCTCCCATGTCTCGTCTTTACCAAGGACTGCACTCGTCCTTCATCCTCAGCTCCCATTTGATTGAATTTTCACTCTCCATGGCTTCATCAAAACACTCAGGCTCCCCTCCATCTGTCAACAGCAGGTAATGCAACGAGGGTGAATACTTTACACGTGGTTTCGGAGTCCTTGTGGATCTTCTCAACTGAGGTGTCTCTGGCTCAGGTTCAGGATCTCTTTCTCCCTCGACAATGTCCTCCTTCGTGATCTCTTCCAACTCTACTTGTTCTTTCTCCTTGTCTGCTTGTCCTGCTCTGTCTGAAATACTCTGGTCCTTGTACAGGCTTCTTTTATTGAACACCACATCCTTGATCCTAATGATCTTCCCATCCTTCTTACTCCAGAGCTTGTAACCGAACTCATCAATGCCATACCCAATGAAGAAGCACCTCTCTAACTTTGCATCGAGCTTGTCTCTCTTCTTTGCATTAACGTGTACGTAGGAAATACAACCGAAGACCTTCAGGTAAGATAAGCTTGTTGACTTCCCTGTCCACTCTTCTTCTGCTAGTTTGTAGACAAGGGAGATTGAGGGACTCCTGTTGATCAGATAAGCAGCAGTGCTAACTACCTCAGCCCAAAACATCTTGGGCAATCCGACATGGAGCATCATTCTCCTGGCTCTCTCGTTTAAGGTCCTGTTCATGCACTAAGCTACCCCATTCTGTTATGGCGTGCTTGGAACCATCTTCTCCATCTTGATCCCAAAGGTTACGTAGAACTCCTTGAACTCGGTGCTGTCATACTTGCCTCCATTATCCGATCTCAAGCACTTTATCTTCTGTCTAGACTAATTCTTTACTAAGCTTTTTCACTTTCTGAAAGTGTCAAATACATCATATTTATTCTATAAAAAATAAATCCATACCTTTTGGGTGGAGTCGTCAATGAATGTTATATAGTATCGCGAAGCTTCAAAGGATGCAACTGGAGAGGGACCCCACATGTCGGCATGTACAAGCTCTAGCTTTTTTGATCTTGATGCCTTGCCAATCTTAGAGAAGCTGACTCTTTTCTACTTCTCAAGAATATAATTCTCACAGAAACCAATATCTGTCATCTTCAAATCCGGTAGCTTGTCCTTCTTTAGCAGTACTTACATTCCTTTCTCGCTCATGTGACCCAGCTTGTAGTGTCACAACTCCGAGTCTGCCAGTGCCACTGCATCTCTGGTGTTACTAGTCATATGTAGGGTACCCAACTTACTTCCCCATGCTATCACCATCGCATCTTTGGTGATCTTCCAAGAGCCACCAATGAAAGTTATACTATACCCCTCTGAATCCAGCTACCTAACGATATCAGGTTTCTCTTCAATCCTGAGACATGTCTGATATTTTTGAGCTCCAAATAGACTGATCTGGCATCTTGATGTGTACATCACTCTTTTTCATAATATCCAAGGGCTCATCATTTGCAAGATAGACCTTTTTAAAGTCTCTGATAATGTAGTTGCGCATAGACCCTTTTTATAAGGTAGAGTGCAACGAAGCTCCAGAGTCTAAGATCCAAGACTCTATCGAACTGTCCACACTGAGAACCAATGCATCTTCAATTATCTTGATCGCTTCATTGGCGACACCCAGCTCACCGCTGTCCTGCCAATGGTGTATACATATCTATCGTGCTCCTCCTAGTATCGGTATCACCACCTAGGTCAACATTAACATAGCCTTGTAAAGTCTGATTGCCTCTCCGATAATATAGATCGACATCCTTGGTACCTTTCAGATATCTTAGGATCCACTTGACATCTTTCCAATGTTGCTTGCCTGAATTTGTCATGCACTTGCTCATAGCTCCCACTACATGTGCAATGTCCCACTTGATCGAATCTTCGCTCTCCATGGCTTCATCAAAGCACTCAAGCTCCCCTCCATCTATCAACAGTAGGAAATGCAACGAGGGTGACTACTTTACACATGGCTTCGGGATCCTTGTAGATCTTCTCAGTTAAGGTGTCTCTGGCTCAGGTTCAGGATATCTTGCTCCCTCGGTAATGTCCTTCTCTATGATCTCTTCCAACTCTACTCGTTCTTTCTCCTTATCCGCCTATCCTGCTATGTTTGGAATACTCTGGTCCTTGTACAGGCTTCTTTCATTAAACACCACATCCTTGTTCCTGATAATCTTCCTGTCCTTCTCACTCTAGAGCTTGTAACCGAACTCATCAGTGCCATACCCAATGAAGAAGCGCCTCTCTGACTTTGCATCGACCTTGTCTCTCTTCTTTGCATTAACATATACGTAGAAGACACAGCCGAAGACCTTCAGGTGAGATAAGCTTGCTGACTTCCATGTCCACTCTTCTTCTGCTAGCTTGTACTCAAGGGGATTGAGGGACTCCTATTGACCAGATAGGTCACGATGCTAATTATCTAAGCCCAAAACATCTTAGACAACGAGCCTCATGCTCTTGGCTCTCTCGTTCAGGTTCTGTTCATGTACTCAGCTACCCCGTTCTATTGTGGTATGCTTGGAACCATCTTCTCCATCTTAATCCCAAAGGTTGCGTAGAATTTATTGAACTTGGTGCTGTCATACTCGCCTCCATTATCCAATCTCAAGCACTTTATCTTCTATCGAGACTCATTCTCCACTAGGCTTTTTTACTTTCTGAAAGTATTAAATACATCAAATTTATTCTATAAAAAATAAATCCATACCTTTTTGATGGAGTCATCGATGAAGGTCACATAGTATCACAAAGCTTCCAAGAATGCAACCGGGGAGGTACCCCACATGTCGATGTGTACAAGCTCCAATTTTTTTGATCTTGGTGCCCTGCCAATCTTGGAGAAGCCGACTTTCTTCTACTTTCCAAGATTATAATTCTCGCAGAAATCAATATCTGGCATCTTCAAACCCGGTAGCTTGTCCTTCTTCAGCAGTACTTGCATTCCTTTCTCGCTCATGTAACCCAGCTTGTAGTGCCACAACTTCGAGTCTGCAAGTGCCAATGCCACTGCATCTCTGGTGTTACTAGTCATATATAGGATACCCAATTTACTTCCTCGTGCTATCACCATCTCATCTTTGATGATCTTCTAAGAGCCACCAATGAAAGTTGTAATGTACCCCTCTGAATCCAGCTGCCCGACTAATATCAGGTTTCTCTTCAATCCTAGGACATGTCTAACATTCTTGAGCTTCCAAACTGATTGATCTGGCATCTTGATCTATATAGCACCCCTTTTCATAATATCCAAGGGCTCATCATCTACAAGATTAACCTTTCCGAAGTCTCTGGCAATGTAGTTGCACATAGACTTTTTTTATGGGATAAAGTGAAACGAAGCTTCGGAGTCTAAGATCCAAGACTCCATCAAACTGACAACACTGAGAACCAATGAATCTTTAGTTATCTCGGGCGTTGCATTAGCTGACTCTTCATTCTGTCCCTTGTTCTTCCTTGTCCAACAGTTCTTTCTAGTGTGCCCTTTTTTGCCGTAGTGTTAACAACCATCACCCTTCGGTCATGACTGGCTCCTTTGCTTGAACTTGGATCTCCCATGACCTTTGTTGCGCTGTGTAGTTCTTCCTCTACCTTATTGAGTGACCAAGGCAGAGCCAGAGTTTCTTTTGGTTTCTTTCCTCCTGATATCTTTACTGAGAATCAGGTTTTGGGCCTCTTCAAACTTCAATTTGCTCGAGCCGCACGAACTACTCACCATTGTCACAATTGCACACCAGCTCTCTAGCAAAGAAGATAACAAGATTAGGGCACGGACTTCATCCTCGAAGGTGATGTCAACAGAACTCAATTGATTAGTGATCAAATTAAATTCATTGATATGATCGGTTACGAACGCACCTTTGTTCATCTTCAAGTTGAACAGACGATGCATGAGATAAACCTTATTGGAGGTCGAAGGTTTCTCGTACATGTCGGATAGTGCCTGCATCAATCCAGCTATCTTCTTCTCCTTCAGGATGTTGAACGTGACGTTCTTGGCCAACATCAGATGGATAGCTCCCAAAGCCTAACGATCCAGCAAATTCCAGTCTACTTGTGACATCTCGACAGGTTTTTTCTCCAGTAACGATAGGTGATGCTTCTTATGGTACAAATAATTATTGATCTGCATCTTCTAGAATCCGAGGTCTTTTCTATCAAACTTGTCAATCTTGACTTTTCCTTCGTCTCCTGCCATTGCTCCTACTTGAATCCGGTGCTCTGATACCAGTTAGGATGTGGTGCACAGTGGGATGCCGAAAAGTTAGCAGAAGAAACAAAAAAGAAAGCTTGAAAGATAAATAAAAAATATAAACACAAGTAACACACAGGGATTACATGGTTTGGAGCCTCTTGCTCCTATGTCCATGCCCGTATAGGATCAAATCTCCACTATGAAAAAGTACAGGAAGTTATTATAATAAAGAACTCTCTGTGGATGCAAGTCCCAGCCCAATAAGAAGAAATAACAAAGAACAAAACAATACAGGAAAAATTCTTGTCCTCCCTCTACCTTTCTCTCTCTCTCTTCCCCATATTTTCTTTCTTGGAAAACCCTTGGACCACACTTCTGGGTTGCAGAAACCTCTCCTTAGCTTTCTGTTCTTCCTCTCTGCTCTCTTTAGCATCCCCTGTTGAGAAGAGGATGAAAACCCATCCAAACCACACGCGAATCCGAGTCAAAGAGCCCTTGATCAAGCCTGATCTTACTTGAGATCAATCTCAGCCATCAGATCATTGATCCGACGATCCAAAACCCCCAAAAATGCCCGTGAAATACGTGAACCGCGTGCGATCCACAATGAGCCATGCGAAATGCAGGGGAAACGCCCTTGTGTCCATCGCCTCCGCCTGGGCCGAGCCCGCGCGTGCATATGCCCGCGCGTGCCAGGCTGGGCCATGCGCCCGCGTGCCTGGGCTGCGCGCATGAGTTTGGGCCGAGTCCGGCCTAGCTGCTTCCTTTTTGTTGGTTTTCTTTTCGCTTGGACTGGACGGGCTTTCTGGGCTCTCCTTGGATGGATATAGCTCCATACCCAATATTTAAATCCAACTTAAGTTCTTTTTAAACAGAAAATGCGGTGGTAATAATGTACACAGGTAAAGCCATTGGAAAAGAAAAAAAAATCAAACCAGAGGTTTTCTCCTCTACTACGACCATAGAAATTGGCTCCAAGTAGCAAAAGATATGATCAGAGTACTGTCACGCCCTGAATCCAGCACCGGAATCGGCACGCGACCGGCCGCACAAACCCTAGGTTTTACCCTAGAGATCATGCAAGGCCTGGGTACACAAGAGTCACTTACTTCAAGAAAATCTCACTCATCACCAAGCCAAGTACCTGCACGACTCTGTAAAAGAAGAAAGTAGGTTGTGAGCTCTACAGCCCAGTAAGAGTTCCAAAATAATCACCAATAATAATTTACATGTATATGAAAATGTAACATTACCATAACATATGGCGAAATCAACAATTCCGATTTCATATTTAACAAAACTTTGGAAACTTTATTTTCTTTTCCTTCTTATAGAATTTCCAATTATTTAACCATTATCTTTAGGGTTCTGGACTAACCACGGTCACACTCCAGCCTGTGACTGGCACACTATTGTCACACTCCAGCCTGTGACGGGCACACTGATGTCACACTCCAGCCTGTGACGGGCACACTGTTGTCACACTCCAGCCTGTGACGGGCACACAAATTGTCACACTCCAGCCTGTGACGGGCACACTGAGAAACCACGGTACCGCCGTGGCATGGCTAGTCCAAACACCAGTTCTCTTAACACTTTATCATTTCTCTTCACATAATCGAATCATGTCACTTTCCAGCGATCGCTATCACGATCAAATACATTTCAAGATCACATGGCAAATACAAACAATACCAACCACAAACTCGATCCGTAACCCGGAAATCAAATCATGCTATCCGAAAACTACTATGCATGAAAAATATTTATTTATGCTCGAAACAAATCAGATCATGTAAAATATATTAATAAATACGGTGATTAAGTTAGAATTCCTTACCTTCAACCGCTAATCCAAAATATCCGATATCAATCTATACCCAAAATTCGTCCAAATCCTTCCTGCTCAAAAGATTGATCTCCTACAATAATAAATAAATTCATCAAGTCGGTTCCCCCCCGATTTTCTCTTCCATCATCTTCCAAACCAAAATCCCTTCCCTCTCCCTTTCTCTTTCTTCTCCTTTTTTTTTTTATGGCTCTCAGCAGGCTCTTCCCTGCTTCCTATCGACGTCCTGTTTAAAAAGAGGAGAAAAACCCATCCAAAATCACCTCAAACGTAACATAGGAAGTTCAAAACCATTAAAATATCTCCCCAGCCGTCAGATCTGAGATCGACGTCTCAAACCATGTCCAAATCCGAATCCAAAAGCCCCTAATCAAGCCTAAACTCCTTCGGACCAATCTCAGCCATTCGATCGGACGATCGGACGGTCCAGATCGCTCAGAAACCCCATGGACCGCCATACACCGCGAGAAACGGTTGGGAAACACCTGGGAAACGCGTGGGAAACGCCCACGCGACAGCCGGCACGGGCTGGGCCGAGCCCACGCGCCCGCGCGCGCCGCGCGCGTGGGCCTGGGCCGCGCCTTGTGCGCGCCCGCGACGGGCCGGGCTGGCACCGCGCGCCCGCGCATCGCCCGCGCTCCGCGCGTTCTCTCGCCCGCCCGCGTTTCTCGCGCCCTTTTTTTTTTTTTTTTTTTTATTTCCTGGGTGTTACAAGTACATCTTTTCATTTTGATCAATTTATGTGTAAATCTCAAGGGAGAAAAGCTATATGAACTATGAAGTGTTAAGCCCGGAGGAGATTGGTTTTCTATTAGTAAACTAGAGAGGATTTCCTTGGCGTGCAGAGTTCTACCTCTGGGAGCTAGTTGGTAAGAAAGGAGAAACACCTAACACGAAAATATTTTATCGGGAACTTGCATGACTTCACGATCTCCTATACTTTTCTACCCTCATGTTCATTGTTTATATTTTAGAAGGGTTGCTTCCATGGATGTCGACAGGATTTGGTCCATCGTCGTAGTTGTTTGAAATGGTCCCACCATAGTTTGTCTTTACTCAACTCTCATTCCAAAACACGAGCTAATCGTACCAAAACCCGGAAAGGTATTTAAACAAATTCATTTCTACTGCTCAAAATTTCAGCACCAACTTCCTACAGCAAATTAAGTTATAATGCATATTTAAAAAAATTATTACCGCAGCCCAACTGATTAAAATCTTATCTCATAATTAACAAGTCACAATAAATTCAGAGGTTATCCCCTGAGACATGTGATGGCTCGATCAGGATCTTTTTTTTTTTCTCGGTTGGCATATTGATGATGTCGGGTTGACATACTCATCCTTGAATAAAAAAAAATTTGATAAGTTGGAGGCCTGCAGGATAGCTACACGCTGAATTTATCCTCTTATCATTTTTTTCAATTAAAAAAAAAGAATTATTTAAGCGAGAATGAATTTTGTGTAGATGAGGGGTTCTTAGGATCTTTTTGGATGGATTCTATGTTGGTAAGGCTTCGATTGACAATATTGACTCAAGTGGTCATTGTCAAAACAAATAGTTAATTCTACAAATAAGTTTTAAAAAAAAATTAAACATAAATTTTCTCTTATTCATAATCTTAGCTCCATCAATGCAACAAAAGTAATAGTTTTAGAACCCACCTCCTCCGCCCCCCTCCCTAGTTTTAGAACCCCACCTCCCCATTTTTTTTTTTTTCTTTTTTTTTTTTTGAAAGGTGGGGGGGGGGGGGGGGGTTTAACGGGTTGATACAACGTTTTTTCGGATAGATCGTGGCTGGTAAGTCTTTGTTGGTCTATGTTAATTCATTTAATTTGAATGATCAATGTTAAAATTTAGGTACTATATAGGATCAAAACTAGATTAAGTTTAATATGACTACACTCCTATTAGCCATATAAGCCTCTTCTTGAACTTAGAATTTTGCTTGCACCTAGAAACCTACCATCCATCCGATCATATGGGCACTATTTCGATTCTCACATTTTCTTATCCAATTTTTTTATTTTTCAAGTTGATCTTAAATGCAAAATTCTAGCTTAAATTAATTTTAGACTTTTTTTCAATAAAATTTTGAATTAAATTTAGACATTTTTTTTATAAAAGTAAAATTTCATTGAATTATGTTATTTTTAATTTATCTAAATTTTTAACTCTTAAAAACTTTGTTCAATTATATCACTTTAATTTATTTGAATTTTTATATTTTTAAAATAAAAAATGGTGAATATTGGAAATTTTTTGAATTAATTTAGTTAGATTTTGGATTTCTAAAATTAGGTAAGAATTCAATTTTTTAGTAGAAATAAAAAGCAAAGCTCAAAAAATTTCCCAAGAAGAGGAGTTGTAGCATTTTAGATTAATGTTGAAAAAAATCTAAATTAATTCTAGTTAAAGAATTAAAAATTTTGTTCAATTATATCACTTTAATTATTTGAATTTTTATGTTTTTAAAATAAAAATGGTGAATATTGAAATTTTTTTGAATTAATTTATTTGGATTTTGGATTTCTAAAATTAGGTAAGAATTCAATTTTTTAGTAGAAATAAAAAGTAAAGCTATAAAGTCCGGCGAAAATGAGGTTATGAGCGAGAAAGGAAAAAGCCCGATTAGGGTTTCCTTTGATCTCCCCAGTGGAAGAGAAGAGGGGCCAGGGGGTGAGGGGAAAAAGCCCTAGAGGTCTGATCTCCAGGAGCAGAGCTCAGGTATTGGGGATAGTAAGGGAAGGAAGTTGTCATCCCACCAATCTCAGGGGCAGATGCTTCGGATCCTAACAAATTGACGAGCATTATCAAATCGAGCAATGTTGAGGAGAAACGAGCATCTTCCAGTCATCCTACAAGCTCCAAATCACTGGCTCAGCAACTGTCAATAGCAAACACAAAAGGTAAAGAAGGGTTTATTATGGACTCAGCTCGGAGCTGGTCCCAGGTTGTTCAAGGGATTCAGAGATTCAGATGGGAGTCAACGGGAGCCACCACGGAGGACATTGTGGTTCTGGAGGAAAGATTTTCGAGGGTAATAGTGTTCTCTTCTGATGAGGTAAGTCATGCTAGACTTCTTCTTAAATCAATGCTTCTTGGAGGTTTTTGGGATGGGGTTTCCCTAGCCTCTAGAATTCATTCAAAAGGAGCTCAAGCTTTGGTGGGGTTTAAAAGGAGACCTTAATGTTTCTTCTTTATCTGAGGGTGTTCTTCTCTTTTGGTTACAATCCGAGGAGGAAAAGTCAAGGATCCTTGCAAATGGTCCCTAGTCCTAGCAAGCCAACTCCTTGCTCTAGAAGAATGGTGGCCAAACTTCAAACATAGCCGTAATGGGATCCAGTTCTTTGATCGGATCCTAATATCAGATCCAGATCCAATCCACTAGAAAATCGAGTCAGGTCGGGTTGGGTTCACTATTAGAATTTTCAATCCAATGGATCATTTGGGTTGGATCGGATCCATAAACAATTTGGTTCTAATCTAAAAAAAATAGATCTAAATATGATCTAGATAAAATATAGATAACCATATTTCAATTATTACATAGCTAACTATTATTAACCATAAAATAGAAAACAAATAACATCATTTTCAAAATAAATTAAGATATAAAAATAATTATAACTCTATTTCTATTTTAAAAATAAGTTTCATATAAATTTTAAATTATAATTTAAAGGTCCAAATAGATATGATCCTAACAGTATTAGTATATTGGAGTCGGATCGGGTCAGGTCGGATTCAAATTCAGTAAACCTAGACCCAACTCAGAAAATGGAACGGATCTAATTTTAGGACCCGAACTGGATCCACGGATTCATAAAAATGGATTGGGTCAGGTCTAAACGAGTTGGGTCGGGTTGGGTCACGGGTCAACCCCTGACGCGACCCATTTGCAGCCTGACTTACCAATTGAACTGTGGGGGAAGGAGAAGATATTAAAAGTTTCTTGTACTGTGGGTAGACCCTTAGTTCTTGATGAATGGACGGCAAACTCCACCCGCATGGGTTATCCAAGGGTTAGAGTTCTTATTGATGCCTCTCAAGCTATTTGTCCGGGAACTAAAATCATGATAAATAATGAATGCTGGTGACAAGAGCTCATCTATGAGGAGTTACCATAAATTTGCTATACCTATGGACATATCAAATTAGACCCCTCTGCCAACTGTAAATGCTTGGACTTAATGGAACACCTAAGAACTAAACCTATGTACGTACCCTGGATTTGAGCTGTGAAGGTCTTGATGCAGCCCCAAGCATTTGACAAAGGCAGTAAGACCAATAATAACTCTGACAAAGGGGCGCCAAACAATCAATGCATCCGTGCCAACAAATAGGCAAAAAGGACATATAGTACCAAACATCAACCATCTCTGCTGGATGAACTGCTAAAGGGATCTAGATTTGCTCCTTTGAGCCAAGACCTAGGGGAGAATGATACCCGAGCAATGGAGGGTGTCCAATTCTCCTCGAAAAAAGGAGAATCATCACATGCGGGTTCCAATAAAGATAAAAGGAAGCATTCTCCCATCAAACCAGCTACGAAAGGAAGTCCTCCAAGACCTGATTCACTTCTCTCTTCTAAAGTGCTTATCCACGAAGAGGGAAGTCAAATTCAGGATCCAGGCACACAACTGGTGTTGTATATGCCAAAGCAAGGGTGGAAGAACACAAATGTGTGGGAAATCTGGTGACCAATTATTTTATCAACATCAAAGCATGGAAACCCGACGATGGAATGTGGCGAATCCCTCCAAATTAATCCAACTGAACCCTAGGTACATCAACTGAAAAGCAAAGGTATGCATCAAAATTATTACTCAATTATCGCATGCTCTTAAACATCCAATTCAATCTGGGGACTGTCAGTTATCTTCTTCACATGGCTTTGATCCAGAACTAATTGATGTCCTAATTGTTAAGTCTTCTTTGATCACACAGCCTTCTCTAGAGAGGCCCAGAGGGGTGAAGTTGTCGATTTCTCTAAAATGAAACTTTTAGTTTGGAACTCTAGGGGGCTGCTAAGGCTCCTTTTGTCAACTATATAAAGAATATGTTACACAGTTATCAACCTGATATTTATTATTTTTTGAAAAATTGGTTGTCTTTTCAGGCTTTTGATCATTTTAAGCGTATTATGGGCCTAAAATGGGGGGTTTACATGATTACCTCAATTGGCCTGTTTGGGGGTATCATTATTTCTTGAAAATTTGACTTAGGTTAATTGGATTTCATGCATACCAACAGACAAGTGGCCTTTAGGATCATTACGCCCACCATTGGTCAACCTTGGATGATGGCTTTTGTCTATGCAAGTACTAAAGGTATTGAAAGGAGAATACTGTGGGACCAACTTCTCTTAGCTAACTCTATTAATTTACCATTTCTTATTATTGGTGATTTAAATTGTATTTTAAATAGGGAAGACAAGAAAGGGGGTAAACCCTATCATCTCACCAAAGATATCAGAGAATTCAACCAATGCATTTCCGTGGCGGGCCTAACTGATATCCATTTTATGGGACCTCTTTTTACTTAGTACAATAACAAACTTGGTAATGCTAGGGTGTGGGAGAGACTGGACCATGCTTTTGTTTCATAGAGTTGGCTGGCATCATTCCCTGAATCTAATCTTCAACATCTAACTAGATTTGCTTCTGATCATTGTCCTATTCTTCTATCGTTGGTTACTCAACATCGAAGAGGAAGAACTCCTTTTCAGTTTGAGAAGATGTGGTTGAAGTGCGAGGAGGTCCGTTATATTATTGCTAAAGTTTAGAATTTCAAAGTTATGGGTTCTCCTCCGGTAAGGTTATCTAAACTTCTTACATAACTAAGATTACTTTGACAAAATGGAAGAAATGCTTAGAAAATATATTCTGGAAAGGGCAACAATTGCAATAAAGTATTTATGACCTACAACTCAAAGAAACTAATTCGGATAGCTTTTCTCAACATGATCATAATCAGTTGTTAACCTTGCTTTAGAAATATCATACTAACCTACAAGCTCAAGAAGCTTTTTGGAGACAGAAATCAAGAATAACCTGGCTTAAAGAGGGAGACTCTAACACTAAGTTTTTTCATCATTCAACAATCCTTAGAAGAAGACAAAACTCAATCCATAATCTGACTGATCAAGAAAGAAACCAAGTTAAGGAGGAGGACGGGATAAGAAGCCTTATTTACACTCATTTTCTTCAAAGATGGCAAACTCATGACCTTAAACAAATCGATGCATTATCTTTCTCAATTACCACTATGACTCAACTTCAAAATAGAATGCTAATTAAACCTGTTGCTATATAGGAGATCCTTGGTCTAGTTAAGGAGATGCCTTCTGATAAAGCGCCAGGCCTGGATGGGTTCCAAGCTCTTTTCTTCCAAAATTTCTGGTCGATAATTTATAAGAGTTTTGCAAGCGGTTGTATTTGTATTTAATCATGAAACTATGCCTTATAATTGGAAAAGAACTATTATTACTCTTGTCCCTAAGAAGAGAAATCCGTCTGTCATTAATGATTATCGTCCCATCAGCTTATGTAACACCATTTACAAAATTGTTGCTAAAATATTGGCAAACTGATTGCAGTCCATTTTTCCTTCATTAATCTCCGTTGAACAGGGTGTTTTCGTTCCGAGCCATAGTATTACTGAAAATATTCTTCTCACCCAAGAAATCATGTATTCTTTGCATCTAGCTTCTAAGAGGCGAGGCCTTATGGCTATGAAAATGGACATGGAGAACGCGTATGACAAGATATTGTGGTCCTTTATAAATAGAGTAATGCAGCACTCAGGGTTTCATCCTAAATTCATTAAAATGGTCTTCCCTTATGTTACAAATTATCAATATGCCATTTTAAACAATATAACCCCTACACCTTGGATTTCTCTGAACAGAGGACTCTGTCAAGGTTGCCCTCTATCTCCTTACTTATTCATCTTATGTACTGATATTTTTTCAAAGTTTATAAATTATGCATTGAGTCAAAAGTTGCTTAAACCATTTATTTTGGGTACAAATGGACCTCATCTCTCTCATCTCCTTTTGTAGATGACATGCTCTTGGTTACTCGTGCAACTACTACTTATACTATTTACCTCAAAACCATGCTTGAAGCTTACAATAATATGTCGGGCCAAGCAATTAACATCGCCAAATCTTATATCACTTTCAGTTCCTCAATACCGACAAATATTAAAAGTAGTGTTTGCTCGATTTTGCAGATATCAGAAAAGTGAGGGATCTGGAATTATTAAGGACTTCCGCTATCTACAAATAAATTAGCAACTACTGATTTTAATTACTTTTTTGATATAGTGAATAAGAAGATTGAAGCGTGGAAGTGGAGGTCACTATCCTTTGCTGGGCGAATGACCTTGATCCAATCAGTGCTATCATCATTATTCAATTATACTATGGTAGCTGTCTACATTCCAAACTCGGTTATAAACTATCTGAAAAGGATCTTAGAGCCTTCTTTTGGGGACATCCCACCGATCGAAAAAGTATGCATCTTGTATCGTGGAAAAATATATGTCTCCCTAAAAAAGAAGGGGGGCTTGATATTATATCACTGTTCGACAAACAAAGAGCCTCCTTTGCTAAATTGGCAGCTCAAATTGTTCTAAACCCTACCTCTTTGTAGGGTCAAACTATTATTGCTAAGTATTCCTTCCATTCTGCTTGGCATAATTATAAGAGACCCCTTAGAAGCTCTCAAACTTGGGCTCGGGTAGTCAATTTTGGTCACAAAATTGGCTTCCAATTTATCTAGACCATTGGCTCTGGTGACAGCATAAGCTTGCTCAAAGACCCCTGGATAACACAAATTTCATTATCTACCTAGCCAACCTATCTCACTGTGGATATCGATGTTCAGGGTGGAACATAAAACATCTTATTTCTCTTCATAGAACCTGGAATACTGCTTTATTACATAAACTATTCTCTAATGAAATGATGCAGCATATTACTTCTATTCAAATTTCTATAGGAAGCTTGAAGGATAATCTTACTTGGGGCCCTACGGGTCAAGTGCAGGTCAAACAGAAGGACATGCATTCCTTTTTTATTGTGCCTAACCAGGTAAATATTTCCTCTTTCATTTGGATATGGAAGTTATTGCTCCCTATGAGAGTTAAGACTTTCTGGTGGAAGCTTCTCAAACATAAACTACCGACTAAGAATTTTCTTTGCCATAAGGGCATTCTCATTGACAATCAACTCTGTTGTGATATCTATGCTTCTGAAATCGAAGACTCAGAATATATTTTTATTACCTGTCCTTCTATGAAAGATTGTTGGCAGTTATTGAAATCTTTTTATGGTTTGTCGTATAATTTTGATTTCTTATCAAACCTTGAGTATATTTTGGTTTATACTTAGACTGATGAGAACACAAAATGTATAATAGCTTATGTTGGTTGGCAAATTTGGAAAGCTCGGAATGCCAGATTATTTCAAAATACATTTATCACTCACTCCCATCTGGATAGGCTTATTTATGATTTTCATATTACTAGCAAATCTTATCTTCATATCATGGAGTTTGAGAGTTAGTCATAGAACTGGGAAGGTCCAATACCCTTACCCTCCAACCTTAAGGGTTCCAAAATTGTTTGTTGGCTTCCCTCCCCATGGAAACTCTCTAACTAAATTTCGATGCGTCCATCACTATTGAGGCTACAACCATTGCTTACATTATCCGTGATTACTTCGGTCTGCTAGTGCAGGCAGGAGGTAAACTAATTAATCATTCAACTATCCCCACTGCTGAACTTATAGCTGCCTAGAATGGAATTAAGAAAGCTTTACTACATCTGCAAGTTGACAAGCTGATAGTTGAAGGAGATTCTCAAATGGCTAAAAACTGGATTAACCAAAATCAAGCTCCTTCTTCAGCTATCAACCCTATCATGCAAGATATTTTGCATTGGAAAACATATTTTCATACCCTATCTTTTCAGGATGTTTACCGTGAAGCTAATCGAGCTGCTGATTGCTTAGTTTCTTTAGCTCGGAAACGGGACTTTACCATTCTTCAAAATGAAGGCATTTCGTTGGATCTTGTGCCAATATTATGGAGTGATACTTATGGTATCGGCTTTTTACGAAGATGACTATGATAAAAAGGTTCCACTACAAGGTCTTTCTATTTCCTATCTTTATGTATTCTACTATTCCAAAATGCAGGTTGGTTAATGGAGGGAGCATCCTTGACGGTTGGACCAAGACACCAACTAAGTTATCGAAGGGCCAACACATTGGATTTTCTATGTTACATTGCCTTAAATGTTATGCTCCCACACCTTCTCAAAGGTGGAAAGTAAGGAATCATCACAAGAGAATTACTACAGGAATCATGAAAATTGAGGAAAAAAAGAACAAGGAAAAAAATATCAAATTCTGAACATAATGAGAAAAAAAGACAAGAAGAGGGAAAAAATAAGGAGTGGATTTTTCTTAACCCTTTGTTTTTTTGTGTATGTGACTATCATATTTGAAAATTACCTCATTCAGTTTCAAATATTTTACTATCTTGACTTATGAACTTTGTTTCTACACTCCCATTTCATCTGCCAAATCTATGCTTCCTTTATCTTGGAACTGCTACTTTTCCCTACTTTTCCTCTTCAATAGGACCATTCGAAAGGCCTCCTAATGCTGTTTATCACCATCTTTGCATCTCTATTCTCTCAATACAAGTTTATTATTTAAATGGAAAGGGTTATCTTTCAAACAATGTGGTCGGAGACTGCTCTGCTCCAACAAGAATTATAACTCTATAACTGGATGCTGTGTCTATGTCCATTCAACAACCTACTACATAACTGATAGTCTGCAACTGTGCCAATACATGTCTTGCATTGCTATATCTACTTATATATGTGTTTGCCTACAATAATCCTTGTGATGACATTCTTTTATCAAGTTACAAGACCGGAAGCTCATTGGATACTAAATCAATATCCTAACAATGGTCTGCATCAATGTCTACAGCTTGAAAACAGAATTGCAGGGGTAAACAATAGTACTTGGATTTTTATCAACTTATCATTCAGACTTGTTATATTATTACATATTTACAATGCCAAGGTATCGTTCTAGGGATCAATACATTTTATCACTGCAGTCTCATCGGTATGCATTTTGGACTTCTCAAATGATTCAAATCACAGCTATTCTGATGAAGTTAAGCTATTATATGTCATGCTGGAATCCATCACCAAGGATGAAATTCAATATATTCTCTTTGCTGAACTCCTCCTTTATTACTGCTGGATTAATCATATACTAACAAGCTATCTATTATCTGCCTCTCTATTTATTGCTGAACTTTTCATCTTCTGTTGCTAGTTTGTTAATATACTACCATGCTCACATACTATTAAATGTTATAATATTTTATATATACTGAAATGCTCCTTTACGACTGCTGGCTTATTGAGTTCCTTCTTTACTATTGCTGCTTTGCTCATATATTTCTCCAATGCCCATTGCAAAGATAATTTGTCAAAAGTGATGTCATTGATTTCTGGGAATTCGGAATTATGGGTAGCCTACATACTGTTTTATGGGCTTTGTGGATTTCATTTGCTATAACCATTGAAGCTCCTCAAATCAGATCTCAAGGTGCATTTTGCTGCTGTCTTATGCAATAGTGTGACATCAAGTGTTATTTGAAAAGCATCTTGTTGGGCTGCTATGTCATCTACCTTTGTTTATGTTGTATCTTTGGGCTACTATTATATGTTATGCAAGAATCCATCACCAAGGATCAAACTCTATATTTTCTCTTTGCTGAACTTCTCCTTTATAGCTGCTGGATTACTCCCAGACTATCAAGCTATCCATCATCAGGCTCTCTATTTATAGCTGAACTGATCAACTACTTCTCCTGGCTTGCTAATATACTTCCAGGCTCACATAATATCCGGTGTTATACTATTCTTTATATGCTGGAATGCTCCTTAACTACTGCTGGTTCGTTGAGCTTCTCCCCTTTACTGCTAATGATTTCCTTATATGTTACCCCAATGTCTGCTGCAAAGATATTTGTTTCCAAAGTGATGTTACTCATTTCTATGAATTGGGAATTATGGATACCTTAAATATTGTTTTATGGCCTTTATGGATTTCATTTTCTGTAATTATTGAAGATCCTCAAATCATCATTCAAAGTGTATGTTGCTGCTGTCTTATGCTATAGTGTCATATCAACTGTTATTTGGAAAGCATCTTGTTGGGCTGCTATGTCACCAACCATTATATATGTTATATGTTACGACTGCTAAGTTATCTATTTATCATCGATTTGTACTTCAGGACTCTGTGTTCCATTATAATATGTGTGCTCTTTGTTTTGAATTTTGTACAAATTTTGTAAACTTTTTTATACTTTATAATATAGCCTTACCGGGGGCCTTCTAACCAAAAAAAAAAAAAAAAGAAGAAGCAAAGCTCAAAAAATTTTCCAAGAGGAGTTGTAGCATTTTAGATTAATATTGAAAAAAAAGAAGAATTAATTCTACTTAAAAAATTAAAAATTTTGTTCAATTATATCACTTTAATTTATTTGATTTTTTATGTTTTTAAAATAAAAATGATAAATATTGGAATTTTTTTTGAATTAATTTATTTAGATTTTGGATTTCTTAAATTAGGTGAGAATTCAATTTTTTGGTAGAAATAAAAAGCAAAGCTCAAAAATTTTCCAAGAGGAGGAGTTGTAGCATTTTAGATTGATGTTGAAAAAAAATTGGATTAATTCTAGTTAAAGAAATCGCAACTTTGGATAATTGTTTTGAATTAATTTGGTAAATTTTGATAAATTTTTGAATTAGTTTGTGATAAAACAATCATTTTTTTTTTTTGCGGGAACAAAAAGGGGGGAGTGGAGTTAGACTGCGTGGCCACCCCCAAACAGTCCCCCACGGACTCCAGAATTATTTTATTAATTTTTCTCTTTTTTTGATTTTATTTTTGGACTATTTTTTTGTTTTTTATTTTATCCCCAACTTTCTTGTGAAAATATGTCTAAATCAAGACTTTTTTATTTTATCCCCGACTTTCTCGTCAAAATATGTCTAAACCAAAACTCGAACCCCTTCCATAATATATCTAAATCAAGACTCGAACCCTGTCCATAATATATCTAAACGAAGACTCGAATCCTAAATCAAGACTCGAACCCTGTCCATAATATGTCTAAACCAAGACTCGAATCCTAAATCAAGACTCAAACCCTGTCCATAATATATCTAAACTAAGACTCGAATCCTGTCCATAACCAACTACACTACTCATCAGTGGTGTGATAAAATTATCATTGGACTAACCAACTGCACCACTCACCAGTGATGTGATAAAATTATTATTGGACTCACCAACTGAACCACTTACCAGTGGTGTGATAAAACTATTATTGGGCATACTTGATTGCTGCTAAACTATCATTGGGCATACTTGATTGCTGTGTGATAAAACTATCATTGGGCATACTTGATCACTGTGTGATAAAACTATCATTGGGCATACTTGATCGTTGTGTGATAAAACTATCATTGGGCATACTTGATTGCTGTGTGATAAAATTATCATTGGGCATGCTGCTAAAAATATTATGTTGAGAGTGGGATTTGAACCCATGCCCATGCTGCTAAAAATATTATGTTGAGAGTGGGATTTACTTGATTGCTGTGTGATAAAATTATCATTGGGCATGCTGCTAAAAATATTATGTTGAGAGTGGGATTTGAACCCACGCCCTTTCGGACCAGAACCTTAATCTGGCGCCTTAGACCAACTCGGCCATCTCAACATCATTACTTTTGCCTACGAAATAATATTATTAAAGATAAATATAATTCCAGGGTAGGCAGTGCCACCTTACGCGCGCGATAATTTCATTTGGATTGCTTTTGTTTCCTTAATGACCATTTTACATGCTTCTAAAGCTATATTCTAACTTAATATTATTAAGTAAAAGTTAGGCGATGATGATGAAACCTCTGTTTAAAATATCAAAAAAAAAAAAGAAAAAGAGAGAGAGCAAAAGTTGCGCAACTTTGTGCTATTCTATTAGTTTGCTAACTCTCCAACCATATAGATTACATCTTTACGGCCATCTTTTTTTATTTTCACATTCTTCGTCAAATTTTGAATTATTTTCTCCACGTATAATCAATCACCTTGCCCCCCCGGCGGGTGCCAGTCATGTTTAAATTTGAGAGCTCGAAGACCCAAGTCCATGGGCGGCCCAAGTTTCATAAGAATTTGGCCCTACGATCTGTCGCGTTTGCCTTGGGCTAAAAGCCTAAAGATCAACGTATCACTGGGATGGATTGGGCCTTTGAACGTTAAACCCTGGTTTGAAATCAAACTGTTGGGCGGAGTCCGTGTTAAAGGACCAGGATTTAAGAATGGATGATCTCATCCATCTCTATACCCACCCCAACCTTCATAAGCCTTAGCTTAGGTTTACGTACCTGGGCAAACCGAAGCCTTATTAGCTTAGGACTTCTCAAGTTTCAAGCCCTCCACTTCTCGCCTGTAAGACAAGAGGTGGTTTACCACCGAGCTCGATCTAAGCTTATGGACTTTTCTTTGTCTTTTTTTTTTGTTGGGTTTCTTATTTAATTCATGTACTTGAACTAGAGAGGCTTTCCTGTTATTTAATCGTTACAAGGTCTAACAATGACCATCACAATTAAAAATCACTTTTTTATTAATTAAAGCTGGACTAGTCAAACAAGGGATATCTATGCTATTACAAGAGTCAATCAGGGAACATGTTAAGAAGCTATTCTATAACTCTGACAGTGCTAATGAAGGAGCTAGCCAACTAAAATAGCCGCTGTCCGGTAGGAGATCAGCAAAACACTGGTCAGAGTACTGCATATCTTTCAAGCACATACATACGTACAAGTATACATATGGACATACGTATACGTACATACGTACGTGTGTGTGTGTTACGTTTGTTTCTACCTCGTATTATGATCGATCGGTCATACAGTTTCTTAACAGAAGTCCAAACAAGCCAAGTTCTAGATATTTTTCTTATGATTAATGATGTCATAATATTAATTATTGAATGATTTTCGATTCAAACGATATCGAAAAACTGGCTGATGCTGGTTAGACCGGGTGTTATTAAAATTTGTTGTTGTAGACTGATCTTATTACCCAGAAACTTTGTCGATCACAAGCCAAATCCCAAAAAAAATTTGAAAAAATTGCAAGGAGACGGGAACATGCACTTATATAATCAGTATCATCATCATGGCACCTTCTACTCTGAGTGGTTTCACCAATGAGTTACTAGTTATTGATTTTAACCTTTCTGTGATTATTAATATCACGTACTTCTAACTCCAATTAAAAGCTTAGTAATTTTTCGGAAAGGGTCCATCATGTCATTTTCCAGTAGGCTGTAGACAACCCAGGCTCTATATGGTCGCCTTGAAAGCTCACCAAACTGGTCGGGGGGCCATTAACCCCCCCTGGAATCCAAGCAATTCAAGTAGTGTATTGTTCGATTCTTCTCAAAGGAAGTAGATCCAAAATCCAACAACTCTAGTGCACCTATGGTCACCATAATTGTGTATTAATTTATGCACAATTAAAGCTTATTGATTCGAATGATGAGACAGACACGTAGATCGATCCTAACGACAAACGTCGTTGATTAAGTTTGGTGACTCAATAATTAAGATCAAATGCCTCGATAATAATCAATTAATGTTGTTGGTACGCATCTGAATAAAAAAGTGAAACTCTTATTTCGTGGCAGGCGGAAGTAAACACGAAGATACAAGGCACGACGATACTTGTAAAAGAAAAAAAAAGAAATAGAGCTAATCTCGTAACTTTAACTTACACCTTTCTTGTTGTCGTTTTCCAAGAAAGGTGAGACAAACCAAGCCTCGAATCAAGTGCCACTTGTACCCTTTAATTGACCTTCCTGCAATTCTTCCTGATCTCACCCTTCGAGCCCGTGAGGAGGTTAATGTCTGCCATCTTGATCATGCCGGTAACGAAGTCACGGTAGAACGTTCCAGGGCTCACGGTATAAGTCTTGACTTGGGAGTCGGTGGATCCGCCATTGTACAGCTCCTGGTCAGAGTGGAGGAGGCCCTTCTTGTAGATGAGATTCTCGTAGTAGTCGTTGTCGAAGCGAGTTGGAGTCTGGAGATCCAGGGGTGCCAGGTTGTTGTCCCCCGAGCCGACGGTTTTCGGGCAATTTGCCTGCCTTTCCTTGGCGAAGGAACTATCGATGTCGGTATCGTTGTATATGTGGCCTCTAAAGCTGGTGCACCGTGCTTGGCCAATGGTGTGGCCACCTGTAAGAAATATGATCAGGACTTCCCGTGGGCGCTGAAATGTGATATAGATTTACATCGGCATCAAGTATCGGATTATTTTACCAATCTCCCAACTAAGTTAATGTGACTGCTGTTTGGTACGTGCTTCTATTAATCATTCTTGTCCATGGAAAGATATATAGAGAGGCCTACTGGTTGCTTCTATTATTTATTTATTTATTTGGATGTGGGCTGGTGCTATCTTAATTAATTATCATGTGATAAAGCAAGCAGGTTACGACCTTGCCACCCATTTGAATTGACGTCCTACCTTCTGATGTTGACTCTACAATGTGGAACATGTCTCGGTGACAGCTGGCAGTCAGCTTTCATGTTGCCTTTTGAACTTCGTACGTGTCACGCATGCATCCATATTACCGGGTGACATGGCATGTAACCCATGCATACGGTACTGCATGTTACTTGCAATTACCTGGAGGATGAGATTTAGTTTTTGACACGGGCCGAGATATGCGTGTCTGCAGGCAAGCCGATTGGACTTTGTGCATGGAGGAGCATTCGGGGTAACAAAAATAGCTCTAAATAAGAAGAAGCCGCCATTGCCATATACTCTGGTAGGTAATTCGAAAAGTAACGTAGGTGACATATATTTTGGCTTTTACTGATATGGACAAGCAATTGGGAATGGAGGAAGGTCAATTATATGCGACAAGGAATCTTGGTAGGCCATGAACTTTATATATATATATATTAGGAACATTTTTTCATGGACCTTTCCCCTTGCACATCAAGTCAAAAGTGTTTGCCCCACTGGGTCCTTGATCAGAGGGGGACATCTCCGGGAGATAAAAGAGCAGGAAGTAACAAGTACTCTAATCGGTCCCTCATGACCAGCTTATATACCGTATATTGGAGTCATGAATTTGATCAAAATGTGTAACGAGGTGCCTGCATTATTTTATCTTGCATGCATGACTGTAAATATATGTCATGGTTTTCATACCAGAGAGGGCAACCATGTCCTTGGTAGAGAGACCCTGAGCTGCAAATTTGTTGATGAGATTGCTAAGGTTGGAGGTAGGAGGAGGGATGTTGTTGTTAGCTAGGGTGAAGCTTGCTGTCTTCGAATCCCTCCTCCCCAGCTTCACATCCCAGTATGGCCCTCCAAGCTGTAGAGCAACTACTTCTTTCAGTCAATCCAAATGGCTGCAGCTATTTCCATTAGCAAGACCTTATAACAATCAAGAATGGTGGACCCATGCATGATCCATACTCACAATTACCACCGAATCTCTGGCCGTGATCACCAAAATGTCGGCACAGGACACAACACCCGGGCACTCCTTCTCAACCGCGGCCTTTATCTGGTCTATGACACCAAATCCTCTCACGGAGTTGTTGTTAGGTGTTGCAGTCTTCTCCCCCCTGAAAGTGGCCGTGTCATCCAACAGTAACGACGCATCGCAACCCTACAGCAAACGTGCATGCATGTCAGACACTAAATATTAATTTCGATGAGAGTTTGCTCATAAAAATTTATAGGAAATAGGACATTGGAAACCAAAAAAAATATACAAGAGCATGCCGAGTAATATATATGAGAAAGGTTATCGATCTACTTGGACAAAGCAGTCATGGAAGAGGAGGCGAAGAAGAGAGGCACCCATGCGCTTCTCCTTTGCAATCGCAGACTGCACCACACGTTTCACGGTTTTGAAAACTTTGGGGCATGACAACTCATAGAAGTTAGTACAGAGCTGGGCCGAGGTGCTCCCAAGAAGGAGCAGAAGAAGTACTGCTAGAGGAGCAAAGGTCCTGGAGGAGAGAGCCATTTTTCTACCAATGGTAGATAGAGGAGGAGTAAGATCGAGGAGCGTGTGTGGCTTGAGGAGGCCATGCCAAATGCTCGGCTCGTTATATAGAAGTTCCAAGGGGTGGTTTGATTTGATCATGGTAGCTTCATGGTGGAAGCTGGTTATAATAATTACCTACTCTGGACTTTTGCATGGAATTATTGGTGAACCCATGAGGGCATTAATTGGAACAGCGTTAACACGTGGTGGTGGGGTTGGCTTGGCTTTGAAAGGGTCATCAACTGCAGCGAGGCTTCTTGACGAGGCGGTCGATTAGTCAAACCCCGTCATTTGTTTCTCGTGGAGGTGCGGTCTCTTTTGATAGGTGGCCGAAAGGTAATGGCACACCACGCAGATTTAATGCCTTTATAAGCGCCTGGTTAGTTGTTTGGATAAGGGCAATTGGCCAAAATAAATTCAATTCAAATAAGGAGAGCCTACTAAATAACGAATGATTTCGATTCAGATAAGGAAAGCTAATTACTTTTTACCACCTATATATCATGGATCATGGGCATACCCTCATCATTGGATTATTTCTCTGCAACATTCTTAGTCCATATATACAGATCATCGGCCTCGCAACCCATCCAAAAAGGGTCAAAAGGTATCATTTAGGTCCTCGTTGGGAGGAGAGAATATATATATGAGAGGAAAAGAAAAAGGATATATAGAACTAAAAGTCAATCATCTTTTTTTATTAAAATTTTTTTTAGAAAAAAAAAAAAAAAAGAAAGAAAGTAGGGAAGAGAAAATAAATTTCATCAAATTTATAATTTTTTCTTTTCCAAATCAAGGATCGGAGAGAAAAAAATTGGAGTTAAATAAATTTTTTTATAATCTCTATTTTATTCTTTTAAAAATTTATATAAAAAATTATTTTATTTTCTTTCTTTCTCTTTTTTTTTTTTATTTTCAATAAAAAGTAGTTATTTTTGTTTTTATCATTAAACTTCCCACCAAGGGGCGAAAAATAAATTCCATCTCTTTCCTATATTTTCATTCCTCAGCGATTCTTTTTTTTTTTTTTTTTTTTGCCAAACTTCCGATTAGACTCTTAAATTCTTTAGTTCTATTTAAATATTAAAATATTTCGGAACAATAATCAATGTAGAATTAGATGCATATCTGCAGTCTGCGCATACCATTACAACGGAAGGTGTTTTGGGCAACGGAATTTTTCCGACGCTAGTGGGTAGCGTCGTTAAAATTGTGCCACCTCCCGACGCTTTTAAAAAGCGTCAGCAAAAAAAAATTTTAACGACGCTTTAAAGCGTCGGAAGTTTCTCCCGCGCAATCTCTCGACGCTTTTCAAAATCGCCAGCAAAAAAACAGTATTAACAACGCTTTAAAGCATCGGAATTTTCTCCCATGCCATCTCTCGACGCTTTTCAAAATCGCCGGCAAAACAATGGTATTAACGACTCTTTAAAGCGTCGGGATTTCGTCCCATTTCCTCCCGAGCCTGAGCCCTAATCTCATTTCCTCTCGTTCTACCGTCGCTGATCTCCCAGACTGCCGGCCTTCTCCCGATCGTGACGGCACTTTTGTCAGAGATGAGTCGAGGGATATATATGTAAATTATTAACATTTAATTCATCTAACGATTTAAATTATAATTTGTTAATATTTAAGATCCTACTAATTTGTCTAAATTAATACAGGAAAGAGCTACAGCTCTTATTGCTGAGCGTGTTAATGATTCTACAGCATCTACGCAGAGTAGTCGCATCAAGGCCAAGGTATTTACAGAGTTGATGGGCCCGGAGCGCTACGGTCGAGTGAGGGGATATGGAGTTGGAGTCACCCCCACTCAGTTATCTGCGGTAAGTACACATACACGTCAGGCTGTAGATAGTGCTCAGGATGCACATGTTCATAGACTCGAGGAGATAGAGGATATGCGACGGAGCCACGCTGAGGAGATTCGATAGAGCCATGCCGAGGTAGAGGAGATACGACAGAGAGCTGATGCCAATAGAGCAGCGATGGATAGCATGAGACAGCACATTGAGCGGCTTACATATGTCATACAGATGTTTGTTCCACATCATGTACATATATATATATATTATATATATATATAATTTTAAATATATATTTTTATGTTAAATCAATAATTTATATAATATATTGTCATTAATAGTTTTGTAAATTAAATATTTTAAATATTTTTTTATAGGCTTCTGGAGCATCAGATCCACATGGATCGGATGATGATCTATCTCCTGCAGATCATTGACCTCGACTTTTTTATTATTTCACTCTATGTATTTTCATGTGTTTTTTAATTTTGTTAAACAGGCATGTGTAACAAACTAATATTAAATTGTAATGTATTATATTTTTTGATTTATATTTCGATTTATGTTTGGATATATGATGAATGCTTGGAATGAAATTGAAATATGTCTTATTTATGTACAGGTTAAACAAAATTGTATAGATTTCAAATTTTAAAATAATTATTTTTTTTTTCGAAAAATGAAATTCCTGACGCTTTAAAGCGTTGGGGATATCTTTATTCTGTCGTTTATTACCGATGCTTTAAAGCATTGGTAATTATCTTATTCCCGACGCTTTTTAAAAGCGTCGGTAATTATCATTATTACTGACGTTTTAAAGCATCGATAATTAGTTTTTAACAACACTTTAAAACGTCGGAAAAAAAAATATTGCCGATGCTTTTTAAAAGCATCGGAAATAACTATTAATACCGATACTTTAAAGCGTCAGCGATAAGATAATTACCGATATTTTAAAACATCGGAAAAACTCCCGATGCTATTGCAACGCTTTTGCAAAGCGTCGAGAAAAATCGTTTCCACTCTTCGCTTTGCAATGCTTTTGCAAGCGTCGGAGATATTTTTACCGATACTTTAAAATATCGATAAAGATTAATTTAAATGCCGGTAAAGGTCCTGTTGATTGTAGTGTACCATTGTATAAGTAATCTAGATGGACAAAGAAGAGACATTTAAAAAAAAAAAAAAAACTGAGTGATGCTATGCAAAATTGTTTACACGTGACACTCACGAGAAACTTCGAACGGACAGGGTTAGCATTTAAATAAGAATGATTTTTTTTGTCGTGCATTGGCTATTTCCCGGTTCGTTCCTGAAGGTTGTAAAGCTAATTTAGCTTTCCCCCTATGAATAGATTTGTCCTTTGCAATTGGCCATTGAATATCATGTGGTACAAGCAACTTAAAACTACTCAATTTAGCCGTCAAATCTGTTTTCGCTCTCTCTCTCTCTCTCTCTCTCTCTCTCTCTCTCTCTCTCTCTCTCCCCCCCGGGGGAGAAATAACATTAGCAACTTCTATATGGTACACGATATACCGTGGAAGTAGGCCATCTTCTTTTTTTTTTCCCCCCCTCCTCTTCCCTTCTCTCTCTCTCTCACTTTTTTTTATTTTTGGGGTAGTAAGGTAAGCCATCTTCTAAGGTAGTAGATATCCCTCTTTAATTTGTCCAGTGGAAACATACTAATTAGCATAACATATTTTAGGCAGAGAAAGTTGATAGAGAAGTAAATAATTAATTCTATTATAAACACAAGGGAATAGGGATCCATATAATTGGGGCATGTTAGATTATAGAATAATTTAATAATTTTTGAAAATTATTTATTTTAAAAAATAATCATGAAAGAAAAAATATTTTTATTATATTTGATTGTTAAAAAAATATTCTAAAAAATGATGCTTACTTTATTTGATTGTAGGGATGGCAATGGGCCGGGTTCGAGTCAAGTGCATAACTATCCAAATCCAAATCCGAATCTTGATAAACTATCCAAGTCCGACTCAAATACTATCGGGACTGGATTTTTTTTACTCAAATCCATCTCAATCGAGTATCAAATAATTCGGATTTACCCGGCCCGAACCCAATTGAGTCATATTAATTTTTTTTATTTTTATCAACTTTAAAATCATCTACCATTTTATAAATCATACATATATTAAACAAATAAAATTTAACTACATTTTTAGTTCAATAGTATTTAGTTTCATATTCCACCAAAATAAAATTTAAATTATCTTAAACAAATAAAATTCAACAAGATTGAATTCATTACTTCTGAAGTAAATAAAGACATAAATATAATTTAAAAGTACATCTAACTCGAAGTTTCGAGTTATAAAAAAATATAAAGAATAATTCTCGATTAATCCTTAGTTGCAACATCATTCTTCATCCGATCCGCCTATAAATGATTAATCATTGTTAGTAATGATTGATTATAATGATCATGAAGAATAGAATTTGTTGAAAAAATTACTAGAAAAAACTTTTACTTGAATTGTTGTCTTCAAATGCAAAATCTTCAAAAACATCACAAATCTTCTCTTGCTCTTCTTTGAAAAGGATAAAGGGTTTAAGTATTTTACAATCTAATAACTAATAATTAATAATTAATAAAATATATTTAATATAATATACATTAATTATATATTTAAATATTAAATAATTCGGGTCGGGTGTATATCTACCCAGTCCCGGTCCAAATCCAAAGTTAAGCATTCAGGTTTTACCTAAACCCGGTCCAAATCCAGTCAAAGCATTGACTACCCGGTCCAATCGGGTCGGGTCGGATCGGGTACCCATGATTTTGGATTTTATTGCCATCACTATTTGATTGGATATAATTCTATATAGAAATATTATTAAATTAATAAATATACCCATTAATATAAAAAAATTTAAAACTAGGACGACAATTAATGTCATCTCCAATCAATTTTTATATCATAATTATAATCACATAGTCTTTTACATAATACCATCTACATCATTTTTTTAATAAAATCTCTTTACTAAATGAATTTGGAAAGACATAAAAAAATTTAGAACTCACGACTTATTGGAGATACCGAGATATTTTTATCAAGTATGAATTATCATCATCTAGAAATTTATTAAATACAGACTCTTCCATAGTATTTATTTTACATTCTCTCTCAAGAAAATAAACATGAGATCTATGATTTTTTTAACATCTCTTGTGAAAACCCGGGCTAGTGGACTATTTTTGGACCAAAATTGGTAGACCCGACTAACTTCAATCCAAGACAAGAAAAAAGAAAAAAACCAAAATAAAGGATTTCGTCCCCTGCTCATTCTAGTGTGAAGTTCACCGAGAAGACCGGCGAGGCTATCGTAGAGGGAAGGGAGACTGTTGGAGGAGAGTCGGAGGTGGGCTAAACTCTGGAACGACTGGACTAATCCATTGTGAATCGAGATTATCCATTCTAAACTCTTTCTTTAAAATCCATCCCTCATCACCTTTAATCAAACCGGAATCCAAGCTGTCCACTGCCTTCTCCTTCATCTCCGGCGATCATAGGGTCATCGAAGTCGAGCCTTCGCTCTCCAGATATTTCATCATTTCTCATAACCACCCCCCCACTATCCTCTTTAGGTCCGAGAGCTTTGAAAACCGTTCGGCCCTTCTTGCTACCAAAAATCGAGCTCGTCGACTACATCGCCACCGTACGTCGACACTTCTACCGGTAAGCCTTTTTCTCTCTAGTTATCTTGATCATTGATGTCATTTTTTTGTGACTGCAAGGGGCAGAGCCCCATCCATTTTTCTCGTTTCCTTGCTAGCAGCTAAACCACTGCCAGCTATGCCGGCTGCATCACCCCAACCCCCACTCCATGTCAGCTATCCTTCGATGGACCACCACCCTCTTGAACCCCCCTCCCCCTTTCTCCTTCTTTCTTGGTTCTTTGGGACTGTGGAAGGGCCCGTTCGAAGCCAAGAAAGAAACTAAAAAATAGGGAAAGAAAAAAAAGAAAAGAAAAGAGAGAGAAAAAAAAGAGAAAAAAGGAAAGAGAAAGAGGAAAGAGAGAAAGAGGAGAGAGATGGAAGAAAGAGAAGAGGAGAGAGAATAGAAGAGAGAAGAGGGGAGAGAAAGAGAAGAGAGAGATGAAGAGAGAGAGGAGAGAGAAAGAGAGAAATGAAAGAGTAAAATAAATAAATATTTAGAAAGGAAAATTTAAATTTTGTGAAACCAAGTCTTTGATTGGGAATTAATCATAGGGTAATTAGATAGTTTCATTGCTAATTAACTCGATCCCCATCGACCGGATTTAAATAGATATATAGATCTAGCCTAGCTCTAAAATAGACTGAAAATCTCTTTCCTTATTTTCTTTTCCTGAATTAAGGATTAATTATATAAATAACTTATTTTATCATAGCCTTCATCATCTTTATAAGTAAAGGAGTGCTGGATCTAGGGTTTGAGTCGCGTGTTCTTGATGGAATCAATTTTCAGTAAGTTATCTCTATCTCTAGTATATTTTACTATGCTTGATTTGATTTAAAGGGTTAATTCTTCAAATAAGTATTTTATATATGCTATACATGGACATGATTTGATAAAATATTGAATTAAATATATATTTATTTTAAAAATGATTGTATTATTTTGTATTAAAAAATGTATTGTTTGTTGGTTGCAGTGCTCTTTAGTTTGACTATGATCACATAAATTAGGATTTAGTCTCCTTTTGGACTTCTAATGGGACGATCACTGATACATAATCGATGGATGGTGTATATAGTTAGGAGCTAGTTTCCTTCTAGGCCTAGCCATGTAGAATGATCGCTATCATATGCTGAGGATGAATACTTTCTCATATGATATTAGAGCTAATATTCTTTTAGCTTTTAATAGGACGATGATCGATGAATGGTATGTATAGTTAGGATCCAGTCTCTTTGGAGACTAGCCACGGATCGATCGTGGCCATAATCAGAGAGATTAGGAGTACAGGATAGGGAGTGGATGGCTATCTTTGGTTATTTTTGAAAATATTTTTTTGTTAAATGTATATATTGAAAAATTTATGATCTGTCATATTTCAATGGTTTATGTTATATGAATAATCATTTAATTATATATTTTGAAAACTAGAGGTTATAATAACTTACTGCGCTCATGTAGCTCATTACATCTTCTCTTCTTTTTTCAGATGCTGTGGGTTAGCCGGGCTTAAGGTTATGCTGTGAGGAGCTTAGAAATTGGAGAAAGTTTTGATGAGATTGACTTATTCATTATGTTTAATGGTCATGAAATTGGATTTACTATTATTTTTATTATATCGATATTTTGAAGGATTTAAAAGTTAAAAAGGTAAGCCTTATATATTTGATGGGATTAAACTCTAAGGATATACGATTGTCTATCGTATGCTTAGCTCGGGCATCGGGCTAGGGCATAATAGATTTAATGGTATTAGTGCAAAGGTTTAAGATCAAGATGACTTAGTGAAAGTGGAGTAGAATTAGGATTTTGATCGAATATCCTGAAATAATTATTAATATTAAAAACTTATTTAATTTTCTTTGATCGGTATATGTTATAGACCCAAGGATTTTGCTAAGTATAGAAGGCTTGTACAAGTAAAATGTTGGGTTAAACTCTTCAAATCTAATTTTTGGAAGAATATCATCGAAGCTAGACAATCAATATATGGATGCATAATCGGATATATGTTATTTTAGCATTTGACTTACTTTGGAAATCTAATCTTGATATAATTGTAGAATGTGATATAAGTTTGAAATTGTTGAAAGTTATTATGTAGTAAATTATGGATATGATTGGAAGAGTTTAGTTCTTTTATAGAAAAAAAGGATAAAATAGAGTAGAGATAATTTAAGAAATGATATATTATTATAAATAGATTCTTTTACTTGATATTTTGAGTTAAAAAAATTTAACTGGGATCATAACAAATTTTGGAGAATATTGATCAAAGTTGCACAGTGGAAGTGTGGTAGACTAAAGATAATAGGATTAATTTAAAGTATATTATGATGAAAGAATGGAATCTCTTATTAATAAAAAAAAGTAATTACTAAATTTTGTTGATTGTTAAACAAATTGTAGCATGGCTATGTTATCATCCGATAAATTTTTCAATTGTAGGCTATGGCAATGAAAATGTTGAGCATCTCAAGAATTATTTATTCATTGATTCAATTTGATTTAATTTATTAGGTATTTGAATAAATCATGTATTTTGATTTGCTCTCTTTGATCTCAACTTCATCATAGAAATCAGGAAATCAATATCATGTTTTCTTGGAATTGCCCTATGATTCAATGCTAATAATTTATGATAGACTTTTGATCTCTAAAGCCTGTCACTAAATTTTATTTTCATGATTGTCTTCTTAGCTATCTAGTAATTTGTTTCTAATCAAGGGTCATTAATTTTGTGGGACCAAAACCTTACTATAGTATTTGTGCTGAATCAATGTTAGACTCTTCCAAATATAATTAATTTTAAATCTATCTTAGCATCCAATTAATCCCAAGATGATCCTGAATGAATGTGCAATCATATCAAGCTGGTGATTTTATTCATAGACTTTTGATCACTTAATTGGAGCTAATCTCATTTAGTATATCTTAATCTTAAGTGTGATAGAATACTTTTGATAACTGATTTAGATCAGGTTATCTAATTTTGATTGAGGAAAAATGATATCTCAAATTGTATATTACCATAGGAGCAAAATTTTTTAGAGTTGACATAGAGATATCAAATTATAAAATAATTTTAGAAAGTGGTTGTACTTTGATATTAAAAATATATATATAACTTGTAACTGATCTAAGTGATTGGATAGTTTATTGCTTTGGAGTGATAAGATTAAGTGTTTTGCCTAATAAATTATTGAATTTGAGCAAAATGGTATATGTAAGTTTTGGATAAGCATCTTTGAGTTTTGAAAGACTTAGATTTTATTATCAAATTTCAAGGATAAAATTTATTTAAGGAGATGAGAATGTGAAAACCCTAGCTAGTGGATCGTTTCTTGGCCAAAGTCGACAAACCTAGCCAACTTCAACCCAAGACAAAAAAAGAGAGAAGAAAACTGAAACATGGGACTTCATCACCTGCTCATTCGAGCATAAAAGCTCATCCAAAAGACCGCGAGGCTACCGTGGAGGGAAGGGAGACTGTCAGAGGAGAGTTGAGGGTGAGCTAAATTCTTGAATGACTGAACTAATCCACTGTGAATCGATGTTATCTTCTCTGAACTCTTTCTTTAAATTCCACCCCTCATCGCCTCTAATCGAACCGAAATCCAAGCTCACTACCTTTTCCTTCATCTCCGGCGATAGTAGGTGATGTGGCGGGATCGCTGACATGGAATCCATGTCAGACCTAGTCAAATGCCATGTCGGAGGAGGCTGCCATGTCGGACGTCTCTCTTCGGACTCCTTCGCCAGGTAGCTCCTTCGAGGTCGAGACGCCCTGTTCGAAGTCGAGCTCCTGGTCTCTCCGGACTCCTTCATTAAGTGGCTCCCTCGAGATTGAGATGCCCTATCCGAAGTCGAGCTTTGTCTCTCTTCGGACTCCTTCGCCAGGTGGCTCCCTCGAGGTCGAGATGTCTTGGCCAAAGTCGAGCTCCATCTCTCTCCGGACTCCTTCGCCAGGTGGCTCCCTCAAGGTCGAGATGCCCTGGCCGAAGTTGAGCTCCTACTCTCTCCGAACTCCTTCGCCAGGTAGCTCCCTCGAGGTTGAGACGCCCTAGCCGAAGTCGAGCTCCGTCTCTCTCCAAGCTCCTTCGCCAGGTGGCTCCCTCAAGGTCGAGATGCCCTAATCGAAGTCGAGCTCCTCCTCCCACTTCGGACGAAGGGACCGGTAGCTGAGGGACATCGCTGCCTTCCTTGGACGGCGGTAAGCCGCCCAAGGACCACGAAGGAGCGCCCGCCAGACTGCAATAATTGTCCCAGCTACCACTTACACCGAAAGGGAAGGGGTCCCCCGATCGAGGTGCTGCGCTCCCGATAGACCGTCTATGCCATCCAAAAGAGGAAGTCAACCCAGGAAATTCGAATCCAGGGGATGGCTGCCCCCTGATTGAGGCTTTGCTAGGTTTTCCAAAGTGGAGCGACCAGAAAGAGGGTCAGAGTGCATGGTATGTTCCTTATCATGAATAAGGAAAGGCACCTTGCGCACAGCACGGAACATCGCTGCACGTGCCTGCAAGCGGGGGGAGATCCCAAGGTAGGCGGCGTGCGGCCATCCTGGCTTAAAGGAGATCTTCAAGGTTCCATGAGGGAGGTAAGTAAACAAACGGGCGAAAGGGACGGCATACAGGAGAGCAACTGAGAGACCAAGTGATCTAGGCTATTGGAGACCCACCGGAAGGGTCTCGACGGACACAGCCACCCAGCTCAAACACTCCTCCGCTGCCACCTCCCCCGCTCTTCTCTCAATTCATTCACACTCTCCAAGTATAACTTTCTCCTCCTAGCGTGGAGTCCATTTACGGGGCTTGATCAGGAGGATCTGTTTTCCTGGATTGCCACTGACATGAGCATCGGAGTGCCCCCGCCGGGATCACCGGCCCAGGTCTTCTCTATTTTGTAGATCCGGGCGTGCGACCAAGTTTTCGAGCGACGAGGGCACGATCCAAGGTCGTCTCCAGCTACAGGCCACGGCGGTCAGATGGCAATAGTAGGTTTGTCGAAGTTGAGCCTTAACCACCCAGAGATTTCATCTTTTTCTTTAACCCCCCACTATCCTCTTTAGGTTCGAGAGCTTTGAAAGCCGTTCAACCCTTCTTACTATCGAAAATCAAGCTCGTCGGCTACATGGCCACTGTACGTCGACACCCCTGCCGATAGGTCTTTTTCCCTCTACTTATCTTGATCATTGATACGTTTTTGGTGGCCACAAGGGGCAAAGCCCCATCCATTTTTCTCGGTTTCCTTGCTAGCGACCGGACTACTACTGATTATGCTGGCTACGCCACCCCAACCCCCACTCCATGCCAACTATCCTTCGATGGACTGCCACCCTTTTGAACCCCCTTTCCCCTTCTTCCTCGATTCTTCAGGACCATGGAAGGCCCATTCAGGCCAAGCCAAGAAAAAAAGGAGAAAGAGAAGAGAGAGGAGAGAGAGAGAGGAGGAGAGAAGAAAGAGAAGAGGAAGAGAGAGAAGAGAGAGAGAAAGAGAGGGAAGAGAGAGTAAAATAAATAAATATTTGAAAAGGAAAATTTAAATTTTGTGAAACCAATTCTTTGATTGGGCATTAATCATAGGATAATTAGATAGTTTCATTGCTAATTAACTCGATCCCCATCGACCGAATCTAAATAGATATCTAGATCGAGCCTAGCCTTAGACTAGACTGAAAATCTCTTTCCTTATTTTCTTTTCCTGGATTAAGGATTAATTATATAAATAACTTATTTTATCAGAGTCTTCATTGCCTTTATCAGTAAAGGAGTACTGAATCTAGGATTTGAGTCGCGTGTTCTCGATAAAATTAATTTTTAATAAGTTATCTCTACTTCTAGTATATTTTACTATGCTTGATTTGATTTAAAGGATCAATCTTTAAATAAGTATTTTATATATACTATACATAGACCTGATTTGATAAAATATTGAATTAAATATACATTTATTTTGAAAATGACTGTATTATTTTGCATCAAAAAATATATTATTTGTTGTTGTAGTGTTCTCTAGTCTGACTATGATCACATGAATTAGGATCTAGTCTCCTTTTAGACCTCCAAAAAGATGATCACAGGTATATGACTGATGGACAACATGTGTAGTCAGGAGTTAGTTTCTTTTTGGGCCTAGCTAGGTGGGGCGATTGCTGACACATGCTGAGAATGCATATTTTCTCGTATTATATCAGAGCTAGTATCCTTTTGGACTTCTAATAGGGCGATCACTGGCACATGATTGATAGATGATAAATATAGTCAGGATCCATCTCTTTCGGGACTAGCCATGGGCTGATCATGACCATAATCAGAGAGATTAGGAGTGCAGGATAAAGAGTGGATGGCCATCATTGATTATTTTTGAAAATATTTTGTTGTCAAATATGCATATTGAAATATTCATGATCTATCATATTTCATGATTTATGTTATATGAATAATCATTTAATTTTATATTTTGAAAACCAGAGGTTATGATAACTTACCGGGCTCGTATAGCTTATTATATTTTTTCTTCCTTTTTCAGATACTATGGGTTAGCCGGACTTGGATTCATACTGTGAGGAGCTTAGAAATTGGAGGAAGTTTGATGAGATTGATTTATTCTTTATGTTTAGCGGTCACGAAGTTAAATCAATATTATTTTTATTATATCAGTATTTTAAAGGATTTGAGAGTTAAAAATGGTAGGCCTTGTATATTTGATGGGATTAAATCCTAAGGATATGCATCCGTATGTTGTATGCCTGGCTCGGGCATCGAGCTGGGACGTGACATCTCTCTTCTATTTTTCATGCCAAATATGGTGATTTGATATAGATTTTATTTTTCATACCAGATTAATCCTGATCAAAGGATTCCTAAAAGATTATATAAGGAGGTGAGACCTAAACTTTTGAGAGAGGGATAGAAACATGGTTCACGCTAAGCAATTAGGTTATTCTAAGCTTATGTCTTTTAATAGTCATTTATTGGTCAATGGCTTTAAAACGCAAAGAAGCCAAATACAGGACCTTCTGATTTGCATGCGGGAGTAAGACCAAGTATTTACCAACGGCCAAAAACAGTCCCGAGAGAGCATGATAGCTAGAGGCATTCTACCGGACTGCGATTGTGATTGAACCAGTTAGATATTTTCGATTGGATAAGTTGATACGCAACTAGATCGACATGGTGATGCGAGAACCTTCAAGACCCGTTCAATCCTTCTTCTTTTTCTAAAATTGGAAACTCCTGAACATAATTGATACACATAATTGATACACATAAATCAATTCTTCAACTGAAATTTCTTTTCTTGATTTGTTCAAAGCTAGTTGAATTATTCATAACTTCACGCGTCTTGCAAGAATTGATTTAGGTTTGGTAGTGTGCCAGGGACTTAAATATACAACTTAAATTGACAATTTGATGTTGTGCTGATGTTCTACAACTCCTCTGTTGACTTGCACATAAAAAGCAGCACGATGGAATGCAAGTAGCTGTAAGTTGATGTCAAAGATTCGATTGCCTAAACTAGTGAAACAGGGTGAAAACACGTGAGTAATTTAATCACTCCTTGGATGCCTAACCATTCCATCTAAGAAAATACCCTATGAGGCATAAATTACCTTTTATATATATATATATATATATATATATATATATATATATATATATATATATATATATATATATATATTTGATTGATCATGTGAAAGTGACACGGGCTTATATTTGATTAAGTAAAAGATCTATCATGCCTCGAGCGGACACATGTAAATTTTGTACAGTCTTCTTTTCTGATGTGTCACATTTGCAGGACCATTTCATGGTCCACTTGCTAATCTCTGTCAATCTCTCGTCTGTCGCCTCATATCCAATCCTTTGCCGGATCTTTTCATCTAACAAAGGGCCCGCATGCCACTTGCGCGTGGCATAGCTGGTCGCGAGATTTCCCTCGCAGCCGTTTCGAGTTCTGATTTAAATATTTTTTGATTAAAAAATTTTAAGAATAAAAATTAAAAAAAATTAATAAAATAATTTTAGAGTTCCTGTTGATTGATGGTAGTGAAAAAGTTAGAAATATATATATAATAAATCCTGTTCACTCGGCTGATACCAGTGACAGTCAGGTTGACGTTCTCATCTTCGGGTGGGGAACGGCTGTGGAAAATTAATATACGTCATGCATCAAACATTTCCTGGCTGAAGTTGGGGGATCGTCTGGGATGGCCACGCCCGAGGTCTAACTCCTCCTCCCATTTTTTTTTCCCGCTTGCTAATCGGGTTTTTAATCGAAATAATATTAAAAAAACTTATTTCCCAAATTAACGATGACCGGATTTTATTTATGGATTCAGGTGTACGGCATTCCAAAAAAATAATAAAAAAAGTGAAATCGCGGGTTGAACCCGCGATTTCAAAAAAAAAAAAAACCAAAAAAATGAAAAATAAAAAAATGCTTGAAATCGCGGGTTCAAACTGTGATTTCTTCGCCATCTTTTTTTATTTTAAATTTTAACAAAAAATAAAAACAAAAAAAAATAATAAAATTAGAAAAAAATTAAAAATAAAAATAATAATATGATACTATGATAATTTTTTTAAATTATTATAACCTATATTTTTGCAATCCGGTCGCCGATCAGGCCACCGATCTGATAGCCAGTCCGGCTTCGGCCATCGATCCGACAACCAATTCGGCTGTTAGGTCGGTGCCAGTCCGATTGCCGGTCTAGCTGCCAATCCGGCCACTGGTCTGACAGTCAGTCACCGGTCTGACGGTTGATCCGGTAACCAGGATCAGGCCATCGGTCCGACCGTCGATCCGGCCACCGGTCCGACCACCGATCCGGCCACCGGTCCGACCTCCGGTCCGACCACTAGGGTCCAATAATTGGATAAATTCTAATCCGACCGCTAGTCCGGTCACCAGGTCGATACCAGTCAGGTTGCCAGTTCGATCGATATCAGTACCCAGGTGCGGACCGCCGGGCGGGGGCAAGGAGGGCCTTGGCCCCCCTAATGTTTTTTTTTAATTTTTTTTATAAGTTAAATTTTTTTTGTAAATTTTTAAATATGTACAAAAATGGATGTTTGGAGGGCGAGGAGGCCCCTTGGCCCTCCCTAATTTTTTTAAATTTTATTTATAAATTAAGATTTTACGTAAACTTTTAAATATATATATATTATATATTTGGCCTTTCTAAATTTGAGGATATTAAATATAATTTGAAGAATCTTAAAAAAAAAAATTAAATGAAATAAATACTATAAATCAACTTTTTTTACTTGAAAGTTGGATCACTACCAATTTTATTTTTCATTTTCATTAAATTTGTTTCATAATTTTTTAAGAGAAGGCAAAATTTTCTTTTTGTTATTCAACCAGCATCTATCTTCAGAATTTGCCATGGTCGAAGCCACCGCACGCAGTCAGCACCATCCCATTCGCCACACCGATAGATAAAATGGCGGCCGAACTTGTCATGTGATGCGATCAATAGAACGCTTTTATGACGAGACCAGGCGGTTGCGCATACACAAGACCGGATACCATCGATGCACTGGCCTATGACTGCCATCTCGGTGGCCTTCGTTGGCCTTGCTGTACTGACAAACATTGAATGATGTGAAGCCATGCACCGTCTTAGCGACGGATCCATCGCGTAGCATAATTGGATCTTGAAGGACACGGACGGGTGGGTGCCTATCATGCCTCAGTCTCCCACCAATGCTACTATACTCACACCGCATCATCTTTGGCACCATTATCTTGTATAGCGCCAAAGGTACTCGGCGTAACGCTGCCACTATTGTTACCGATGCGCGCGCATCCTCTACGAGTTCGTAATGTTTATTACTCTTTCGATTTCAACTATTACTATCGATAAAATATTTTCAAAAATGAAGATTGTCGAGACCAGATTATGCAACAAATGAAAGATAATTTTTTTATTGATTATTTAGCCACTTATATCGATTAGGAGATAGCTGAAAATTTTATGGTACATTCAATTATTACTGAATTTAATCTTATGAAACAAGATAAATATAATTTAAATAATATTTATAAAAAATATTTAAATTAATTTTAATTATTTATTAATATTTTTTATTTTTATATTTTTTTGGCCTCCCTCAGGAAAGTTGGTGTGGTCCGTCCCTGTCAGTACCCAATCAGATCAGTGATCGAACAGTGGCCAGACTTTTTTAAATTTTTTTTTAAAATTTTTAAAAAAATTTAGATCAGTGATCGGTATCCAATCCGGGTGGCCCGTAACTTGTTTTTATTTTTAGAATTCATTATATTATTTTTAATATTTTTAATATTTTTAATTTTATTATATTATTTTAAATATTATAAATTTATTATGTTATTTTAAATATTTTAAATTTTATTGTATTATTTTAAATATTTTATTATATTATTTTAAATTTTGTTATTTATTTTTTAAAATTTTATTAGATTAAAATTTAATTAAAAAAATATTTATGGCATGCATTTAATGATGATGGAATTTTTTTAATATCTTAAACATCTTTGAAAATAAGTTGTCAATGATATTTTCATAATTAAATGAAACTTTATGAATGGTATTTTCGTAATCAAGCATTACGAGATGGCGATCGAATGGTTAGAAATGTATTTGACGTTAAACTCATGTTGGAAGAATTATAAGACTTCGATTCAGATATAGTTTAAATCATTAGACTCTTGGTGAGATACTCTTTATGCTAAGGCTATAAAATAAGGGAGAGGGCTTGAGATTATGTATAAAGATTTAGAGAGTGGTGCAGAGTCTCAAAAAAATCTATAGAGACTGAGAATTAAGAGCTTGTGAGAAGGATTTAAGTTTTTTATTGAGAGAATTGTATGGGATTGAGATAGGAGTTTTAATCTTGTAAATTTTTTTATTTTTTTATAGTGAAATGTTGCTTGTTTCAATGATTATGTACTTTATTTTTTTTATTTTATTTTATTTTATTTATTTTTATGATATCGATACTGATAATTATGATTTTGGAAATAAAAATTTATATTCTGTATAAAAAGTTTTCGAAGGAATGGTATTAGTGTAATGTGTACTGTAACATATTTTCTATTTTATTCATCCTCGGAGTTCTAATCAAGAGGGAGGTCTGAAGCACTCGCATCTTTGCAGCACAGAAAAATTATTTCTATCAAAATTCCTTAAAACCCTAAAATTATCATTCTTCTATCCAAATTAATATCTCAAAACCTCAAGGATGAAAAAAAATCCCACCAGAAATCCAAGAAATTCCTCCAATCTCTCTCTCCTGTCCCACGAAAAAAAAAAAAAAAAAATGAAAAGGAAAAAAAAAAGCAAAAAGACAAAAGAAAGATCAATCTACGTAGGGAAAAAATTATATTTAAATTTTTTCTATCTTTCTTTCAATTCCATGAATTTTTCTTCTATTTTTTCCAACCTGAAAAATCTAAACTGAAAAGAAATGGAACAAAAAACTCCTCTAATATGATCGCTATTAATACGGCCAAACGCAGTTGTGATATAATCAAAAAGAAATAAATAAATAAAAAAAAAACACAAGAAATAAGAATCAAAACCAGCGAGAGACGGGAATTTTACGTGGTTCATCCAAACTGGACTACATCCACGGCGGCACAGAATCTGCAAGGCTTCACTAAGAGTTGAATCAGGTACAAGCCCTCAAAACACTCTCTCTCAGAAACTTTTTTAATCCTCTTAAAAGATTTCAGGATTTCTCTCAAATGCACCGGAGGTACTCACAAAACCTCTCAGATATTCTCTCTGAAATCTCATTTACAAACCACTCGAAAAACCCTATTTTTTCATCAATAATCATAAACCCTCACAGCCTCGAGTACAAAAAACAGGGCTTGTAGGCATCCAAGAATCCAAAAAAAATATAAAACTCTAGACTCCCAATCTCCATAGAAGACTTCTGGGCAGTTGGATCGAGACAAATAAGTGCCTCATATGAAGCCACATCACCGTGCCAAAATCTGTGCGCATAAAAATGGAAGCACGCCCAGCGCCCGACCACCTGGGCCTGGGTCGGGCGACGCACACCCGCGCGTGTGTGGATTGGTGAACATGGATCGGGGCTTTTCGGGATGGAAATTAGTCTCTATCTACAACAATCTCCCACTTGGAGATTAATTGACATCAACCTTTGATCCGCCTTCTTTCTCTGTGCCGCACTCTCTTGATCTATCTCTTGGAAAGGTTCACCAAGTTGCAACAGAAACTCAACTTGTCTCTGCTCACAACCTTGGTGAACATATCTGCAGGGTTCTTGGCACCATCAATCTTCTCCAGCTTCAGTCACTCCTCATCCAACGCATTGCGTATGAAATGATACCTAAGTTGAATATGCTTGGTTCTTGCATGAAATGCTGGATTCCTGGCCAAGTGAACTGCACTCTGGCTGTCGCTCCATAGCATATTACAATTATGCTTCTTGCCGACCTCCTCCATCAACCTCTGTAACAAGATCATCTCTTTACTAGCTTCAGTGATCGCCACATACTCAGCTTCCGTAGTTGACAAAGCCACTATCTTCTGCAACTGAGATACCCAGCTCACTGCTGTATCACCGACAGTAAAAACATAACCAGTGGTGCTCCTCCCACTGTCTCTGTCATCAGAATGATCTGCATCTACAAATCCCTGTACTTGAAGACTGTCACTTTCATAGCACAAACTGTAAGTTGATGTACCCCTGAGATATCTCAAGATCCACTTCACTACATTCCAGTGCTCCTTGCCTAGATTCTGCATGTATCTGTTGACTGCTCCCACTGCTTGTGCGATATCCGGTCTCGTGCAAACCATTGCATACATCAGACTTCCCACAGCCGAGGCATATGGAACTCTAATCATCTCATCCCTTGCCTCCTGAGTTGTTGGACACAACTGCTTACTAAGCTTGAAGTGTGCTGCCAAAGGTGTTGACATTGCCTTTGCGTTCTCCATATTGAACCTCTTCAGCACCTTCTCTACATAGTCCTCCTAAGATAGCCACAACTTCCGTTGCTTCCTATCTCTCTGATCCTCATGCCGAGAACCTGCTTCGCCTCTCCCAAATCCTTCATTGAGAACTTCTTTGCCATCAATTTCTTGAGCTCTTCAATCTTCCTCATACTAGAACCTGCTACAAGCATATCGTCCACATACAAGGATAAAACAATAAACTTATTATTTACGAACCTCTGGTAGTACACGCAATGATCTGACTGGCATCTGATGAAGCCCTTCTCTAGCATGAAACTGTCAAACTTGAGGTACCACTGCCGCGGAGCCTGCTTCAGACTATACAAGATTTTCCTTAGTCTGCAGACCATGTCTTCCTTTCCCTTGACCTGGAAACCTTCTGCCTGGTGCATGTACAGCTCCTCCTCCCAATCTTCATGAAGAAATGATGTCTTCACATCTAGCTACTCTAGATGAAGATCCTCCACTGCTAACATGCTCAAAATCACCCTGATGGAAATCATCATGACCATTGGGAAAAAAATCTCTTGAAAGTCAATTCCCTCTTTCTATGCATAACCTTTGACAACTAACCTTGCCTTGTATCTTTTGGTACCATCGGCCTCATTCTTCATCTTGTACACCCATTTGTTGAACAGAGCTTTCTAGCCAGCGGGTAACTTCACAAGATCCTAAGTCTTGTTCTGCTTCAAAGAGTCCATCTCCTCTTTCATAGCCAACTCCTACTTGACCTTAGCTTCATCCTGTATGGCTTCAACAAAACACTCTGGTTCTTCAGAATCTGTGTACAAAACATAATCATTAGCAGAATACCTCTATGAGGCCTGGTAACCCTCGTGGACCTCCTCAACTGTGGAGACACCGGCTGAGGTAACGGTGTATGCATGTGACTGTTTGCTTCAACCACATCTTCCTCCACATCCTCAAAGTTCCATCTTCAGTTTGCACTTGGGAAATCTCTCCATCTCTGACAGGATCGAGTTCTATAAACTCCTGTTTCTTTTCTTCCACTGCATCTTTCCTGTCTTTGTAAGTATGCTCTTCATCAAATACCACATTCTTGCTCCGAATGATCTTATTGTTCTGAAAATCCCAGAGCTTGTAGCCATACTCATCGCCACCGTATCCAATGAAAACAAACTTTGTAGACTTTGCGTTTAACTTACTCCTCTTCTCTTTCTCAATCAGAGAATAAGCAATGCAGCCAAACACTTTAAGAAAAGAAAGTCTTACAGGTTTTCCTATCCAAACCTCCTCTGGAATCCCACAATCTAATGCACTGGATGGACTCTTGTTGATCAAATACACTGCGGTATCCAGTGCTGCCGCCCAAAAATATGTAGGTAGACCGAGTCAAACCTCATACTCCTCTCTCTCTCAAGAATGGTCATATTCATTATTTCTGTCACACCATTCTGCTCTGGTGTCCCTGGACGGTCTTGATCCTTCTGATTCCATGCTCTACGTAGTAAACATCAAACTCTCTGCTGCAATATTCACCACCGTTATCTGTCTTGAGACACTTGAGGCTTGCTACAGTCTGGTTTTCACACATGACTCTCCATCTCTAAAGAAGCCAAAAACCTCAGATTTCCTTCATAGCAAACACCCAGACTTTCTTGCTGAAATCATTTATAAACATGACAAAATACTTATTGCCCGCATATGATGCCACTGGTGCTGGACCCCAGTCATCTGAATGAACCAACTCCAGCCTTTCAGTCTTCTTCTGAGTTCTTGCTAACTGAAAACTTACAGCTTTCTGCTTATCGTAGATACACTCTTCACAAAACTTTAGATTCACCTTCTTTAGCCCAGGTAGAAGCTCTCTCCTGTGTAGATATTCAAGTTCTTCTCACTAAGATGATCGAGCCTCATGTGCTATAATGTAGTCACTGTACCCGTGTCTCCTGTTGCCACTGAAACTGAACTCCCACTGTCTGCCAAGAAGTAGAGAGTGCCAGTCCGCTTCCCTTTGACAACAACCATAGACCTTTTAGAAATCTTCCATTGAGAATTACCAAAGACGGATACATAACCCTCATTATCAAGCTGACTGGTAGAAATTAGATTTTTCCTTAAATCTGGAATATATCTGGCTTGTGCAAGTCTCAATTCTCCGCTTGTCACTGGCTTCAGTACAATTGTTCCTCTACCAATAATTCTGCACTGCTGTCCATTGCCAACTGTGACATGACCAAAATCTCCTTGGACAAAATCCAAAAATAGGTATCTCTTAGAACTGCAATGGTAAGAAGCACCTGAGTCTACAAACCACAGATCTGAGTTTGCCCCATCGCCAGCTGACAGGCACACATCCTCAAACTCCTGCCATATAGTACTCACAACATTTGCTTTCTGACCTTCTGACTTGCTCTCTGCAACTTTTTCTTTCTTCTTACCCCAACAATCCTTGCTCATATGACCTTTCTTCCCGCAGTTCCAACACTTCATGGGAAATCTCCCTTTGGACTTTCCTCTGCTCTGGACCGACCTTTCTCTGACTTATTCCTCTCCTGTGATCTCCTCTGGTATCCACCATGAGTGCAGTACTTATAGAAGTCCCATCCACAGTCTTTCTTCTCATCTCATCATTCAATATACAACTAACTGCATCATTGAATGTAAGGGTACCTGATACCGAGTTGCTGAATGCCATTACAAGATTGTTCCAGCTCTCTGGCAAGGAACACAAGAAAAGAAGAGCCCTGAAAGAATCATCAAAAGTGACAGAGACCGACTCCAATTGATTGATCATCGTGTTGAACTCGTTCAGATGCTCGTCACTGAACCATTCTCAGCCATCTTCAAATTGAAGAGCTTTTCATGAGAAATATCTTGTTTGAGATGGAAGGTTTTTCATACAACTTTGTTAAAGCGGTCATCAAATCCACGGTGGTCTTTTCCTTTGCAATATTATACGCCACTTGAGGTGTCAACGACAATCTGATCGTGGCCAGGGCTTTCCTATCCAGAATCATCCAATCTGAGTCGCTCATTGAATCCGGCTTCTCTCCCTCCAATGGAAGGTAAAGATCCTTCTGATATAGGTAGTCCGCAATTTGCATCCTCCACCATCCAAAATTGTGATCTTTAAATTTCTCGATTTTGATCTTGTCTTCTGCCATCTCTTTGTTGATTTATCCAACCGTAATAATAGGAAGGAGCCTGGCTCTGATACCAATTTGAAAAGAAATGGAACAAAAAAATTCCTCTAATATGATCGTTATTAATACGGCCAAGCACGCAGTTGCGATATAATCAACAAGAAATAAATAAATAAACAGAAAAACACAAGAAACAAGAATCAAAACCAGCGAGAGACGGGGATTTTACGTGGTTCACCCAAACTGGACTACGTCCATGGCGGCATAGGATCTGCAAGGCTTCACTAAGAGTTGAATCAGGTACATGCCCTCAAAACACTTTCTCTCCGAAACTCTTTTAATCTCCTTAAAAGATTCACGATTTCTCTCAAATGCACCCGGAGGTACTCACAAAACCTCTCAGATATTCTCTCTGGAATCTCATTTACAAACCTCTCGAAAAACCATAGTTTTTCATCAATAATCATAAACCCTCAGCCTCTGTTTATATAGAGTACAAGAAACATGCTCGTAGACATCCAAGAACCCAAAAAAATACAAAACTCTAGACTCCCAATCTCCATAGAAGACTTCCGAGCAGTTGGATCGAGACAAACAAATACCTCATATGAAGCCACGTCACTGTGCAAAATCCATGCGCGAAAAAATGGAAGCACGCCCAGCGCTCGACCACCTGGGCCTGGGTCGCGCGACGCACACCCGCGCGCGTGGGTTGGTGAACGTGGATCGGGACTTTCGGGATGGAAATTAGTCTCCATCTACAACATAAACCGGGTGGCAGGCTTGGAATGGTGGCCGAACGAGGAATCACTAGCGTTATGTGTTGGTATTGAATATAATCGGATTCCGGTAACGAGTTTTCGAGAAATAAATCCCAAACTTGATCAAATTTTAATTTTAAATTTTAAGCACATCCCAAATCCTATAAAGTATACTAAGTGGACTTTATCATAATTTGGGATAACTCGGATATCCGAAAAAAAAATCTGGTTGGCTATCCTTCCTAGTCGGACTTATATTTCTTGAAATACCAGAGCTCATCATATAAGCGAATTCAAATTTCTAAGTTTTGATATTACAATATCAATGACAAGCTTGCAAGATCCCTTCGATTTCATTTTCCTTAAATCTTCACGCTTTTCTGCCAATTCTCGTGGTAGATTTCTTCGATTTTTTCTTCAAGAAATATGATAAGGATGCCACCATCTATGTTCAAATTCAAGACCTCCCTCTAGCTATGTTGTGCGTCGGCTAAAAAGACCGACAGGGTCTGTTCATATTAAACTCGATCCGCACATAACATAAACCTGATCCAGATTAGTCCCGGCATGGCCAAAATTAAGTAATTTTTGTTCCTTTACCTTGGAAAAATCAACATGACCAGCTCTTGGAGTGATATTGGAACCGTAGATTTTCAACAGCTCTCCGGAGCTAAAATATTAAACCACGTAGCAACAAAGTGCTGCTTAAAGGTAAACTAGTGAAACTGGAAATCAGATTGTCCTGTTGTTTGTTGGGACATCAATTCCAATGACATTAATATTGGCTATTTCCCAATAATAAAGAAGAAAAGGACCTTTCTTCTCGCACTTCAAAATTATTTGGCGAACAGCTTACATCCTAACATTCGCTAAGAGGGACTTTCTTTGCACTGATCAGAATGGCCAAAGCAACTTTTTCAGAAGATTCACGAAATTTAATTCGACACGAACGGATCCTTGTAGATTCAGTCACGGCTAAACTCAATATAGGAAAGATCTTGATCATATATGCACTCCATTGTGCTCATTAGTCAATGTTCATCAGCCTTTTCGATTTCCACCGAGAAAAGTTTCTCCAGTCCTATTAATGTATGATGTGGAAAATGTTTCACCGGTCCTATTAATGTATGATGTACTCCATGTTAATCAGTCCCTCTTTTGTGCTCTCACCGAAAGCCATCGTATTATCTTCCATGTTTTTTTTGGTCGAGACATTAACTTACATGTTTATTGGAATTGGAAGTTTCTGAATAAGTATTTATGAGCTATTTGGCGCCGAGTTGGCCGCATAGAGACCTGATCTTCCTGACAAAGTAACAATCTCATGATCAACAGTCTTCTAGCATGGAAATTAACCAACATGATAATCATTAAAAAAAAAAAAAACATGGTAAAAAGTCATAAAATCTTTCTTGTATCATGATTTTATATCGATTTTCTACCAACCATGAACATGACAGGCCAGGACACGATTTTTTTTAGATGTATGTACAAAGACAAAAAAATAGAAAAAGGATCAAAGCTAAACATCCGAACAAAAACGCCCACTGGTGAACGATTTTTGTTTTGTTGTATCGAGCGCGGATATTTTCCTAAAAGTAATTATAAAAGGACAGCAATTTATTAAGGCATATATATATATGTATAGCTCGCCTATGGAGCAGACAAAACAAAATTCTCCCATTGTATGAAATGATACTGTTGAAATATGCACGGCAGATTAAATCGGTTTAGGCCTCCAAATAATTTTTGTTTACTCACTTAGACAATTAACCAATCACAACACAAGAAAATATCAAATTAAAAGAAGACGAGATTTACGTGGTTCGGCAAAATATTGCCTACGTCTATCAAGAGGAAATGAGTAATCCACTATAATCTGATCTAAATCTAGGTATAAAAGGAATATAAATATCCAGATAACAAATGCCAGATTAAAAACAAAGAGACATAATAAATAAATAAAAGAAGATGAAAGAAGCACGAGAAAAAATCTCAAATATCAAGTCTCTAGCTTTTCCTGGTGCCTGGATCGAAGAAGAAATCTCTCTGAAATTTCTCTGGATTTTTCTCTCTTTTTTTTTCTCTTTCTCTGTAGATCAAAGACTGCAGGCTCTCTGTGGTTAAATAACCATCTGAAACGGCGTCCAAAACAAACCTAAAACGAGTCCAGAAAATCCAAAACACTTCCAAGCCGTCAGATCAAAGAACAAAGGCTCATATCGTGCCAAAATCCATGCAAGATACCCTCAGATCAAGCCTAATCAAGCTCGAAAAATCTCAGCCATCGATCGACCGATCGGACAATCCAGAACGCGAGAAATCGCGTGGACCGCGCGTACATCGCGAGAAACCAAGGGGAACCGTACGGGGAAACCAGGGGAAACGCCCCAAGGGGGGCGCCGCAAGCGGCTGGGCCGAGCCCACGCACTCGCCTGCACGCTGGGCCGAGCGCCCACCCGCGCGCGCGTCGCGCGTGGGCTCGGGGTTCGTAGGTGTTCGTGGCTGGGTTTAAGGGAGCATACATAACAATCCTCCTCCTTGCGACAAAAACAAATGCCTCTATCAAATATGGATTATAAAGCCTTCTCCTTATCAAAAGACCCCGAAGGGGGTCACCAAGTGCTCAAACTAATCAAGTTCTGGAATGTCCTGAACTTGACTACTGGAATTGGTTTAGTGAGCATATCAGCCGGATTATTAGCAGTGCCAATTTTTTGAAGTTGAATATCACCATCCTTTACCAAATCTCTGATAAAGCGATACTTGACACATGCTTAGTGCACTCATGATACATCTGATCTCTGGCGAGATGTAACGCACTCTGACTGTCACAGTGAATAACCAAAGAATTTTGTTTGAGACCAAATCTTTTGTACTAACACTCTTAGCCATATTGCTTCCTTTGCTGCCTCTGTCAAAGCCATATACTCTGCCTCTGAAGTAGACAAAGCAACTATAGATTGTAAAGTAGCCTTCCAGCTAATTGCACAACCAGAGAGAGTAAATACATATGAGGTCAATGACCTCCTCCTATCCAAGTCACAAGCATAATCTAAATCACAGAATCCTGTAATAGTGCAACCACTCTGTTTGGAGAATACCAATCCCAAATCAGAAGTACCTTTCAAATATCGAAGAATCCATTTCACAGCTGACCAGTGAGCTTTTCAAGGCTTGTCCATATATCTGCTCACTATACTAATTGCCTGTGAAATATCAGGGCGAGTGCAGACTATTGCATACATGATACTGCCAACTGCACTTGCATAAGGTACTTTAGATATATACTTCTCCTCATCATCAGTCTGAGGAGAATCCTTGGCAGATAAACGAAAGTGACTGGCAAAGGGCATAGTGACTGGCTTAGCTGTAGACATACAAAATCTTTCCAAGACTTTCATAATATAACTGTGCTGAGTAACAAATAATCTACATAATTGCCTGTCACGAATGATCTCTATCTCAAGTATCTTCTTTGCCGGTCCAAGGTCCTTCATCTCAAATGCAGTACTAAGTTCAGCTTTCAGCTTCTGGATGACTGACATATCCCTGGCTGCAATCATCATGTCATCAACATATAATAACAAATATTTGCCAAATCAAGCAGGAGCTTATTATAATCATCCAAGTGATCCTTGAGTGAGATCCCTTCCGCCATACGAAATGTGTGAAGCTTGCCCCTCAAATACAGTCTATTAGTGAGAGATTTTACCATATACAAAGTATCCAATTTTTCCCATACACCTTTAGCTGTATCAAGTTCCACTACATTGCGGAGGACTTATCACTCAATCCCGAAAATAGAGTCCCAAGTGCTCTCTCATTCATCTCCTCTTTCAGCCTTTGTATCACCCGGAATTACATCCATTCCTTTGAGAGCTGTTGCAATGCCCTCCTTTACCCAGAACAGATCTCGTTCTCACCTTCCATAGTGCAAAATCACCTGTGCCATCAAATATCGCTACCTCATGCCTAGAGGTAATGGAATGAAAAATAACTATCTCAGAAGCGGAGAAGAACTTGGTTGCCCGTCAGATGCCATCTCTTTGCTCTGATACCAATTGTTGGGATGTGCGTAGCGGATTAAACCAGTTTAGGCCTCCAAATAATTCTTGTTTACTCACTTAGACAATTAACAAATCACAACACAAGCAGATATCAAATCAAAAGAAGACGAGATTTACGTGGTTCGGCAAAATATTGCCTACGTCCACCAAGAGGAAAGGAGTAATCCACTATAATCTGACCCAAATCTAGGTACAAAAGGAATACAAATATCCAGATAACAAATGCCAGATTAAAAACAAAGAAACATAATAAATAAACAAAAGAGGATAAAAGAAGCACGAGAAAAAATAAAAGGAATACAAAAGGAATATAATATCCAGATAACAAATGCCAGATTAAAACAAAGAGACATAATAAATAACAAAAGATTATGAAAGAAGCACGAGAAAAAATCCCAAATACCAGGCCTCTAGCTTTTCCTGTTGCCTGGATCGAAGAAGAAATCTCTCTGAAATTTCTCTGCATTTTTTTTCTTTTTTTTTATCTTTCTCTGTGTATCAAAGACCGCAGGCTCTCTGTGGTTAAATAACCATCTGAAACGGCATCCAAAACAGACCTAAAACGAGTCCAGAAAATCCAAAACACTTCCAAGCCATCAGATCAAAGAACAAAGGCTCAGATCGTACCAAAATCCATGCAAGATACTCTTAGATCAAGTCTAATCAAGCTCGGATTAATCTCAGCAGCCGTCCGATCGATCGATCGGACAGTCCAAAATGCAAGAAATCGCGTGGACCGCGCATACACCATGGATCGATCGGACAGTTCAAAATGCAAGAAATCGCGTGGACCGCGCGTACACCACGAGAAATCAAAGGGAGCCGCACAGGGAAACCAAGGGAAACGCTCCAAGGGGGGCGCCGCAAGCGACTGGGCCGAGCCCATGTGTGCGCCCGCGCGCTGCGCGTGGGCCTGGGCCGCGTGCGCCGCCCGCGCGCTGGGTCTAGCGCCCGCCTGCGCCGTGCATCGCGCGTGGGCTCGGGTTCGTGGGTCTTCATGGCTGAGTTTTAAGGAAGCATACGTAACATATACGATGACTTATTCTTCTTTTATTTTCTTGAAAAATATTCCAATACCAGTTAGCACATACCAAAAAAAATTAATGGCATCAAGTTCTCTTACCAAATTAGGATGCAACAAGAGAGAATTTCCACCAGGACCGCACAAAAGTTGCACGGAAACAAACATTAATATATATTTACTACATGATCACTTAAGCAGGACTGGCTTTTCGTATAATTTATTTTTTACCTTAAAATTTTTTAAATTTTCTTTAATATCATGCTTCCAACTGTTAAATAAATTATCAAATCATATTCTTAGAATCTATTATAGTATATTTTTCATGATCATGGAGCATATTATTTTTGAAATATTCATAAAATCTCTAAAATCATGTAAGATTCCCGGGATATATTTTTTTGGATCTATTGTTATACATTTTTATTTTCATGTCTATTATGTTATAAGTAATTGTACACGATCACTAAAATAATATAATATAATAATAATAATAATAATAATTGTAGACCTTCTTACCAAAATTAATTAAGAAAAGGCCCCTAATGCAAATTTCTTTCGAAGCCCACCATGATTAACGCTCAGCCCCAACTTTCATCATGCATGCAGTGAACTAAGTTTGCGCCAATAATTAAGTACGACATCCATCTCTGTGAATTTTTTGTGAAGGTGGACTTCTTGCTGGAGTTAACTTGAATTTCATGCATGTATTTAGATACATGGACTAGTACTCTACATGCCAGAAAAGCCAACACCTAAAAGGTTTTAAGTACTAATTCAAAATAGATGATCCCCAACTAAAACATGGTTCGTAACTAGCTGGCATTCCAGCTAGAATAAGTGGTTCCATCTGCCCCAAGACAGTCCTCTTGATGGAAGGCAATCAAGGTTGCTATCAGTCTATCACCTTTTCATTTGACGACGCCAGCATGGACCTTTGAACCAACTACACTCATATGGACAGATACGTTCATCGCACCATGCAATCCAGATGGGGTCAATCATATCTTATCCCACCAAGCTCCTCGCATCTGACACTGAAAGTCCTTTCAGTCAATAGCTACTTCATAACCAACCACATTATTAATTACACTGCTAACAAGTCCAAGACATCCAATAAGGGGAGGGAGAGAGAGGCAAAATTTGATCTTTTCTTCTCAATTGCTTTCATCTTAATTCAAGCGGTGGGGTCGAGGCAGAAATGGGTAGTTCGCTTCACATGCAATGGTTGATTCTCCATCCACGCACGTTGTACATCGACTGATGTGAATTAGAAGGCATTTTTAAGTATTATTTTCACCTAAAGGTAGCATTAATTAAAGGCTAATGATTCAGTCCACATTCTTTAGCTGTGGGAAACAATGAGCGTTCTTAGAAAGCAGTCTCCAAGTTTTCTGACTTCAGGTTTGTAATGGTGGACGATGAGAAGAATGAAAGGAGAAGGAAAAGAGAGAAAGACTAGGAACACAAAATATTTATGGTGTTTGGTCTGTTGACCTATGTTGTTGCTGGATCTCCTGGATCGGATTTTCTTAACTGGATTTGCTGGAGTGCGCATCTCCCGATTCCTGCAAAAAAGATTCCACGGGTCGGTGGTGTTCCGACGGGGGACACTCCGATGGCTAAGTCAGTAGGAGACTTGGAGCAACAGAATGGAGGAATCACAAAGGAGATAGCTCGTGGGAAAGGAAGAACCTGCTTACCTCGGGATCCCCCCTTTATCTTATATAGGTACGGAACTTTACCATAATCTGTTAGGAACTAAACTGGAAATGGCTGATTTGCTCTTAGAGAAATCTCGGTAGTGGCCAGGTAGCACCGGGAGGGAATGGCACTGTAGGATCTACAGAGTAATGGCGCCGATATGTTAGGGATCTATTGTAACGGAATTCTGGTACCAGTGGAAAGGGGCCTCTAGGATCTCCGAGTCATCCTTGGAGCGGCCCATATTGAACCGATATGGGCCTGACTGAAGCGGATCGGTCGGATCTCTGGCGGGTCGATCAGGCCTCTGGTGGGTTGATCGGACCCGATCTGGTTCGAAGGGAGGCCGGTTGTGTATAACAGTTGCCCCCTTGCTCTTGGCCTCCAGGGGGCCTGTAGCTTCGAAAGGCGAGAGCATCATTCTCGCATTGAATGCATTCATCTTTGTGGGGATTGCAGATTTAATCAGGTGTGCTACGTCTGGTCACTTCCCACTTCAGAAGCTCGTGCTTGGGATAGGTGTCGATCCCGTATTGGAAGCAAAGGGAGCGGCAGTTAATGCAAAAGGGGTACAATGATGAGCAGCCAACCTGGCCCGCTTGGCCGTCGAGCTTCGGAGGTGATTTGGTGACGTGGCGACATATGAGTGGTTAGTGCCACACTGGGGGCGACCACCCGTCACTAATCCGGCAATCACGTGGATCGTGGCCAGAAGGTGCTTCCTTCCATCGCATCGATTTCCGTTGCGTTGATATTTGTGTCGCCTGGCACCCGAGTCGCGACGCTCGAGGAATGGTGACAACCACTTCCCTCAAGGGCTATATAAGGTGATGTTGAGACTGTGGACGAAGCCTTTGCCACATTTGCCTTTAGAGAGAAATTTTAGCTCGCTCCAGCATCTTCAACCTTTAGGAAACCCAGCCTTTAGCTTAGTGCCTCTCTCCTCCAAGCCCCTTAACAATGGTTTCTGGTAGCCGGAGTTCTAGCCATAGGGTAGAGAGACTGGGTCCCAACCAAGTCCAGTCTGAACTAGTAAAGGATCAGGTAGAGGCTCTTAGGGTTACATTCAACATCCCCTCCACCTTGCACATCACTGTCCCAGACCGAGAAGGGAGGGTGACCCGACTGTCGAGCCCGAGAACCCTCCTGGTGTACGAGGACCACCTGAAGGCTGGCCTCCGATTCTCCTTGTGTGATTTTTTCGTCCGGGTTTTCAACCTATACAGAGTTACTCCTGCGCAGCTGATCCCAAATAGTATTCGGGCCATCAGCTGTTTTGCGGTTCTGTGCCAAAGGGTTGGGATAGAGCCTAGGACTTCCCTCCTTTCAAACTTTTTCGTCCTCAAGAGGGACTTCCGAAGCGGGGAATGGTGGGTGTTCAGCCCCCGTCCCGGGCGGAAGATAATTGGGGGTCTTCCGTTGGCTTTTCACGGGTGGAAGTCGAAGTTCTTCTCAATTCACAGCCTTCAGCCTTGGGGATTCAACCCATCGTGGGGAGAATCAAGGCCGACAGTCAATAGAGGGAGGGCGGTCTTGATGGCCGATCTAGCCGACTTCAACGAGTTAGAAGCAGTCGACGTCACCATGGTGAAGGAGCGGCTTCGGAGGATAGCCTCTGGTTGGCCGGAGTTAGCTATCATGAACATATAGGTAGGGTAGGAGTCATTGTTGTCAGTCCTTTTTGTTCTATCAGCGACATTCTTTCTTTCCTCACTCTGATCTGTTCTTGTAACAGAGGAAAAACAAAGCCAGACCGTGCAAGAATAGCAGAGCGGGCCGAGAGGAAGAGGGCCACCTAGTCCGTGGAGCTGATCACGGGCAAGCAGCAAAATGGCGGGCGAAAGAATAGCCCACAATCATCGTGGTGTCGGGCTCCGATGAAGATAATATGCCTCTGTCAGAGCGGTTGGTGGCTAGAGCATCAGGACCTTTGTCTACAGTCAGGGAGTCATTCATCCGACCAGAACAGGATGCATCGGAGCCAACCAACGTGGGGATGGCTCCGACCTCGCCATCAGCCGAGTGGATGGAGGTGGTCCACCCCGCAAGTGAGAAGAGAGGGGCAGCCGAAGGGGTAGAGGTCGAAGAGGTCAACTATGACACCTATCAACACTGGCATGCTCTTCGCAACCCCCAACAGGCCAAAGACCTGCTAAAGGGGGCCATCATTGATGTCGACTGGGATGAGACGAGCAGGCGTAAGATGAACAAGGTGGCGAGAGGCGCCTACCTCAATCTGCTGAAGGTACTTCTGCCATCCCTTTGTTTTATCTCTTCTTCTTTTCACTTCTTATACATGACTAACATGGTCCGTTGCCTATAGCTCCTTCATGAGGTCTCGATAATGGACGATGGCCTCGACGAGATGGTCCATGCGGCAGAGGTCTTGGCTGGAGAGGTCGAAGGACTGAAGGCATCCAAAGCGACGGTGCTAGCATCGGAGAAGGCCGCCGAGGAGAGATTTTCGGCCAATTTGGCCAAAGTTGAGTCATTGAAGAAGCAGGTAGAGAACCTGCAAACCCCGCTGACCACGCGGGAGGCCCAGCTAAAGAGGAAGAAGGAAAAGGTCAAGCCCTTGACCCATCGGCTATCCAAAGAGGAAGCACAGTCCGCCAACACAGAAAGGAGTGCGCGGTCTTACAAGGCACTAGCGGGAAAGTATTTGACCGATCTGAAGAAGGCGAAGGAGCTGGCAAAGGAGCAGGTTCACGATGCCATAGCAGAATATAAGGCCTCAACCGACTTCAACGATGAAATGGAGGAAGCTAGAGCAGCGAGCTACGGCTACGGCTTCGGCAACTGCCTGAAGAAGGTGGTCAAAGCCTTCCTGGAGCTTGACCTGTCCTCTATACAGCTGACGCACCCGCCTGAAGAAAAAGAGGGTCCGGCCGACACCGGGGCTGATGCCTAAATCATTGCCGATGCAGGACTGGTGGAGGCCTTGGTTAAGGCTCCGGATACGGTGCAAGAGGCCGAATCCAAAGCTCCTTTGGCAAGCGGGAAAGATCTTCCTCCTTTGTAAATTCTTGGCAAGACTTAAAACTAGCTATAAAAGTTTGCCTATATTTTGTACAAAAAGTTTTTTGATCAATGAAATGACATCTTGGTATTCATCTTGTTGTCTCGTCTTGTTGTCATTGTTGTATTTTCCTTTTTGAATGGGCTATTCCTTCCTGAAGAAGGTGGCCGACCAACGACCTTTTATGGGGTTGCCAAGTGCCCCATCGGCTTTTGACTTAGCCATTTATAAGAAATAATTTTAAGTATTGAGAGGTCGGCTTAATCCGAACCCATCTCCTTTAGAAATATTTCTAAGGGATCTTCGAACTGCTGTTTGTAGGAAAACACCTTAGGTGTTTAAGGACCCCACAAAGTGCTTTCCGATGGAAGCCGGATTTGAGTTGGCTGTGCTAGAGCCCTCGCTGATCGAGGTTGGACCTGAGTGGGCTGCCCTAGAGCCTTTGCCGATTGAGGTTGGACTTTTTGGACTGCCCTAGAGCCTTTGCTGATCGGGGATCGGACTTGAGTGGGCTGCCCTAGAGCCTTTGTGATGGGGACATCGTCCCAGAATTTGAAGCAACCTGGATTAAACCGGAAGCCTAACCCAGAAGCCAGCCCAGAACCTGAAGCCCAGCCCAAACCTAGAAGCCAGCCCAACCCATAAGCCAGCCCAGAACCTGAAGCCAAGCCCAGTCCAAACCCTGGGGTCCAAGATCCTGGAGTCGATGAGCACTCATTCTGGTGTAGCACAAATCCCGAAGTACACAAACCTCGGAGCAATTTATTTCTATGGATGTACGAGGGATTGGATATTAGGATTTTTAGGATTTATCTCGATTGTTTGAAAGTTTGTTTTTAGGATTTATTTTATCCTTTAATTGGATTTGTTTGTTTTTAAATAAATAATTTGAATTTGTTAGGATTGGGATTAAGATATCTAATTGGGATATCGGATATCTTAGATTAGTCTATTTAAAGATTTTTTTTCATTGGGAATAAAATTAGCGAAGAAAAAAATTATTTAAGAAATTATCTCGGTGCGTCCCGACTTCCCCCTTCTCTTCTTCTCTCTTCTGGTTCTCCCCTTCTTCTCTTCCCTGAGCTTTCTTTCTTCTCTCTGGTGCTTTCTTCCCAGGACTTCTCTCTCTTCTCCCTCTACTTTCTCTCCTCCTTCCTCTGAGACCAACAACAGGCATCCAAAAACCGTCAACAGCCTCCCCTGTTTCAACCCGACAGTCGATCCCATGCCCCACCACCAACGACCGGAAGGCCATCTCCCTCCCGTCACTACCAATCACCAGAACCCCGTGCAGATCAGCGACGCCGCTCCCACCTTTTATCTCCCCGGATCCGTTCGAGCAAACCACCGGCCGACCGAAAGTGTCCAACCGAACTTCTTCCGCCTGTGAGCAAGATCACCACCGACCGGTCCTTCCCATCCGACAGATCGAGCAAACCACCATGGTCCGGCCCCTTCTACTTTTCAGCCGGATCACCGATCGGAAACCGTCGCCCGTCGTCCATCAGATCCAACACCCAACCGCCAGAATCTCCTATGCCACAGACCTCTATGTGAATCCTCCCACCGAAACTCCCTACCGAGCCACCACCATTCACCGGAGCAAGGTCGTGCCACCGTCTCCATATGCCACCCGCTTCGCTTCCCAGCAGGCACCCCGAGCCTCCCCTGCATTACTCCCCAGCCGCTGCCATGCCACAGTTCTGTACTGCCACCAATCACCAAAACGAGCTGCGCCTCCCTCAACCCGAGCCATCGCCTGCCTCCCCGCCAGATCGCTGATCACTCGCGACTCTGTGTTGGCCCGTGAGTTCATCGCCGGCGAGATCCCACTGGAATCGTGCCTTCCCCGACCGGGACCCCTGTTCTAGGCATTTCGCACGGTCATGAAGTCAAAGCTGGCCACCTAGGCTGACTTTAGGAAAAGCCTGAAAAAAAAAAGAAAACCGTGAAGAAAAAAGAAAAAGGAAAAGAAAGAAAAAAGAAAATAGAAAAAAAAGAGAGGGGTTATTTGAATTAAAAAAGAAAAAATATGAAAAAAAAAAAAAAGTTTCATTTGAATAAAAAAAAGAGAAAAAATAAATGGTTTTGGTTTAGCCTAGCCTAGGGTCATTTCTTAATGACCAATGGTCCGATCTCCCTGGAATAATTCTTGATTCGGGGTCCGCCCGTGTCAAAATTTGGTATCAGAGCAAGTTTAGGTTAGGTTAGCTAATTTTATTTAATTATATTTCAGTCAACAGGTGATGCACCGAGGAGCCAACTTTTTGAAGCTTGACTCGACGAAGTCGAGTTTTCCCCAATTCAGGGGAAATGATGGAGACATCGGTCCAGAATCTGAAGCAGCCCAGATTAAACCTGAAGCCCAACCCAGAAGCCAGCCCATAACCTGAAGCCCAGCCCAAACCCAGAAGCTAGCTCAAAACTTGAAGCCAAGCCCAGCCCAAATCCTAGGGCCCAAGATCCTGGAGTCGATGAGCACTCATTCCGGTGCAGCACAAATCCCAAAGTATACAAACCTCGGAGCAATTTATTTCTATGGGTGTACGAGGGATTGGGATATTAGGATTTTTAGGATTTATCTCGATTGTTTGAAAGTTTGTTTTTAGGATTTATTTTATTCTTTAATTGGATTTGTTTGTTTTTAAATAAATAGTTTGAATTTGTTAGGATTGGGATTGAGATATTTGATTGGGATATCGGATATCTTAGATTAGTCTATTTAAAGACTTTTTTCATTGGGAATAAAATTAGCGAAGAAGAAAATTATTTGAGAAATCATCTGGGTGCATTCCGACTTCCCCCTTCTCTTCTTCTCTCTTCTGGTTCTCCCCTTCTTCTCTTCCCTGGGCTTTCTTTCTTCTCTCTGGTGCTTTCTTCCCAAGACTTCTCTCTCTTCTCCCTCTACTTTCTCTCCTCCTTCCTCTGAGACCAACAACAGGCATCCAAAAACCATCAACAGCCTCCCCTGTTTCAACCCGACAATCGATCCCACACCCCACCACCAACGACCGGAAGGCCATCTCCCTCCCATCACTGTCAATCACCAGAACCCCGCGCAGATCAGTGACGCCGCTCCACCTTTTATCTCCCCAGATCCATTCGAGCAAACCACCGGCCGACCGAAAGTGTCCAACCGAACTTCTTCCGCTTGTGAGCAAGATCACCACCAACCGGTCTTTCCCATCCGACAGATCGAGCAAACCACCATGGTCCGGCCCCTTCTACTTTTCAGCCACATCACCGATTGGAAACCGTCGCCCGTCGTCCATTAGATCCAACACCCAACCGCCAGAATCTCCTGTGCCACAGACCTCCATGCGATGCCTCCCACCGGAACTCCCCACCGAGCCGCCACCATTCACCGGAGCAAGGTCACGCCACCGTCTCCATATGCCGCCCGCATCGCTTCCCAGCAGGCACCCGAGCCTCCCCTGCATTACTCCCCAATCGCTGCCATGCCATAGTTCTGTACTGCTGCCAATCATCGGAATGAGCTGCGCCTCCCTCAACCCAAGCCGTCGCTTGCCTCCCCGCCAGATCGCTGATCCCTTGCAACTCTGTGTCGGCTCGTGAGTCCATCGTCGACGAGATCCCATTGGGATCGTGCCTTCCCCGATCGGGACCCCTATTCTAGGCATTCCACACAGTCATGAAGTCAAAGCCGGCCACCTAGGCCGACTTTAGGAAAAGCCTGAAAAAAAAGAGAAAATCGTGAAGAAAAAAAAAAGAAGGAAAAGAAAGAAAAAAAAAAGGAATAGAAAAAAAAAGAGGGGTTATTTGAATTAAAAAAGAGAAAATATAAAAAAAAAAGTTTCATTTGAATAAAAAATGGGAAAAAATTAATTAGTTTTGGTTTAGCCTAGCCTAGGGTCATTTCTTAATGACCAACGGTCCGATCTTCCTGGAATAATTATTGATTCGGGGTCCGTCCCATATCACTTTGCCGATCAGGGATCGGACTTAAGTGGGCTACACTAGAGCCTTTGCCAATCGGGGTCAGACATGAATGGGCTACACTATAAGCTTTGCTGATTGAGGTCGGACTTGAGCGGGCTGCCTTAGAGCCTTTGCCAATCGGGGATCGGACTTGAGTGGGCTATACTAGAGCCTTTTCCGATCGGGGTCGGACTTATGTGGGCTATACTATAGCCTTTGCCGATTGAAGTCGGACTTGAGTGGGCTGCCCTAGAGCCTTTGCCGATCAGGGATCAGACTTGAGTGGGTGTAATAGAGCCTTCACCGATCGGGGATCGCACTTGAGTGGGCTACACTAGAGCCTTTGTCGTTCGGGGTCGGACTTGAGTGGGCTGTCCTAGAGCCTTTGCCGATCGGGGATCGGACTTGAGTGGGCTACACTAGAGCCTTTGCCGATCGGTGTCGGACTTGAATGGGCTACACTAGAGCCTTTGTCGATCGGGATCAGACTTGAGTGGGCTGTACTAGAGCCTTTGTTGATCGAGGTTGGACTTCTTTGCAGAATAAATTGTTGTCTTTATTGATAATATTTGTGGAGGTTATCTACATTCCAAGGACGTGCCACTTACCGTCCGTCTTGATGCTCGAGTAGGTAAGTTCCGACCTGAATCACTTCGACTACTCGATAAGGGCCTTCCCTAGGGGAGAGCTTTTCTTGTTCAGTTGGCTTGGATATCTTTGACCTCCGCAAAACCAAGTCTCCGACCCGGAAGCTTCGAGCCTTGACTCGAGAATTAAAATATCTAGCCATTCTTTGATGATAGGTCGCCATCCTCAGGTCTGCTTGGAGTCGGGTCTTCTTGAGCAAGTCGAGGTCAGCCCTTCTCTACTCAAAATTGGCTGGTTCGATAAAATGATCGATCCGAATGGACTGCAAGGAGACTTCCACTGGTATGACCGTCTCGCTCCCGTAGGTGAGATTGAATGGAGTTTCCCCAATCACAGTGTGGGAGGTTGTCTGATAGGCCTAGAGTACTGAGTTAAGTTCTTCGACCCAGAGCACTTTGGCATCATTCAGTCGGGTCTTCAGGCCATGCAGAATCGTTTGATTAGTGACTTCGACCTCCCCGTTGGATTGGGGGTGTCTGACTGAAGTCAACGGTGGGAGATACGAAACTACTGACAGAAATTTTGGAACTTCGGATTGTCGAATTGCCGCCCGTTGTTGATGATGATTGCCTGCGATATTTTGAACTAATAGATGATGCAGTTCCAGACGAAGGTCTCCACCTTGGCTTCGGTATTTGTGCTAGTGGTTCAACTTCCATCCACTTGGTGAAATAGTCGATGGCTATAATTAAAAACTTCCATTATCCAGATGCTGGGGGAAATGGCCTAAGGATGTCCATTCCACACTGCGCGAATGACCAGGGGGCTGTCAGCGAGGTTAGCTGACTAGCCGGTCGTCTTTGAACATTGAAGTACCTCTGGCATGTGTTGCACCTTTTAACAAAGTCTGCAGCATCCTTCTGGATGGTTGGCCAGTAGTAGCCTTGTTGGATAATCTTGTAGGCTAAGGATCTACCTCCCAAGTGGTCGACATATATGCCTTCATGCACCTCTCTGAGTGCGTAATCGGCATTCGACGGTCCTAGGCACTTGAGTAGTGGTTGCGAAATGATCGCTTGTAGAGGGTTTGATCGAGGATGATGTACTTCGAGGCCGTCCAACTCACACACTTGGCTTCGGCCCTGTCTTCTGGCAGGGTTCCTTCATTGAGGAATGTGAGGATGGGGTCCATCCAACAAGCCTCTCGCTCCACCTGGTGGATTCGGGATGTCTCTTCAGCGATGCTTTGGCTTTGTAGGTGCTCCATGAAAGGTCGATCGAAGGGATCAGTGACGGCAGTGGCCAGCCATGACAAGGCATCCGCCCGAGAGTTTTGCACCCAGGGTATGTGGATGATCTCAAAAAACTTGAGTCGAGCCACAAGGTCTTGCACTTTACTCAAGTACATGGCCAAGGTCGGATCTCTGGCCTTGAATTCACCTCTCACCTGGTTGACTACCAGCTAGGAATCCGAGAGGACTCTGATTCGACTGATGTCCAGTTCATCAGCTATCCTCAGTCTTGTGAGGACGGATTCATACTCCACCTGGTTATTTGACACCTAAAATGTGAAGCGCAGGGCATATTCCAGGCTCTGTCCGTTGGGATCGGCCAGGATTAATCCTACTCCGCAACCAGCAAGGTTAGACGCCTCATCCACATGGAGTATCCAAGCGGGGTCTAACCCTACAGCAATATCATTCCCAGGTGTGTCGGCCATTTATAGAGGTGTTTCCTGTCTTCAGGTATACTTTACTATGAAGTCTGTGATCACCTGGGCCTTCATAGCTGACCGAGACTGGAAGGAGAAGTCAAATTTGCCAAGCTTGACGGCCCACTTAGCGAACCGACCCGAGATATCGGGGCTCCTAAGGATTGCCTTGAGAGGTTGATCGGTCAGGACAATGATTGGATGCGCTTGGAAGTAGGGTCGTAGTCGCTTGGCTGCTACAATTAGGGAGTAGTCAAGCTTGTACATCTTAGGATACCATATTTTGGCATCGTGGAGTACCTTGCTGATGTAATAGACCGGTCTTTGCTGGTTGTTCTCCATAATTCGGACAAGGATGGAGCTCATAGCCTCATCCGATGTGGATAGGTAAAAGTATAGGGTCTCTCCTTCCAAAGGCTTTGCAAGTAAGGGGGAGTCTTCATGTACGTCTTCAGTGCTTCGAAAGCTGACCGACATTTGTCGGTCCACTGGAAGCGATCTGACTGCTGCAACATTTTGAAGAAAAGGAGACACATTTCAGCTGATCTAGAAATGAAACGGCTGAGCGAGACTATCTAACCTGTGAGTTCTTGCACTTGCTTCTTGTTGGTTGGATGCCCCATATCGATGACGGCCTTGATTTTACCCGGATTGACCTTAATTCCTTGTTGGGTGACCAGAAAGTTGAGGAATTTTCCCGAGGTGACCCTGAAGGTACACTTGGTAGGATTGAGTTTCATCCGGTGGCACCTCAGGGCATCGAAGGACTCTTTTAAATCCTTGATATGGTTGGCTCTCCGGAGGCTCTTGACTATCATGTCGTCAACATACGCCTCCATATTTCTTCCAAGTTGCCCTTCGAAGACCCTGTTGATCAACTTCTGGAATGGGGCTCCGGCATTCTTTAGGCCGAAGGGTATCATTTTGTAGCAGTACAACCCTTCGTTAGTGATGAAGGCTATCTTTTTCTCGTCTTGGGTCCATACTGATCTGGTTATATCCGGAGAAGGCATCCATGAAGCTTAAAAGTTGATAACCAATAGTGGCATCCACCAGTTGGTCAATCTTTGGTAATGGGAAGCTATCCTTTGGGCAGGCCTTGTTAAGGTCAGTGTAGTCCACACATATCCTCCACTTTCCATTGGCCTTCCTCACCATCATGACATTCGCCAGCTAGTCAGGGTGGTGAGTTTCTTTGATGAAGTCAGCTTCGAGGAACTTCTTGACCTCCTCATCAACTGCCCTCTTTCTCTCAGGGGCGAAGTTCCTCTTCTTTTGTCGGACAGGCTTGTAGGTAGGGTCCACCTTAAGTCGATTGGATGACTTCCGATAGGATTCCTGGCATGTTGGATGTCGACCAGGTGAAGACGTCGGCATTGTCCCGTAGGAAGTTGACCAGCTCTGATTTGGCCTCCTCGCTAAGCATGCTACCAATCTGCAGGATCTTAGTAGGATCATCCTCCCTAAGAGGTACGAATGAAACCTCTCCGACCGGTTCTCCGCAACAATCGATTTTAGACTTGGGATCAAGTTGTTCCAAGGCAGAATGGTCTCGATTGTCTGTCCTGAATGGTTAAATATTGTCTGGCCATCTTACGATCCCCTCTCATCACTCCGACCCTGTCCGAGTCGGGAACTTCGCCAATAAGTGGTAAGTAGACACAATGGCTCGGAACTTGTTCAGGGCCGGTTGTCCCAAAATGGCATTGTAGGCTGATGTCATGCGGACGATCACAAAATTGAGGGAGAGGGTTTTTTGATAAGGCTCTGATATGATAGTTATGAGTAGAGTTATTTCTCCCTCTATACCAATGGAGTTCCCTTCGAACCTAGTCAACGGTGTTGGGGATTCTTGTAGCCTAGTTCTAAGTAGGTTCATTCTGACAAAAGCATCATACAACAAAACTTTAATGAAGCTTCCATTATCAATGAGGATCCTCCTTACATCATAATTGGCAATTACTGTCGACACAACAACGGGATCGTTCTCGAAGACCTGGGTCTCTAGGAGGTCTTCGTCAGAGAAACTAATTATATTAGAACCTCGAGGCCTCTTTGAGATATCTCGACCTCCCTCGTCCCCCTAGTCAGACCGGCGGTGGAGCATGTCAACATTTTCATCGGTGGGGCATTGGTTAGGCAGCTCCATTTCCTCCGGGAGGTTTCTGGTGGTGGAAGTTTCAGCCTAGCTCCTCTGGGGTCGGACATACTTATGCAGGTACCCCCGCCTAATCAAATCTTCAATCACGTCCTTCAATTGAAGGCAATCTTCTGTGCTGTCCCCGTGATCACGGAGGAACCAGCAATACTTATCCCTGCTCCTTGACATGGAGGGACTCCTCATCAGGCGAGACCTTTGCAGGAAGGTTTCCTTCTCTATTTTCATAAGGATTTTCTCCCTCGAGAGGGAGAGAGGTGTGTAAGTCTCGAGCCTCCTGTGAAAGTCCTTCGACTTAGGACTACAGTGCCAGGCCGAGTTGGTGCCATCGCTGGGAGGTCAGACTTCGGAGCCCTATCACTCCTCCTCTTGGGAGCCGACCTCCTTTCAGCCTGGCGTTGGCATGCCGCTTGTTCTTCTGTCAAGGCATATTTTTGGACCCGGGCCAGTAGTTCGGAGTAGCTTGTCAGGAACATTTTATCTAGTGAGAAAGTGAGCCTGGATGATCGCAGCCCCTTCTTGAAAGTCGACATAGCCATGTGCTCATTGAGGTCCGAGATCTTCATGGTCGTCAAAATAAATCGGGCCATGTATTTCCGGAGGGTTTCTTCTTCCTTTTGCTACACAAGGAAGAGGCGATTTGTGTTCCTCGGTGCCTGGCTGCAGGTCCTAAAATGGGATAAGAAAGAGTTTTTCCAGCTAGGGGAAGGAATGGATCATACTTGGTTGGATGGCAAAAAACCACATTCGAACCACCTTCTTGAGTGTTGCAGGGAAGGCAATGCAGTGGAGGACGTCGGAGGCACCCTGTACCATCATATGGGCCTTGTAAGTGTCCAAATGATCCAAAGGGTTGGTGGTGCCATTGTAAGCATCCACCTGGGAGATCTTGAAGTGATGGGGGATAGTTTTTTCCATAATTCTGACGAAGAATGGTGAGCGGGAGTCGTATGCCAGTGCTTCTTCTCCTTTTTGCCGGTCGACCAGTTCGACAATTTGCTCCTCCATGCATTGGAGCTTGCTGGTGTAGTCCCTCAAGTCTTCATTGCATCGCAGGTCATCGTCGGAGACCGAATCCACGGAAGAGTGCGAGGCGGACCTCACTCTTTTCCCGTTGGCATGAGTCCTCTACGACCTTCAGGGCTTCGGGGTCGCATGGGAGCGATGTCGAGGGACTCCTTGCTGTCGGCTTCCTTCGGCAGAGGTGGGTGACTAGTTCTGGACGCCGCGAGCGGCTGCTATCTGTCATTAGCCGCGTCTTGAAGGTTCTGAGTCGCGGCGGCAAAACTGTCGATGCAGTTCAGAAGGGTCTGGAACTACTGCTGTCCTAGAGTGATGGTAGGCTGGGCGGTGTCATGCTCCCTGAGAGGTTCTCCCGAGCTCGTCTAAGAGCAGCCTCTCATGTTGGAGATATTTTAGCTCTTCCCTTCACCATCGTCTTGTCTAGCGGTGGATCCCTCCTTTCGAAGAAGGAACACAAGGGCGAAAGTTTAAGGGGCCCCCATTCCTCTAGCACCAATCTGTTACTGCTGGATCTCCCAGACCGGGCTTCCTCGACCGGGCTTACTGGAGTGCGTGTCTTCCAGTTCTTGCAAAAAAGGTTCCACGGGCCGGTAGTATTCCAACGGGGGACACCCCGATGGCTAAGTCAGTAGGAGACTTGGAGCAACAGAATGGAGGAATCACAAAGAAGATAGCTCGTGGGGAAGGAGAGCCTGCTTACCTCGGGGTCCCCCTTTACCTTATATAGGAGCGGAACTTTACCAGAATCTGTTAGGGGCTAGGATGGAAATGGTCGATTTGTCCTTAGAGGAATCTCGATAGTGGCCAGGTGGCACCGGGAGAGAATGGCATCGTAGGATCTGTAGAGTAATGGCGCCGAGATGTCAGGGATCTATCGTAACGGAATTCTGGTACCAGCTGAAAGGGGCCGTCCAGGACCTCCGGGCCATCCTTGGAGCGGCCCATTTTGGATCAATATGAACCTGAGTGAAGCGGATCGATCGGACCTGGCCTGGTTCGGTGTGAGGCCGGGTATGTTTAACAACCTACATCTACTTTAAGCACCGTCTCTGCTCTGGAAAAAAAAAAGTTTCTTTGTTCCTCTCTAGAGCTTGTAGACTCAAGACGTACATACTCTCTACTAAGTCAATATCTAGAACTGGATAATTTCAATGTGGATGGATTTCTATCCATTGCTTTCAAGAGGTCAAAAAAAAGAAAAAAAGATCAATTATTGTTTTCTAAATTATTTACAAATTTATTCTCTTTTCTCGTTATGCTATGTTGAGCTTAGCAGCATGGTCAGGCCTATGTTAGTCCTTAACATGCTCAAAGTCCATAAAAGATCCAAATTATAGGTTTAAGTGTCCTATGTAATGATAAAATCCCGCTGGCTATTCAAATAGACTCACGTGTTTGATTGAAATTGTATCCCTTTTTTTTTTAAAGTTCTTAGAAGCATAGAAACAACTAAAATCAAAGGAATATGCTTCGAAAAAAAGTTTTCAATTTTGATTTTTTTGCTCAAAAAAAGGTTTCACATAATTCTATATAACTTATAAATGTTTTTACTTCTTAAGAGTCTAAAACCGAAAAATAAGACATGAAAAGGTTGTAATTCCTTTTCTCTTGTGATAAAATGCAACAGTAGTAATTATCTACAAATGCAAAAGTAATTATATTTGCCTTTTGATTTATATCTAATCATATATTAACTATTACTCTATCTAGAAAATATTTTTTAAGTTCATGATTTTTGTGACTTGGGACATGTTATTGTACTTTTACTATTGTCTACTGCATTTTTGTACTCCCTCTCTTCTTCTTCTTTTTTTTTGGTGGGTGGGGGGTGTGGTGTAGAAGATGTACCCTCTCTTTAAGAGCAAGAACTGTAAGAATAATGTTATATAAAATTATATTTACAGGGTGACACTTGTAGGTGTTGATTCCAAAATGGCAATGGTAAACCTACTTATATATAATCATATTTGTATGTTATAGAAATTTTATGTCAATACGGACATGATTTTTTTTTTTATTTTTTAAACAAGAACATGAACTCATGATAATCCATATCTACAAAGAGGATAACATGCCATTGAACAATGCTTCAGATCTCACCATCAATATATTTTGAATGTCTATTTTTCTTACTGCTCTTAGAGACCATGTTGCAACGAATATTTTGGGTTGACCTATCTCGTTCCATCCACGAAGAAAAAAAATAACACCATCATCATCATCGGCAAGTGCAGCGCCGAGTTCATCTCAGACTCGCACTATTACTTTCAAATCCCTTACAATTTTAAAATTTACATTAATCTTAAGCTTTTACCAATTCGCTCTTCGTCTGGGCTCTCTTGGAGACACCTTGTATCTGTCACGCAGGCGGATGGTGATGGAGGGAACGAAGGCGGAGGTGGGGACTTTGGAATCGTCGCTCCTCCAAATCGTTCAGGAACATCAACGGAGATCCATTCGGATCCGAGATCAAACAGGTCAGTTCTAGGGTTTCTCTTCCCCAGATTCCCAAAACCCTATCTCCACCTTCTCGAGTGATTTAATTATCTTGCCTGATCTAGATATATGTTCCCATTCTTGTATGCCTCTTTTAGGCCGTTGACGAATGATTTCTGCTTTGATTTTGAATTTGAGAAAGAAAATGATGGAAAATACGAGGCAATATGAAATCTTGATGAGGGAAAATCTGGAACCCTAATCTCAAAAGTGTAAAAGGAAATCGGGATCCCTTATTAGGGTTTTGAATGTACTGTTGTTGTAGAACTCATTGTAAAGAATATGTTTTTGGCTTGTCCTGTGGGATCCTGAAAGTCTCTTAGTATGGTAGATCTATACCGAGTAATTATCGTGATGGAAAGAAAACATCATAGTTATCAGATATTTCGTTTAACTTTTTAAGTTAATTCTATTATATCCTTTTTAATGCGGTTATATGGCTCGATATGGCGTGGCTTTAGCTAGAAATTGGTGGATAGGTCTTCTTTGGGCCCTAAAATCAGGTCCATACTTTTATCCAAGTGAGATTTTGGTCTAGCAAAATTTAGTTGCCAGAATTGGGAGCCGTTGCAGTTTCAGGGTGGTGAATATTATAAATTTACTTTCAGTAAGGAAGCGCTTAGGAAGCAGATGCGGGTTCAATGTCCTTATTGGAAGATTCTAAAACAGGTGCATTGCTCAGGTAGAAGATTCTGGCTAGTAAGAACAAATATTATGAATATGTATGGGTATGAGTAGCAATGCTTAAAAGCATCAGGTCTAGCCTGTGGGATTAGTTTCATCCTAAATCCAACCAAGCAAGTATGTGGGCCTGAGACTAAAACTGATTAGGAATACATTGAGTCATGGAAATTTGGATCCAGCTTGACGTATGATGCCTATGTTTGCACTCAAAGAGGCTTGATGTGAAGGCTCAGGCAAAGGGGGCCATCAATAATTTTGTGGGAGGAACAGACACTGTGAGGCTAAAGTTTAGTTTATGTACTCATTTAATCTTTTAATGTGTACTGAGAACCAGTACCAATGTCAAGTGAGTGGAAAAAGGAAAGAAGCATTAGTTTGTCAGGACTCAGAATCAAGCTCATAATGCTTATCAAACGTTAGTAAAAGCTCATGTGACCGACACTTACTAGTCAAGGTCGAATATGATTTTGATACACATGTTGGGACCCATACTTTTGCCATGTAAATAATTGCATGTAAGTAAATATGAAGCTATACATCAACCAGTAGATCTTTACATTCCAAACATCATGTTGTATTTAGATATCCCGAAAGGCCTATTAGTTAGTAGATATTAGAGACTTTTACTTATTAACCATGTATCTACTTGGTTTCTCAACAGAATTATCTTCTACTAATTTTTAAAACCTTAGTGAGAATTTGTAGCCTGTTGGGAAGTTTTTCCCTTGACAAAAGTTCTGATCTTATTGCAATTTGAAGGTATGGAAACAAATAATGTGAAAGCTTGTTGGACGGGAATTTTGAATTCCTAATGAATTAGTTTACATGGTGAGGCTAGATGCATTAAGTGTTACTTTTAGACATGCATAATTTGTCTTTTGCCCTTTTTTTTTTGAATTGATTATCTAGATGGCATTCTTGTGTCTCTTGGGATTAAAACAAAAAAAATGATAGTTCAGAACTTTTTTTTTTTTTATCTCTCTACTTTAGGTGCGGGACTTACATTATATGTAGTTTTTTAATATGGTATATTGGCCATTTAATAATATGCCATGGCTTGGATCCATTTTACTGTGCTCCATGGCTCAGAGAAATGTCTTCCATTGTTGGGATGTTGTACTATTAGTACAAAATGTTTTGTGGGCTATGTAAATTTAGAACCGACACCCATTATACGTGATCATCGTTTGGACTTTGGAGTAATTTAAACCAGTAAAAAACTTGTTGATTCTTGTTTAATTATCAATGACTAAGTTGGTTTTTTATATATCTGACAATTTACTCAAAAGATAACAAGTGATCAATCAATTGAAAGTGACATTGATGTGTCCGGTTTCTAGGATTCATTTCAATGCACTTTATGCTATCATGAATCTAAGATGTTATCTGATAGAAGGTGCTGCTACTAAAGTTCTGACTTCTCTTATCAGTAAATCTATTTGAAAATCTTAACAGATCATATAACTAATGTCAGTGCAGGAGAATGCAATAGTGCAATTCTTACTGAAATGTACTTTGCTTTTTGTGCCCACAGATAAAGCAAAGAGGGACGCTTTAAGATCTGCAGCACATGTTTCTGAACTTCTGGTTGACACTGTCAATGGAGGAGTTCAAGAATCCTTCATCAACGAGAAGCGTATTGAACTTGAAATACGAGCATTAGTTACTACAATCATGCGCTATAAGAAGCAAACAAATCAATGGCTGGCTGCTTCCCATGGATTGAATACTATTTTAAAGGTTTGCTCAATAGTACGACCTGTAGTGCGTTCTCCATATAAGCACTTTATATCAACATTTTGGGGTTCATTGGAACTCTCCATCTAGCAATACTCATAAAAATTAATTTGGTGAATATAAGTTATTTCTGCAAAAGGAGCACTCTCACTGTAAATGCCCAAAAAAAAAAACAAAGGAAAACATAGGAGACTCATTTAACTTTTGTCTAAAAGGTTTTCTGTGCATTTAATTGTCCTTTTTCAGCCAGCATGTTTTTAATTATGGTTACCTGTTGCTTCATCATAATGTTTCCAATTTGTAGAATCTTCTTTCTCCTGTTTGCCTGTTTCAGTTCATGTAATGATTTAATAAAATCTTATATCTAATTCATTTTTATTTACTCTTATTTCTTAGTAAATATTTTCTTTTCCCATGTGCCTTATCACTTCCATTTACACAATGTTTCCAGTGAAAATGAGCGTTGGCAAGTCTTTGAGTTATATATTTCTTTCTTTTCTAGTATCTAGTACTGTCGGTGAGATGAAATGGGATGGAGTCATCACCCTTTTTTCTATTAAGAAGAAAAGGATAGGAAGAACTAGCTAAAATATATTTTCTCATGCCTATCTTAAATTTAGGGAATAATTGGCAGACCTACCCATCTTTGGAGTATTAGTTATTTGGATGTAACTGCAGCGGCAATCAGTTTGGGACTGTAGGATTCCACTTATATAGTATGTCTATAAAAAATAATATATTTGATAAGATCACAAGCGACAAACTCTTTATTTAAATTCGCAGCATCTTCCACATGTTGTCAGTTGGAGCCAATCATTATTGCCTGTGCTTATATGCAGCTCAAACAGTGGGCTGAGTAAATTTCATGTTGCATTACTTTGTCAGCATCCAGTGAAACTGAAAATTGAACAGGGATGATAGGTTTTACCCCTTTTTTTTGCTCTTCTTTTTTTTTTTTGTTTGGGGGGTGGGTGGGGGGTATTTGAGTTGCAGGAGATTGGAGACTTTGAGAACTGGATGAAAATAATGGACTTTGATTGTAAAAGCATCAATGCTGCAATTCGCAACATTCATCGGACATGAGTGCATGCACCAGACCACAGGGGCCATTACCTTCACCCAATCAATCTTGTGAATTCCCTTGGAGCATGTCATGCTGAATTTTGGTTTTTTGAAAACCATTCTTGGCCATGCTTTTGAAAACCATTCTTGGTTGAGCTTTCCTCTGGTACGTCCACAACATCTATTAATGAAGACAAGCTAAAAGTGGAAGTGCTTAAATTATTTGCAGTCAATTAGAGAGTATCATAGTGGTTGTATCATGAAAATGATCTTGGTGTAGTAACCAAGCTTAGTATTTACTTCAATTGATGTACCATCAACATGTTGATCATATTGTCTGAAACAAACATGCTATTGTTCTTTTCTCTCATGTACTCTAGCAATTGTATAATTTACCAGTCGGATTTGGCAGTCCCAGATATACATTTAGTTGATAGTATTGTAAATTATGTGTTAATATATCTTTAAGAGATTCTTCTGTTTACACTGTCGCATCGTAATGCTAGCAACCATCCCAAGTCTTACCGGAGGAATGCGGACGGATATCAGGTACCGCGCTCAATTACGAACAGCCGGACAGAATTCAGTGTTAAGCAGAATCAAAGATGTACAAAGGATATAATGGATATAATGGCCGTGTTGTTGATTAGGAAACGAGGCAAAGATAATTCGTAATGATGATACCAGATCTGTCACGTTCTGCGGAATCTCATCCTGCAACGTTCATATTTCTTGCAGTAATTATTTTAACAATTCTATATGGCAGCAACGCCCACCTTGTTGATATGCTTAGGATTAATTGCCTTGTGTCACGTGGCACCTCGCAGCATGAGCATCTAATGATCGTTTTGTTGGAGGGAGCAATGAAATGTTTGGGTTACCGAGAAAACGAATGGGATCTTATGTTGCTCGACCCAGTGAGCTCCGTGCACGACGATGGTAGTATGAGCACACACTTGAGGAGAGACAGGTATATATCTACATGAAGATCTAACTGGGAGACGATTTCAGATACTTTTATGTTAATAATAAATAATAATAATAATAATAATTCAACTCAATCTCCTGCTGTCTGTTATCATGGAAGGGGCTGGACATATACAGCTTGATCTAGTCCAATCACCTGCCATTGCATGATCCATGGATCATGGATGGCAGGTGATACGACCTGAACCAGATCAGAACCTTTCAATTCAAACATGAAACGATAAGATCCGGACTTAGAATATGGATGCACCAATCTAAACCGGAGTGATCCACCAATCCAAACTGATAGAGATGATTTAAACCGCATCCCTTTCTTTAAATAGTGATTTAACGTGCAAGATTTACTTAAATTATGAGATAATCGGAATCTTCTTAAATTGGTATTCCCCCGAAAAACTTCTTTAATCAATCTTGGATGCTTATTGAACCTTTCTCGGTGGATGATACAATTTCAAGAGAGGTCAGGCCTAAAACTTCTAGCCGGGAATTTAAAATCAACCAACAACGTTTTTTTTTTTTTTTTTTTTTTTTTTTTTTAATGATAATGGGAGGGAGATCCACCCGATAACTTATTAAAATCAACCAACAACGTGAGGTAAAATAAACATACCCGATCCACTAGTATCGTCAGTGGTACCGGTGGGTAAGTCTTAAAATCTTGGTTTGGACCACGTTACGTGCCGACCGAGTGCAAGGCCTAACATTTCCCTGGGTTTTTAAGTCAAGGAAAAGTGCAAGTAGTTCGATCACTTCCCTGGGTTCAGCCAGGGAAAGACAAACAGCACAAATTAAATTTCCAACAACAGAGCCTTATTTCTTTTATAGTTTCATTACCGTTACAAGACCTCAAGGACAAACACACGCTGAATAAGAGGAGGGGAACTTGACCCTTCTCTTAGGTGTTGTTACACACTTAAATATAGACTTCTCTTTTAGATGTAAAAGATATAGACTTCTTAGTTGATCTTCCTACAGTTTGTCCTGATCTCCCCACTGGTACCGGTGAGGGGACTGATGTTCCCATATTCACCATGGCAGCAGCAAAGTCACCGTAAAACTTGGCAAGGTTATTAACGTAGGTGGTGACTTGGGAATCGGTTGAGCCACCATTATAGAGCTGCTGGTCTGAGTGGAGGAGGCCCTTCTTGTTCACCAGATCCTTGTAGTAGTAGTTGTCGACGATGGTGGGAGTGATGGCATCGAGAGGGGAGAGGTTGTCGTCACCACCGGAGCTCGGGCAGTTGGATTGTAAGGAGGTGGCCAAGGATGCGTCGATGTTGGTCTCGTTATAGATTCGGGTCCGGAACACGATGCACCTGGCCTGCCCTATGGTGTGTGCCCCTGCCAAAAACCACATGTAAGCTATAGGGGAAGAAGAAGAAGAAGAAGAAGAGTGGCTATATTTTTGGCAATCTGGAGCTCATATTTGTAAATTAATATAAGAATGGGTCAGGCCGGCCTGCTAACCCTCTGACAACCACCAAAGTTGTTGAAAAATATGCCAACTTTCTGATAGGTGATTTTTGTGTTTCTCGGTTGTTTTCCGAGCTTCTAAAAAATTTTTTTTTTACCACCGGTGAGTGGTGCAGTTGGTTGTGAGACTTTTTTCATGACCAACTAGCAAGGATTCGAGTATTGATTTAGATATATTCGACGAGAAAGAATGTCCGGAAATAAATAAAAAAAATAATTCAAAAATTAAATTAAAAAAAATTAATAAATAATCCTGGAGTTCCTACTCATCTTCGGGTGGGATATATATAATAAATTCAAATCCGTTCACTCGGCTGACACCAATGATAATCAGATTGACGTACTCACCTTCGGATAGGGAACGGCTGCGAAAAAATTAATATGGCCACGTCCGGGGTCTAACTCCTCTCTCCCCTTTCTTCTATCAAAAAAATTTTTTTTTTTTTTTTGGAATGATAATTACGGGAGGGAATGGTTATCGACCTTTTATCACTATTTCAAAGTGAGGAAACTTCTAAAGGCGAAGGAAGAAAAATGGAACTTATTTAATCATTATGTACAGGGATTAGCAGTACTCATGTACAGGTGCAACTTTCCAAAAACTTTAACTACCATGGACAAAATATGCTGGTAAAAATGACCATGTGCCAAGTCTTAAAATAATGGCCCATGAGATTTAAGATTGCAACTCAAACCTAACTGAATTTAATGTGCAGGTCGGTGGGACCTGACCCATATCCAACCTACAAATATAATTAATTCCCCAGAGGTGCAACCATCAAGAACCTCAAGCTATCTGACAAGTAGACCTCTAAGAAATATATTTTTAAGATGTTGATGACAGTTTGGAGCAAATAGGTGGCACATAGGCATGCAAAAATTACCTGAGAGGGCTACCATATCTGTGGTACCGAGACCCTTCTTAGAGAAGGCTGAAATCAGAGTACTTAGATCCGAAATTGGGCTGGGGATATCGCTGTTTGCTGCACTAAAGCTTGCAGTTGTTGCATCCCTCCTTCCTAGTTGCACGGTCATGAAGGCCCTCCCAACTGCCATGAAAAATTTCCACCAGTTTCTTGTCTTTAGCCACATATCATTATTTAATCTAAAGCTGACAACTAATTAATTGAGGGCACACTTATTGAAACATAGAGAAGTGAAAGATAAGCCTTCAAATCTTCTGTATTGAAGTACAGAGAAGAGAGAAAAATTTTAATCAAAAGAAAAAAAAAAAAAAAAATCTTCTGTATTTGATTCAGGAGAGTTGATCGGTACTTACCGCAACCACGGAGTCGCGGGCGGCCACGGCAAGAATGTCAGCGCATGACACGACTTGCTTACATATGGCCTCGACCTGGGATTTGATCGTGTCGATCACCTCAAAACCTCTAACAGAGTTATTGTTGGGACCTGCAGTCTTCTCGCCAGTAAAGCTTGGAGTGTCATCCAACAGAATGGATCCATCACAACCCTGTAATTATCACAGCAAACAACAACGCTAGTTAGAATTAATGACCTATTTCAGCTTCGTTAACTAAATGACACGATGATCAATAAATGGGTTGGTTATATATTAAAGGATGAGATGAGGAGGAGTACATGCAACCAAAGAGCACTTGGATATATAGAGTGTGGTGGTGCAGAAGCAGAATTATATACATGAAGATGGCTTTTTATTCTGGAATTTTAATATAGTAAATGCTTTATTTAGTATATATATCTGCATGACCGAAAGAAAGAATAGAATAACCCTTCGTTCTCATTTAGCTAGCTACCGTAGCCCAACACATATAAGCTGGCCAGCATATGGTGCAAGCTAAAGTAACGTATAACTGACAATTCTCACCATCTCTCAACATCACTTTTTATATATATATATATATTTGATGGAATTCAACATCATCATGACTTTTGTAAGCTTTTTACTTCATTACACCTAAAGATATGGATAAGAAGTAGTACGAAGCAAAGATAAATGCATAAAGCTTCCCTTCAGAGATGCATGAAGAATAATACTCAATCTTATGAACCTTCACCGATTTTTATTTATAGCACCGGTAGTGCAATAGCTTAGCCATGGAACAAGGAATACAGGATTGCAAAGCAGTCACGACATGAAAGATTTCATGTTGAACCTGACTGTAGATACTAAAAAGCTTCATGAAGAAGGTGTGAAATCCACGAGTCGTGTCTGTTGGTCGACCTCGTGTTTTAGAGTGTATAGCTACTTACATGTCCATGATCTATTTGTTCGCCTACTGTACGTGGGATCTTTCTTTCTCTAGAAGGCAGGGTTGTATCTATTTCATTTCTATCATTCTCTGATTTGATAAAAAAAAAAAACAAGAAGAACATCTACTGGCTATCAAGATGGAAGTTCGGTAATCATACCCTAAAAAAGATGTAAAAAAAGGGCTAGCAATGTATAAAGTAATTATTGATGGTAAAAAAGATGGGATATATAAGTGTGATTTTTTTTAATTAACACTTGCATTAACAAAGCAATCATGGAAATGGAGCCGGAGCAGCGATGCTCCCATGCGGCGCTCTTTGAACACTGCAGCCCTGACCGCGTTCTGGATGGGTATAGAGCTCCGGGGCATGATGTCTCGTAGAACGTTGGTGACAGCTTGCGCTGAAGCAAATGCAGCAAAGAAGAAGAACGCCAGAGAGTAAAGCATCGCATGCATGGAAACCATTGTTAAACAAGCTAATAAGAACAGGGACTTAATTAGAGAGGATGGAAAGAAACGTTGGGTTATCATGGGTATTTATAGGCATGCAAAGTTGTATGGCCAGCCACCCCATGGCATGCCTTCGAGTATAATTATCGGGCGCACCATGTTGCATATAGCCACCCCATGGCATGCCTTTGAATATTCTTGGGTGCACCATGTTGCATTAAACTAAGGTTGGGTGGTCAAAGTCCGAACGCATGAAGGGCGGAGCAAGAGCACGCCTAAACTTGATTCCTCCATGTACTGGTGGTTCGGTCCTCTATATCCAATTCACCTACGCCAGGCTACAAGGATGACCAGAAGTACCATCCAAATTATTAAATATCCTCGATACAAGCCCATGGACCACTCCATGGGGGTTCTATCCACTAGCAAAATTAGTCAATCTCATCGATGCATGGAACCGAAATCTCATACATTAGGAATGTAGATGTGCTGTTATTCTATGCGAGGATATCTTATCCGTGTTATATGTAAACACATCGATCTTGATACTAGATCGATAGCATCATGGTGCTATTCTAGTACATGGGTGTGTATACACTAGCAATCAACATCGCAACTTTATAATTAGGAGCAAGGCGATCATTCTATATCCACAAGTAATTCACTTCCTGTTCCATCATGGATCAAATGGATATATGTAGTAGAAGAGTATACAGAAGTTCGGATACAGAGATTGAAGATAAAATATATATCCTTGCTTCGCATTATTGATGAATTTGGGGTACCATGAAGTATTGTCTTGATTTGTTATCGTCGCATGTGCTTATATGGATGATGTTGGTAGGTCTAACTCAACAAAATAACTAGAATCACCTTGGTCAACAAATTTTTCAGTATCCAATCGGGCATCATTAATAGCAAGGTCTCTTTAGTTCTTTTGGTTTGAATCGTATTCTTGGACATCAATTTATGTTTCTACCTAATTCTTTTGTTTACTGTTAAAGTACCGTTCTTGCTGGGGTTTATCATGTCAGTGGGATAGTCCCGTCCTTGGTTAATAATCAACAGAGATCTTAGAAAGTCATAGGAATTAATACATTAGTTAATCTGGAAATGGGGGTGGTTGATTTAAGAGACCATGCCACTAGGGGGATTTTGATAAGGTGTGAAAGGTGACCTAATAGAATCTAATCTGGTCAATGAATTAGGCACTGCTTTCCAACCTGGCCTAGCTAGCTGTATGTCACATATGACTAATGTTTGTTTATTCCCCACTAGAAACCTTTCTCATGCAAGTCCAAATCAGTTGCTATATTTTTTTCAAATAATGGTACTCAAACTTCTCCATTATAATGTTGAAGATTAACCATTCCCCCCATCTAATTAAGTAACCGAGCAAGTTGGGTTTTGCCCATCGACATGGATCAACGTATAAAAAGTTAATACATGCATGAAAGGGTCTTTTATATGGATAACGAATATATTTGACTGGAGTGTCTCTTTATGCCTCCAATTTCTTGACTCTCGTGACTTCACATACTAGATATTGCTTGCTAGCTAGCCTCCTCTTCGTGTCACAACTTCATGCGGGGACCAACCGCATGGATGATCATGTATTTGTTTCTTATCGAGGGTGGGAAGATTAACATCATTCTGCTAATTAGGCTCATTTTAGTTTAAAATGAGGGAAAGTGCCCCTCATATATAACCCATCCACCACTCTCCCCTGAACATAATGTCTTTTCAAACTTTATAAATTTTTAAAAAATCTTATTTTTATTTTTAAAATTTTTTTTTTTTAAAAAAAAAAAAAATCCTCGACTTCATTTTTGTGCTCGAATTCAATCGTGGGCGAGAGTTTAATTTGGTGTCTTTTTTATTTTCATTTTTGCCTCGTTACTTTTCTGATATTTTACTGCCAAGTTTTTTCCGAGGACAAGAATATATTGTGCTGTTAGTGGCCGTGCCTTCTTTTGTAATCTGCCACCGCAGCCTGCACTAGCTAAGTTAGCAACGGGCCACGATATCAAGCCTTAACCTTGCCACCCTTTGACATCCGAGGACAAGGGGCCAATAATGGTTTCCTTTAGTCCTTGGGAGAGACGTGGGGTAGTTGGCTGTAGCTAATGGCACTTTATAGGAAAGTCTTCGGCCCCTCCATTTTGATGATGGTAAAAGACTTGGTGGGAAACCTCCACCTTCAGCTTCCAGATGCTCTTTATCAGAAAGTAGAATCCAGAAAGAACAAAAAAATATCATACAGGCCAGGGCAGGCACCAAAAAAAATATCATAGGGATGAGATTTTATTTTTTATTTTATTATTATTTTAATATTTATTATTAAATATAATATTTAATATATAATCTAATTATTATTTAATTATATTTAATTTTTAGGATCAATCATATATATATATATATATATATTGATTATAATTCAATTAATTAAGAAAAACTATTCATGATAAAACCGATCTTATTGATCAAACAGGACTGGAATAAAATTCTAACTGAAATAATCTTCTGATGAAAGAGTGTTAGAATATAGCTTTAAACATTATGAATATAATTATAGAAATGATAAAATACTTACAATAAATCGAAGAATCAAATCAAACCTGGAAGTATGCGAGGCACTGTCATAAGACATATTTTCATCCTTCATGTAGAAATTATCTGAAACACTATCCCAAGATACGATCGGGATTCCTCCGCTTGCGAGCACGATCATGGAAGAGGTTGATGGAGAGTCTTTCAGTTTCCAGTAAAATAATTTTGAAACAACAAAGATTTAAAAAGAGAAATACTAAAGAAAAAGAAAAGAGAGCATGAAACATAAAACAAAATCCATATCTTTAGGCCTCTAAAATGAACTTTTTATAACCATCCAAAATTTGATCGCTTGAGTTTTTATTGGTCTATTAAAGTCTAATTAGAAGTTCAATTATCAGAAAATTAAAAGTCCAATAATAAAAAGCATAAAAGTCAAATAATTAAAACTCCAACGATTAAATCATTAAATATTTTATTGGTTAAATCATTAAAAACTTTAATGATCAAATAATTAAAAATAAAATGGTAAATAATTAAAATTAAAACAGTCAAATAATTAATTGGTAGGTGAAAAAATTTTAGATTTTTCCAACAATCCATCTCAAAATTTAAAATTTCTAAAAAATAGTAAATATAGGTTTCTAGATTCCTATACTATACAATCGGTAAAGTAACTTTAATCTACTTAGTATGAATAGTTTTTATCTGAAAGAATCAGAGTGAACCAGATCTTGAACTATGTTTCTTTAACCAATATTTCAACTACCATACACAGTATAGAATTCTCCATTATAAGTCCGTGCATTAATGGCCTATCTTAATTTTCTTGAGAGCTTCTAAAGATTGCAAATATCTCTAACCGTGGCCATGTATGGATACTCTTACAGGTAAGCTCCTCCAAAGATGTATATAGTATCATATCTCAGAAATACTTCTCGGATCTTATTCAAAGGTAAACTCTTCCTAACCACTACATAGGAGTAATCACCATAAGGATAGAATAGGATCTATGATTTCTATATCAAATAAATCACATGTAGTCCCTGACCAACCAATCAACTTGTTATTACCATATTGAACCTCCTTCAAGGAATCTCCTATCACAGCGATTGATTTTCACTGCTAGAAGGTTCTTCATAGGTTAAGTCTCATCCCCCTCGATAACTTTAGGATCTTAATCCTATTTAAACTTTTAGTAAGACATACTGATATAAAATTTTTTATTACAAGTTGTAAGATACATCATAACTTATAGTTATGGTAATAAAGATATGCAAAACTAGATATAAATAACTTGATGATCAATTTTACATGAAATTAACATATTAAAATTCAAGAAATTTAAATAATAAATATTGCAATGATTATCATATCTCTTTTGTGACTGTATAATTATATATCTATGAGCAACCTTTAAAAATAATTGATGTCAAATAAATTAGCGTTAAGCAAATCCAAACTATTCTATTATTGTATAATCTAAGACAAATAGTTGAATATTTTATTTGGAATATCTAAAATTTGGAATAATATACTTAGCTCCAACTATAAATATTATGTTGCCACTTTACAAAATAACCAGCTCAATTACGGTCATCATCATAAAAGTCATTTATATTGAAAGCAAAAATAGTTGTCTAATTAATAACCTGATCCTCGTACCCTCATGAAAGAATAACAAATGCAAGAATTATCCTAAGTTTCTTGCTACATAGCCTTGTTATGGTAGATTAGAAGAATTTGTCTAAATAATGATATTACGTAAAGCCTCTTATGCGGATGATTTGAGTATCCAATTTAATATTGTAACTATTTCATACAAAAACTACTTATTAAAAGCATAAAGAAATAACTGTTGAGGCGGTAGCCCGGTTCGTAGGGGCTTTGCCTCGCCACCAACCGGTCTCGAGTTCGAGATTTGATCCCGTGGATGACTCAATTAAATCCAGGAATTTCCTGAAGCCCTAAATCGTTGGTGTGAGTGAGAAGTCAGGGAAGCCCCATTCCGCCTTTGGTGTGGGGACGGCCCATTCTACCAGTCGATGTTTTAGTGGTGTCAGGTTGACGTACTCACCGTATGCGATCTTGAATCAGACATTGCCTGGCGGGGCGAGGGGCCTGAGGGGGTAGCTACACCGGATTTATCCCTCTCATCCCTTTTTCTCTACCAAAAAAAAAAAGCATAAAGAAACTCAATAAGCTCCTAAGATGAATAATTCAATCAAACAATCAATTAAATCAAGAAAATCCTACATGAGAAAGCAAACAGGAAATAATTCTAGCTAAGAAAAAGAATCAAACAATATTAAAATATAGACGGTGATTACTTAAAATATCAAAGTTTAGATGGCAGTTTTGTCAAAAATGTAGCATGGTTAATATGCTACACTTGCATGCTATAATCCAAATCCATTCTTATTGACATATAATAAAAGTGCTATGGAACTAAAATTCTTTAATATTACATAATAGGTAGGAAGCTTCCGAAAATAAAGTTGTAATTGTAGTGTAAACGAGGGCAATGATGTTAAGAAAGCAAAATTTTAGAACAGTGGCTCACAAAACAAACAGCCTGTCAATAATAAATTCTTTACCTTTATGAGTAAAAAATATATCAGTGAAATGTCCAATGAACAATAACGTTCAGCTATAATTTTTTTAAATCTCTTATAATCATGGTGTCCAAAAATAACATTAGTATTATTTTTTCAAAGATCTACTTGTATATTCCCTAGAAGTTAGTGAAATTATTGATGAAGAATAAGAATATAAGAAGATCCATGTAGCATAGACTAAATTAGTTATTTAGAAGAATATGAGCAATAAAATTATAAAGAATACTATCAAATATAAAATTTCCTATCAAGAAGAACAGAATGATGCAATAGTAAATAACCTAATTCAAATAATATATTTACCCCACACACCGAAAAAACTAATATAAGTCATATTAAAGAATTTCCCTATCATCAAGCCATATTATCAAAATGTAGTCTATCCCAGTCACCTGATTAGATTGATTAAATCAAATCTACTAAAGTGAAACAAGATCCATAAATAATTAAAGTCTTTATTATCGAATATGCTTGAAAAAAGATTCTTTAATCACAATCTTCAAATATGCCTTGGATCGTTAGAACATGACTTTAAAAATTATGGATATGATTAAAGAAATGGCAAAATACTTACAAAAATTAAAGAATCAATCAAGCTTGGAAGCATGTGAGGCACTATTTTAAAGTATATTTCCATACTTCGTACAGAAATTATTGAAACACTATCTTAAGATACGACCGAGATTCCTTCATCTATGAGCACGATTATGGATGAAGTTGATGAAGACTCTTTCAGCACCTAGTAAAATAACTTTGAAACAAGAAAAACTTGAAGGAGAAAATATTAAGGAAAAAGAAAATAGTATGAAACATGAAACAAAATTCATATCTTTAGGCCTCTAAGATGGTCTTTTATAGCCATCCAAAATCTGACCGTTTGGATTTTTATTGATCTATTTAAGCCTGATTAGGAGTCCAACGATCAGAAAATTAAAAATCTAATAATTAAAAGTATAACGGTCAAATAATTAAAACTTTAATGGTCAAATCATTAATAATTCTAATGATCAAATAATTAAAAACTTCAATGATCAAATAATTAAAATCAAAATGATCAAATAATTAAAAATAAAATAGTCAAATAATAATTTATTGGTGAAAAAAATTTAGATTTTTTTAATAAAGAGATATATGCAAGTATAAATATAGAGGTAATCTAGTCCCTTTTCTCCAACTCTCATAATAATAATGAATGGTTCTCCATCATCTCCATCACATAGAAAGGAAGAGGATGATGAGATGAGAGAGAGACTAATCACCTCGTGATGAAGAAATGATATCTCAAGACTACACGGTCTACAGATTGAAACAACAGTGCAAGGTATGTCTTTCATGATTTATGATTTTGTATGTATAAAAAGTATTATCTAAGCTAAAAATTAAAGATTTTTACAATATACGGTATCAGAGTATGGATTCATGCTTATGTTTATGCAAAATTAAGATAAATTTTAGTTTAATTTTAAAATATTAAAAATATTTTTATATTTTGAAATTAAATTAAAGTTTAAAAAATTAGTTTTAATTTTCTTATAAAAATAAAATAAAATAAAATTCTTCCCGTGGGAAGATCCCAGTTCCCGCTCCCATTTGGCCACCTGCTAGATGATCCATCATCGGGCCACCGTGCTAAAACCCATCATGTTATTATATTATTTGTTTATTTATTTAAATATAATTAAATAAATAAATAAAAAGAGAGAGAAACCGGTGGTCTTCAAGAATCTCCTTTCTATCAAACATTGAATCGGTCTCCCTCTCTCATCGGTGACTAGTGGACCGTCGGCAATGCCACGATGCACCGTCGCGCAGGTTTCCTCTCGTTGGGAAATGTGTCCCAAAGCCAATTTCTACTGTAACAGTTGTACATTTGACGTAATTGTATATGAATTATATTATTGAATAAATGTTTATTCTGGCAGTTCATCACTATTTCATCTTTCTGTAATGAGTTCTTGAGTGATGAAGTCCTTAGGACTATTTGTATTGTGATAGAGAGGATATATCATATAGTCCTAAAATTATTCGCGACCAAATGATACACTTATTTCAGGATGATAGTATATCAAGTATAGATCGTTGTGTGCCATAGTCGTTGGTTGTCCTCTTAACCAAGGAGTGTGGAGACACTGGTATAGCATGCAGATGTTGTGTTTGACATTTCATCGACATGACCCGTCTGTACTTTTTTCTGCCTAGAGTTTTGATATGGACGTAGTTGTCCCTCAGACATGAGATCGTCATGGTAGCTTACGAGCAACTCACTGTACTTTGTTACTAGACTATCTGGATTTCTAATCCAGGGACAGAAGGTTTCTGGGTACAGTTAAGTACTCATGTAGCAGTGATCGGATCAAGATGGGATTGACCCTTCCAAAGTATTGGAGCAGATATCTTACTGTGTTTCAATTTAGCAAAACCTTGGCCAGGGTAAGTCTCTGTAATGTGTTACAGGACTTGTGAGGTTGAGACACATTGTTGATGGACTTTATGGGTTGGGCAGTTTAACCCTAAGTCTTCCTGAGCATTGAGGTCAAAGGGATTAATTACAAGGTTTCTATATCTCCTGGTTCTTGATTGTTGCTCTGCAACTTCGACCTATCCGATGTCGGGTGTCATTGCTAGATGGTGACTTTGACTGGTATTGGAAATGTTCCAGTGCTACCGGCTTAGTGTTCGAACCTATGGGGTCACACACCATAGGGGTTTCTACTTGATCTAGTGACCGGAGAATGATTGGGAATCGTTCGTGGACTCACAGAGAAAAAGGATTTTTCTTTATCCAAGTGTCGACACTTGATATTCTTGAAAGTGTCGACACTTGTTGATTTCGCAAGTGTAGACACTTGATGTCACAAAAGGTTGTGACATAAAATTTTCACTATTAGTGGGTGATGCATGGAGGTGAATAAGTAATGTGATTACTTGATAGCCCAATTTGATTGAGCTATAAAAATTGGAACGAATCAAATAGGATTTGGTTCAAAATAGGTTTGGATCCAATCGGGTTGAACCCAATGTATGCACACTTGACCCAATTGATTTCAGTTATGAACTAAAATTAATTAAGACATTAATCTGATTTAATAAGTTTAAATTCAGTTTTGGGGAGTTATGTAACTTTCCATGACCATAACTCCCATACTATCCATTACCACACCTATAACTCCCCACTCTCCCTCTCCCTCTCCATCTACTTAATGGGCTGAAATGGGAGGACGAAATTAAGGAAAAAATTCAGCAAAGAAATGCTGGAAAAAATCAAAGGGAAAGGGAAGAAACTAGGAAAAGTTCTAGTTTTATGGGTATGAGTTTTTTGGATAATAGTGTGCATATTTGTACCTAGTGATCTAGGTCTTAGGATTGAGTGTTTGAGAAGGGTTCCAACAACTCATTCTCCACCTCTTGAGTTTCTTCATTCATTCGGAGAGTCCGGCATCGTAAGAAGAAAAGGAGTTCCGATCAAATCGTTCCACAACAAGCTAAAACTTGAGTGGAAGTAGATTTCGAAAGAGCCCTGGTGTGAACCACCTGTAGAGGCCGGACACGTGTGCGGCTAAGCGGAGTTCTTCTTCCTCCTCCTGGATCTTTCGCAGCGGAGAGCGTCTCCACTTCATACGAGATATGGTTTTACATATATAGATATGTTGCTTTGAAATGTTCATAGCATAAATTCATGATTTCATAGTTTATATTAATCATTCATGCAAGATCTTGGGCTAAGTAGCATAGAATAATTCTAAAAGCATTCTTAGATTAAATGTTAATCCTTTATCATGCTTTCGCTGCATGTTATTTTGAAAAAGTTTTAAAATGGAAAGCATGCTCACTACTAGTTTTCCTTTCATCTCCAACTTAATGTTGGCTCATCGGAGGATGGTAGCAGGCTGACCGAAGGTTGATGGTCGGCTGGTGACCCGCTTAGCCCATGTCAGACCCTAACACTGGTGGCTAAGGAGTTGGCAAGAAGATTTGGCCCGCTATAAGGTTCACCGGTGGTTTTACCTTTTGATCACTGGTAGATAAGGGTGATGGAGGGCGATGCTTCTTAAGAGATGGCCATCCATAGGGTCAGAAGAAAATTGGATTGCCAACCATGGGTTGTCGATGGTGAGTGGGGGAAGAAATGGTGGTTTTGGTCCTTTTTTATCTGATGGCTCTTAGCCAACGCGTCACCTGTGATAAGGTCATCGGCGGCCAAGAGATGGCCATCAAAGTTCCAGGTTGGCTGGTGACCTACAAGTGAGAGGGATCCAGAGCTTGAAGATGCCATTAATAGCATGTTGGAAGCTTTGGTCAAGAGGAAGAAGATGACATATTAAATGGGTTTAGGTTTTAATTAGTGGATCCGAATCTGCTAATTAAAATCATCCCATTTTAATGAATTGATTAAACCCAATTATAGGATCAGTCTTAATTTGGATTTAAAGGATTTTTATATTTTAGCCCCTATAAAATTTTAAATTATATATAAGTTCAAATTAAAATTTCATCTAGATCACTGTCATCTTTTTTTATTTTATTTTACAAAAGCTCTGTATATTATCTACTATTTATAGTTCAGTCATTAATTATTGAATTTTATTAAAATTGCTATAACTTACTTATTTTACTATGATTTAAATGATTTTGAGTTTCTGGACTAGTATGTTTGAAAATTTTTGATTGGATACGACTTCATATATGATAAAATATTTAAATATTTTTAAAATATTTATATAATTTTGCTTACTATCGTATTATTCAAGTATGTTTTTGTATAGTTCCAAGGGATCCGGAACACTATAAATTTTGAGTAGTGAGTCATTGAGGGTAATGATTTTCTCTTTTATTATATTTTGAAATTATATAAAAGTGTGTCTATTAACTAATATAATGGATTATAATTTAAATATAAATTATATATTTATGCCATAATTACTGTTCTTACTTACACATTTCATAATATTATTGATCATAAAAAATTTATATTTATGATTTATGTAATATATGTTATGGTATTATTATATTTAAATTTATGATTAAATTAGTTAAAGCACTTATTATATGCCATAATTCTTATCCAAAGATATTTTATAATTGTATAATAAGTGTTATTGATAAAATTATCCTTTTGGAATCTGCATCATGATAATAACTGTATGAATATTCTTTTATTCATAGTTATGATCCATGTTTTACTCTCGTCGCATCTAATTAATATTTCCATACCGAATGCATCAAATTTTTCTAATTGGCACGAGCAACTTTTCATTACTTTAGAGTGTCTAGACTTAGATTTGGTTCTTCGCAAATCTCAACCTAATCCACTAACTTTTACTAATTCACCTGGTCAAAAGAAATTATGTAAAAAATGGGAGACTTCTAATAGTTTATCTCTCATAATTATTAAGAGCTCTATAGCGAGAGACATTAGAGGATCTAATCCTGATAATGAATTGGCTTATGAGTACCTTTTGTTTGTAGAGCAATAATTTACTAAGTCAAATAAAGCCTTAGCTAATACTCCAATGAATAAGTTATCTCTATAAAATATTATGAAATTTCTAGAATATAAAAGCATATTATGAAAATGCATGATATAGATAGAAAATTGAATAACCTGAAAATAACAGTATCTGAAAACTTCTTTATCTAGTTTATTCTCAACTCTCTTTCATTATAGTTCACTCGATTTAAAATCCATTATAATACATATAAAGAATCATGGTCAATGAATTAGCTTATCTTCCAATGTGTGCAAGAGGAAGAAAGATTGAGATAGGAAGGGATTCCAAATATTCATATGGTTTCTGAAAAGCAATTTAAAAGAAAGAATGTGAAGAAAGGAAATAAAGGACTGTGCAATCTACAAAAAAGGTTCATAAATTGAAATATTTTTTCTATAACAAAGAGGGAATATCAAGAAGGATTATGAGAAAAGAAGAAAATAGTTTAAAAAAAGAGTATCTCTTATCGCTTATTTGTTATGAAACCAATTTTATTGATATTCCTTCTAATACTTGGTGGATCAATTTGGGTGTTGCAATTCATGTTTCTAATTCATTACAGGAATTTCTTTCAAGTTGGAAACTAAATGATAAAGAACGGTGGATCTTTTTGAGAAATTGGATGAAGTTCAAGGTTATTTCAGTTAGGATCTATAGACTTAACATAAATACCTATTTTTAATTAGATATATATGATATTCTTTATGTTCTTTCAATATCTAAGAATTTAATTTCTTTAATTAAACTTAATTTAGAAAGTTTTTCATTTACTTTTATAAATTTAAGTTTTAAATTAATAAAAAAATTATTTTAGTTAGTATTAGAACATTATATAATGGATCATATAAAATAAATCTGAATTCTTCTTTTGCATAATCTTTACTTAATTTGAATGTCAATATCGGAATGAAACATGGTATTATAAATGAAAGTTATTCATATTGTGGCATAGATGATTATGTCATATATTAAAAAAAGGATAACTAGATGGGTTAAGGAATGTGTTTCATCAAATTTAGATTTTATTGATTTTAGTATGTGCATCAATTACATTAAAAAAATAAATTAAAAGTCATAAAAGAAATGCCACTATAAGTCAAGAACTCTTAGAATTGATGCAAACCAATATTTATGACTATTTTTTACCTTATTTTGAAAGACAAAAATATTTCATCATATTTATTGATGATTTCTCACATTATTGTTATATTTTCCATTACATAAAAAGTTTGAAGCTTTAGAAGTACTTAAGGTATACAAATTTGAAGTGAAAAATAATGATATAAAAAAACTAAGGTTATGATATCTGATATGGATGATGAATACTACGATAAGTATAATGAATCTGACTTGAATAGTGTTGCATTATAGCACAGTATACTATGTCGGAAAATCTCAAACAAAATAGTATGGTTGAAAGGCATAATCACACCTTGATTTACATAGTTAGGAGTATGATTAGTAATCCTTATTGTCTTTATAATTATGAGAAGAAGCCTTGAAAATCACTGTGTATATCTTTGTTGCCCAGCGAAGATGCAACCCAAGAGAGAGGGTGAAGGGTGTTGGTTTTTAAAATTTTTGCAATAGAATATCAAAACAAGTGTTTGTGAGCATTGATAGTATGCAGCAAAAATAATAATGTAAATGCAAAACAAATAACAAAAAGAAGCAAGCAATCACAAACACAAGAAATTTATAGTGTTCGGTGTACTCCAAGGCACCTACATCCACTCCCCAAGCTTTCCTTGAAAATTTTACTATAATCACCAAGATTACAGCCGATTAGTTTTTCGGGCTCATTAATCAAAACCCAACTTGTTTTCACCAGGCTCACAAGTCAAACCCCTTGGTTTTTCAGGCTAACTAAAAATTTTGTTGGTTTTGCGGGCTCACCAACAACCTAGTTGATTTTACAGGATGATCAACAACATAGTTGGTTTTACGGACTCACCAATAACCTTGATAGTTTTTTGGGCTAACCAACAACCCAAATGGTTTTCCAGGCTAACCAACAACCCAACTTGTTTTTCTGGGATCACAAGTCAAAATCCCTTGGTTTCACGGGCTAACCAAAAATCCCTTGGTTTCCGGGCTAACCAAAAACCTAACTTGTTTTCATGGGCTCACAAATCAAAACCCCTGTTAGTTTTCATTATATAGGCTCACCAACAACCTAGGTACTAGTTTTAATTTCATTGAAACTAGTAAGCAATATAAGCACAAATGCAACAATGAAAATATAAAAGCTTTCTTACAAAAAGCAGATATTTCGTTGAGGCACTTGATTGATGTTATGAGCTTGTCTCCATGTTGATGTTGAAGCTTCAATGGATGCTTGAAGATATGGTCTTGGAAGCTTTTTTCACTCATTTCAATCCTTAGAGGCTCAACTCTCTCAACACTGAATCCTTAAGAATCCTTCACATATTTTTACTTGTAAACCAAAGGATTTATCATTCAAACCATGGATTCTCTTCTTCCCCAAGAGCTTGGTGGTGTATAAATAGCCCTCCATATTTTAATGACCGTTTGTGACTGTTGGAGGAGAAAATATAGCCCTTGGAGCTAGTTGGAGAAGTTCTGCGCTTTAAAAAAACTAGCCGTTACAGCAAGTGTCGACACTTGAATTCCATGAATCGATACTTAAGTCGACACTTAGTTCAAATTATTTTCTGAAGCTCTCAGGACCGCACTGGTGAGTCGACACTTCATCTGGTGAGTCGACACTTCAATCCATGAGTCAACACTTGACCAAACCTCTGAAATCACCACGTTCTGTATCCTGTTTGATCTCAGGCCTTGAGTCGACACTTCACTATTCATGAGTCGACACTTGGATCAATACTTGGCTGATCATGAATCAACACTTGGCTGCACCAGTGCTGAAACTTCTCTAAATTCAAATCTTGAGTACATGTAACTGATTAACATACTTAATGCATAATTAGTACTCAAATATACTTAAGTGTTTTATTATAATCAAAACCAGAGTTAACAATCTCTCCATTTTTGATAATGACAAAATCTTTAAGTATATAAACAAGGTAAGCTCATAAATAAATATAACATACTCCAAAAGATTAACAATAAATATAAAACAATGTAGCAATGAAAAACATTGAGCTCCCCTTCAAAATATGATCTAAAATAATTTTCAAAAGCTCCCCCTCAACATATGATTTGTAAATACTTTTCAAAAATTTTTCAAAATTTTCAAACTTTCAAATTTGGGCTACCATGATCTTTAACTCAAAATCATTGGATTTCTTCATTGAGTACCAAGTTTTGATACCGCAGCATAGAGTACCGGGCTCTGATACCAATTATTGCCTAGCGAAGATGCAACCTAAGAGGGGGTGAATTGGATTTTAAAACTTTTTGCAATTATGTGCCAATTCAAAACAAGTATTTGTGAGTATTGATAGTATGCAGTGGAAATAATAATATAAATACAAAGCAAATAACAAAGAGAAGCAAATAATCACAAACACAATAAATTTATAGTAGTTCGGTGCACTCTAAGGCACCTACATCCACTCCCCAAGCTTCCCTTGAAAATTTTACTATAATCACCAAGATTATAGCCGATTAGTTTTCCGGGCTCACTAATCAAAACCAACTTATTTTCACTGGGCTCACAAGTCAAACTCCTTGGTTTTCTAGGCTAACCAAAAATCTTGTTGGTTTTGCGGGCTCACCAACAACCTAGTTGGTTTACGGAATGACCAACAATCTAGTTGGTTTTACGGGCTCACCAACAACCTAGTTGGTTTTACGGGCTAACCAACAACCCAGATGGTTTTCCGGGCTAACCAACAACCCAACTTGTTTTTCCGGGATCATAAGTCAAAATTCCTTGGTTTTCACGAGCTAACCAAAACTTCTTGGTTTTCCGGGCTAACCAAAAACCCCTTGATTTTCTGGGCTAACCAAAAATCCAACTTATTTTCATGGGCTCACAAGTCAAAACCCCTGTTGGTTTTCATCACATAGGCTCACCAACAACCTAGGTACTAGTTTCAATTTCATTGGAAACTAGTAAGCAATACAAACATAAATACAATAATGAAAATAAAAGCTTTCTTACAAAAAACAGATATTTCATTAAGGCACTTGATTGATGTTGTTGAGCTTGTCTCCATGTTGATGTTGAAGCTTCAATGGATGCTTGACGATGTGGTCTTGAAAGCTTCTTCACTCATTTCAATCCTTGGAGGCTCAACTCTCTCAACATTGAATCCTTAAGAATCCTTCACATATTTTTACCTGTAAAC